>JAZGTN010000015.1:0-1200000 GCA_037783415.1 Leptasterias polaris | reverse complement strand
GGATGACACTCAAGGTCAAGTATGGATGACACTCAAGGTCAAGTATGGATGACACTCTAGGTCAAGTATGGATGACACTCAAGGTCAAATATGGACAACACTCTAGGTCAAATATGGACAACACTCTAAATTAAATACGACTGACACTCAAGGTCAAGTATGTTGAAACGAACTCAAAATCCATTCATATAAGAAACCAGATACATGTACAACATGAACATTACCAACTTTAATACTGATGATATGAAACTGGTATGAAGTGAACCTAAGTGGCACTTATCAGTCAGATATTCAAAGGTGTAAGTTGTAAGAAATTGAAAACAAATATATCTGCTATTAAAGCATTCCAGGGAACCAGGTAAAACTGATAACTATCACATGGCCTTCTAGCTGGTAACCCGTTTCTGCAAACCTTTCTGTACTCAATGCATTTGAGTCACTACAGCTACGTGTACATGTACATGTACATCTATGAAATAAAGTAGGTCATTAATAAAGTAGGTCAGCTAAGGACAGTAAAAACCAACTCTTCTAACCTTCTCTTGTTTTATATCTAAGTAAAAGCTATACTTGACTTAAGCTTTTGGTATCACTGACAGAGTCATCCACATTTTCAAAATTCAATATACGCTCATTCTCATATCCCCTCATTTTACAATGGACAAGTCCGTTTTCCCATCAGCTGCTACATTGTCTACACATCCATTCCTAAGTCAGTGAGGGATGTTATTAATTATTTATAATGCATTTAATGTGAATTGATTCAACCTGTTTTTGGAATAGAAGATTCTAATTCATGCATGCGGACAATTTCATTAATGATTGAGAGGGGTGGTAAAGATTCTTGAGAGTAACCGTTGCTGATAATACTGATGAGTGTAGCCCGCGCAAGGTGAACACCCGATAAGGCAAAGTCTTGGCTTCAGCATTCAAATGTCACCGACTCTAACCACAAATAAGCTACTTTTCCCAGTAGTTTCTAAATGTAGCAGATTTGCCCTTATCCCCTAGGCATGTATTATTAATCAACCTTTTGCATTCGAGCAAAAGTATAAAATTAGTTTGATTTTACAAATTTAGATTTCTAAGACCTTTTGAAAAAACATCAGGTTTGGAATAATCTTCAACAAAATAGAACTCTACTGGGATTTATCGTCAGACGTTGGTCAAAGAACTGTGAAAAATTGTCAGTCTCCAATAAATATGACAAAAATAATAGAATAACTTGAGTAAATTTCTAGTACAGCAAGATAAAGATATGACATTCATTCCAAACAAAGGCATGAAAGAAGCTATGAAAAGAAACATGCAGCTAAAGCTCTGTCCATTATCAGATATAACAAGCAATTGGAGCTACACAACGACTTATGTTGTAGGGTACTTGATGACTTATGATGCATAAAAAAGAATCGACTTTAATAAAAACACAGTTATTGAACAGAAATGGCCTCAGAGTGATTAGTTAAATGCTTTGCTTATTTGAAAAGAATAGGAAAAATTGTCAGCACTTGAATGAATTTGCCATAACAGAAAGATTTAAAATAAATTGTTAGTTTTTTCCATCAATGACACTCAGCAAAGCGCAATGACTGTCTCACCTTCTTTCAAACATACCACATAATCAATCAGAATTAGAGAAATAACGTCTGCAAAAATGTGTAGTTTCCAAACTAGACTGCCCGAGACTCGCTACAAAGCTTTAGTTTGTATCATGCACAGAAAGTTTAATCTCTCTTAATGCACATGTCAATGCCCTCCTACCATGATGGTTAACTTATCCACATTAAAGACATGCCTGTAAACGATACTCGCGCATTTAACCAAAAGCGTCTACAGCCCAAGATAGAGGGTCAATACCCCCCATGCTTGCAGTCCTTAGGGTTACCCTTCAGAATGAAGTGTTTCTTACCCAAAATATCAAATTCTGTCTGAAACATCCATCGCCAAATTGGGAAATCAATATTTGTATTAAAGGGAAGTTACATGATTGGTTGGCAAGAATTGAAGGTTCAACGTACAGTTTGTGTATATTTATGTTTAACATGAGGGGCTTAGATTTTGTAGAAGTGACAAGTGGGTACAGTGTTGTCTTCTTACTTAGTCAAGTTGGCGTTCACAGTTTGGGTGTTTTAAAAAATGTGAAAATAAAGATAACTGAAAATAATGTGTCGGGAGTGGTAAACAATATTTGAAGAGTTAAAGGGTGATTTGACACTTCATAGTGTATAGGTTTGTCCACGATTGTTAATAGTTTTCATGGAGAATCTACTTTCTAGGATGTTTTGATGGGACATGTAGGAATAGCAATAGGTAGTGGAAAGGCTTCTTTTGTACATGATTTGAAGAGTGAAGTGAGAGAAAAGAAGAGAGGTCTTAAGGAGTCTTTGTACTCATTGCAAACTTTTGAACATCATAAGACAATTAATTGTTGATTTAATCATTTGTTGATAGCTGATTAACTCCCTGTATCCTTTAAACATCAATTGACACATTTCATGATGAACAGGCGATCCTGTCCACCATTTTAAGTATCAAAATGCACACAAAGGAGTTGACTCCCAAAATGGAGGAAATGGTCGATGCGCATTGTGTGGAGGTGCGTGCCGCTTCAACAGTCATCTTTCTACTCTATGATAGCCTCTTCTTTGATCACCTTTCCCTATTTTAGCCCACACCTTAAGTTGCCTGTTTAAGAACCTTGTGATTGGCAACTTGGCAACTTTCAATCAAAATGTTTTATTTTTTTTTAAACCGCAAACGTACATTCCCTGTGTTCCCTTTAAAATGTCATCAATCATGTGCGCGGACCGACCACTTCACATTCATGTATTCACAGACGGTGACGATCAAATTACAAACAGTTTGGAATTGAAAATAGAAACAAGAACTACTGGCCCAAGAGAGGGAGGCCGGACTATGTCATTCAATAACAATGAAATCATGTCTGGATCGATGAGGGGGTCAACGAACTCCAGGGTCACTTTTTACTCACCACTAGAGGGCGCTGTGTACACGTATATAGCTAAATAACGATGATTCAGTGGAATCAATGTGGCTATAACCTTCACGATGGACCCAATAGGTTTACAATGGAGACAGATCAATGATTTTAATCACTTCACGACCAAATAAAGCTCTGGATGTTAAGCACATCTTCAGCAGAAGAGGGCAGTATATAGCCCAAGGTTGCAGCTGCGTAGTGGTTACGAGAGTGTGATCATCCAATGCACTACAATAATTAAATGTTTAAAGGGATTTCACTACATAGGCCTGATTTGATAAGAAAAATTACAATACAACACAACATACAAATAAGTTATTTTCTAACTGCAGTGCATTTGCATACATCAGGTAGCAAGCAATAAATCTACTGATCTTTCAGCTGTTTCCTACGCTAGAAAGCTAAAAACATTGGCAGTGTTAGAAAAAACAAGTCAGGATGCTAGACTTAAAGGTGCCATCTAGTGGCTACGGCTACAGCTGCAGCTGGACCTCTGCGTCATCATGCGTTAAAGTATAGGACATCCTTAGCAACACCCTTAACAACAGTCATAGCCATAGCTGTAGCTGTCAATTGGGATCAGCCAGGTGTGATATTCCTGTAGTTTGTCCACCAGTAGCTAGTGTGCACGCGTGATGCTCAATTTCCATTTCATGCAAAGGGTCTCTTTTTAATTCAAATCAAACTCACATTTATTTCCATACTTCATGAAATTTCCAAACAGTACATATAGCCAAAACATTGATTTAAAGAAGTAATCAAAGAAGCATTAATTGCAAGGCAAAAAATAACATGAGTATGGAGGCATCATCTAGAAGCCGAGGCTTGTGGTGAGATGCCTGATGGACAGACAAACAGAACGTAAACAGGAACAAGAACGTACGGACAGACAAGTTGCACAAAGACAGAAATGATGAGAATAATATTAATATTATAGTAATATTAATAATAATAATAACAATGATAATAACGACAATAACAAATACAAGTAAAGTAATGTATATAAAGAAAGAACATCAGCTGACTACTAAACATGAGTAAAAAGGAGATCTAAGCAGACTAGCTAGGTGAGAATAAACTATGTCAGATACTGGGAGAGGAGAGCTCTTTTATAAGCACTTTTAAATCGACCCACAGAAGATTGTGATTTAATAGATTCGCTTAAACCATTCCAAAGACGCGGTCCACAGAAACGAAGCGTTTTCAGGTGGAATGATGTGCGGGTGAATGGCACATAGAGGTGTGATTTGTTATGCGATCTGGTTGAGTACCCATGGGTGTCACGGACAGAGGTAAATAATGAACTAAAGGAAGTGGGTAAAAGATTGTGAGTGAATTTGTACATGAAGATACCTGTATGAAATTTGTTAATTTCAGCAAGTGCTAGTGAGTGTAATCGGACAAAAAGAGGTGCAGTGTGCTCCCGGGGATGCGAAGAAGTGCAAATCCTGATTGCTCTTTTTTGAGTGGTGATTAGCGAACGAAGCTTGTTGTTAGAAACATGTGCCCAAACGATATTACAATAGTTAAGATAGGGAAGAATGAGGGTATTGTAAAGCAATACCAAGGATTTGGGAGGAAGAAAAGCACGAAGTCTAGACATAACACCGGTGTTGCGGGAGATGGTTTTAGTAATAACAGCTGCGGCTTGATAAGCCCATAGCAACAGCATGCAGCCATAGCCACAGTCATCCATTCAGACGGGCCTTAACAAAGATAACAGAGTGCAATGCAGTTAGAACAAAAATATGCCAAATAAGAAGAAATCTTGAAATTGTAATCAAAAGGACAGTAATAAAAGGCATTCAAATGAATTCCATTGGGCTGCAAGACAGTAACATGCTGGGACAACAGGCTTGAATGTTTTCTTGACGTTCAAGATCTGTGAAGATTAAACTATGAACTTAACAAACTTAGCAAGACTGTTAGCAAATGTGAGATATTGTTGCAATATGCAGAGTAGGTTAGTTTGAATGCATCCTAGCTGGTTATAATGCAAGCTATCCAATTGAGATAACAGTTAGTCTGCGATTAACAAGCAGATCAACGAGGGCACAAACCTTTCTTTACTTCCTTTGTTTTCTTCTCTTTCTCTGGTGTGTCTGTTATAAAATTACCATTGTACACACTTAGTAAAGTACAAGATGTAATTGCTACCCTCATATAGGAGAAAACGATTCCAATCAGGGTATAAGTACACCCCAATTGGAATAGTTAACAAGGATAAGTAACAAGGATCCTATGAACAATGCTGAATGTGATGCTATCATTGAAGGGTTTCACCTAATAGGGTTCCTTTAATATCCTCATTAGAAGAAGGTTCAAATCGGGGTATAAGTATACCCCAATCGAGGTAGTTTGGGTGACAATAACCTTGATGCTGTTGACAGATAGAGCTCAACTCAAGACGGCCCAGTTCCGCTCTTTTTACTTACACACAAATGGGGAAAAACACAAGACTGGAACGGAACTCTAATCTACATTAACCCTCCTACTCTTGGTAACATTTTCCAGTGAGTTGACCAACCATTTGAAACCATTCAACTGCACTGGTTGTGTTTGATGGCACAACTGTGCACAGAACTACCTGTGTAATGTACATGTGTGTACTGTGTAGATGCATTTACCACATGATATTACATTGCAGGCTGGCATAGTTTATCTACCATTCAAAACCACAGTGGATGATATTGAATGGTCAGACAGTAGAAGGGTTAATAAAGGAAATAATTGAAAGACATTCTACTAGATTAGCCTACAACTATTAGCTTACAACTAGTCAATAACCCATCAGGCATGATACTTCATAGAGGCAATAGCCTCTATATCCATGGTCATTGCCTTGGTGCCCCTTAAAGTTCCAGTAGACAATTTAAACTCTCTTAAAGGTGCCCATTTACTAACGAAAACTGCCCAGCCCTTACAAGAACAAAGCATCAGGGCTGCAATGCAATGCTAATATCACTACAAATGTAAAACAAAAAGGCAATCGTAGAAAAGCAAAAACGATTTCATATAAGAACAGTGAACTGAAAAAACTCTTCTTAGTAGATGTGTGGTTCTGAAATTAAATCTCTTAAGGACAAACTAATGTATATAGAAGGATCAGACAGTGTACCTGTATCTACATATGTAGCAGAATGCAACAACAAAATCCTCTGACAATGTTGACTAAATTCAAGCTATAAATTGATGACAATCTAACGTGTCTACATGCTACACCAGTACAGACATGAGTTGAATGTGGTAGGTGTTGTATTACATTAACTTCAGTGTATGACATGAAACGAGAGCTGCTGAACCATCTGTGTACTGTTTGACAATGTCTGTAGTTGGTGATATATTTAAAGCTCGTGTATGATTGTGATAAATGGTCTGTAAAAACACAAAAAATGTACCAGAAAATCACAAGCATTATACTTCTTGTATAACTCTTGGCGAAAGTACTGTTTCAAATTCTGAAAATTAACAATCATGGAGGATTGGGGGTTCATAAATACATTATTTATTGGATGTTTACTTTCTTTACAGAATTTGTTTTGTTACTCAAAGCTGGTTTGTGATGAGATTTGCTTAAAACTTGAAAATAATAACATTGTTTTTATTTTATTATTTATTTATTTTTAAGTTATTGGACACAAACTCATGTCCATCAGCCATGGTATTCATCCAGAAACAAAGAGGAACTTAAACTGTTTGTTGATAGATAATCCAGACATGACATGTAACAGCATCCACTCAAGAATATCACTTACTTGATTCAATTAAATTCACCCAACTCCAGACTTATCATTTTCAATAAATTAATCTAATAACCGAAGACACAAATTTAATAATTAGTTCTTCTATTACAGTATGATTTATTACTACAAAAACCCAAATACACGGTCATCTTTCAAAAGACCTTTTTTTTATTGAAACATGTAATACACCCATAGGGTCGTAAGGTTGTCTGCCTATTACTGATGTATGTTAAAAAAGTTAAAGTAATATCGTAAACTTCATTGTGATCCCTGGATAAACGGCAGTTACAGGTTGAATGGCTTCTGACTGGCACCCGGAACAAAGAGATGGACAAAATAGAAAGACAAACACTATGGGGCTAGATAGCTCAGTTTGTAGAGCGCCGGGCATGTTAATCCTGAGATGGCAGGCTTAAGTCCCACTCTAGTCAATTTATTAATTTTTTTCCAACCCAAAATTATATTTACAAAAGTACTGTATACAGTACTCTGTGCTTACTGACTCCCGTGGACAAATTTACAGACACCTGGAGCAGGATTTGAACCCATGGTCTTTATCACCAATGCAATTATAACATCACTTAGAGTAAATAAAACAAAACAATCAATTTCAAAAATCAAAATCAACTAAGAATGTGATTTAAACTTGCAAGTAAAAGAAAGACTATTTTCTTACCTGCTATTGAGCTGGCAGCCTTCATAGCTCCTTGTCCAAGCTCCCTCATTCCTCCAATTAGGGTTACAAGATGATTACTACATTCAGTCAAAGCAGCTTGTATCTATTCAACAAATAGTTGTAAAAAGATTTAATTATGTTTCAATTTTGGGTTGTCTCCCTATTTCGTCAATATCTTTGCAGCCAGTTAGAAGCCATTCAACTGGTTTCTGACTGGCACCCCTGAACAGAGATATTGACAATATACGGAGACCCCAAACATAACGACAGGGCCAATTTCATAAAGCTGCTTAAGCACAAAAAGTAGCTAAGCACAACAAAATGTCACTTACCAGAATAGGGTTACCAGCCAAACTACCATGTCTCATGTACAATTTGTGGCTGGTATCCTGCTCATTTCTGCTTAGCAAACAATTGTTAAGCAAAATTTTCTGCTTAAGCAGCTCTATGAAATTGGGCTCTGGATAGCTCAGTTGGTAGAGCACCGGCACGTTAATCCGGAGGTCGCAGGTTCAAATCCCGCTGTAATCAATTTTTCTTTTTTAAATCCAAAATTAATTAAAAATTACCCAGTCAGATCCCTTGTGGTTTATAACTTGGTGAGATTTATGAAGAATCCTTGGAGGTAAAGAAGTGAATTTCAAATATCGAAGTCAATATTGCCGTGTCGTGGCTGAGCGGTCAAGCTCTGGTGTTTCTGATCAGCAGGGTGTGGGTTAGAGTCCCGGTCTTGACACTTAACCATCATTGGTTTGTCCTTCGGATGGGACATAAAGCCATAGGTCCTGTGTGTTGTGTAATGCACTTCAAAAAACCCAGCACACTTATCAATAAGAGCTGGGGTTTTCCCCAGTGTTTTCTGGCTTGATTGGTGGCAGATTGAAAAACCTTGTAAAACCCTTACAAGGCTAAAAATAATAGGTCTCATAATTCAAAAACTTACCAAACTCAACCTAAAATCATACCAATAAACGCTTTGAGATGCCTGTAGATAAAGTGCTACATAATAACTAAATATTATTATTAATAATATGATTTTAAGTGACTCGTTAATTCAAAAAATTATGTTTGATATTGTTTTTCCTTACACTCCTTGCCCCCGACTTTGATTCTGTCTTATACTTACATCTGCAGTATACACAAGAGCTTGAGGTCCAGGGGTAGGTCCATCACTTCCTTCAGCTTGGGGTAAACGACGTCGAATCTATCAACAATAACACAGACAAAAAGTCAACATACTGGATGACATACACACAAATAAATCTGCAAATGCGATTTAAAGTTTTGATGAAGAGAACATATAATAATAATAATAACAATAGCCACTCCAAGCAGCAATAGAAGAAACAGGAAAGTTTTAATACAATTTTGTGAATGAGGAAAAGGTGTCAAGTTTTCCAAGGTGCAGGCGAGTATTTTCTGGAGTGAAAACTGGTTAAGTAAAAAAACAGGCCAGTATACTCCCAAACAAAGAAATACAGTATAGGATGAGATGCTAAGTGGCCACAATGTTTCAGCTTAGCGATTTTATGATACTAAGCAGCTTTAATATGAAGTTGTAAATGCTTACCATACGAGCAAATTGCTTTAGGTCTGCATTGGTACCCTCCAGATCCTTGAGTAGAATAGAGAAATCACTGGTTTCCTGCATTGCCTGTAAGCAGTAATGATTTTACAAGTGTTATTGCTTCAAAAGCCCAACAAACTTTGGATGAACCTTTGGTCAAATAAAGCAGCCATTTGTAGCATGTTGATACAATCTTCTTACCAATACTAAGGTCTCTATAAAGTTCGTTCTATTCCAAAACCATGTTCTCTACGCTAAACAGTTTCTTACCTGCATGAGAACTCGCAGTTTCTTGATCTCCAATCCAACCATATCAGTACCAGACGATACAAGCCGGACGGTATCAGCCATGAGGAAGGTCTGATCTACAGTTTCTTGAGACAGGTGAACGCTGTAGAGATGAGTGAAGAATCCTATGGCTTTCATCAAGAAGTCTAGTGATGTAGTCTCATCAAGCTAAGATCATCAAATATATCAATCAGTTATAACAATTAATGAAATCCTTCAAATAAATTGAAGTAATGTCCTATTCCATTAACCAGTTTACTTACAGTAAATTGCTTGAAGTAATGGCCCATATCAACCAATAATAGTTACAACATCAAGCTACGACCATCAATTATATCAATATTATAGTTATATAATCAGCTACACCTATTGGGATTAAAACCACACAACTAGTTTTGAAGTTTCTCCACAGAGTTCTAATACAACACAATAGTAATACACTTTAGCACATGGCGTCATATTTCTCAAAACTTTAAAGAGTATGAAACTTGATAAATCTCACAACTGGAGTAAATTTTTGTTTAATCATTGTTCTGAGAAAAATATACTCTCCACTCTGTGATAAAACTTTAAATCAATGTGATAAAATGAAAACCCATGATTTGAAAGTTTGAAAAAGCCACCAAGTAGAAGTTGCAGGTAGTCTGGTACCTTGACACATTCACTTACCTGATCCTTACGAAGTAGATCCATCAGATGATCCAATGCAGTCTCATGTGGAGACATTTCAGGATACAGGGTACCAATCTTACAGAACAGAGCCACATTACATGATGTCAATGATCTACAAAAAAGAAGATAAACACCAAATTAAAATTACTGTTTGGAAGATAATCAAACAAACCTTGCTAAGTATATTATTTTGTGAAGTGAGTTGTCTAAGCAGCTACTTGGAATTCTAATGTGCTGATTTAATGAAATTAAGAGTCTTACATCAGGTATTTGTTGAGTATAGTCTGAAGCTGAGCGATGGTAAAGATGACAAAGTTATTGAAGGAGAGTTGTTCTCCCTTGTTGTTACGGAGTACATCCTCACGAGCCATTGACTCCGGAATCTCCGCCTGTAGGAAACAACGAAATAAATCAATCTCATTGGTTAGACACATCAATGCATTAACCAATCACAATCTAAATAAGCCTAACAATGGTCTGGTGTGTTGAATTCCTTTGAGAAAAACTTTTTAGGAAATATCAAAATTTTTAAATTTACTGGTACCTTTTCTTTGAGTTGGTTGACAAGAAGATCAGCCTTGGATAACATCCGCCCAATGAAAAGAAGTACCTGAACACAATCATGGTCACCTGAAAACAACATCAGAAAATAAATAACTCTTTTGTTACTCTCATGATAGCTACAAAGAGACTACAGAGGACAAGAACAACGTTGTCCTGTCTTGACCTTGGGTGTTTCTCCTCACAATGCATTCTACTTTCCTCATTAAAGATGGCATTTAGTCAAGGGGCATTTAGTGTCATGCCTCATGGTGTGGGCTTGATTTCACAAGCAGTTTAGCAGGAAATATGGCTTAACCTTGGGGCAGACAGTAGCAGCATATGGCGTCAGTTCAAAGGTCAATAAAAGAATTCTTCAATCAAGAAAAATGAACTTCCTTCTTCAGGACTGGAATTCCATCCTTGTATTTTTCAAATACATGCTTGGTGCATAACAAATGACATCCTAAGAAATCCTTTACACAATTATTGTGTACTTCCAACCTTGAACACTATTTTAAAAATACACGCTTGGTGCATATCAAGTGACAATCTAAGAAATGATGTAACTTTAAGGTCCACGGGTTTGTCAATAAGAATTTACCAGATCTGGCTTAAAGAGGACATTCTCTGTCAAATCTAAACTTACCTCCACGGCGTAAGAATTGATCCGGCATAAAAGCACAGAGATGATCAATATGCTGATTGGCTTGATCAATACGAAGCTTGAATAAATCAGCCTCTATGGCCTGAATCAAAATAAAAAATAACATCTCTTGTTAGTTTCTTATCAATATCAACATTTAGTTTCAGTATGTGACTACTGCCCTCAACAGCAGTCAATGTTTTCTTTGCCAGGAATTTGATAATGAAGTCTTCCGTGTACGTTAGTTTCTGTCAGGTCAAATATAAAGTTACTTTGCCTCCACAGTCACTACACTATCATCCACTGAATCTTACTGCCCTTACAACCAGTCCATAACCATATCTTGACTTGCAATGCAGTCCATAATATCTATTGACCAATATTGCACCGCAGGTTTTGCTTTTAAGGATGATTAAGTATAAAGTATAAAATATTGCCCTCGTAGCCAACCATTATGAAACTCATCGTGAGACGTCTTAGCCAGTGCATCAGCATTTCTTGAACTTATTGCCCTCAAAGTCGGTCATTACAAATCTCATCTTGCCCTCTTAGCCATTTCATTGGTATTTGGTGTCTTATATTGCCCTCAACATCAGTCATTAGAGAACTCTTTTCGAGCTCATAGCCAGTCCATTAGTATCGCTTGACTTATATTGCCCTCAAAGTCAGTCATTATAAAACTATCTTTGCCCTTACAGTCAGTCCATGAGTATCCTTACCTTAGCTTGTGCTTTTGTCTCCAGGAATTTTGCCTTGAAATCATAAGCCGGGACGTCAGCCTGCGCATCTAGGGATTCAGTAGCATCCGTTTGCACACTAACAAGGTCTCGATTCTTCTCCTGAATTCAACAATAATAACAAATAATTCAAAAATTATTTCACTAAATCACAAGCCATTCCATCTTCATCTGGCTGTCCGTTCAAAAACACAGAGGAAAGATGAAGTCAAATTGTTTCAAATAAACGGCAGACAGGTCCCTGTAATTTGCTTTGCTCAATACTTTTTGCAATATTTGTCTTTCCCTCTAGATGGATAACATCATTATGTTATTAAAGACATAATGCACATGTTCTGTTCATTTTACATTGTACAGTAACCTGTAAAATTATACTTCAACCATGTATCTGAAAAATGATTTGCCAACACAATTTAATACCTGTAGGGAAGCCGTCAACTGACGGAACTTAGCGATAGTTTCCTGATAATCATTGGCCGTTTCCTGCATCCCTCCAATCCGACGCTGGTACTCCACCACCTTACTACGCTGCATGTCAATCTCTTCTCGTAGTTCCATTTCAGTCTCTCGAGCGTTCTCCTGAAGCTCTTCATTCATGTCGGACAAAGCTTCCTAATCACCAATCGATTATGAAACAGGATTTAATGAAAGTTGCAAGGACACAATTGAACCAAAGAGCTTCCTACCAACAATAAGCAACTGTTGTTTAACTGCTGTAAGTCATAACACTGTAATGTAAATACGGCCGCGCCCGAATTAGTGGCTACGGCTAGATTTCCACATCATCATGCGTTGAAGTATAGGACGTCCTTAGCAACACCCTTAGCAACAGTCATAGCCGTAGCTGTAGCCGCCTTCGGATACAACCTAACAAACGAAAATGGGAACTTGAAGTCCAGCCAGGCAGGCTGTGATTGGTTTACTATTGTATTTGGATGAGAAATTAGGGTAATGTCCCGATGTAAGTAATTTGGGTTCACTCTTGGTGTTTCAAGTTCACTGTACAAGCAGCCTTGTTTATAGATTTCAAGTCATCCAAGCTACAATGTTTGTTTGCTTTTGAAGTATTCTTGGTTTTGTGAGCAGAAATATAGAGTAACTAAGAGATCTGTGACTGTAGTCTGTAATTCTTGTCATCTAAGCTACAATGTTTAAGTTTGCTTTTGACGTATTCTTGGTTTTGTGAGCAGCAATATAGAATAACTTACGAGATCTGTGACTGTCGTCTGTAATTCTTCAACACTTTCTTCCAACTCCAAGTTCTTTTCAGTCAATGTTTCTACCATTCCTTCAGCACCCAGAGCTGCATCCACCTGCGTGTTACAATTTAATCCATTAGGAATATATATCTTGTAGATGATGTCATCACACAATGAGGTGGAATTTGAGCTGTCCAACCAAATTCAGTATTTGTTGCAATCATTCGTGATACAAGTAGCTATGCTCTGCCCATTTAATTCCTTTATTTTCTTTTGACAGAGAATGGAATGTCACATTTCAACAGATATATATCAACTTTTCTGTAAAAAACTGGAAGTTGATCAGAGGATATAAAAAGCATTGTCAACATAAATGTCCCCGTTATTGTTATTTTATATCCCCATCTACATCTGGGCTCAATTTCATAGAGCTGCTTAAGCGCAAAAAGTAGCTAAGCACAACAAAATTATGCTTACCAGAATAAGGTTACCAGCCAAATTACCATGTCACATGTAAAATTTGTGACTGGTATCCTGCTCATTTCTGCTAAGCAAAAATATGTTAAGCAATATTGTCTGCTTAAGCAGCTCTATGAAATTGGGCCCTGGAAAGTCTTTAAGTGGTTAGCCATATTTAACTGTAAACTTGTTTTATTTGACGTTTCCTATTAATTCATGCTACTAACCAGATAACCAAATCACATTGTGACTGTTATTTTGAACTTTTCAGAATGATCAGAATAATCTTGTTACTTACCTGTTCCTTTAGTTCAATGATCTGGTTCTCAGCTTCCTGCAGAAATTAATAAGGAAAATTAACATCAATATCACCAGAATATCACAAACATTTCTAAATCCTTACAAATGTTTAAACAAACAATCCATACTGTAAACAAATGGGACAGACAACAAAACTTATCACAAATCCCTCTAAACCTCTTAATGGCAAATGCTTATCTTTAAGCATCCAAGCTAATAATTTTGCCTCCATATACGGCTATGGCTAGAATACTGAAGGGCAATTTGTACAGGCAACTCGGGGGTAATGTTTACAGTCAACTTAGGGGCAACCAACGGTACAGCAAGCACAAGGAACTCTTTAGTGGCAAAGGGGACGTTTTTCATACAACGTCTTACTATCAGGGGTGAGAGTCATTGCTGACAATAAAAGTCTGAAGCTTGGATCCATATTTTAGGAGGTACATTGAAATGATGGAGTTTCAACCTTTTGGTAAACCCCTGGGGCTTAGAGTTCACAGAGCTTTTAGGAAACAGTGTCCTCAGCACTAGAGAAGTAGATCAACGAGCAGGATTTCTAATCTGGAAAAATTTTCAGCTGATTTTCTTCACCAGACTGACTTAAAAAGTCTGAATTCAGATAAAAGTCTGAAACTTCTCAGCCATGTATTAATCCCCCAAATTATGTGAAAATTATTGTGAGAACATTTTGTCTTTGTGGCGGTCACCTGGAACTGGTTGCCTGTAAATTGTTGCATGTGACATGAACCTTAGAATCGTGACGTCAGTCATTAGCCACACCCATGAGCCAAAAGACTTTCTGTTTGAACAGCTTGAATATAAAGACATTCTGATACTCTAACAGGCATACTTTACCTTGAGAGCTTTATTAGCGCTGTCTTTCTGGGCTTTAGTTTCTTTAAGCTCAGCAACAATCTTATCTTTATCCTTCAAGGCCTTTTGATGCTCGTGTTTCTCAGCGTTAGACAAATCTCTCAGCCTTAAGATAAGAAATAAACATTTGAAAGTTTTATGCAGTGTAAAGAACATAAAGCTTTACGTTGTGTCTAAGATAGGAAAACAAAATGAAGCCCCCCCCCCCCATAACTAGCATAACTAGCAATGGAATTGTATTTTTTGTACAGGCTTCAGAGAGATGATTACTCACTTGACCAATGCTTCTTTCAATCTTGCATTCTGTTGTTCCATCTGCTTGATCTGGTAATTGGTTGAAGCTCCGTCAGTTCCTATCAAAACAACAACAAAGACAACAACAATCAACATGAATACCTGAGATTTCACGACTCATTTCAACAAAGGAACTTCTAGGAGTCTATTTTTGTTGTAAATCAGTATCGTTGGTTGTGAAAACCATAACTTTGAGATATTGGCAAATTCATCAAACTAGACACATCCAGGGGCGAGAATCAATCCCGACTGAAAACTCTGAAAGAAGGTTCTTAATTTTAGCAGGTATGTTGGAATGATGGTATTCCACCTTTTAGTAGCCCCTGGAGTTATAGATTCCAAGGAGCTTCTGGAAAAGTATCCTCAGTGCTAGAGAAGTAGGTCAAAGAGAAATATTTAAATATGTCTGGAGTTTCAGAAATTTCTCATCCCTTACAAATCAAAAGCCAATCAGCGGCCGATGTATGACACTATTCTATAAATAGATTCAATTCACTGACCTCCTTGTTCAATTTCTCCCCTCAGCAGCTCAAGGTCAAGGGTCAATTCCTCCACTCTTTCCTTCAGAGTTTCAACTTCCACTTGTAGTGAGTCACACTAAAGAATCAATACAAACATAAAATAAATAGCGGCTAGTTACGAATAAAGTCCCATGCCAAAATCAACACTTCTCAGAAATAACTAATTGGCATTATAAGTGATGACAACCGAAATGTCAGTCATAAAATAATTATGTGATGTCTCAGACTTCTTTTATGTTGAAAAATACTTACCTCATTCTCCCAAATTAGGTTTTATTTGAGCTCTTATTCTAATATTGTATTCTGGAGAGTTATAACAACATAATTCTCACCTTTTCCTCAGCCATCTCTTTGTCCAGTGTTGCCATTTCAATGGTTTCTGCAACTTCAGACATTTCTTCTTGATAGCGTTCACGGGCCTCTGTTGATTCACGAGCTTCCTATCAAGTCAAAATTAACAACAAATTGCAAATAAAATCAGGTCTAATCAGTTTATTTGATAAAGTTTTAGTCAGAGAACCCAGCTGTTGTTTTCTACAACCTGCTTTTCAGTAATGCATACACTTACTAACATCAATACTTCAGAATGCATTTGTTGCCCTGCGTACAAATTCCAGTGGCCCAGCAAGCCGGCCAGCTTTCCTATTTTCAAACCATCACAGCAGTCTTTTCCCAAATCCAACTTCTTAAGAACTTTATCAAAAACACTTGGCAAACCCTCTTGGCTTATCCAGCATATTGTATTAAAAATACAGATTGACAAACCTTCTTGGTTTCTTGAAGCTAATTTAGCCTTATCCAGCTTGTGAAAGTAAAATACAAATTGACAAACCTTTTTTGCTTCTTGAAGCTGTCTCTCTAAATCATTCTTTGCTTCAATCATCTTGGCTTTGAATTCAGACAACTGCAAAAATAAATGAAATAGTCAAACAACAAATTATTAGCTTTTTTGAACATCAGATTTCCTCAAGCTTCTGCGTTTACCGGTGACATTTGCAAACCAAAAGGTTGGATATTTTTGGCAAGCTATTTTCACAAATGCTATAAACTCATTTTCACAGATGAAGAAATTAGTTCAACTTTATAGAAGCATTGTAAGTTACCTGAGCCAGTTGTATCTTGATCTTCTCTGCGTCTTTAAGTCGCATCTTATCTTCAGCTCGTTTGATTCTTAGCGTCTCAAGCTTTTCTTTAAGATCCTGTACTTCTGCCTTGTAGGACGACACCTGAAAACGGGAAATATTGAATCAAACAACATTCGCTGCCTCCTATGCCAATTTCACATTAGATTCTAATGTTTAAAGACAATAAGGTCGGCATCCAGGGCCTAATTTCATAGAGCTGCTTAAGCACAATATATTGCATAACAATTTTGCTTAGCAGAAATGAGCAGAACACCAGTGACGAATTGTGCATGTGACATGGTATTTTGGCTGGTAACCTTATTCTGGTAAGGATAATTTTGTTCGTGCTTTGCTTATTTTTTTAGTACTGTTACCGAGCCTTCAGACAACAAATTTTGGCTGCAATTCACATGCTTATTCTTAGTTCTGTTACCGAGCCGTCTTGTGATATACGTACCTGCTCAGAACTTTGTAAATCACTCAGTTTCTCATCAATACTGGCCGGCTTAGCAGAGGGGTGAGGCAAACGTGAAGGAGGAGTGGCAGATGGTTCAACAGCAGGAATCTCCGCACGGGGCTGAGAATGCAAAGAAGAGTCAAAGGAAAAGTACTGGATTAGACTGAGTAGAAAATGAAAACCACTACCTCTGTATCAACATTAAACTATGGAAAAAAGAGGGACATTTTGTTTCATTAAATTTTTCTTTATGGGAAGTTGCCAATCACAAGGCTGTAAAAAAGAACACGCAAGGTGATGGCTAAAAAGTGTGACGGAATACAAATACAACAAATGAGGAAATCAAAATGTAGAAAAATTACCATTGATATAATTTGACATTTGTTTAAATGTTTAGTATGCTGGATTATGTGAACAGAAAGAAAGGAAATAGCAATATGACCCTTAGTCTGCATGCAACAATGCTCCGCTTTCAAATGCATCAAACAAACTTATGCAGAAAACAAATTATTCCACTTGACCAAATTATTGTTATCAATCAGTAGCCTAAAAATAGGTAAAATATCAAAACTGGAGTGGAGTTTTTATTGTTTTCTACACATGGTCCACAGAGTGCAAATTATCAGGACCCTTCACTAAACCGATTCTTACCAATAGACCCCTTGCATGGCGTCACAAGCTTCCACAGCGCCCTCATTGTGGTCAAAGAGGAAGGCCTATCATTGGCTGAATGCTGTGCGCAGCCCGTAGGCGCTTGTACATTACCACTATTTGACCTCAGCAATAGCGGCCTATGCAAGGGGTCTATGCACGCATAGAGTCCATAGTTAATCCCATCAATCTTTGCTTAGTCTTTGCTAGAAAAACAGTTTGGACATATCAGTATTTTCCAAGATGTTCCAATTAATGTCCCATCCCTACACTGGTAGTACTTTCTTAACTTCTGTCGAAATGTTGACAACTACCAACAACCTCAGAACTAATTTGTTTAACACTACAGAATAATTAGTATTTTTCAATTTTAAACAATCAGTATAACCATAAAGCAATTAATCTAATACAATGAACCAAAGTTAAATCAATAACAATTTATAAAACATCTTGGAACTGTGTTTCCTGAATAAATATTAACAAATTAAGCATTACTAAGTAAGATTTGCATTATGTAATTAAAACAAAAAATATTTAGTTAGCATGGTGCAAAAAGTAACTGGTTTTACAACCCTTTATTTTTGATTTAATTTTCTAATACAGGTTGAATGACCGTTCAATATAAAACCAATGTCTATCAACGTTTTTGTGTGTGTATTTTTTTGTGCTTTACATGTAGCTCAGATCAATCCAGATAGTATAATATTCCAACTCTAGCATATTCTCCTAAGACCCGCCTATGCTTCTTAGCGCATAGAGAAGATTCTTACAAAGTTTGTTACAAGAAAAACATTATCTTATTGTTTTCCCTTTGACAAAACGCAAAGTTTTAAATCTTGCTCCTTACATTGATCGGCCAATCAACAGCATATGTTCAATTCAGGTTAGTATTAAGAATATGAAACAGAGCTGAGAACATTTCAAAAAGTAATTTAAAAGACTGGACTGGAATGTCGGCTTGATTTACTGAACCAGAGAAGAGTTCAAAGCCCATGTGATGTTGGCAACAGGTACATGGAGTATGCCTCTGCCATATTGGATAATGGACCAAGCTCAAAGGTCATTGCAATTAGCCAAGTAGACTTGGAAAAAAGTGTTTCTATTTTATGAGATTAACATAAAATAGGAAGAGTCCAAATCGTCACTGCAGTCTTTAATCACATTTACTCATTCTATTCACTCCTGTCCATAAATACCATCTTAAAGAGGGTCCTCCAAGGTCAAGTTCAGTTTTGTGCTCCACTCATTTTCTAATAGAGTCATCAAAATGGGAACAAAATCACAAGTCGATAACCTCACATTAAACTGGTGTAAAATGCCACTACGTTTGATACGTGCAAATAAAAAAGCGTTTGATGACGTCACATTTCAAATAATGGTCTGTATATTTTTGTAAAGAGAATTTTCAGTTCATTCAAAAACAGCATTGAATTTGAGCTTACGCCTGGTACAAACATTTCTCTTTGGAATGTACAGACCCATTTGTTTTTGCTGTACGATGATGTCATGTTTCAAGTTTCGCTCTAAGAGTATCAAATAAAATGGCGCTTCACATAATTTTAACGTAAGGTTAGAGACTTGTAACTTTTTTCTAATTTTCATGAGAACTCTATCCATTGGAAAATGAGTACATTAATTAGAGTACATCACATAACTCATTTTGGCCTTGGAGCCACTCTTAAGATTTATACAGATCTACAGTGCAATGAAAACTATCCAAATTAAGGTATATTCTCCAAGGAGGGTATATAAATGATTCCTGATAGAATTGTAAGATGAGACACGGTCTCAGCTCATCAATGTTTTCAGCATTGGTTAAGATGCTACTTCTGGAATCTCATCAAGCTTACTTCACTCAGTTCATCGCCATTGTCTTGGACTTGATGATTCCCCTTGAAAATCTTCCAATAATCTTAATAATGTTCAAATTTTAGCACCCTCTGCCAACCAAAAACAGCCTGACCCTTCAAAGATGAACATCAAGGCTTGAGAATCCCAAGGGTTTCATAAATGTCTCTGGTCTCCCAATGGAGGTATTCATACCTCAATCTGGATATCTAAGGTAATTATGCAAGGGTTATTATATTAAAATAAACATAAACAAAACATAATTCCATTGTCAGTTTATAGAAGAGGAGTTTGTGAAAAGTTTGACCACATTTTCAAAGAGACGAATGTCAGTGTGTCTTTATTTATTTCTTTATTTTGTTTTGATTAACCAGTTGTCAATACAAACCAAATATACATTGATACCTCACCATGCAATGCCTCAAATCCCATACAGTTGTCAATGGTTTCCCATTTTCCAACTAAAATTCCAGCACAGAGAACATTCTCCGTTTTGTTTTGGGATTAAGAGACGACTCTCAGTGAAAACATTGTAGTTTGCACATTTTTGCAAATGATTATTACACTCTAAAGAAAATGTGGACAATTCTAGGCATCATAATGAGAGACTTTGGGATGCTTGGTGGTGCCAGAAACACCAAGGCCAAATGTCATAGAGATGCTTACCAAAGAATGATGCGCCTACAGTGCCATAAAAAGCGTGTACTATGGGCCATGGCAGGGCAGGGCTTGGAAGTTACACTGGACTGCAGGTTCGAGGCCAGTAATTTAAACGTCAGGCTAGTAAACTCATGACTGGATAAGACCAATAGTCTTGTGTCTTTTCAAGACATAATAGTGTTAACTAAAACAAATGATGTTCAAATTTTTATAAATTCCTTTCAATTCTGTCGAATATTGAGGTACACTCATGCTTAAGTGCAAGACATATATTTTCTCAATGTTTTTTACAAATAAAAATAGTGTACACGTTAAACTGTTGAGACTGGCTTTTTTTCATTTTGATTTTGGTCTTGTGAAAAAAATTATTGTCAAGTAGAAACTTTGAGCTACAAGCCCTGCCGTCTTGTGAATTTCCCCCAAATTTGAGCCCTGCAGGGTGAAAGCGCAGATTTCCGCGGTAAACATCGTCATGAAATTTGGGCTCAGGTAATTTTCTACTATCTATTTTGTTCTGGGCATTCATTTGGTAAGTCTGCTGCCACCAAGTGTCCCTGATTGTCTCTCATCGGTAAAGAGCTTCTCTTCACAGTATCAGCAGCCGATTAGTTCCTGCTTGCTACTCATGCTACAACTCACTCTAGGTAAACCATCAGAGGATCTTCGTGCAGGGGTGAATTTGAGTAATCGACGTACAGGCAAACTCTGAAAGAGAAGTTAAGTATTGGGGAAAACACACACACAGGGATGAAACACACAATGGGGTTCAATAGCATGCAAGGTTTGTGGGTAACAAACAATCAAACAAACCAGAAAACCAGTCATAAAATGATATCACATGGTTTGATACCTGCTTCTGCTTAAAATTTGTGCTTAAAACATGTTTATGTGCTAAGCTTATATCCCATGGCTTAATACCTGCTAGAGTTGTGCTTAACGTGCTAAGCTTATATCCCATGACTGTGCTTAACATGTTTGTGTGCTAAGCTTATATCTCATGACTTGATACCTGCTCTGTGCTTAGCATGTTTGTGTGCTAAGCTTATATTCCATGGCTTGATACCTGCTCTGTGCTTAGCATGTTTGTGTGCTAAGCTTATATTCCATGGCTTGATACCTGCTCTGTGCTTAGCATGTTTGTGTGCTAAGCTTATATTCCATGGCTTGATACCTGCTCTGTGCTTAGCATGTTTGTGTGCTAAGCTTATATTCCATGGCTTGATACCTGCTCTGTGCTTAGCATGTTTGTGTGCTAAGCTTATATCCCATGACTGTGCTTAACATGTTTGTGTGCTAAGCTTATATCCCATGGCTAAATACCTGCTAGAGTTGTGCTTAATGAGCTCAGCTTGCATCCCATGGCTTGATAACTGTTCTGTGCTTACCATGTTTGTATGCTAAGCTTATATCCAATGGCTTGAAACCTGCTCTGTGCTTAGCATGTTTGTGTGCTAAGCTTATATTCCATGGCTTGATACCTGCTCTGTGCTTAGCATGTTTGTGTGCTAAGCTTATATCCCATGACTGTGCTTAACATGTTTGTGTGCTAAGCTTATATCCCATGGCTAAATACCTGCTAGAGTTGTGCTTAATGAGCTCAGCTTGCATCCCATGGCTTGATAACTGTTCTGTGCTTACCATGTTTGTGTGCTAAGCTTATATCCAATGGCTTGAAACCTGCTCTGTGCTTAGCATGTTTGTGTGCTAAGCTTATATCTCATGACTGTGCTTAACATGTTTGTGTGCTAAGCTTATATATCCCATGACTTGATACCTGTTCTGTGCTAAACATGTTTGTGTGCTAAGCTTCGCATTTATAAAATTGACACGATGACATGGAAACAAAAAATTGTATTGGTCATTAGGTATGTGGTAGGTGTACTAGCCCTTACAAGGTACTCAGCCATGAAGCACTGAGGCATGAAGCTCAGTATCTTAAAAGAAAATGTGCATGATATGAGATCAGAGTTAAAATAAAACAGTAAATTGAACAATTAATTAAAACCAGCAGTAATAAAATCATAAATAAACTTCAAAAAAGCAAGCATCTATAAAATGTGTATCTAACATGGATGGAAAAACATATGTTCATTTAGAAACAAAGAATCCTAGCCTGTTTTCAAAACCACTGCTTGGGCTTTGGATTTGGCTTGGGTTGGCTTGGTCAATTATTTAGAGAGTGTTTGGTTTCCTTATGGGGCTTTAAACAGTTAGACATGATGAGAAACAAATAATTATGGCCGTGTCCGAATTTGCGGCTAGAGCTACGGCTACAGTCGTAGCCGTAGCTGTAGCCACTATTTGGATATGGTCTATCCGTAATTTTTCATTTAGTATAAAGTAAGAACTTCCAATAAGAGTGCAGAATCCATTAGACACATCCAGATACATAAACCTATGGGACCAAAATGAGGCTTGGTCCCAGCAAGCAGGAGCCACTATCAGCTACTTTGTGCCGAAACACTCAAAATCAGATGAGGCACAAAAACTATGCATTGTGACTAAGCACTTTTGTAGGTAATTATTTTAACTTTGTTAGCCTTTTTTTCTTCCAGACACTGGTCATTGTTGTCTGATTCCCTTTACATGTTATAACAATTTAGCTGACCTTTCTGATGGAAAAAATAAGAAATCAGACTAAAGTAGGAAGAATATTATGCCTGACTTTTATAGCCACCATGTCAAAATTGTGAGTCGTCTGACTTTTATTGTTTGATAAGAATTGACTTTCAGAAATAAGTCACTGAAAACAGTGACACTTTCACTATATCCAAACCCTTTGTTAATATTGTGGGAATGTGAAAGTGGTTGTAACACAACAAAATCACGTTGAATTTAATTTCATGCGACAAGTCACAAGTTGTTTATTTATTGATTTACTATAAATCAATTTTGTGAGTACTTTTATCAAATTCCCGAGTCATTCGTTCTAAACACACCAGTGTAAGGTCTACTTATGCAACCTACCACCAGCGTCTACATTCCACTACTCTACCGACCATGGTCCCATACTGCATCCCTGCATCTACATACATGTACCATTCCCTTCAAATGCAATAAATCGACTCATCACTCAAATTCTTCCTTTGTGGAGCAGGAGATGTTTAAAAGAAAGCTTGGTGGGAAAGGGGATTCGTAAAAAATAACGGCCAAATTAAACTTGATTGCATTTAGAGTTACAGAGCAGACATTTTGTCAAAAAAGAAAGAAAAATGCATTACTTTTTATTTAAAAACAAATTTGCACAGATGTATTTTGAGGGGATTATTTCAGACAAAAATAAACATGTTTGGACATGGAATGCATCAAATAAGTTAGGGTGAGTTTATAAATTGAGCAACATTTTCTGCATTTCTTTCAAATTTCAATCATAACAACTCAACCCGGGACAACTAACATGCATAACAACCCTGGTAATGATGACTTAAACCGTTAATGAAAGCAACTAAATACTTTCCTTTGATTCAACAAGCAGTGATTAAATATGAGTGATTACCAAAGTTTATCACTAACACAAAGTGTGCTTTAATAACCAAGCCCACCACGGAACCTCGTTCAGGGACGAGTTTGGATGTAATAATTCACGGCGCTGACAAACTCCATGTAAATCCAAAAATACAAAACTACAGGTTTGGACTCTACTTTTTTCCCTCTCTTTGGTAACTGCTTTATGTACTTCTTTCAAAAATAATTGAAGGCTCAAGTAGATTTGAACCTGCGAACCCCTGATAAAGTGCCTGATAAAATGATCTATCTAGCTCTAATGTTGGCGGTCTCCTTGTTTTGTCAATCTTTGTTCGGGGGTGCCAGTCAGAAGCCATTCAACATTAAACTGCTGTAAAGAGATCACACCAAAGTTTACGATACAACCTGGGAAGCGGCAGGTAAGGGATAACCTTAAGGGGATGCAACTTTTTATTTCTTGGCATATTTGTTTAGGCAGAGTGAGAGATCTGTGGACTTGGTTATTGAAGGCCTTTGACACCCTTGGCAATTTGATTGTGCTTTTATTTTAGCACATTTGCCTTGAGACCTCTAGTCGTGGTCCTGTTCAGTTTCCTTTGAATGGTTTTTCTTAAATAAACACCTATTCAAGAGCAAAAAAAGGCCTTCAATGAGAAACTTTGTGTTAGCGATACACATCTTCTACTACACATAAGCAGCCAATAAGCATGAACTTGCAATACAGTTGTGACGAGAACTAGTTTCTTTCATGAGTAAAAAAAACCTGGTGGGATAAATGCAATGATTAACAACTCACTTTTTCCGAAGGTGTTTTCTGTTCGCCAGACTTTTGCGATGGACTTGGGGGTTGTTTCTTCACAAGTGGTGACTGCACGTAATGGTTTGTTTTTAAGGGTTAATCACACAACAACTGCCGAGTTTTCAAATTGATGGACAAACCACACTACGCTGGATCGCAGAAAACTGCTTAATATCACACAGTAATAATACTTTCCCTTTTTATGGTGGAAAACACTAAAACTCCAGCAAATGACCTTATCGAATTACTCATCTTTCCTTCTGCAAATTGCCATCCCATACCAACTACCAATTGAATATTCTACAGCAAAAACTTGACAACAAAAATAACAGAAATGGTGGATTGGGATTGACCTCTTGACAGCATTCAAATCACACAATCAGTGAACCAATGTTAATCAGTGAACCAGTGTTACTTCCAAGCTGGAGAGTGACGATTATAAATCTGCAGATTTCAAACTCATCCTAAAGTCTTCCATCTTAAAATCAGAGAAATTAAGACAAAGAATACATGACAGCATCCAGAAAGGACATCATTTTGTTTTTACCCTAACACCAATGTGTATTAAGCACTGTGTACTCAGTACTTTCCCGGATTCTGTGAAAAAAATCCACAGGCAAATCACCAGGGCCCAATTTCATAGAGCTGCTTAAGCAGAAAATATTGCTAAACAATTGTCTGCTAAGCAGAAATGAGCAGGATACCAGTCACAAATTGTACATGTGACATGGTAGTTTGGCTGGTAACCTTATTCTGTTATGCTAAATTTTGTTATGCTTAGCTACCTTTTGTGCTTAAGCAGCTCAATGAAATTGGGCCCATAAAGGAATTATCTAGATTGAGTTTTGACACTCTCTGCTATTGATTCAAACTTGTTAGTTAGTTGTAAACCAGGATAATCCTGTTCATACCTTCTCAGTCTTTGGAACACTGGCTCGTGGGATTGATGTTGGGACGGGAGAGGTCGTCCCCGGGGATACCACTCCACTCCCTGGAGGAGATTCTTCCACAGTAATCTGTTATCAAAAAATATCAATATATTACATTCGTACGAAAACAATTTAAGACTGGTAATGATTGGTAGTCTTTATGTACCCACTATCTATGACATGTACCCTGTACCCAAATGTTCTTATTCCAATTTCAGTAGAGGGCTGAGCTGAAGCTTTCCATACATGAGATATATTGGGTTAAATTTCGGTTCAATATCACTCTTATCAAGTACATGTATGGAGGTAATTATTAGAAACAAGAAGTTTGATTTCTGATTTATCCAACTAAAAATAGTAAAAAGGCAGTTAGTGCTTACCTGAGACTGGCGCACAAAGATACCATGATTGTCAGGACAATTGAAGTACTTCTTTCCTTGAACGACTCCATTGTTCTTTCCTTTGGCGTCATCCAAAACCACACCAATCCATTTACCACTGTCAAATTCAACAAATTCAAACCCCATCAGATTTCACTTATAGTATTTAGGGCAGTGCTGTGCATCTAAAAAAAAATTCCTGTACCGGAATTTGTGACTTGCGTTTAACTGTTTTTAGCAATTGCAATCCAACTTTAATATTTTGGTTGTGATCGAGAGGATGCAACAGACTTGGAATTTTATTTATAAAATAATGAGATGAGAAACTTACGTTGCAAAGGACGTCACACCAACAAAGGCAACCTTCCCATGGAGTCCCTTGCCTGTAATCTCGACCTTTGACCCAATCTTAACAGGCTTCTCAGCCATTTTGATTGGTCAAGTTCTCCCACAATCTGTCATCAAATAGGGGGTGACAAAAGGGAAAATTATAAGAAAATCAAATCTAGGCCAGTGAAAAAACATGTTTTATAACCCTGTTTACTGTCAATTAATCTTTGATGAAGGAACAAAATCGTACAAAATTCCTTGAAATTGGGTCAAATCAATGTAAAATTTAAAAGTTATACATTCCTGTTTAATTTTAATTGTATTCTAAACTGTTAATGGTCTATGAAGAGTCTAACACTAGCACTCTGGTAGAGTATTACTCAAAGGATAGTTGAAAACACAACCACACATAAATTTAATTAGTGTAACAGAAGCAGTCAGGTGGAAAAGGACTAGTATGAAAAGAAAGAAGAAGAACATTAACTCTAACTAATGTGAAAAAGTACACTCAGATCTGAAAAAGATTAGAAGTCAATTGTTTATTGTCAATATTAAATGACTTGAATTATTATTATATGAGAGAAAAGTGCTCCCAAACCCCTACAACTCAGTTTGCGAACTAACACGGTCGGCCATTTATGGGAGTCAAAAATTTGACTCCCATAAATGGCCGACCGTGTTAGTTCACGATGTAAAAGGAAAACCACGCAATTTCGAGGCATATTTGTGTGGATCATTGTATTCTACTTTTAAAACATCTTTCTAACCATATGCATTTCATAACAAACGGTTACAACCGCTTTTTATTAGACCAACTCGTCCAATCCAAGGCAACGTGTCCCTTTAACCCTTCTACTGTCTGACCATTCAATATCATCCACTGTGGTTTTGAATGGTAGATAAACTATGCCAGCCTGCAATGTAATATCATGTGGTAAATGCATCTACACAGTACACACATGTACACGGGTAGTTCTGTGCACAGTTGTGCCATCATACACAACCAGTGCAGTTGAATGGTTTTAAATGGTTGGTCAACTCACTGGAAAATGTTACCAAGAGTAGGAGGGTTAATCAATCAAAACCTCTATATCAAAGTACATGTTGTGCAATTGCCAACAATAACATAGGCCTACAGTGTAAAATCACTGACCTTTGTTTGTTAGATGCACAATGCAGTTTATACATTATTGCATGCACATGTACTATGTAGATGTAGGCCTACATAAACAGTGTAAATGAATCCTGTCGTTTAACTTTGTACATGTACACATAATACGCCAACAAACAGTCAGTTACTCATTGTACAAAGTATGTGCATGTACTGAGTGTACAATAATAATATATACAGTGGTGTACAGGTGTATGATTATATTTTTATGCAAATGATTGATTTCAGCGCCAGCTGCTGCACAATAAGTAATGACCTTCAATGGAGACAGTGTCAAATATGTCCACAATTTTAAATACTACCAACAGTGACTGACTACAAAATATCACAGTCATACAAATCAATACATGTACCTAATCTACATGAATTAATACATGAATTAATACCATTCCTGTACAATTGTAATACTCACTATAAAGGTGGAGAAAAGTGGTCCCTGCCCTGATACCAAACCCAAGTTATAACTCAGTTTTTATATTAATTTTGCTTAATTTATAATTAATCAAAACCTTCTTTTTCTGTGTGCTTTCTGCCTCGCAAGTTTAAGTTAAAGGTAGGGTCATACTTTGATAATGACCCCAATAAAAATTTGCATAATTTCTATCCGAAAATCGTCGAAAAGTCATTAATGTAACAATTGATAACGACCCACGCATAAAGAAACATAAAAAGACACAAAACTAAAAAAAAATCAGATTTGAAAGCCAAGAATTATTTACATTTGTTTTTTTTTAATTTTATTTTTTTAGTTTTTGCAAATTACCATCGTATTTTTAAAAATTAAATAAAAAATATTTTGAATAAAATGAAGACAACTGCTGGCTATAGACCATGTTACCTTTGTTTACAGAGTGGTGACCTTGCACATTCTTAAGTGTTTCCTGCCAGGCAAGATACTACACAGGCTATATGGGAAAATTTACATTTTGTGTCATAATTTTCACATAAATTCAAAATTTACAAAAGCAACAGCTGTACACCTTTTGAGATGTCCCCCCTTTCTTCATATCAAAAGTTGAGAAAAAACAGACGGTGCAATCTCCATAAAACATAAGATTTGTTGTTTTCTTCCATTGAGCTGTGTACAAATGTGCCTGCAGGAAGTCCAGGCTCTGTGGCTCTTTTGTAAACATGTGATGTCACAGGTCACATGGTCTATAGAGTCATACACAAAGTCTCACAGAACACTTGAAGTCACTGCAGATATTTCTTCCGCGTATGGCTTCACCGGGACACCATACTTTCTTGTTTGCCTCGAAAACAGGTAAAACTCAAAACAAATGGGACACTATTGAAGTCATCGAGATCGGTGCGTGGTGTGAAAGTTTCAATGTCTATCAAGTTTTAATATATTTTTACATACTTCTTATAAACAAAGGAAGGTAATTAGGGCATCAGTTGATATATGGCATTTTTTATTATTTTTTTTATTCAAAGAAAAAGGCATACTAGTAAAGTACATCGAAAACCGGACAGGGGAGGATACAAATAAAATGACCAGCAGCAGTAGCTGAAAGGGTCACTTTAAAGTCGAAACAGTCAACAATTGTCTGGAAAGAGAGTCAGTACAGTTACTGGCAGTATGTCATCGTCATTTTGTCAATGTCATATGTTATTGAACAGTTGTCATGATTGTCAACATTGTCCCTTAACTGACTGGATGTATAAATGTCAGTGTCCTGTGCTGTTCCAGACAATCATCATCATTCTGCTGCCACAGTCAGTGCCAGTTGCCAGCCGAGTGCTCTGGACTGATGATGCTGATCCTGCCAAAAGGCTATACAGTTTTTTCTAAAATGCAATGATTTCCAGCTTTAAAAAACTGTTAAGATTAGAACAAGATGTATCTTAATCATATGAAGGAAATTTAAAGCATGTAATTACCAGAATGAAGACAGCAGGTTTAGTTGAGAAAAACAATATTTTCCGCCCATCGTCCTCGTAAACATGTGCGGTATCTGAACTACAGTCAAGAGTAACAAAGCGCATTCTTGTGAAAGTTACCAGACTATAAAAACAAAAATCAGCCTCGTATTCAAGTCATGTTATCGCCGAAGCAATGAGGGTGCCTATCCTTGACTGCGTTGGGGGAGAGCGATACAAAATAAAGGTTGATTTCCACGGAAGAAACAAAATCACTTTTAAATTACGAGAGGGCGCTCTAAATAAAAACAAAATAAAAACAGCATGTTTCTACAGCTACAGGTGAGGCGTGTAAACAAGCATTTATATTAAAAATGGAAGTTTGTGTTGACTCAGTGCGTTCTGCAGTTGCAGCAGAAAAGGGCGGTAAGTCATGAAGTAGTGGACGTCCTGTGTATCATTTTCATGTACGTCATAATAATTTTCCTTCCTTACAGTGGTCGTGGAAGGAAGCCAGCCTCTGCAGAAGTTGTGCACGATTTGAGATTGAATTTGAATGACTTTCTTCAGAGTGCAATCTTTGCATGATCTGCAGATACTGAGATAGATTGTGAATCTTCCAAGAATCTGTACGCTGATCAGTGCTATAAAACATTATAATAATTTTTAAAGATTACCTAATGAAATGCGATGACATTTTACAGGATGGAAATGACTTACTCTAACCCCCGAATAGACAAAGAAAAACAAGCTGAAGAAAACCGAAACACCACACGCTCTCTCAAAGTCAGCTCAGAGATACAACTTGGCCCTTAGTACAATAGGCTAGGCCCCACAATGGATGAAGAGCCCCACCCGCGCGCCAGAACACGCACGTCATTAGATCCAAACCCAAGCCAAGGTGGGGGAAAATACCAAGGTACCAGTAGTCATTACTTCTATAAAGCGTATAGTTTCTAGAAGTACCAGTACATAAGGAATGTATTTTACATTGTCATTGGTGCTCTGATTATAATAACATCAATGCAATTGTTATGTTTTTTTAGGAGCAACAAGAATTGAACTCTGTGCAAGTCTTGCTGAAGGGGGGACCACCCCAAGTCTTGGTAAGTCAGGTTTTAGTTACTTTTCACCCAACACAAACATGTTTGGCAGGGCTTAGCTAAGATTGGTTTGTTTTGAGCAAATTTGTTTTGGGCCAGTAATCCTTAATCTTATGCCATCAGACAACTTCCGGATGAGGATTTATGAAGAAATAGGGAGGATTAGGGTTTAGAATGAAACCTGGGGCCGATTTCACAAAGAGTTAAGATTGATCGTAACTGCAAATCCATCGCAGTTGCTTAGCAAAGAGTGATGTCACAATGCAAATCACTATGGTAATACTGATAACTCATCTTAAGATGAATCTTAGTGCTTTGTGAAATCGACCCCAGGACAGACAAAGTTGATTTAAAAAAAAATTTGAAACATTATGTTTAGAACTACTGAAACGTTTCTTAGAAAGACGTTTGAAAACATTTTTTTTTTACCTAGGAAAAATGAAAGTTTTGAATACATGGCATGACCTTTAACCTTTGTGATTTTTAGTTTAGATAAAGGTCCAGGTTAAACCTTACTCTCACTCTGGACACATTTTCAAGTTGCTAAAAAGAGTTAAAGCCACAGTACACGTTTGGTAATGACTCTGAAAATTAATGGCAATAAAAACTTACTTGGTAAAAAGTACAGCAGCTTTGGGTAGTATAATGAATTTTGAGAAACTTTTAACTTCGAAGTACTACGATTATGGAAAAGTATATAACTTTTTATTCCCCAAAATTTGAATCTGTGTATTCCTATGGGGAATATTCTTCCTGCTTGGAAATATTCTCTCCGGTTTTTCAGTGATATCTCAAAATACGCGGCCACCTTTTGAAGTGAAATTTTCACAGGTTAGTTTTATTGTATGTACCTACATTTATATAGGATTAACACAATCAGTATATAGGCTCCAATTACCAAACGTATGCAGCACCTTTAAACAATTTCTTTCCTACGATTTTGTTTCCTATCAGGTTTACTTCGCGTGGTGAAATCCACTATAAAATTGCCCGTTTTTGTTCTGATTCGTCCAAGAGGAGGAGATTTCCTTTATTGCTCACAAGAGCTAGATGTCATTCAAGAAGACGTCAAACTCTGTAAGGAAAATGGTGCAGATGGATTTGTGTTTGGCGCCCTCACGAGGTGAGACAGGGAGAAGCTTCTACACTATTTTCATGATACTCGATTTCAGAAAACTTGATAATGAGTCTGTATCAATAATTATATATTTAAAATATCAAGTACAAATAAAACATTGTTGCCAGATGAACGGCTTTACATCATTAAGAGCAACCAAGGCTAAAAAAAGAACATTTATTTTCAATACTTCTGTCTTTTTTTTACTTTGATTGTTTCTTTCTTTTACAGCTCCGGACATGTAGATCATCAAACTTGTAAAGAATTTATTGGTGAGATAATCCTCTTGGAGTTAATTGCTTTCAACAATTGTTGTTGCATGTTTCAATAATCAATATTGTCTCTTTTGAAGTGTCTGAGCTAGAAAAAAACAACTGTTGTTTCGAAATTCTCCTCAACTTTGTTCTTAGTGTCTGTATCTTCTGTCGTTTTTAATCCAAGATTGTTTGGAAAGAAAAATGTAAATTGCAAAATTGATGTTTGGTGTTTGCTATTAATGTCTTGAATGATCTAGCTATTTTATCAAATAATATCTTCTTTTTTTACAGAACTTTGTCGACCCCTGCCAGTCACCTTTCATAGAGGTATGTTAACTAAGTAAATGACTTCTTCTCCAGGTTCTTTCCACTGTTCTACGCATATCATTTAGTTTTCTTATCCATTTCTCTTTAGTCTGTCCCACTAATTCAGCCAATACCTTATTAAGTCATTTTCTAAACTGTCTTTTGAACAATTCAAACTGAAAGGCTCCTGGGTCGGAGTTATCCCTGTTCCCAGTGTGCCTGACCCATTTCTGGGTTTGGCTGACCCGGAAACCAGGGAAAACAATGTGATTTTAGCTTTGATTTTGCTTCAGTTTAAGTTGACCCATTTCTTGGTCAATTTAATGCAGAGTCTGGGGTCAAACTGACCCTGGGGTGGGTCGGGGTCCCCTGGGGCATGGAGCAGGGTTGGTTCCGACTTGAGAGCCTTAAGAGTGTACCGCATTGTCATGATCGTTCTTTTTAAAATGTACCATGGGTTTTGTTGGGCTGCTTAACTGTTTTTATCTGTTTTAGGTCTTTTCATGTAACAAAGTGATTCTTTTTTCGATTTTATTGGAAAGTCTCACTGTCGTTTCTTTACTGTGTAATTTTGTATGACTTTTTATATTTTGTATTTAATTATTCTCCTGCAAATTAACCCTTGGTCGGGAGAACTTTTTTAAAAGAATTATATTATTAATGAATGAATGAATACTATTCTTGTTTATTTGCCATATAGCCTTTGATATGTGTCATGATGCATATTCCTCACTGGAGGACATCATTGACTTGGGTTTTGTGAGACTCTTGACCAGCGGTCAGGAGTCTTCAGCCCTAGAGGGACTACCGCTTATCAAGGAGATTGTTCAACGAGCTAAGAACAGGATCATTGTTATGCCAGGTAAGCACAGTCTTCTTGAAATCAGGGTCAAAGTTCATAGAGCTGCTTAAGCAGCAAATGCTGCTAGAAATCTTATGCTAGGCAAAAATAAGCAGGAAACCAAGACATCGGGAATGCCATTTTGGCTGGTAACCTTATTTCGGGTAGCATATTTTTTATTGTACAACTACTTTTTGTGCTTAAGCAACTCCAGACATGCCAACTAGTACGTTTTTTCCGTATTTCGTACGGGTTTTCGTTAAAAATACGGGTGTACAGGTTTTGCAAAAAAAATACGGTTTTGACCGCCGCCACCGCAAAAATAATTCCATTCCCCCAAAACGAGAAATACTGTGCTAGCGCTATAAGCCATGTGGTACAACCTCGTTTCCAATGGTGTACAATCTTGCCGCGCAATTATTTTCTTTCCCAGAATGATCGATACGGCGCAGGCGTTACACATGTTAGCGAGGTTGTCTGTGGGTACGAGGCAGCGGAGGCTCGTTTATCGCCAATTATTCGTAAGCGCGTCAGTTATTGGTGCATGGTATGTAAACAAACCTGTATTAACCAATCGGAACACTGCATGCAAAAGGTTACGATTGTTCGCCTTTCGAGAGCTGTCAGTGTCACTGTCAGTTCACGCTGTTTTGCAGAATTTCTTTAGCACTACTGCATGAAATTGTATCATAAATATCTGATTATGGCTTCGACCTCGTCGAATAAAAGGAAGCAGTCATATAAAGGAGAATATTCAGCGAAGTGGGACTTCATAAAAGCGTCCAAAAAAGGGAGAAAATAATTAATTTATCAATAATATTAATAATGACTGTTATTGTTATGTTTTGTAAGCATCCCTCATCTCACTGTCACACTCACATGGAATGGATGGAGGTACGATACGCAGGAGATGTTTTTTTGTTAATATGGAGGTATGATTGTGTCAGATATCTTTCAAAAAATATAAATTTCCGGCTAAAAGGTTGCCCCAAATCGTCCGCTTGCGACTTCTCTTGTCCACGTTCATCTGCACAACGAATTGGACAAACTCTTGCGCAATCTGCAGTTTGCGCCATGCAGAATCGGCAGCAACGAGAAACCTTGGAGTGTCATAATCGCAAAAAGACGCCTGAGATGGACAGGCCATCTCCTGAGACTACCTGATGAAACACCAGCCAAGCAAGCGCTTATGGAGTGTATACGTCATCACAAGCTGCCAAGGGGCGGTCAAAGAACAACATGGCTGAAAAGAATAAATGAAGACCTGAAAGCCACGGACATAAACATCAAGAACCGAAATACCTGGCACTTGGCAGCTGATAGAGTGCAGTGGAGGAAACTTACAGAGTGCGCAATGTCAGATGCACTTGACGAAAGCGCTTAGATGAGATTGCCTATCGAGTAAAGGTTTGCGCAATTTTCAGATTGCGCATTGTCTTGTACACCATGCGCGCTGTGTACTTCACGACACACGGCGCGACGACCGTGGATCACAAAATCATGAGACCAAAATCACGGAGATATCAGTGGATGTGTTCTGGTTTTTAGTTCAATTTTGTTAAAAACATGTTTGGTTGGTCAAAGTCTGACATTTGATTTAATTTTTAATTTTTAATTTAATTTTTAATTTTTTTTTTTTTTAAGTCGAATAAAAAGTTTAGGGTCGTGGCACGGTAAACCGAAACAGACATGACACCCTTTTTGTGGCCTAAACTCTTTTATGCATTTTTTTTCAAAAATACAGGTTTTTAAGGAAAAATACAGGTTTTGGGGTTTCAGAATACAGTTTTGTGATCCCAGAGGTTGGCATGTCTGCAACTCTATGAAATTGGGCCCAGGGTCCAAGATCGTAGAGCTGTTTAAAGCATATGTACATAATTGGTAATTGTCAAAGACCAGTATCCACACTGGATATGACCCATTATATACATGAAATAATAAACCTGTGAAAGTGTAAGCTTAAATCTTCATGGAATTTTGGCTGGTTGTCTTCATTTTGTTGAGCAAGATTTTGACACAAACTTTACTTTTATGGTTATTTTATTTAAATTTGTATTTATTAATTTTTTGTTTTGTTTGGAGGTGGAGGGATAAATGAGCGGAATCTTGACCGCATTCTTATTGAAAGTGGTGCCTGTGAGTTTCATTGCTCAGCACGAAGTACAGAAGATTCCTCAATGGTGTATAGAAACAACAGGGTTGCCATGGGAGCATCGCTAAAACTTCCAGAATTCAGCTGCAAATTTGCAAACGAGGAACTGATTCAGACATTGAAAGACATTCAAGCTGCTATCTAAAATAAGGTGATACTTACTCACTGGTGAGGATTCCAGTTGTAGTTGTGGAAAAACTGGATCCAGTAAGATGCAGAGCTTTCCGTTGCAGAGCTTTCCGTGATGGAAGGTAAGAGTGAACGGTTGTGAGAGAAGTTCAGTACAAAAGACTAGTACGTGTACAGTGTTTCCCTGCCTATTCAAATGTGAGCAGGGTTGGGTGGGGTGGGGTGGGGGGGGGGGGGGGGGGGGGGGGGTGGTGCAACCCCAGGAAAGACAAAATATTATGAATTGTACATTCCATCATCGGATCTGGGATTGGGGGTGGGGGATAGAGTTGGATACCCAGCCAAACCACCCCCCTTAAAACAAAAACCAAAAACCAAAACAACAACAAAACAACAACAAAACAAAACAAACAAAAACAAAAACAGCAAATGTAAAAAAAAATGTATCTGTATTTTTATTATAAACCGTTTTTCATTATTAAATTTGATTTAATCAAGAACTTGATTTGATGTGTACTTGATGTATGATGTTCAATCTTTGGACAAATGCGAGTGAAACTCGTGTACTTTCCTTGTATAAGAGGCACTATAGTACCGCACCTTAATGCTCTCACGGTCGTCTGATCAAGTTTTGAAGCTCACATGTGACACGTACGCGAGCGTAAATACATTCTAATAAAGGTGGAAAAACTGTCCTAGGACATATGAAAGTGTTTTTTACTTTTTACTTGTTTACTTTCTGGTTATTTGCATCAGCCGCAGAACTTCCCCCGCTCAATATCAATAATTATTGGGAGTTAATCCACAAGAGGGCGCTATTTAGTATCAGATAGACAAAAGCCCACTATCACAGACTTGGAACCAAGTCTAGTTGGGTAATTGACTGAGAAAAAACGGAAAACGTTTATTTAACTTAACGTAGGGGGCAGGAGTGTAAAGTGACGTGAGTGGAAGAAGCAATGTATTTCACGTCCAAAATCCCGGTGTGGCATGAGATCTTGCCCCCCCCCCCCCCCCCCCCCTTACGGGTGCACCCCACTAAATAGGGAGAAAACAGATTGTCGTTCTCATTAATATTTTGTAGGGCCTCAAAATATTCTCTAAGTAATAAAAGGGATAAAGTGTAAACATTTTGCCCAATACTGTGACCTGGGGGTTGATGACTTCCAACTTAAGGTAGGCCCTGAAATAAATTGTCCTATTTGCCGAGATTGATACTCGGACGTTTGGAAAATTACACCGGTGCGGGGGTGTTTTTATTTTGAGCGGGGGGGAATAACTCGACGGGCCCAGGGACTCCCCATATCAAATTGAGCAGAGGATAAACGTTCAAGAGTCAATGGATAATACCCCTTTACAGCAAAAAGCTGCAAGACTTCCAAGTATTTTTTGTGTGTTTTATAATATTTAGCATAATACAATGTATGCAATGGGAAGTGTACATGTATTTAGTGGGGGTGCGACCATGATACGGCGAACTTTGAAATTTAATATGGCTTTTGGTAATTTCTTCTGATAGCGCCCTCTTTTGAATCAACCTCCTTTAGCCCATGTTAACTTCCCAATAATGGGGACAGAGTTTCCTGGACGGATTTCCCTGAGACGCCGGCCATGGAATGTTGATGAAGTAAAACAAACCAACTCCTATCACGTGAGATTTAAATTCTGAGGTCTAGACTAGGCCTATGTATCAGTGTGTAGCCAAGAGGTTTAGCAAACTCGATGGCCAAAAAAAATTTAAATAAAAAATGGCTGATACTCTAAAGGTAACGTAAGAGCAAACTTTTTCGTGATGTTCGTATAGCAATCATTAATTTGATCTCATTTATTCTGGTTGTGACAAGGACTCTCAGAAAAGCGAACTTAATCACTGTAATACTAGCTATAAGAATGGAGAAAAACAACACTAGTAGAGCTACCGTCAGACAGACTTGATCGACCAGACAAACTCCAGGCAGTTTCCAAGCAAATAAAATGTTTACATGTATACAGGGAGAACTGGCAGAAACAAGGGTTGAGCTAGCACTGATTACATGTATGATAAATATCACACACTATAGCAAGTATTAAAAAAAAAAAAAATACATATATCCCTTTCAGTACCAACAGATACTTGCAACTAATGCAATGGTGACCAGAGAAATTTCATTGACATGACTACTTGGTGACCAACACTATTTTGGAAAGTTTCAGGTTACAGCGCCCTCACAAGGCAGATTGGGGTTAGCCTAGGTCTAGTAACAGAATGCAACTTATACAAGCAAGCAATGAAATGACTGTTTCCTTTGGCATATTGCCTTTGACTAATTCATTGCCTTAAACATATATTTGAGGTTTGGTATTATGACCACTAAATACCTAATTGAGTAGTTTCAATGTGAAAGCTTAACATTTGTTGCTGTTCATACCAATCTGCATGAAAATTAGTTCCCTCGGAAAATTGGTTTCTGAAACGTAAAATAAACAGAAGGTTTTAATAATTTCCTTTCGAAGCACCATCCTCCCCCCCCCACCCCCAACCCGCCACAATGTTTGAAACTTTGGTTGAGCCTCACAGATACTGGGGGTTGGTGTCTATACCCATGTTTTCAGGATGAAGGAACCCAATGAGACCAAATTAAAAAATTGTGGATTATTTGGTTAAGGCGGCGATTTTGATTTTCGGATAATTGGCTTCTGAAACCTAAAATAAACAGAAGGTATTAATAATTTCCTTTCGAAGCACCCCCCCCCCCCCAACCCGCTCATAGGATTCAACATTCAATATTGCCTAAAATAAACAAGAGAGTTTTGATTACGCACAATATGACTTGGAACAAAGTTACTGCTAAAATCCAAACTATTATTTGTTAGCACATTTAATGACAAAGAAGGAACTAACATTAAATAACATTAAATATTGCCAAAGTGCTATACTTGTACTTTCGAAGCACCATCCTCCCCCCCCCCCCCCCACCCGCCTCAATGTAGGAAACTTGGATTAGCGCTCATAGGATTCAACGGTATTCAACATTCAATATTGCCTAAAATAAACAAGAGAAGTTTGATTAAGCACAATATGAACTGGAACAAAATTACTCCTAAAATCAAATTTACACCTATCATGAACCAATATGCAAATAAGGAATTCCCAAAGTGCTATACTGGTACTTTCGAAGTACCATCCCCCCCCCCCACCCCCGCCTCAATGTTGATTGTCGACTGGCATGCGCTTGTGGGATTCAACATTGTAGCGGGGGGGGGGGGGGGTGGGTGTTCCGAAAGTATTGAAAATTAATCGCTTGGTGTGGAAATTCTCCAATCATGGTATAACATCTTTACACATTTTTTACATAATTGGGTTTATTGTTTAATTGTTGACCTAATTTATCACTTGGTGTGGAAATTCTCAAAGCATGGTATAACACACATTGGCTTGACACATTGCTTATACATATCATGCGAGTTTGTTTCCTATTAGAGGTCGAACTGCATACAACACAGTCGCGCTTATTCCCGCCAACATTCGGACCAGGAAAGTGCCGAGTTGAAAGGGCGTTTGAAGCACTTGACACTTGACTGGCATGCTGAACTGGGTTGTACTCCAAGCTTGAAATAAGTGCCTCTATCACCTTGACCCAGAAATCCAAAGTAGACAAGCTCTTGTTTGTATGGATGCTGTTGTATACAACATTAGCATTAAAGGGCCTATGAAATAGATTTTTTTAATGCTGAAAACAATAAAGTATGCCTATTACAACATATATTTGATTTTTTTTTTTTTTTCACAAGCCATTTTACACCATTAAAAAAATCATTTCGAAATTTAGGGGGGCCGCAGCGCCCCACCCATACCTCCTCATTAACATAAAATCCGTGACGTAAACAAAGGCAATTCAGCAGAACGACTTGTCATACGTAACGTCATGTGTGTGTGGCCACCCGACCGCACCGCCGAGCGAACACACGGAAGGAAAACGTTCAAAACAGTTTGTCTCTCTCTTTTGGGGGTCTTGTTACGTCGATTTTAAGAAATGCCATCAAGGTGTGTTGCTGCTGGGTGTAGCAACACCACTAAAAATGGAGTTAGTGTCCATAAATTTCCAGCGGACCCAAAATTCAGACGGATATGGACGGCAAATGTGAAGCTGACCAGGGCCAAGTGGTCTGGACGGAGCGAGCAGCCTATGCTCTGCAGTGCCCACTTTGAGTCAAGTTGTTTTGAACGTGGCCTTCACAACCAGTTTGGCATAAAGTACAAGGCTATGCTGTTGCCAGATGCCGCGCCAACAATTTTTCCAGTAAGCAAGAAGGCTGGAGAAAAGGAGAAACGACCGGAGAAAAGGAGAGGTGCTTTTTGGAAGCGAGAAAAACTCAGGGTAAGTAATTTTGGCTGTATGGAAACCACCCGTGCGTGCACACAATTCACAATACCCCTCAACACCGCAGTCATGTTCTACAAACATATCGTCCTTTTTCGCATTATTGTTGACGACATCATATCTGATCTTATATTCTAATATATACATGTAGTTTTATAGAATGTATCAAAAGTCCCCTGACTGAACACGTACTTGTTCCACTTATATTCCACCCCCCAAATATGGTTGCGTTATTGTCCATCGGTGGAGGCTTGCGCTTCGTTTCACGGTACCTTGTGACCGGCCGGGTCGACTGTGATCAACGTGTACGGTACACACATTTCTTTCTGGTTCTGAGGTAAAGGAAGGGGAATCCTCACCTAATCCGGACATTATTTTCTTTGTTTTTGCGATTTATTCCAGTGGAGTATCAACGTACGCCTTGACGATCGACTCGACTCGGCTGTATACTTAAACTGCGCGCGCCTGGGCACCAGACCACGACTGAGATCTCGATCTGGGAGCCGCTGCCTTTGTGTACGTCACGAACAGCGCCCTCTTGTGGCGTCTAAAATACGAAAGTTTCGGGGGGGGTATTTTTTTTATTGAATTAAAATACAAAAATGCACTCCAGACACTAAACAGTTTTTAAAAATAATTTCTTTTCATATGAACTAATTTAGTAAAGCTATAAAAAACACACACAAAAAATACCACTTCATAGGCCCTTTAAGCAAACATATGTCATAGGATTGTGATAAATACACGTTTCCACCATTTGAGTGTTTTGTGACTGTGAGTATAGTAAGTGCACAATTGTCCTGCCAGATCCGTGCCCCCCATGTATTTATTGTAATCGTCGACTATGCACGGTTTTTGGATATGACGATGTCCTGTTGAAGTTTTCCGGCTGCGAATCTTTTTACTAGTGACACTGCAATCGCCATAGTTTGACAGGAGAGTGACACGTTTTGTGTCCTGCCACATAACGCATAGTTGGCCTGCTTTCTGATAAAATTGGGGATCTGCTCCGCTTTTCATGGGGAACTTCTTGGGGTTTGCAACATCGGGTATCCCTAGGGTGGTATAGCGCACAGTTCCACAAGCTCCGAATCCTAGCTCAGACACAACTTGGAGAACAGAGCCGGGCTACTAAACCAATTGTCCATGTAGATGCAATGTCCTTTATTTTCGAGTCCCTGCAAAAGGTTCAATACTACGTTGCCTGGTGCCCCTATTTCGGATGGATGGTTTGTCTCAGGATAACTTACAGAGGACTGTCCTTGTGGGGACCTGGGCTGCGATCCTGTGAACAACTCCCAGGCACATGTGTACCCTGTGTCTGATTCGTTCAATGAGAACGATTTCAATCCCCATTTTGCGGCTTTTCGTGGCATGTACTGCTTGAAGCTCAGTCGTCCTTTGAACTTGACCATCGTCTCGTCCGGTGAAAGGCTTCGTCCAGGCTGGTACACCCGGAGGAATGATGGTAGTACAATGTTTAACAGTGGGCGTAATTTTGAAAGTTTGATCACGGGGAGAGTCGTCCTCCACATCTATTATAAAGGTTAAAAATGATTTACTGATGAGGATGAATTCCCAACATGTTATTCTGCTTATCCTTTTAGACCTGAGTGCAGCGTTCGATACTGTTGATCACGTAATTTTATTGAAACGTCTGCAGTCTAAATTTGGAGTCACTGGCAAGGCCCTCGATTGGTTTTCGTCTTATTTGTCAGATAGAAGTCAACGCGTATCTATTCAAGGTACCTTATCAGAAAAGTTTAATATCAACTGTGGCGTTCCTCAGGGATCCTGCTTAGGACCATTTTTATTCATTGTCTATGCCTCTAAATTGTTTGACATCGTTGAGCATCATCTGCCTGATGTTCATTGTTATGCCGATGACACTCAGCTGTATCTATCTTTTAGACCTGACGATAAATCTTGTCAAGCTGCTGTAACTATAATGGAAGATTGCATTAGAGACATCAGGCAATGGATGTTGCATGACCGGCTTCTAATTAATGATGCTAAGAGTGAATTTTTGATCATCGGATCAAAGCAGCAGTTGAAGAAAATTAATATTTCCAATATCATGATAGGTGATGCTAAAGTTTTTCCTACAACATGTGTTCGTAATTTGGGGTCATGGTTTGATTCTGAACTTACAATGAACACCCACATCAATAAAGCTTGCTCTGCAGCCTTTTTTCATCTTCACAACATCAAACGCATTAGTCAATTCCTAACACAAGACTCTCTTTTAAAACTAATTCATGCATTTGTGACCAGTCGTCTTGATTATTGTAATAGCCTTTTGTATGGTCTGCCCAAGTCACAGATAGCTAAACTACAAAGGGTTCAAAACGCTGCTGCCAGAATTGTTACTAACACACACCGCGCCGGTTTGAACACATTTCACCTATAATTCGTCAATTACATTGGCTGCCTGTTTCGTACAGGATTAATTTTAAAATCCTTTTGTTGACCTTCAAAGCTCTTCATGGTCTTTCTCCAAAGTACTTACAGGATCTTTTTTCCATCCGGAAAGTATCTTCATATCAACTTAGGTCAGGGAATAATGGTATTTTCTTGGATTATCATTCTGGTAAAATGTTGACTACATTTGGTGATAGGGCTTTTTCTGTGGCAGCCCCTAAGCTTTGGAATGCGCTACCGTTTCATATACGTAGCGAACAGAAACTCACCTCTTTTAAATGTAATATAAAAACCCACCTTTTTAAAGCCGCTTTTTAGTGTGTCTTTCTTCTATGGTCACCTTGCCAGTTAGTTTAGATAGGGTTAGAGGCGTCTGTCTCCTGAAAAGGTCAAAACATTACCGATGCCAGCAGGGATAGGCCTATGTAATAAGTAACTAAACTGCGCCAATAAAGTATCTAAACACTTACAAATGGTCAGATTTATCGGAACCTCAAATAGTATGCAAAAAATTAATTAAATAATTCGATTCACAGTTATCTTCTGCGCATTTTGACACCTCTTTTGTTGCGCTGCGATGTTGTTTGGCGGATTACTGGATTACTGGACCATAAAGGAGGTAACTGCATTCTGTATATATATATAATATGAAATATTAAATAAATAAATAAATAAACAAATAAGTTAAACAAAATAAATTGAAACAATATTGACTCACACTTGAAGGTTATACAATGCAGATATTGACCGTTGACCTCCATCCATCCACCTTTGAACCACCCACCTTTGAACACTTCTGTATACATTGCGCTACCAACCGTTCGCTATGATGACAATACCGTTAATGACACTCTAACTGTTTGTCATTCCATTCTGTGTGGAATCTTCTTTTGAGTAAGTACTTTTTGAAGCTTTGTATTTTTAGGAAATTAACTTTAGACGTAATTTTAACTGGTAAACTTTCGGGTACAATCTTGTCTAAAGCTCTTTCCGGTTCGCCGTGGAGTTGGACTATGTGAATCCCTTGTTTGTGATCAATACAAACATATGGCTCACATAACAAGGACCAGGTGTAAATGTGAGATCATCGACGAAGGTACGTTAAAGGGTAATTTGAAAATAATGTTTTGAGAAATAGGCATAGTTAGTAAAGGGCTTGTCCTATCGGCTTGTCATCAATGCGAAAACCTCTGCCACTTTTCGGCAGTAATCGTGCAGACATAACACACTATACCATTGTTATTTTTTTAAACCAAGAAATGCATAACCTTTTTCGCTTTAAACATTCAGCACACGTGCACGAAAGCGCGAGCTGCTATGAGCCAGTTCAGTGCATGATTGGTGTCGACTACCTCCATGACTAGACCTAACGATGATCAAGATGTCAGCCGAACGCTGCTGGACTAGCTATAGTCCAGGGATCAGCATAGCCCCAGAGTGATGTTTCTTAATTTACTCGTCTTTTTAAGTTGCGTCTCTGTTTTGAGATGATGGTTAAGGTTACGCGTCGAAGAAAGTTTTGTAAACTTGTATAGCCTATTCACACGCATAATTGATAACAATTAAAGCTCACATGGTTTAACGCTAAATTGTAGGTTTTTGCCAATACGCCAATCAGTACAAATTTATAATAACTACTTATTACACTATGTCATGTAAGTTATATTGAAGAATAAAAGAAAATAAACATGACGGATCAACACATGCTTTTTATCTTTCTTCTGCGTCGTCGCCCCGTTGCCATGGCCTAACTACACTTGACGAGTCAAACGACTATAGACGTATTGGAGTGAAACACGACCAAGCATGTGTGATTTAAACTGCTTTAAAGTTAACTCCCGGCCGAACCTCCTACATAATGTATAGCTTCAACTATTCACGAATGTTCTAAGTATTTGCCCGTGCTGGAAGTAAAGTTTGTAGGCCTATAGCTAGTTATATAGAAAAAGAAAGACCGTGTTTTTAGTCAGAAAATGTGAGTTGGGATTACGTTCAATGGTTATTGGCGTTTCTCGTTGTGGTGTAGGCCTACTGTAGACACTTTGAGCGGGAAACAGATTCGGTTTATTTAAAAGGTTTTTTTGACTTTTTTGTAGACCAAGATGAATTTCTCCGCAAGCAGTGATTACTGTGGTGAAGCCAGGGTTAGTCAACATACAGTTATAACGCACAACAAGAAAAAGCTGATATTTTCACCCGAGGATACCTATAATAGGCCTATATTTGTATTGTGTTGGCACGTGACTCAGACTTAGGTATAAGACTATACCGGAATCGGCGACTCGTTTTGTATAAGTGGGTGAGATAGTGGAGTTGAGCTTGGCCTATTGTGTCCGGTTTGTTCAAAACTTTTTTAAATCTACAAAACAATATTAGGCACTCCTAGATCAAGGAGAATTTGTATTAATAATGAGATGCGGCGGAAGCATAATGCAGAGAGGCACTCAAAGTTGACGATTCCTTTTCACTAAACCCCATACGTCTTATTTGTACGAAACAGCCTTCGATATACAAATGAATACATGTAGGCCTATATAACACTAACTTCCACAGTATTGACATCGACAGTTCATGGTGAAAGTATCACCCGACAACCGGCGCTATAGAGCAAAGGGTCGAAGTCATTGATATCTGCAGCTATTTACACTGCAGCAATAAATAAAGCTTAGCCTATAATGTTGGTTATTACAAAAATAGCATTCAAGTGTGCAAAGAAATAGCTTGACCTACTCGCAAATACTCGAACTATTCGCACAGACTTAAAGCTAAATCGGTTGCTGTTTGACGTATAAACAAACAATTTGACTGGTGACCCCTGCGGGCCAATCGGTGAAACCCGCTCGCATAGTGAAGCAGTTTAGTGAAGCAGCTCCTGTCGTCCTTCTGGACTTTTGTTGGTGTCACGTTAAGTTTGTGAAATAAAGAGCTCCCCTTCGGTCGGAGGCCTTGAAACACCAGAAATAGTCTACCTTGAGTGATTCAAAGTTGTGTATAACGAAGCCCACGGTCGACGCCACAGTATTTTCAATCGGAAAAGGTGAGTTGGAATTACGTTCATTTATTCTAATGGCTGTTGGAAGTTTCTCGTTGTTTTGTACTGTAGCCACTTTGAGCGGGAAACCGATTTGGTTTATTTAAAAGGTTTGTTGACAGTTTTTTGTAGACCAAGATGAATCTATCTGCGTCCAGTGATTACTGTGGTGAAGCCAGGGTCATTCAACATACACCCATAATGAACAACAAGAATAGACTGACATTTTCACCCGAGGATACCGTGCTAGACGTGGGATGTGGTACTGGTGAAGATACCAAATTAACGGCACTCAAAGTCGCCAAAGTCACAGGTCAGTGGTAAAACAAGAAGTAGGTATAGGATACAGATTAAGTTGCGATGTCCTTATCAAAAGATGACGAGTATAATTCCTGAAGCTTGTTTCTAATACAGGAATCGATCCGTCGAAAGAAATGTTGGACTTTGCTTCGAAACACAACTCGTCCACAAACATCACATATCTCATGGAAGACGCACAGACTGTGGGTGACAATCCTGATCTGCGCGGGAAGTTTGACAAAGCTGTATGTTTTCATGTTCTCCATTGGGTTCCTGACGTCATCAAGGCACTTGGGAGCATTTGTGATTGTCTGAAACCAGGAGGGGAAGCTTTATTCATCATGGACTACAAGAATGATGATGACTATGTACCATTTGAGGCGGATCGGTTCTTAGAAGACCATATCAACTGGGGTAAATTCGCAAAGGTAATTATTCAGATTTAGGTTTTAATTTTTAAAACATTAATTTACAGCCAACTTGATGCATCTTTATTTATAATACCAACGTGTTCCTGCAATACGAATGGTAATTGGAATGCATGATTAATATATTTCTGGTAATAAAACCAAGGATGCCTCATATTAAAGTGAACTTAATCATTGTAGCTTGCAAGCCTGGGGAGACGTGTCAACAATGATCCTTGATATGTGAACCAGAAACACTGGGGTTAACCCCTACTCTTCTTAAGTGTTCTGTTCGGGCACTCAATCCCAGTACACGGCATCAGGATAATCTGTTAGAATTTTCTTTGTGGGCAACTAAAATGCTATTTATTTATCCTCAAGAACTAATCGATTTATAACATTTGTTATTTATTTGTTAAGGGTTATAACAACCCATTGCAATTTTGGAGTGAATCGGAAACGGCCACTGAGGATGTGCTCCGATCATGTGGTTGGGCAAATCCCCGTTGTGAAGTTCAGGAACTCGCCACATACATGTCTGGAAAGCAAATGAAACGTAAGTCATAATTTCTTAGTTTTGATTAATTTCGTTAACTAGTTCATAATTTGCTTTACAGCGAACCTTTTTGATTTGTCGTAAAGGATGAACCTATTAACTGATTGAAACTCTAGGATATCTCAGACATGTTTTATTGTGTTTATCTTGAAGTGTTTTTTAAGACAACGATGACGCAAATCTCGATGATTCCCGAGAACAAACGAGAGGAATGTTTGGAAGATTTGTGGGTCTGGGCCCAAACTCGCTACCAGCCGAAACTCGGTGGCCAGACTGAAAATATCCCCATCTTATTCAAGTATATGGTTATGCACGCAGAGAGGTCAACGTAGAGGACTACAATGTCGACACTGGGTGTTGTCATCGCATCTGCCATGATCAAAGTTCAGAAACTGTTTTGCAAAAAGAACTAAACAAATATTAACGATTCCGTGTCTACTTAAGACGGTGATAGGCCTGATGCACATGAAGTCACCACAGGAGGGTGCCAGTTTTTCTTCCAAATTTTACATATTTTTTTTTTAAAGAAGCGCTGAATCGAATCTGCTTGAGCGTTTCCTAACTGTAGAAATTTATATTCCGGACCAAGGTTGTAGCTTCGCCGGATGCAAAAAAAATGCAGTTGCATAATAATGTTGGTGAATAATTTTGTATTAGGTCATGAAAGGTTACCGCATATTCGTTACAATTTAAGAACAATTATTTAGCTCCTTAGATATTTATTATAATCGTTGTCATAATGAGAAGTGACATCTCAAAAACTAGCTGCTATTAAATTTGTGTCTTGAAGATTCGCTGCAGATTTTGGTCTGGAATCAAAAGAGAGGGAGAGTAATTGCAAACCATTAGAGCCTTAACACAATCTTTACAATTTATAGCACAAAGCGCTCACACTTTGCTAAGTTCAGGTTTGGAACCACTCAAATGTCTTGAAGATTCGCTAAAAATTTGGTCTGGAATCAAAAAGAGAGAATAGAGTAATTGCGAGCTAAGGAAATCGTTTTAACACTACATTGTTTACAATTTTTAGTATAATTATCTGTATACGTAGCTGACACATAATATAAATTTTAAAACAATACCTCGCTGATTTGATTGATGTGATTTCTTCAGCTGCACCTAGATTAATGGTCTGACGTATGTAGGCTAATATAGTTATGTATGGAAATATAAGCGGGCCTTTTTTCTTTGTTCAGCGCAGTTGGTTCTTGGGCGTGGTGCCGTCAACATCGGCTCTTTCTTTGATTTTTGTTGTCACGGTGTTTAGTTTACAATAAAATACTCCAGACCCAGAAGCAGGTGTCGCTTTTAGTTTTATTCCTGTTTATTCCGGTATCTCATAGTGTCAACAGTACAACTACGGTAGGCTACGGTAGGCTACTAAGAACTGTTAGCCAATCAGAGCAAACATTTTCTGGGTTTCAAAAGAAAAGGTGGCTTATTTACAAAAAGAAAACTATTAACAATATTATTAAGTACAATAACCAATTCACTTGTGACACTGTCCTTTGTAACACTGAAAACTGGTGATTTGTGATTTTCAGTAAAACAATTATGTCGACTCCAAACTTATTTTAGTTGACCTGCACTCATTCTTTAATGTTACAGAAAATATCCTGAAGCTCGTTAATCTTTCCGGCAATGGCACAAGGGCGTGATGTTCAATCGAAGGGTTAGTCTAGGTGTGCTCTCTCGACCGTCTACGGACGTGACGCGCAGAGTCTAAACTGACTTGGAACCGGGACAGGTGTCTGATTATCAAATTGATTATAAAAGTAAGTTTGCAATCGAAATGTTATTCGACAATCAAATGTAGTCCTACAATATACATTATAAAGAGGGTGGGGGATAGAGTTGGATACGCAGCCAAACCACCCCCTTAAAAAAAACAAAAAAACAAAAAAACAAGAAAACAGAACAAACAAAAACAAAACAGCAAATGTAAAAAAAAATGTATTTGTATTTTTATTATAAACTGTTTTTCATTATTAAATTTGATTGATTCATGAACTTGATTTGATGTAGGGACTAGGCTATACTTGATGTATGATGTTCAATCTTTGGACAAATGCGACTGGTGAAACTCGTGTGCTTTCCTTGCTCAATTTTAAGAGGTACCGCACCTTATGCACTCACGGTCGTCTGATCAAGTTCTGAAGCTCACATGTGACGCGTACGCGAGCGTAAATACATCCTAAGAAAGGTGGAAAAACTGTCCTAGGACATATGAAAGTGTTTTTTACTTTTTACTTGTTTACTTTCTGGTTATTTGCATCGCCGCCACGCAGAACTTCCCCCGCTCAATATCAATAATTATTGGGAGTTAATCCACAAGAGGGCGCTATTTAGTATCAGATAGACAAAAGCCCACTATCACAGACTTGGAACCAAGTGTAGTTGGGTAATTGACTGAGAAAAAACGGAAAACGTTTATTTAACGTTTGGTGCAGGAGTGTAAAGTGACGAGTGGAAGAAGCAATGTATTTCACGTCCAAAATCCCGGTGTGGCATGAGATCCTGCCCCCCCCCCCCCCCCCTGTACGGGTGCACCCCACTAAATAGAGAGAAAACAGATCGTCGTCCTCATTAATATTTTGTAGGGCCTCAAAATATTCTCTAATAAAAGGGATAAAGTGTAAACATTTTGCCCAATACTGTGACCTGGGGGTTGATGACTTCCAACTTGAGGTAGGCCCTGAAATAAATTGTCCTATTTGCCGAGATTGATACTTGGACGTTTGGAAAATTACACCGGTGCGGGGTGTTTTTATACGGCCCTACGGCGAACTTTGAAATTTATTATGGCTTTGGTAATTTCTTCTGACAGCGCCCTCTTTTGAATCAACCTCCTTTAGCCCATGTTAATTTCCCAATAATAATAGGGACAGAGTCTCCGGGACGGATTTCCCTGAGACACCGGCACCGTAAAATTTAAATTCTGAGGACTAGACTAGGCCTATGTGTGAGAATGGGGGATGGGGGCTTGTTGAGGACCTTGAGGGAGGGGATGGCACACAGGTTCAATGATGGGCTTTGGAAACTTCTCTTTAAGACAGCTCTCAGGTTTAGGAGATTTATTCTCTCATGACATATCTGTGACGAACCTGCACCTGTAGAGTCGGGGCAGGCAGTGGTAACAAAAAGGCATTATTAATTAATTATATTCACAGTTTTACTTTTGTTTACACTACTCAGCAACTGTGTAAAAACATATGGCAGAAACAAACCCTCAGTTAGGCAATTCTTTAGCGACAACCAAGCGGCGCAGCAAACCCACCCCAAAAGCACTCATCCACCAGCAGTATCTAAACAATTGCTAAGTTTACATTTCATAGAATTTATGGATGTTCATTTTAAAAGAACATTGGACCAGGATTTAAATATCTTAAGATGAGGCCCACAAGAATTTAACACCCCCAGAAACCCTTACTTAATGGCACATACATGTACTACACATGGCCATACTATATATGCCAGCAGTACAAACACACGTGCTTCTCTAAATACCAGTTCTAAATTTCATACCAACTTTCCACCTCAAAATTACACTCTTTTAACAAGCCTCTAAAATTCCATAAGTATCATTAAACAAATCTATAATAATTTGCTGTAAAAATGAGATAAACCCCTTTGTTAAACTCTAAGTATAAAATGAAGAAATAATAAGTTTAAAATGGGATAAAAATAAAAGCAACTTTACCTGTAGAGTCAGGGCAGGCAGTGGCCTTGAGCCCGCTGTTTACTAGGCAAATCCAAAGTAGAAGTAAACATGTAGTTTGTGACAGCTTACTTATTTTCCTAATAATTAATTAACGCTTCTTTGACTAGGCAATGTCTAACAAAAATGTGTTATTATTTTATATTTAACAAAGTAGGTATTTAAACAAATGTCTGAATGCCCTAGGTTAATAATCATAAACATCATGAAGTACATGTTGGGAAATCACTTTATGCCAAAAATCACCTTTGTTTCAACTTGGATTTATGCTATTAAGAAGTTTGACCTTAGTTTGACCCTGCTGCTGTTGCATGTATAACACACCTAAAGGTCTATAGTGGGAAGTAGTATGCCTAACTAGGGGATGAAATCAGGATGTGTATTACATACTGTCATGACTGTAGGTAAGTGGAATGGCAGCTAGCTGTGTTTGGGCAGTATACAAAACATGTAAGAGTGAAACAGTGCTATAAATGGATTTATTTCAAAGGGTCTATACACACCCCTTACATATGTATCAGTGTGAGCCAAGAGGTAAAGCAAACTCGATGGCTAAACCGAGGTTCCCCCCCTAAAAAAAAATAACAAAAATTAAAAAATTAAATTAAATATTTGCGTAAGACTGCTGGCTGGCTATAACTCTAAGGTATCGTAAGTGCCAACTTTTTTCGTGATGTCCGTAGCAATAATTAATTTCATTTCATTTGTTCTGGTTGTGAAGCCAATGACTCTCAGAAAAGCGAACTTATTATATACTGTATAATGGAGAAAAGACAACACCATTAGAGCTAACTGACAGAATTGTTACCAGGCAAACTCAAGACTGTTTCCAAACAAATAAAATGTTGACATGTATACTGGGAAAACTGGCAGAAACAATGGTTGAGCCATGGAGGTAGAAATCTACCTCCATGGTTGAGCTAGCAATGATTATGATAAATATCCCACACTGAGCAAGTATTAAAAATGCAGTGTTCACTCTAAAAATTAGTTTGTCATTTCGGCTTATAAATTAGTCAAAATGACAAAGTTTGCTCAGTCCAGAGTCTTTGACGAATACGTTGTGTGCAGAACTAATCTGTTTAGTACGTTGACGAATCTGCCATTGTCAGAAGTTGATAGTTTGGCTAAATTTTATTAGTCATATGCTGTTACGAAAAGTAATAAGTCAAAAACAGCGGTTTTGACTAATATGTTAGCATTTTCAATGACTTATCAGAATCAGTCAGCACCTTCATTTCTGACTAGGTTTTGTAAGTCACTTTGTGTTACTGAAACAAATTAGTCACAGTCGTGCTTTCGACTTTTTTTGACTAATATTTATAATCATCTTCCCGCCCGAATTGCTCCCGCGAGAAAAAGTTGGACGGAAGTCAAAATTAAGCGACACGCCGAATTTTCACCAAGCTGGTATATACTCCTCCGAAAGTGGTGTTCTGTTTCTATAGCTAGTGTGGTGCATGCATGTCACGAATGGGTCTTACTGAAAAACAACAACGTTTACATTCGTACATGCACTCTCCAGCAGTGCTGTGCAGCTAGCTGTTACTAGCCGGAACGTCCGTTGTTTTGATGCTGTAAAAAAGCTCTTTTACTAGTGTAGAGACTATTAAATTACAGGTAAGAATTATTTATCGTTGTTCAAGGGGTCTATAGATTTAAATGTAACAAATACTGTATTATGAGGGAGGCCAGTGTTTGTGTTAAATAAACATTTTTAAATTGAATGAACTCTTTCATGGCTTGTCACACGCACGTCGCACGACCGTTCAAAGTTCAAGGTTCATTTATTTTCCACACCAAAACAAAAAAAGACATTATCACTCAAAAGAGATCAGTACAAAGAATACAACTTTACAGTCCGACAGTATAGATTTCAAGAACTAGATGAAAACATGATACTGCATAGGGATCCATTTTTATAGAAGCAGAGCTTGCAGTACTTGTGTAGGCAATGGTCCATATGTTGCATTGTGAATGTCTAGTAATTACTGTACAGGTGTGTCATGCTAAATATTATTTAATTTATGTCATTTTTCTGTAATTACAGTCAGAGAGCAGACCATCTATCATAATTCAAGGGGAAGGACCAAGTCTACTCTCAGTCTCATCATTTGAATTTCATTTCATCTTGAATCTTCTGAAGACCTGCTATCCACTATCACTGCATGTATCTTGCAGGATTTTATATCTTCAACCTGGCCCACCCTTCCTGTCTTAAGAAAACTTTGATATTCTACCAAAAGGTAATTCTAAACATTCAGAATAATTTGAAGCCTGAGAGAGCTGTCGTATCTCTGTTGGAGAAACTAAACCATCAACAAAAGGAACACTAGAATTGAAAATTCCACGAACAATTTAGTCTAAAAGTTAAAGGGAATGTTCACCCAAAAAAGAAAATTTCACTTTATAAAAATAGTGTATACTATCTATCATAATTCAAGGGGATGGACCAATAAGTCTACTCTCAGTCTCATCAATTTAATTTTATCTTGAAATTGATGGTGTTGTGTGTTCTTCTGAAGACCTGCTATCCACTATCATCATGTATCTTCAACATGAAATACAGGAATGGTCCTGTATTTCATGTTTAGAGTACAGAGAGCAGTATTAAAAAATTCACTTGGAGATATATTTGAAGAAACATTTGTGTTATACAGCATTGTGGAGTTAAAATTTGAAATAGAAGTTGCAATGTTTCAACATTTTCCAGGCCCCAATTTCATAAAGCTGCTCAAGCAAAAATATTGCTAAATAATTTTCTGCATAGCAGAAATAAGCATGATACCAGTCACAAATTGTACTTATGACATGGTAGTTTTATTCTGGTAAGCATAATCAAGTCGTGCTTAGCTACTTTTTCTGCTTAAGCAGCTCTATGAAATTGGGCCCAGGTCTGCATCAGTCTGTTGTAAAACACCTTGGACGCTTTTACTTTGTAAAGAAGATTCCACACTTAAAACTTAAAGTTTGTATGAGGGTATTTGTTGCATCCACATTCGAATAGTGCAGCTTTGGAGAGCTGCTTGTATTGTACAGTGGGGGGGGGGGGGGGGGGGGGGGGGGGGGAGCTTGTAATAGGTTGGTCTATAATGTAATGAAGTAAAATCTCAATCTTATCGCACTTTATGGAGAAACACCCTTTCGGTGCTGTACAATTTGTTGACTTAACATTGTATACATTGGTCCCATCATTGTTAATTGAATTTGTGGTTTTATTTGTTTATTTATTTTTTAATATATGTGATTTGTACTGATGCAGTTGAATTTACCATCATTTTATTGATTCAGTTTACTTTTAGAATAGTGTGATTTGTATTGATGCAGTTGAAAGAACAGTGAATTTTATTTATTAAACTACTCTTATGAAATGTTGAATAATAATAATAATAATAATACTCGGTTCTTATATAGCGCTTTATCACACCCCTAGGGGCGTATCAAAGCGCTCAGTATTTTTTCCTGCAAGGTATGTGGAGCTACGTTTTGAAGTATGAGACCCATTCCTTTACATAGCACCATGTAATGGTTTACAAGGTGCTGTGGCGCAATATGCAGCCAATCAAACCAGGAACACCAGGGCGAACCCCTTCTCTTTTCGATAAGTGCACTGGGTTCTTTTACGTGCATTACACAACACACGGGACCAACGGCTTTACGCCCCATTCGAAGGACGAAGCAATAATGGTTAAGTGTCTTGCTTAAGGACACAGGTGTCACGACCGGGACTCGAACCCACACTCTGCTGATCTGAAACACCAGAGCTTGAGTCCGGTGCTCTTATCCACTCGGCCACGACACGCCGTTTGTCCTATTGTCTTGTTTACAGGCTTGAGTATGATCATCAGACCCACTGGCAAATCCCGCAAAACCCTTCACATTCAACTTTCTTGTGAATGTGATCCCTCGTTCAACCTCATTCACCTGAAGTCAGCACCCCATATTACTAATGTGTTGTCAGGTTTTGATATGACTAGTTTTAATTTGTTGCAGCTAATTACGTTAATGACTAATGTGTAATTAGTCAGACATTGGGTTACTAAGCGCGAAAGTCACTTGACTATAGATTAGTCGTATGAGACAGGTTTCTCCTCTTGTCACACGACAAATATTTTCAAGTCGGAACTGACAAATGTTTACTAGTAATAGCCTTCATTTGGCTTGTTTTAGTAAGTCGTATGAGACATTGCGCAGGACATTTTTTTTTCTTTTTCAATTTGACAAATTAAATTTTAGAGTGTATAGGCCTATATATAAAATTAAATTTAAAAAAATATTTTTAAAAATGAACAAAATAAATTGAAACAATAAATTATTGACTCACACTTGAAGGCTTGTGAACAATGCAGATATTGACCGGTGACCTCCATCCATCCACCTTTGAACCACTTCTGTATACATTGCGCTACCAACCGTCCGCTGTGATGACATACCATTTGTCATTTCATTCTGTGTGGTATCCTTTTGAGTAATTGATGTTTGAAATAGCTATGTCTGGTTTGGAAATTAACTTTAGAAGTAATTATAACTGGTAAACTTTCGGGTACAATCTTGTCTAAAGCTCTTTTGGGAGGAGTGTTGGCTCTGAAAAAAAGATTTACACGTGGTTTGTTGAGTTTATTTATCTGTGCATTGATTTCAACTTTACTAACACGTTTACAACCGGTGGAGTCTTCGTATCGTGTCCACACACACTAGATGTTGTGTTACGGCCAGAACTAAACATAGTCTTTGATAGCCCATGAATATAGGGCCAATCCACTTCTTGGCCCTATCATGCAGTGGGGCTATTACTTATTAGTCTTATCACTTTGAAATCAGCAAGGTCACCAGCATAACATGTTCTCCTTGGCATCTGAGTCGATGATTCATGGTTTGTTTAGAGTTGAATATGCTGGTCACGTCGTGGTTGGTCAAGGTCAGATTATGGCCAGATAGACCATTTTCTTGACCATGACATGTGCATAACCGGAGTCATTTGAGGCATTTACGATACAGTCCAACTTGAGTCAGTCACCGGTTCGCCGTGGAGTTGAACTATTACCAGGTGTGAATCCCTTGTTTGTGATCGATACAAACATAGGCTTACAGAACAAGGACCAGGTGTACAGGTGAGATCAATAGGTATACTTATTTAGTAAAGTGCTTGTCCTATCGGCTTTTTATCAATGCAAAAACTGATCAACACATGCATTTTATCTTTCCTGCGCGTCGTTGCCCCGTTGCCCCGTTGCTATGGCATAACTATTGACGAGTCAATCGACTATAGACGCATTGACCAAGCATGTGTGATATAAACTGCTTTAAAACAGATTTGGTTAATTTAAAAGGTTTTGTTGAATGTCTTTTGTAGACAAGATGAATTTCTCCGCAAGCAGTGATTACTGTGGTGAAGCCAGGATAAGTCAACATACAGTTATAACGCACAACAAGAAAAGGCTGACGTTTTCACCCGAGGATACCGTGCTAGACGTGGGATGTGGTACTGGCGAAGATACCAAATTAACGGCGCTCAAAGTCGCCAAAGTCACAGGTCAGTTGTGGAAATAGTCTAAGGATTGTCTAGACCAGGTACCATGACAGACCAAAAGATGATGCAAAAATCTTGTTTTACACTGCAGGAGTTGATCCGTCGAAAGAAATGTTGGACTTTGCTTCGAAACACAACTCGTCCACAAACATCACATATCTCATGGAAGATGCACAGACTGTGGGTGACAATCCTGATCTGCGCGGGAAGTTTGACAAAGCTGTATGTTTCCATGTTCTCCATTGGGTTCCTGACGTCATCAAGGCACTTGGGAGTATTTGTGATTGTCTGAAACCAGGAGGGGAAGCTTTAATCATCATGGACAGCACGTATGACAACTTTGTACCATTTGAGGCGGATCAGTTCTTAGAAGGCCATATCAAATGGGGTAAATTCGTCAAGGTAGCGTACAGATATGTATTGTTTTTTCCCCAATCTGTTTGACAGATATTTTATTCTATTGGCAACTCGTTTCATCACTCTTTTTATGCAGAGTAGCAAAATGATCATCACGTGACACGCGTGTATGGCAAAATGGCAACGCACAGAGACTGTTTCTGCGTGTTTTCATTGGTCAATGTTCATGACGTCTACTGTATGGCAAAATATTATCACTGGCTTAATGCTAATTTTGCCATACACGCGTAAAAAAATGGCGTACGCGCGTCCATAAAAATGGTCTCACAACGAAATCGCACGCACAATGACGCACTCGGCGTTCTCCGGGTTCTATTTCTATGTTCTTGTTTGATATCTGCCATTGCTTGTTTCCAATACTTTTTTCAAGGGACAACATATGCAATGACCCTACAGGCAAATATCTTTCTCATGTCATAGACTGAGTGCTAAATACATCTTCACTTACCTGCCTTATCACAGCGTATCATCTTTTTGAAATAATGTGAGACTCATTTTTCTCGAATTATCTGTGATTAACTAAACTTCTGTTATGCTTTTTTTCTCAATACAACAATTACTTCAATTGATATAAAGTTTGTGATTTATCTGTTAGGGCTGTAAAACTGCGATACGATTGTGGACTAAATCGGCACCAGCCACTGAGGATGTACTCCGATCGTGTGGTTGGTCAAATCCCCATTGTGAAGTTCAGGAACACGTCATAGATTTATCTGAGAAGCAAATGAAACGTACGTCGTAATTTCTTGATTTTAAAACCTTTATTTTACTTTCAAAGATGCTTTACGGTACCTTTTTGTTTCTTGTTGCTGCAATCCCATTTAAACTCTGTTTTTATTATGTTTCTTTCGACAGTGTTTTTTAAGACAATAATGAAGCAAATCTCGATGATTCCCGAGCATGAACGAGAGGAGTGCCTGGAAGATTTGTGGGTTTGGGTCCAAACTCGCTTCCAACCAACACTCGGTGGTCAGTCTGGAAGTATCGCAGTCCCAAAATGGTTCATGGTTATGCATGCCCAGAAGTGAACGTAGAGGGCTATAATGTCGACTCTGCCTCTGAGTATCACCGTTGCGTCTGCCCAGGGTCGACGTAGGGGAAAATTTTACCAAAAACTTCCAAGTTGTTTGCATCATGATAAAGGCCTGGTGCACGATGTCACTGGAGCGCCATTGTAATAATAGTAAATTAACAAACAAACCTGACGGCTGTTTTCTTGGTGTTGGCCCAGGTCAAAAACCCACGGTCTTGTTGGAGTTAAAGGGGCACATCGCCTTAAATCTTTCAAATTGTGCTGTTTGAAATTGCTCATTGGTTCTACAAAATAGCGCATCATGTTTTGTTATGAAATTACACAAAAACACAATTTCAATGGGTATTTATTTGGATAATTTTATTCTACCTTTAATGTTTCTGCCCAACCGTATTTCAAAACAAACGCGTTTTATAGCCCAAAGCGCCCAAACCCGAAGGCAATGCGCCCCTTAAAAGGTTTTGTTCAGTTTAGGTTTGGAACCACACAATAGAACTTTGATTTGCTGATTCTACCATTGATTAAAATGAAGGAAAAAACAAACAGTGCAGACCTTAATTCCTTCGTTTACATCTAAATCATTTTAGTTACTCTTTTGGTATATTTTATGACGACAGTAAAATTCAAATGCAATCTGACCCTTTATTGAGCATTCAGTAATCAAGAATTCTATCGGTAGAAACCGTATGTTTATGGATGTCGTTCGTTAGACGTACATCGTCTACATTTACTCCTTTAAAAATACAACCAAAACTGTCTATGATCAAGAAATAGGCCTATAGTATAGAAATATTGACTGCTATGAGGGGCACAGTTAAAATTATAGGCCCAAGGTGATGTCAAAACCATGACTATGCCCGAAGCGAAGCTGAGGGCATAGTCATGGTTTTGACATCACCGAGGGCCTACAATTTTAACTGTGCCCCGAATATTAAGCAGTCAATATTTCTTTTATATACCGAAGAAAGGACATCAGTTCGCGCCGTGACACGAACGTATACAACGCGTACAGAAGTACACAAGCGACCTATGAAATACAGCAGTGTGTTGCGACTGGCGGGCACAGTCGATTGCTGTGCCCCGGGCACAGTTAATTATGACGTCATCTTGATAGAAAAAGGGGGCCCAGCTATTTCAATGACTCCACTTTTAACCAATCAGATTAGAGGATTCTATATATGAGGTATATAATTCATTTTATTTGATATGTTGTAATCTGTGTTGTACAATAAAATTAAATGTCGCTAGTCGCAGGTAATTTTAATTCTGAGGCAACATACACATTTATATACCTCATAGGCTCTATATAGAATCCTCTAATCTGATTGGTTAAAAGTGGAGTCATTGAAATAGCTGGGCCCCCTTTTTCTATCAAGATGACGTCATAATTAACTGTGCCCGGGGCACAGCAATCGACTGTGCCCGCCAGTCGCAACACACTGCTGTATTTCATAGGTCGCTTGTGTACTTCGCGTATACAACGCGTACAGAAGTACGCGTTGTATACGTTCGTGTCACGGCGCGAACTGATGTCCTTTCTTCGGTATATAAAAGAAATATTGACTGCTTAATATTCGGGGCACAGTTAAAATTGTAGGCCCTCGGTGATGTCAAAACTATGGTGGCCCTGAAGGAACATCGCACATCGCAAATATCTTTGCAAATATTTGCGATGTCGCAAATATTATCGCAAATATTATCGATAATATTTGCGACGTCGCAAATATTATCGATAATATTATCGATAATATTTGCGACGTCGCAAATATTATTGCAAATATTTGCGACGTCGCAAATATTATCGCAAATATCTTTGCAAATATTTGCGACGTCGCAAATATTATCGCAAATATCTTTGCAAATATTTGCGACGTCGCAAATATTATCGATAATATTATCGATAATATTTGCGACGTCGCAAATATTATCGATAATATTTGCGATAATATTTGCGACGTCGCAAATATTATCGATAATATTATCGATAATATTTGCGACGTCGCAAATATTATTGCATACTTTATCGCATACTTCGTCGCATAGTTTGCATATTTGTGGTGGATATTTTTTCAAGAGCCTAGATGGTCTTAAGGTTGTTTGGGTTCCAGCCTTCATTCCTTTAACGTGTACACGCGGGTGGATAGTCGGATACAGTCTGCTCTGTGCGCGCGTGTGTTTTTTTAGCTTGCACTATAGCCTATAGGTACACATGAGATGAGACGAAGAGAGGTTGACATCCGTGGTCTGTCCAGCAAAGGCATGCAAGTCAACATTATGCCGCCTTCAAAAGGATCAGTGGTGAGGATTGTTAATTTTGTGTAGTTACGATAATCGGTTGTCCAGAGCAGAGGGCTAGTTTAGGAACATTAAATACTAGTTTAGGCCTACTACTACTGGAGTAAAAACTAGTATTTAATGTATAACTCCTGAACTTGATTGATATTTGATAAATTATAATTTAAAAGGCCACCACCAGGACTTGGGTCAATCGGGTGAATACATAACATATGGCTCTTTTGCTGTTACCTATAAATTAGTTAGGTAGTTGTTGCGATAATCGTAACGGAAACCAGTCAAGTCGCCCTTCCATCAAAGTCGCCCACTAGTACTACAAAGGTCGCTCCTCACATACAAAGTGGCCCCCTCTCTCAAGTCGAAGTCGCCCCTCACAAAGTCGCCCCCTGTCACCCGGTGTATAAAAGGTTAAGCCATTTCACAGAGTGAGGGCGCTGTTGAGAATTTTGAAACAACTTATTCAGGCAGAAGGAGATCCACTCTGTATGTTGGCGTAACAATGTGAGGGGGGCGACTTTGCCAGGGGGGAGACTTTGTAGTGGGCGACTTTGTAGTGGGCGACTTAGCTGGGGGGAAACTTGACTGGCATTCATCGTAACCCACCATCCTTCCGACGGTCAGAGAGGATGGTGGTGGGTTACGATTATTGAAACTAAACGCTGTACCAAGTAATTAAGCCTCATGATTATGATTAGGCCTACTTAGGGCCCATTTATTATTATTTTTGTTTTTATTAGGCCTACTATAATTACTGATCATACAGCAGCCTGTGCTGACATAAAACTGCTTTATTTTTCCTACATTACATTGTACTGGTGGTAGTCCTTTTTAACTATTAAGTTGTTTTGGATAGATGAAACATCAGAATTTTTTTGTCAAAATGTTTGCACTGTATGAGACAGTTAAGTTACACTGCGCCGTGGGTGTTTGACCTTGGGAGAACCAATGGCGGCACTGCACATAGTCAGTAGCACTAACTTAGAAGTACAGTGCGTAAGTCTTCATACCATGAAGAAGTACTTTATTGATGAATTAAAATGCCACACAGATGCCGAACCTGTATCATGACTGTAATTCTTATATTCAAATATCTGCTGTAATGTTAAATAAAATTAGAAAAAATAATTTGTTCTTGCATCTATTTTTTTTCTATTAATTTCTTCCTTTTAATTCACTGTTTAGTTGCTATGGGTTGTTGCGTGTCAACTTGTGTGTACGCATCGTGTTGCTGCCGTTCTTCCGGACTACACTCCATCTCTTCAAGGATTGATTCCTGAAGGAGCAGTTGATCGTATCCTTTTGAAAATTGTCATGTCATGTACATTATGCAATCTGTATACAGATTTTGCTCTTTATTAATGGTTTATTCACATGAAAAAAATAACCTGTACCATGTACTAAACCAATGGAATAAGTTGCTGTCAAATACATAATTGTATTGTGCTTCCAACTAAAATACAATTCTTTTCAGCATGCATGGTTAAAATAAGCATTATTTATTTTAGTCTTTGTGTGGAACGTAGGATGTCCCATAGCGCTCATAATGCTTTTATGTAGTTTTCAATTTTACTTCCCTTTACATTTTCTACAAACTTTGTGTCTGTTCTAATAATTGCTAAAATGTAAAATTCTTCCTGTTTATTATGTCCATAGTTATTTTCCTTGCTACTTAAATATTCAGTTCTGTACCTGTTAGTTATGTACTTCAATGCAGGCAACACCATTCCAGCAATATGTTCGCTTTTGTTCTTCCAACACGGGGTAACACGTAGGTCAGTATTGTAGATTACTAATAATTCCCCCCCAAAAATAAAAAATAAAATAAATAAATAAATAATTGAAAACATAACTTCTGACATGTTTCAGAATACTTAAAACACTTCAAATTTATAGTAAATTCCCAGTTAAGTGAAAAAAAAAATCAATAATCATTTCCTGTGATAATGATCAGTTTTATGACAGGAGCACCATGTCCTAATCCTTTTAATCCCCATACAATTAGAACAACACTGTCTTAGCCCTGTATGGTGGTTATTGTCTGAGAACCTCAAGCCATTGAAGCTATGTTCCTTTGAGCAGCCACAAGGTTTTAATGAGCAAAGAATGACCTATAATGAATATTGGTTATTCAGGTTTACAAGAATCTATTCAATGAGAAATATTTCATAATTGATGTTACTTCATATTCTGAATAATTTCAGATTATGCAAAGAGAGTCATCAAGGCGACAGTGCTCCTTTATCAGCAAGGTGAGAAAACATAAAGTCCAATTTTCTTCAGCGTTTGCAATCCTGGCCCCCTATCATTCAAGCACGGTAACAAGACCAGACAAGGACACTGCTGGGGAAAGTTTTGTGTCAAGGTTTAATTTAATAACTGAACCTGTTGGCAGACCTCAACCTAAACCTGGCATTGAAGATGTCCAAGAAACACAGAGCAGGCTGGGAAGAGCGAGACAACATCTGAAGAGAAGAAAAGTATTAACTGAAGAAGGTGATGATTCTTCAATAAGAAGGAAGAGCACAACTGGGAAGAAGTCTAATAAAAGAACAAAGGCCGATGATGGTTGTTCAAAGAAGGGACAAGGGTCAACAATTCAGGAGGAGTCTGGGGAGAAGGCGGTGATTGGTGATGAAGGCAAGCGGGACAGAAAGTGACCCCAAATCAGTACTGCCCCAAATTGTGGTAAAGAGAAAATAGGAAAACAATGCGATAATGAAAATTAAACTATCCCCCGTTTCAATGAGGTGGTTGGGTTGGTGTAGAGGTATCTTTCCTCACCTTTCACCTGTAGGACTCAGGTTCGAATCCTGCTGGGGGCACTATGTGGATTGGGTTTTCAGTCCCTACCCGACTGCATGGGTTTTCCTCCCGCATCTAAAATTGAAACTTCCTTGTCTTTTTTTCCATTTGGTTATTTGCTAGTACATTGATTTCGTTCGCTTTTCTGAGAGTCCTTGGCTTCACAACCAGAATAAATTAAATGAAAACAAAGTCTCTTTTGTCATCCTAATACAAGTATTGAGGAGATACATTTGAGATAGTTTGCTTAAATACCTTATTGTACATGCAGAGGAATATTTCTGATGGTCACTATGATTAATTCAGCAAGCCATTTTGGAGTGTTTACCTTGTTGATCACATTGTACATATTCCTGTACACCTTTATTATCTTATGAGACGTTTATGTAACTTTTATTTGACCACAACCACATCAGGTAATTTAAATGTAGGGTTTTATTGAGTACATGTATAATTATTTGTTATTATTATTATTGTTTTAAATATTAATTTTTTTTGCTGTGTAAAATTAATGAGCAGCCCTAGTTTGTGCTTATTGCATGGTGAAGTACAGGAGTTGTTTGGGGAGGGAAACAGAGGAGTTGGAGTATTCACAGTGAGAAAACATTTCATGTGTAATGTGTTTTCATCCAGGGCAAACACAAAACATCAATTACACGTCTTTGTTTACAAGTTGCCAGAAAACCTAACTTGCTAGTGTTGACTGTAATTTGTACTTTTTGTTTACATTTTCTTAATTGAGCTGATCATTTTTGATAAGGTGGTCTTTTAATGCAAGACGAGTAAGCAACGCAAAGAATTAGTTTGGCAATATTTCCTTTTTAATGCCTCAAATTTGAAACTACAAAGGGGAGGTCAACTATTCTAATACATGGGTAGTGTTATTTAAATTAATTCTTGACATTAAATAATACTTTTAATTTATAAAATACTGCTTTGTGTATGTAAGGTGGTTGTTTAGAATGTCTTTAATTATTCAAAAAGGGTTAGCAACATTCTCTTTTAAATAAGCTGCTTTCAATTGAAACAAAATAATACTCATAAAGACTGATGTGTGTACATTAAAAGTGTTTATTGTCATTTACTCGTTGATCATCTAAAAATTTATAGTAAATGGAGGCCACCATGTTTGTATCCTCAATCCTGAAAACTATGCACCAGACTAGCTGAACATATTCTAGAATTTAAGTATAATTTAAACTTTGCATGGTGGAAGTGCAATCAGGTGAGGTTTGCAGTGACATGTGTAAAATTTCTTTTGAGCAGTGGTGGTTTGACAACTTCATGAAGACGAACAGTGCATACTGATCAAAACATCAAGTTGTGAAACCACCATTTCTTTTCAGGACCACCACAAAGAGATCATTCACATGGTGTGTTGGTGTTACCACAAACCTCACCGGATTATAGCGATGTTCTTGTAATGACATCCATCCCATCTCAGTGAACCAAATGTTTACAGATTTTTATCCAAGATTGTGGTTCTCAAAAAAGTTCCCCTTTTGAAGCCTCTTTACCGTAAAACTTCCATGTATGTAATATGTAGTGTGAATACAAACCAGTGAGAGACACAACAGCATGGGCTATATGTTTGACAAATTATTTGTGCGTCTAGCCGTCTAACTTTTGAATCTCATTTGGGAGCATTTACAAACATTTCACCAACTATAGCGGCTATAAATAACACATTACCCACCCTAAATTCAGGTGAGATGAGGAACTCATACAATAAGATTGGCAATATTATTTTATTTTTTTTAAAATTACTTTTAGTCTAGTGGTGGTGGAGGTACAAAAATCCTTTTGTCCATTGGGGTACATCGTTCGGATGGCATCCATTATACATGTACATGAAGGAAGTGGCACTCTGTTGAACCTTCCGAGGTAGCCCCAACACCATCTGACAACTTGCTGGTATTCAACATTGCGATATTTTCTGCAAACAAAGTAGTAGAAGAATAACAAATCAGGTAACTGTTGAGTTCATGTCAATTTTTGTTAACGCAAAGTTTTCCCATTTTGAAGAAATCATGTACATAGTAAGGGTGGAAATATACTCTTCTGATTTGTCCAGTCCAACAACCCATAGGAGATCCCCCCCACACACACATTTGGGTTCTGTAAGAAGTCAAAATCTGAAAAAGATGAGTCGCAACTATTTTTCTGTAACAGTCTCGACAATTGTGACGAAGATCACAATGTTTTGGAAAAATCTGTTAGTACAGCTTTTATGGTTAGTGTTGTCTTGAGTTGTATAAATGATCTAATCCAACAGTCAATTATACCCGAACCAAGGGTCAGGTAAGAGGGGTAATGTTTTTTATTTTTTTAGGGGGGGGGGGGGGTGTTTGCTCATTACATTAATTTTGCAGTTCAATTTAAAAACAAGACACTTGGGCCCTACTTCGTACTTGGTACAGCGTATAGTTGTGATAATCGTAACCCACCAACCTCTCCGACCGTCGGGAGGATGGTGGATTACGATTATCGCAACGACTACCTGACTATTTATCGGTACCTGCCGTATGTATTGACTCGAGTCCTGGGCCAAATTTCATAAAGCCTGTCAAAAAAAGTGTTAAGCACAAACACTTTGCTAAACAGAAACAAACAGGTTAGCTACTGCCAGTGTATTCCATAAAGTTAACATAGTTGCGACTGGTACCCTACTAAATTTTGCTAAGCAAATAGTACATTTTCCAAGCAGTATTTTCTGCTAAACAGCTTTATGAAATTGGGTCCTGCCTGGTGGCCTAGTTTTTATACTTTCCAAGGAGGTCCAGACTCCATGTACCGTAGTACGTAGTACTACTATTCTATATAGAGAAAGGACCTTGACTGAGCCATCCCCTCTGCTCTGGACGGACAACCGATTATCGTAACTACACAACATTAATTAACAATCCTCACCACTGATCCTTTTGAAGGTGGCATAATGCTGATCTTGTTGACTTGATGCCTTTTTTGGTTGAGATTCATCAAAAAACGACCACGGATGTCAACATCTCCCTTCATATCATTCTCAATCTCAGTGCATTTGACATGTACACACACACGGCGCAGAGCAGACTGTATCCGACTATCCACCTGCGTGTACACGTTAAAGGAATGAAGGCTGGAACCCAAACAACCTTAAGACCATCTAGGCTCTTGAAAAAATATCCACCACAAATATGCAAACTATGCGACAAAGTATGCGATAAAGTATGCAATAATATTTGCGACGTCGCAAATATTATCGATAATATTATCGATAATATTTGCGACGTCGCAAATATTATCGCAAATATTATCGATAATATTTGCGACGTCGCAAATATTTGCAAAGATATTTGCGATAATATTTGCGACGTCGCAAATATTTGCAAAGATATTTGCGATAATATTTGCGACGTCGCAAATATTTGCAATAATATTTGCGACGTCGCAAATATTATCGATAATATTATCGATAATATTTGCGACGTCGCAAATATTATCGATAATATTTGCGATAATATTTGCGACATCGCAAATATTTGCAAAGATATTTGCGATGTGCGATGTCCCTTCAGGGCCACCATACAAAACCATGACTATGCCCTCAGCTTCGCTTCGGGCATAGTCATGGTTTTGACATCACCTTGGGCCTATAATTTTAACTGTGCCCCTCATAGCAGTCAATATTTCTATACTTTAACAGATATGTTATACATGTCGTTTACGTTAAATGTATGTTGTATTAAATTGTTAAGTTACTGAAGCAGTTGGCAACGCAAAAAACCAATTTTGAAATGTTTTCTGTAAAGATTTTGTGAATTTACAACATTTGAAGATAACAATACCCTCTGATAAAATGGACTCGTCCAGGCAGTCTCAACGGCACGCAGCGGAGAGCAACCGTAATTCAAATAGTGTATACAGTGCATACACACACACACACATTTGTACATGGTTTTGTGTGGGGAGCTTCGACCAGTCCATAGACTTGTGGACAAGTCGTTAAATGTCTGTCGCGGTAATAGCGGGACGGCTCTCTCGCAATATCCAGCGAGAGGGCTGCTCTGCGCGAGATTACTGCTCTCAAGACTGGTCACATTTACCGACTTGTGAAACCCGCAGGCGGTTTGTGCACGGCCTATGGGCACTTCAGCCGATTTCGTACGGACGCATCTGATTGGTCAATTTTGTTATATCTATGAATATTCAAACTGTAGATGAATATTAAACATTAAATCCTGTACTGGATGGAGTTTTATGTTGCTTTGATCATGCACGATCAACCAAACACTGAGTGATGAGAGTGATTGTGTTCATGAGTATTAATTGACAAAAGAAAATACGTATTCAAATTATGGGTACAACTTGTTAATAATTACAAAAAAATCGAACGTAAGATTTTATTTCAGAGAGTCCAAGCAACGGAAGCGTGTTTGACAGTGCACAGCGTGTGGGGGCTAGCTACGCGTATAACACAGGAGCAAATCGTGTAGCTGGTGGGCAGAGTTCCCTCTAGCCAAGAGATTGCTGTACCCGGAAGCTCATGAATATGTGGGAGGGGTAGGGAGCCAGACCAACAACTACCTTGTCGTTGCGGGTTTGTTAGTCGGTAAACCTCGTTGATCGAATCCGCTGTTTCAAAATCACGTTTCAATGCTCGGTGTACGTTCCTTCCCCCGATTTGGAAATTAAATAAGATTTATGTCAATAAATAGGAATACCACTCTTATATTGACGGTGCAATTAGGTTAAACAATTTGTGTGACAAATTACAAAAACGAGCCCCCCCCAAAAAAAAAAAACCCCCAAAAACAGAGCCCCTGAAGGAACAGGTGAAAAAGAAATTACAAATTAAAAGGTGGAAAAAAAATTCTCACTCGGGATTTCTTTTCCATCTCTCGACACACAAAATTCCAACAAAGTAATTTCATTTCCTCAAAATATTATATAATTCAATCAAAATATGATTTTGTCACATAAAATAATATTTTTTTTAAATTTGTAAACAAAGTTGTGTTTTTCTAGGTAATGAAATAGATTTTTTCCTAGAAAATGTGTTTTTGTTCCCTCGAACACACTTTCTTTCCCCCGAAATACGATTTTGTTCCCCAGAAATACGCTTTCGTTCCCTGAAAGATAAGCATTCGTTTCCTCGAAATATGATTTTGTTCGAACAAAATATACTTTTGTTCGCTCGAAATATGCTTTCGTTCAATAAATTGTTTTATTTGTTTTCACCGAAAGGAGATTTCTTTCCCTAAAAACAAGCTTTCGTTTCATCGAAATACAACTTTGAATTAGTTGCCAGAATTACACATTCATTCGTCCGAAATATGCTTTCGTTCCCTAAATATGCTTTCGTTCCTTCGCAATGAGATTTTGTTCCCCAAAATTCCTCTTTCGTTCCCTTAAGATAGCTAGCTTTGTTCCCTTGAGATAGCTTTCGTTCCCCTGAAGTCCAATCACACCAATTTGTTAAATTCCCTTGTGATGGGCGACTATGAGAGGGGACAATCACTGTAGAACACATCGGGTTAAAGGACTGGAGCGGATCAGTAACTATTCACGGTAGGCATTATTTATTTTTATGAGGAAAAACACACATCTTAAACAATTGTATAATAATGCATTTTAAGATAAGTTTACTTTATTTCTTTAGTTACTAAATTAATGAACACAAAAAAAACACTCACAGATGTCTCAAGTGCAAGCAGTCATCGCATTTACAGTAACTAAAATTAGTACTACCCTCAGATAAAATGGACTCGTCTCAATGATCGTCTCTACAGCAACCGTAATGTATATTGCGTTCGTACCTGAATAAATGAATACGTACAGTATTCGGCTTTCACAAGTCGTTAATGACGAAGAGTCGGCAGCCAGCAACTTCGCGCGAGAGCAGTGATCTCGCGAGAGCATTCTTTATTACGCTACAGCACCACACGCGACTCGACCCTCCGCGACCGTCATTAACGACTTGTCAACAAGTCTAACCAGTCCACGGCGCGAGGGTCGAATGAGATTATTTTCAACGTAGGTGGCGCCACCCCTTCAGCCCCCCCCCCCTGCAGATTAAGTTGCGATGACCTTATCAAAAGATGACGAGTATAATTCCTGAAGCTTGTTTCTAATACAGGAATCGATCCGTCGAAAGAAATGTTGGACTTTGCTTCGAAACACAACTCATCCACAAACATCACATATCTTATGGAAGACGCACATACTGTGGGTGACAATCCTGATCTGCGCGGGAAGTTTGACAAAGCTGTATGTTTTCATGTTCTCCATTGGGTTCCTGACGTCATCAAGGCACTTGGGAGCATTTTTTGTGATTGTCTGAAACCAGGAGGGGAAGCTTTATTCATCATGGACTACAAGAATGATGATGACTATGTACCATTTGAGGCGGATCGGTTCTTAGAAGACCATATCAAATGGGGTAAATTCGCAAAGGTAATTATACAGATTTAGCTTTTAATTTTTAAAACATTAATTTACAGCCAACTTGATGCATCTTTATTTATAATACCAACGTGTTCCTGCAATACGAATGGTAATTGGAATGCATGATTAATATATTTCTGGTAAAACCAAGGATGCCTCATATTAAAGTGAACAATCATTGTAGCTTGCAGGCCTGGGGAGACGTGTCAACAATGATCCTTGCTATGTGAACCAGAAACACTGGGGTTAACCCCTACTCTTCTTAAGTGTTCTGTTTGGGCACTCAATCCCAGTACACGGCATCAGGATAATCTGTTAGAATTTTCTTTGTGGGCAACTAAAGTGCTATTTATTTATCCTCGAGAACTAATCGATTTATAACATTTGTTATTTATTTGTTAAGGGTTATAACAACCCATTGCAATTTTGGAGTGAATCGGAAACAGCCACTGAGGATGTGCTCCGATCATGTGGTTGGGCAAATCCCCGTTGTGAAGTTCAGGAACTCGTCACATACATGTCTGAAAAGCAAATGAAACGTAAGTCATAATTTCTTAGCTTTGATTAATTTCGTTAACTAGTTCATAATTTGCTTTACAGCGAACCTTTTTGATTTGTCGTAAAGGATGATCCTATTAACTGATTGAAACTCTAGGATATCTAAGACATGTTTTATTGTGTTTATCTTGAAGTGTTTTTTAAGACAACGATGACGCAAATCTCGATGATTCCCGAGAACAAACGAGAGGAATGTTTGGAAGATTTGTGGGTCTGGGCCCAAACTCGCTACCAGCCGAAACTCGGTGGCCAGACTGAAAATATCCACATCTTATTCAAGTAGGGATGGTTATGCACGCAGAGAGGTCAACGTAGAGGACTACAATGTCGACACTGGGTGTTGTCATCGCATCTGCCATGATCAAAGTTCAGAAACTGTTTTGCAAAAAGAACTATTAAACAAATATTAAAGATTCTCAAGGGCGTCGATCGCTACTGAAAAGTAGGGGGGACGGTCGAGCAAGTCTTGAAAAAATACATCTTACATTATGTGCACCCCACATTTTTAATATGCTTCGGGAGTCCGGCGTTTATCGTGTGTCAGCTTGTAGTTCTTCGAAAAAACAAAATATTGCTTCTTCAACAAATCTTGTCATGGCCCAAACTGCTCCTATTTATTTGAATGGATTTTACAACATTTTGTGCGTTGTGCGATTGTAACAAAATGAAACACATTTGCACGTGTGCGCACGCACACACATACTTCCTTTGTGGAGGGATCGTGTACCGTACATTATAGCATACACAAACGACGCATAACTTGAATGCTAACAAGGTATGTAAGCGGGATTTTGGCGTTCTTGTCTTGGACGATACGTGTCATCTATTGTCTGTATTATATAAGCGGAAATGGGCCCAAAATACCATTCTGCGCGTGGTCCATCAGAAAAAAATATGAAAATGAAGAAAACATTTCATCGCTTGTTCGCTATTCTTTTACTTGAAAAAAAATTGTAATGAAATATTAAATCAAGAAAATGTTGTTGCATATTTCTAATGAACAGTCAATCAAAAAGTGGGGGGAGGACATCTGATATGCTGTCCCCCCCAGTCTAAAAAGTGGAGGGAACATGTCCCCCCCGTCCCCCCCGTCCCCCCCGTCCCCCCCGTCCCCCCCGTCCCCCACCCATCGACGCCCTTGAAGATTCTATCTACTTAGGACGGTGATATATAGGCCTGATGCACATGACGTCACCACATGAGGGTGCCATTTTTTCTTCAAAACTTTACATAGGCCTAACTTTTGTTTTTTAAAAGAAGTACTGAATCAAATCTGCCTGAGCGTTTCCTAACTGGATAAATTTATATTTAGGACTAGGTTGTAGCTTCGCCGGATGCAAAAAATATGCTTCAGTTTGTTGCACAACAATGTTGGTGAACATTTTTGTATTAGGTCATAACATGTTACCGTAGATTCGTTACAATTTACGAACAATTATTTAGCACCTTGGATATTTATTATAATCGTTGTCATAATGAGAAGTGACATCTCAAAAACTAGCTGCTATTAAATTTGTGTCTTGAAGATTTGCTACAGATTTGGTCTGGAATCAAAAGAGAGAATAGAGTAATTGCAAACCATTCTTAACCATTCTTAACACCTTTACAATTTATAGCCCAAAGCGCTCAATCCGACAGTAATGTGCCCCTCTAACTAAGGGTTAAGTTCAGGTTTGGGACCACTCAAATGTCTTGAAGATTCGCTCCAGATTTGGTCTGGAATCAAAAAGAGAGAATAGAGTAATTGCGAGCTAAGGAAATCGTTTGAACACTATACATTGTTTACAATTTTTAGTATATTTGTATACGTAGCTGACACATAATGGAAATTTTGAAACAATACCTCGCTGATTTGATTGATGTGATTTCTTCAGCTGCACCTAGATTAATGGTCTGACGTATGTAGGCTAATATAGTTATGTATGGAAATATATGCGGGCCTTTTGTCTTTGTTCGGCGCAATTGGTTCTTGGGCGTGGTGCCGTAAACATCTGCTCTTACTTTCTTTGATTTTTGTTGTCACGGTGTTTAGTTTACAATAAAATACTCCAGACCCAGAAGCAGGTGTCGCTTTTAGTTTTATTCCTGTCTGTTCCGGTATCTCATAGTGTCAACAGTACTACTAAGTTACGGGTCTCTCGACCGTCTACGGACGTTACACTCGACCGTCTACGGACGTTACGCGCAGAGTCTAAACTGACTTGGAGCCGGGACGGGTGTCTGATTATAACATTGATCAGTTTAATAAACATACAATCTAAATGTTAGTTAACACAAACAATGTAGGCCTACAATATACATTATAAAAAGTCGTTAACGTATTTCAACAACCTTCATGCGAGAGTCAAGAGAGGGCGCACAAAAGCCTTGCGACAGCCAAACCCCTGAAACATAGGCCGTTTTCGAAACCACAGGTTTTGGCTTGGGCTTTGGTTTGGGCCCAGTCAGTTATTTGGAAAACACGTGCTTTCCTTACATGGCTTCAAACAGGCGGAAGGATCCCAAGCCGTCGCCGTAGCCCAAGCCGTGGTTTGGAAAAATTACAGAATGAAAGATGTAAAACAAGAAGCCAATACAAACTTACTAAAAATTGACAATTGTAATAAAAAGAATTTAATAAAAATAACAAAATATCCAGAACATAAACAAAAACAGACAACCCTAACCCTAAAAAGATAACAAAACCCCTGATCCCCCCTATAACACATGGAAATACTAATTATTGAAAGGAGTCATAAAAGGAAGAATATAAAAGGAACCAGTAGGCCTAAATTAAAATAAACGGGAATACAAAAAATTAAAAAATGAGAGAATACAAGGCCATGGACGGCCACTTCAGGGTGTCCACCCAAATCAACTGCCACCATCATTGTGGTCACGTTGCCACCTACTCCTTGGGATGAAACAGGGTTACCCCCTTCACAGTCCGTAAGGATGTATAGGCTTGGGTATCATCCACTTGGAGCCTAGCTGGTAGAGCAGAATACCTTCCCAACTTTAAATACACTTCATGCATGCAGACAATAATAATTTTATAGATTGACTTTGCAACCCTCAAAAGTGCCTTCGATTTTCAAAAGAAGAAAAATGTTGAAAGAACACTTAGGTTAATCGGAGTGTTTAATGTTTCACAGTAATGGAGCACTGCGGGATTAAAGATTGAATAATACGTGGATGATTGACAGCAGACCGCCTCCAAATTGAGAACGTGTTGAGTTAAAATTAGCGAGCACACGGCAAGCGTGATGGTAGTGGTCTGGAATCAATTACAGATCGCGTGACTGATTTCTTTACACCGAAATTTACAGAAAAGTCACGTGCTGCTATATGTCTGTTAACTTTACGGCCATCATCATTTTAATTGCTAGCAATATGACAGGCTGCCATTGAATTTTGAATGAGATAAATATGTAGGTTATTATGACTGGTTGTTCCGGTATTGATGTTGAACCATAGAGTTGTGAACGTATGTACATGTATGTGTACAAGATAACAGTACATATGCAAATTGCGCCCTCAGTCGGTTGTTGGTAATCATGGAGTAGACAACGTAAGAAAAGAAAGAAATATATATATTATAAGTCATAGTTATGACTTATATCTCATATAATTAGCATAAGTCATTATCAGTTTTTTTTCTCTCTTAAAGATAGCGCCCTCAGTAGACCGTCACCGGTAATGTTTTCAAGTAACCCATCACTCATTTCAAAGTTGGCCAATTACCGACAGTCGATATTTTCACTATGTTCATGATTGACCTAATAATCCGAAAAATAACCTCGTGTCAAATGGCTGCCATACTGTGCTGACAAGTTTAAGTACCCAGCATCCGATCATTGCGTGAAATGACATCTGGGGTCAATTGGTTAGGGGTCTAGTGACCCCAAAAGAAACCCCACGCCGCCACCAGCGGCCAACATGGACCATTAGCCTCGGCCAACATGTCATCGGCCCACAAAGAAAAAAATTAACGAATTTTTATGCATCCAGCCCAGCAAAGATAACAAGAAACATCGTGGATTGCTGTGACACGATTATTCCTTGAATGTCTTTAAGTGCCGAGAGCTCGGGAAGGGAATTGGCGGGAAAAGGGAAGAGTCGGGGCAATCACCAACGGCTGTTTGCTGTAATTGGGGAGTCTTGGATCTATGACAATGTACATTCATAGAGCAAGGACCTGGTCCTTGCTCTATGGTACATTATACGCTGGATACACTTTCTTGTGAATCAAGATTTGCACGTTTTATCTGACATCATTGAGCAATATTTCAAATGACATAACTTTGTCAAAGACGGTTGCTTTACGATTGAACTTCTTAGACTACACGTAATTATAAAACTCTTGAGAGCTTTCAAGCTGATTTGCTCATTACATAACACAGATGAAGTTGTGAGTAATGGCTATGATGTGGCAATGATTTCTCATGAACAGCGCCACCTTGCTGCACATTATGTACAAGACGGAAATGACGTCATAGTGACCGGAAGATGTGTCAAGCTATGAGTCTGCCAACTGATGCTGTGTGAATCACCAAAGTATACGGGAAGTGGCCCGTACATCACTGTGGGATCAGTGCTGCGTGTGCTGATTTCATTGAATGTCTCTTAACTGATGTAATTACTTGGTTTTGTGTCTATTTTGATTTAATATTTTTTATAAATTATCACCGTATTCTTGCACAGGACGGTTCTTTTGGGATATTGTGGTTTATTTTCGTCTTCAAAATTACTCTGCGGAATTTTCCCGATCAAAGGATCGGTAATCGAGACATCGATGAGACATAGGAATTGCTATTCTGTTTGGAAACGGCCGTCGGGTACGATCTATGAAGGGGTTGCCGTTTGATATTGGCAAAGCAGCAAATTGTGCCAAATCGCTGAGTGAGCCCTCGTCATTACCGCATTATTGAGAGAATACTGTTTATTTACTCTGTCACTGCAAAAGGACGGATGGGCCGGGGATGCCTACCTTCTCCACACTTTCAGTCAGTTCTTCCACTCCCCCGTTGGTTTTGTTTGAGCGCCGGTATCGAATGTTTAGACCGCGCAAGGATGTATGCGAGCCACTTACAAAGCCTTAAGTGATTTGTTGCAAATGTCAGCGCGGGCTACTCGAGAAGTCAGCCTAGCTTGCGAAGCGTTGCCTCCCCTTCCACTTGGCCTGTCACTCGCTACCATTAACATCCACCCGAGAGGAGACCACGCTTTGCCTCTTGACAGGGATACGTAACAGCAGTTGTGATTGGACAAGCTTGCAGCGTAGCTCTCCAGGGATAAGCAACGGCACTGTTGATTGGATGAGCCGGCAACGTATGGCCTCCTTCCCTTGGGCCGTGGCTGCAAGTTGTTTCAATTTAAGATCAATATTATTAAAGTTAATGTCTCACTAAAGGGTTGTCCAAGTCAATTGTCATAGAGCACGGCGGGTAAAGGCCTGGGGCCTGTCTCTATCTCATGAATCATTCTGGAAGTACCAAGAACGCAAGAATGGAAAGTCAAACTTGTTCTGGAAGAAACTTTACTCCACTAATAAAGTACCTCATTATCAAGGCGCCATCTTGAATGCGGTACTGACAACACGAGCGAGGTTTCACCGCGATCCTTAATTCCTTAACATAAACGTCAAGACATAGATTAGAACTTAATGCCCTACCGGTAATAAACTTGAGAAAAATGAATATTCCTTGTGCATTCTTAACCCGATATTAATGTGCGGATTGTAAGTTTTGATATTATTACCGTCTTTTCCAAGTAATGGTGCATTATTTTCCTTGTCTGTGCCCAGGACAGCTTTGCCATTATCTGTGATAATGATATACAGGGAATCACATCTATTTGACGGTGATTTGAATGTATATTTGCCAGCGAGACGGTCACTGAACAAGCTTTCAAGTTGTATTACTTCATATCATTTACCCGGGATTAAAGACTGGGGTTCTGTTTTTCACCTTCTCATTTTTTTTCCCCCGGCGCGGCGATGTGCTATTATCAAAACAGTGGCATCGCCGGCTCGATGCGATGTTTTACCGGGGCTCATTAGCAAGTGAAACCCACTCCGTACTTGACCTAAAGATATCATGGTTTCCTGCAGTTGCTGATCTGCAATTCAGCTGGGATCGTGTTTTCCGCTCCATCAACGAAAACTTTGCCGGGCTGTCCTCTTCATTTTCAATTCGTTGCCGTGGTGAGGTGCATCACTCACGGCGCGCATTTTTTACATCAGCCGCTTCGGTTCTCTCTCTCTGTGTTTTCTTGACAGTCTTGTTTGGCAAGACTGAATCACCAAGTGGATTGCCGACAAGTGGTTACTCCAAGTAGTTTTCTTATTTAATTAGAATGTTTGCCTCCAGGCTTGTGCACCTTAATGACCCACGCCTCGGGCGATCCCTGTCTTCGGACAAATTAGTAGATATAAATATTGAGAAAATACTCGGTAAAGTGGGGTTAAGCGAAGACGCTGTGCATTGATTTTCATATTATGGACGTTTTGATTAATCATTTAAGATTCGGTTTGAAGGACATCGTCATTTAACACTGACACGGCAAGCCTGTTGGGTGTCCGGTAGGTCTGTATGAATGCGAACGGTTTAGTTTTGTATCGGCTCAGTCAAAATTTATCCGACAAAAAGACAGAAAAGGCGAATTTTAAATAAACACATTAATATTAAGTGGGGGGTTTTTTTTTACGGAAGTCTGTTTCGTAGAGAAAATAAATTCTATAACAATTTTTCTCTGGACATTTCTATCTCAAGCTAAACCTAAGGCACATTTTATCAGGTTGCTCCCATATTGTTATAATTTTATCTGATATTTTCAAATTTTACTAACATTTTTTAAAAAATAATTTGTGTAAATAACCATTTCCATTCCATTTTGGACTGTTGACGACTGTTACCTATTAGTATTAATTACCACAGAGAATCTTTGAAAATAGCTCGACATAAAACCACCAACCTATCAATTCATTGTCATTCTTACATTTCTACTTTTATTTTGTGCATCACTCTGCCATTCCTCAACTCTAAACCTTTATATCTTAACTGATTTCTGACTTTTGAAATACTCAGCCCCCTGATTTCTGTCGCCAATTTACACTCCCATCTTTCTGTGGAGACTCACTTAAATTTAAACCGACGGTGTGATCACTGATCCACACAGTCTAATGTATCACACCACTACAGCTTAACAAATTAAGTGCACGCCTGGCCGTAGAGTCGGAGGGCTAAAGTGTCATTTATTACCTGGTGTAGGAGACTAGCACGGTCCTACCTACCCTAGCCTCTATGAATCAACTCTACCTGTTGACGTAGTAACCCTAAAGACAGATATCCAAACGGATTTCACACGATTGATGAGACGGGAGTTGGAGATCTCCACAAACACACCGAGACCGTAAGATGGCGCCCGTAACGTCCTGATCCGGGCGGGAGTTGGAGTGGATTCAGTACCCCATGCAACCAGCGTCCCGTGATCCTGCTCAAGCTTCAAGCACCTATTCATCATGACCAACCATCTGTATTCCACACGATGTCCTTGTTTGTGTTAATGGCGCGTTTTTCTACAATTGTCCGCCTTGGTAGAGGAAATTACAGCCATCAATTACTCTTCTCTGTTTATGAGCGTTTTCTCTTAGCCATCCACTACAACACAAGACCTGAATAATAATACAACCTTACGACCATTTGGGTAAATTAATGGTTTTTAACATTGCCAATTTGTGTTGCAATTGTTGCTGTTATTGAGTGTAATAATTTATTCAGGTGGAAGATGCACAGACTGCAAAGCTGCTTGTTGCTGCTGAACGCTTTCATTTTTTTTTCACTCATAATATTTTTATAAAACACTTGACTCTTCTCGTGGCTTATTTATAACAATTGTTGTAACACATACTTTTCATACCACAACAAGAACAAAATAAAAAACAAGAACAAAATAAAAACCAAGAACAAGAACAGCACCAATTAAACACTATAGTACTTGAACAGTAGTAGCAGCAGCAAAAAAGACAAAGACAAAATGAGGGGGTATTTTAATATAAACTCCCTGCTTCACATTGCAATAACGCCAGCACCAACATCAATTCAGCATCGATTTTTGAATTCGTAAATGTAATGATTCGTGCATCCACTCAGACTAGTTTGATTTGTGTCTAATAATACTCGATGCGTATTAACAAACTTAAGCTAATCCTCTTAATTGTTTCAATTAGGCATTATAACCCCTTCCAGTTGATGCAGATCTCCGGTGTAAATCTTTTTTTCTGCACTGTCATTGTTATGCTTATTTCATTTCTTGACTGTGTAGATCATGGGGACTTTTCGTATACCAGTAACGCCCCTATATTATAGCTTTCATATGCGCCCCACCCACAAAATCTACCCCTCGTGAAATGCATTGGCTGGTAATGGTTATAAAGGTGTATACAAAGTGGCTTTAGGAAAACAGAGCCTCAAAATAATTTTTTTGAAAAAGGCCAACTAGAAAAATGCCATAAATAAACACATTTCAGACTATAGGCCTATCAGTCATCCCAAAGTCCTCCACACTCTATAGCAACTCAATTCACAATGTGAGTAACATGCCAAGGGAATAACATAATTCGCTGTTACTCATCAGTAACTTCCACATCAGACAATGGATCTTTTGTCATCTGTCAAACAGGGATGTCTTGTTACTTTTACATCCATTTCCACTGCCATCAATACACGGATAAACAATCCGCCAACCTGCATCTTCTGTACAGTACAGCAAATGTCAACCTAGACTTCAAGAAAATTAGCCAATTATCTACAATGTCTTGTTGTAAAACAGCAAATTGCCTGGCGGCTTTTTATGTGGAATTGACCCAAACAGGTTTAGTTTCCTTGTACTCGTTAAGCCCCACTTTTCCGCGCGGAAACGTCCTCACCAGCCAGTCACCCTTCCCCCTTGTTGGTTTCAACACCTTCATTCCTGTCACTATCTTAGGTCAGTATTTGTTTCCGCCCCCCCCCTCACGTTCCCGTCGTGGGGGTCAGACAGGTTGTGTGTGTGTGTGTCTTTGTTATATTGGATTGTTTCCACGATGATATTGTCCTCGTGTGATTTTCACACTTTGACTGTTGATATGATATTATGATGTAAAGATCGACCTTCGGTGTGAATTAGAAGGGGGTGACGAGAGGCGATATCCTGGCGAGGGGGGTCACTGTCCATAGACCGTCTGGATCCACTGCTGCTTGTGTCTCAAAAACAATTGCACAGCTAAATTTAACGCTTTTTTCCTTCTACTCTTTGTATCACCAAGGCCAACATTTGTCGAAACTTTCATTTTCAACTTTTTAATTCTTGCTTTTTTGTTTGTTTTCTGTACTTTTATTTCCGATGACCAAATCACGCGGGTAAATTAACAAGAAGAAAGTAAGAATACACGTAAACTTTACTCGGTATTTAGTTATCTTATTCTTTCAAATGACTTCGTTCATGAGTTGTGATTTGATGTCTGAAACACATCTGTCATCGAGTCATTTGTACAAATTAAAGTCTCTTTGACGAGGTGAGATTAAATGCCTGTTTCTATGGAAGACATTGCACAAATTGCTCTCATTCAGCACTGTGCCAGCTTTTTCCAAACCAACTCAGAAGACGGAAAATAGTTTATCCTTCGAATGGGTTTACCTTCCAGAAGTGGCCAGACAATATTTTTGGCAGCTGTAAATATTTCCTTATATCATATAACTTGTGTCCTTATATCAATATACCTAAATGGATGATTCGTATCCGACACTCTCATCACGCCTACACCGATGACCCCCGATAAACTCAAGTAAAGAGCTGTTATTTAATCTACCTTTCTAGACAGCGATCTACCATGGCCAAAAGAGTAAGTGTTTTGTTTTGCCATTCTCGAATTGCGCAAAAAGGTTTTTAACGAAAGCATATGTACACGGAACACCTCAATTACAACAACGACCACCTATTATCAAATTGCAAACAAAATAATAACACAACCTTAATATTTCATTTCATTTTTCTGACACATGAACCGAGGGGGTTAAAACTCAACGTCACTTTTGATTGGAAGTCTGAGAAACCCGACGCTCATTGACGGAATTATAAAACTACCGAATGCATTTGAAAAGGAAATCTCCCAAGCCACGCAAACCGCAGTTATGAGGTACGGTTTATACAACACAGGCGATGTTTATATATTATATGGGTTGCCACTTAAATTCCGAAAATAATCATCTGCCTTCCCCTGTACCCAATAGGAGGAGCTCCCCTACCCAGACAAACGGGTTGCTATAATGTAGCAGATCACCGAGACCTAATATTATAATACAAGCATCTCACTTAATCTTTGTCGTGCATTTAGTACTGCTGTTCTTCATTATAAGGGTACCCGACTATTTTCTCTCCAAGCCTCGGTTTCGTAATATAAAGAATGAAGTTTCATGGGAAACAATCCTCTAAAATAGTTACAACTAACTGATTGAATCAAGTTCATCCTATCAACTGCGACAACGATAGCATCACCACACATCATAATAATTAATATCAAACCATAATACTGACACACTTTACAACAATTACAACACCCCTTATCGCTTTAATTGACAAAGGTCATGTCCGGTCGATGACCTTAAAATAAAGATAGGTCTAGGTCTAAATGATTGGTTTTGTTAATAACAGTAATCTGAGATGTCTGAAGGAGAAATGATCCAAGTTTATTTATAGGAATCAAGTCTAAGCCGCAGTGACGTGATTCGAGAAAGTTGGTCAATCCCGGTCAACTGATGACTCATGTTGTGACAGTCTTTTACTCGTAAAAATCAAGATACCGAAGTAAACAAGTAATTACTGGAAACTATTGAGACATTATTGTCAAGTTGTGGTTAGACCCCGGTCAAGGCTACCGAGAGATAACAAATCAAAACCCTATTTTCATTTTTGCTTTTATATGGTGGGATAGACAGCGGGTGTTGCTACTTCCTCTATGGATCATAGGCCCTATACCATAAATTCATAGAATAGTTGAAATTGGTTATTAAGACAAACAATATTGTTGTGTGGTGGTATTTTATGGTTTGAATGATTGTGTGTTAAAGGTGAACTACCGATGGAAATGAAGTGTGGAGTCATGGACGGAGGGATTCTTCTGTTGTGGGGCATCGTGAGTAATTACGAGAGACGGTCATTTTGTGGAAGAAGTGTAGCTCATTAGGTGAAAGGTTAACAGGTATACAAAGTGTACATTTTAAACAGAAGAATAATTATCGTGTACGTACACGATAATTATCGTGTACGTACACGATAAGAGATTTTTATTTTATTCATGTAGCGGCAATACGCAGTTTCGTACAATATAGCAATTCGTGGAGTACAATAAATTGTAAATTGTAGAGAATTTCAACATGAAGTAAAGGGACGACAAGTCAACAGGTAGGCCTATACTTTGCAGAACTCAATGTTTATGTGAATATTACACAGTGTAACAATGTAAAACCTTATTGTACATAAATAAACAAAAACTTGACGGTAAGTGTTTCAAAGATAAAATTAAAAAAAGGAGAGTACAAAATAATAAACAACAAATAAAGCAATTGACGAAGATCTCCCCCCCCCCCCCCCCCTCTCTCTCTCTCTCTCTCTATTTCTTGCATTATCTTGATGTTTGGTTTTATAGTTTATCTCCCACCCTCAATGTCCCTTCTCATTTGAGTGACTTCTTCGGTACATCTTCTACTTCTTATCTCTGAGGATGATATAACAGTCTCGGTGGGTAACCACCAAACACCTTCTTCGCCTTATCTTGGAAGTAATTGGGTTATTATCGCACCTCTGTTGCACCCCGGGCTTGTTATGCTTTCACCCCGTCATTAGAGTTTCTTAATCAAACCTGTATGGGCAAAGAAATTTCTCTTTCCGGTCAGGACGCGTCTTGAGATGAATCGTTGATGCAAAACATACGAACCGATATACAAGATCCACAATTAACCTGTTCCCTTTATTAGGAATATTACCTGCATTACACCCGATTTGCACCGTATTTACACCGCATTTACCCAAAGCAGTCTTACGTTTCTATCCTTTTAAATACTGTCCAATTCATCCAAATTCTAGCATCATGGTAAGTTTATTTTTTATTATACAAACAACTCCAATATGGCACAAATGGAAATGCAACACTGACCATTGTAGAGGCCACCAAAATGACTCCAACTCAATTCCCAGTCAAACTAACCACACCAACCCAGAATTCCTGATGTACCATAAAAAACAGGTTCAATTTTGAAAATATGATAAGGCATCCATAATATTTCAAAGGACGTTTTAATTACCCATTTACTTTTACAAGACTCAGTAAGTTTTATGTCGAACTGTGATAATTCATGTCTTGTTTTACAAAATCAAAGCAAGATTTCCCAATTCTTTTTTACCCTCAGGTATTGTTCACATGCACCTGCAACTAGACACGATGTCAAATTCTTTCGGCAACATAAAGTTTTACTGTATTACGAGACCATGGACTTCAAGTTGGTTCAGTGAGGTGCGTAAAGATAGGTTATAGAGGAATTGTGGCAGCGTGTGAGGTCACAGCAGAGGTCACCACTCGTGGGTGTTTTAAGAGGCTCTTAGAGGTGAGAAGAAACACAGATTATTCCAATATGGTCTCAGCTCTAAAGTACTTGAGTTGTTGTGGAATATTTACTGCTTTGCGTTCGTGGATCCTCTCGGTACATAGCTCGTTTGAGGGTAAACCCTCCAGGGTACCTCCCGAGGGAGCAATGAGGCACTGAGGTGTGGAGAGATATAAAGATGCTTGGAGCTTCTTACCCTGTTAGTTTATATCAACTCCTCCCAATCCCTTTGACAGTTGAAAGGTCTGCAGTCCTCTATGCTTTCCTCTGTAGTCGCAATTAATGAGGCCGTAAATTGCCAATGCCCACCCCCTTTCATTATTATAAAGCTAATGTGATTTACCTTTATTGTTCCAAAGTGGTCATTAAGATTCAAACGTGTTAGTCCTTTTTTAAGACAACACAAAGACTGTTCCTTAGAGTCTGTTTAAGGTTACACAGCTCTTCTTAAATTGTCTTAATAGGCTATGTCTGGCCTGGATATTTGTTTTCAATGTGAAGAAGCGGAAAGTCTTCAAGGTATGTGAGTCTAATCTGACCCGTGTGTATCGAGCGGTGAACTTTCTAGCACATAATTCACTTTGCGCAAGTCAGGGAAAGCTTTTACTTGTCAGAAAAATATGCTGGAAAAACAGAAAAGATATTCTATGTTTCAGAGTAAAAATAACCATCTTTCTGATCTCAAAACAAATTTTGCTTTTCACTTGCACAGGGCTTACTGTTTAGATCTCAATAAGCTGCTTTTTGTTTTAGCTTCACGATGAACACTTTATAGCACAATATGACGAGACTAACTGCAATACTGCCGTTTACAAAAGGCATTTTACGCCTTTAAGTTCGACTATAAGGTTAGGGTTTTGACCCTTAATGGCGGGTACGAAACGAGCTGAGTTACGCACGATCTAATTTGAAGTATGCTCCGTTAAAAGCTTGCTGTCTCCCCACCAGGAATTCTTCAATACCCGGACCTTAACACGCCGATAATTAGAACACAACGGTACCACGGAAGGAGGCGGGGGGGGGGGGGTGTTTCACTCTGGTGGAGTACAGCATTAGCTCCACCTGAAATGGGTTTAGATAAATAAGGTTTACTGAGAAAAGAATGTGGGACTGCTGTGACTGGAGGAATAACTGGTGACAGTCTCATTACTGAACTAACGGGTCACAGTTCTGTTATTGATTTGAAACAAGATCCGTGCGTTGCAACAGAGAGACTGATTGGTTGTTGTAGGTACTGCCAGATTCTTCCTCGTTCTGACCGCCGTAATTAAATTGGCTTAGTATTGATACGCTGATAATGAAGTTTAGACTCTCTAACAGACAGGTAAACATGTGATAAAATGACAACACCGTTTGAAAATGGAGAGTGCCCTCTCAGGCTGGTGTAGTTTCTGTATCTTTTTTTTCGTCAGAACTTTTCAGTTGCCCATTACCACAACTACATAATTATGAGGAAAGTTCCCTCAATGTAACATCTAACCTAAAAAAAAACACCGATCACAATCAATCCGAGTGCAAAAGTCTCTCAAGGCTGGAATCTATGATCAAGGTTTTTGTCTGCAAAACTTGAAGAAACGGCAAAGATGTAAAATTATTTTGGTCTAAAACTTGAATGTGTAAAGTTGTAAGGGCTACACGTGGTATTTTAGTTTTTAGTTCAAACGTAATTTGGATTGGATTTTTTTATAACTTGACAAAAAGATTCTGCTTCAATATTTGTTTGTGATACCATATTGATACTAACCCGATGAAATCTTCTTTTTTTTTTGCAAATAAAGAATGGCAAACATACGTACATGTACATGTTCTGCCTATCGCGAAGACCATTTCCACCGGAGAGGGCGCTCCTAATGACACAAATTGAATGTGACATCTGACCGACCCACGTGCACAGTTGACCGCAATAACTTACATTTCTGTTTGTCTCACATCTCGTATCATGGCCATCAAAAATATAAAGAAGAAAGAACACGGCTTCTCAAGACACCGGCACATCTTCCCGAACTCAAGACAAGATACAATTAGTAACCTCTGCAAACTGGCAGGGTACCCCGATAAATAGCGGAAATTAGGTAATCTGTGCTGACTTTGATAACAGATCGAGATTAACGCAAGTAATTAAATCAGCACGGCCCTCAAGTAGACCACGAGTAGACGAGACAATGATGAAGCAATCAATTAGCGTGTAGACTTAGCCAATTTAACGGCACTAGGGTCGCGTGGGGACTGTTGTGTTCTTTATAAACGAGGGACATAAATTCATTATCACAGATTGAGACTGACTCCAGATATTGTATCCCCCAATGTGTAAAAAATATCACGGATATGTAATTTTATAGTGGTGTTGGAATGTAACGTCTCGCCGTTGATTTGATCGGATTGACGGTTTGCAGCGAATGGTTTCGCCTCTGGTTTACAAAGCGATGCCAGTCAAACTCGTCACAATCGGCCTCTAGGCGGTTAATTGTCAATGCCAACCTCGTTTCACTCTTGTGTTTGTTTATAACAAGCTGCTCATTGCGGGGTCGCGCTGAGTGACATACGGCTCCCTGGACAAAAGGAAAGTGTTATTTTGTTTCAAGATTACCCATTAATGAACTTCTTCGACTTGATCGTCTGCTATTGGGTTTCCAAGAGAAATATGAAGCAGGAAAAGACGACCAAAAATATTAAAAACATCGCTTATGAATTACATCATCAGGTGAGAGGTCACGTGATGACACGAGCCCCGTATTCTGCATTCCATTCTAACCTTTCAGTTTTAATGGGTTCTGCGATGAAGGGGTTTGCTGAGTTATATTGCTGACAAGTACCAGGCCTGTCACCGAATAATAGTACGCTTGCGCAGTGAGGTCACAACCTTCCCTACTGTCCCAGATCAAGTCGAAATGATATACCAGTGATGAAATGTTAGCCAAGTTTTAACCTGTTTTCACAAGAATTCTTTCTTTATTGTATTTTAATGTTTCTTGACGGTACATCTGTCAGGAAGCGGGAACAAATCTCCAAGCCCTGGAAATTGTTTTCCTTTTGTCATCATCATCATTCTGGAGTCGTCAACGGAGCGATCGCACGAGTCATTTCAGTCGCGCTATTTGGCTCTCTCAAATAATACGCACACATCGATTGGTTGACTGCCCCCCCCCCCCCAAACCCCTCCTCATCCATTTAAAGCCATTGTGGATGGATACTTGTAGAACCACGGTAGCAAACCAGTCAGATGTCACTACACACATAACACTGACTACTTGACAAAACACAATGCAACCGAGGTGAGTTAAATCACAGGGTAGTGTTTAACAGTCATTAGTGGGTGCTACTGCCCATAGTCTGCAGCAACACACACGCACCACGCGCGCAAAACCACAGTCTCTGTTTGTGGCATTATCGCTTCCCACACAAGTCAATAGCTCTAGCAAAATGATCGCTCGAGAAGTCACAGCGTAAAAAGCAGAACAAAATCGCTCCAAGTTTGAGGCCGTCGTCCTACACTGCAATCCAGCCTACAAGATGGAATCCTGTTGACTTTGGTATTTAAAGGAAAAACTTCAATCCGGAGATTAGAGCTGATTTCAAGTCGTCGATCAGTAAAATGCTTTTAATTACCTGTCTACTCACCACTCAACCGCTGTAGCCATTTGTTTAATGTGGCGGGTCGTTAACAATCTATTATAAGCAATTTGACGTTGTTGGAGCGACACACGGGAGAGCAGTCATTGCTGGTGATTCGTGGATATAACTGCTAGACCAATATAGTAACGTTTTAGAACGATCATACAAGTTTACTAAATATCGTTGACTGAAAAACAAAAACTCTGCAGATTTCTCAGCTGCTCAATCACGATGTTTCCCCAATACAGAACAGATTTTTTAGCAGTCGGGCTTGCCTCGTCTAAGTTCCATCCCGTACCGGTATCAGCGTCGACTTTCTTCCCACCAGTGGTTGCAATCGGGACCTGGCATCCCCATAACTACCGACCGAGAGCCAAGCGTCCTACGCCGTACTACATTGCCGATATCCTCGGTCTATGGGAGCGCGAGGAGACGCAGAGGAAACTGAGTCTGATGGGAGAGCACCGAGCAGCCGCTGTGCTTGACGCCGGTAGCCTAGTGATAAACCACGGTTATATGAAGCCGTGCGTCAAGCAGACATCGCCGGTAAATCTCGCCGGGGAGATGGAGAAACGCCAGGCGAGGAAACTTGCAAAAGACGTTCATGCCAAATCGCACACGGATGTAGAGATTGTTGCTGAAAGAACGGAGAGCAGAGACAGCACAGACAGTAATGGTACGTCAGAACATTATTTTTACTTCAATTTCTCTCAAATTATCTAATGATAAAATAAATAGATTTGATAACTGCCCATTAATTCTTGTATCAATCGAGCCCTTATCCAACAATTAGAAAAGCTCATTACTGGCACAGGCCTAGTGTTTACATTCCTTTGTCTTGTTAAGGTAGTAAAAGATCCATAAAAATTAGGCTTCTGAATCTAAACATACCATAAAATTCTAAACTTCTCTGACGTAAAGCATCGATACACAAGATTCCTGTAACCGTGTAAAGGAGAACAAAACTGGTTAGCCTACCATTCAGTAAAACCCCTTCTACTTTGTCACCCTCCTTTGAGTCCACGAGGTCGATTTAACCCTCCTCTTAACCCTCTCCACGCCCGTCTATCGATCACTTTATAACGGCACACCATGGACCACCTAGAAGCAATTGAGGGGTGTTTAAATAAAATCTCCCCATCATCTCTTCTGTCGTACGACTCGCACTCTCTCCGTCTCTCTCATTAATATCCCGGGCCCGAGCAATTGAGGCAAAAGTCCCACTAGAAACACCCAGAGGCAGTGGTTGGTATTCAGCATCTTTCATTGTGTTGGGATACAATCTTACCAGACAAAATGCTTTAAAGGAAAGACCTTTTTCACTGCCCATCAGACCTCCATGAATACGTCCAGGGGGCTTAAGATTCACCACGGCCTCGCTGTTCCAAAATTACCATCAATTTCTTTTATTCCGCTAAAAGGTTTCCGGAGAGAAAAATATCCACTTGTGAGCAAACGATTCTTTGACGTTTTACAGTTGGGAGAAAGCTCCAATGGGAAGTTTGTAACTATTCTTGACAAGTGGGTTTGCGAGTCTTTTTGATTACAGCCAGGGTGGGTTTCAACTTTAGTTTGAGCCTTACTCTATGCTTTGAAGGAATTCAGTAGAAGCGGAATTCTGTTTTTAAATCCGTTTAGAAATGGAGTTTCGTCAGGGGTTCTGAACCACTTGGCGTTTGAAGTGGTTAGCCTAAAATGTGTTTTGTATAATTCTTTCATTGTGGTTGCCCTAAGTCTTCTGTATCCACAAAGAGCCATACCGTACCTTATACATTCTTTATTGTTTTTTGTTATAAACATCCTTCTTTGGAAAATGTTACTCTTTCCATTCGTAGTAAATTTCAACACAAACATGGTTTTCCAATATAAATCAGATAACTTTATTGTTTTCCTTTTCACTTCTTGACACGAAGAACATGAATCGTTTCTTATATTTCAAAAGGGGTATTTTTCTCTTTACGATAGTTTATTTATACCCACGTTTATTGTTATCAAGATTAAGATTGAATATTTTTATTTCGAATAATCATCTTCTTCTAGTCAGATCAGACTATTAGAATATTTATTAATGTACTGTTTTATTACGTGAGATTTGAAGCTCTGCTTGGTATAGGAACTAAGGACTACCCTTGTCAATACAATTTTTCTCTTTTGGGAAAAGTTTAGGTTCTGAGATGAACCAGGGTTAGAGATGATGTGAAACAGTGTGCTCTGCTCGTCTTATAGGTGAATACTATTTTCTTGACTCGTGAAAATAAATTTTGCATAATTAACGAGAACATTGCTCTAAACAATAGGTCTAAATACATCAGGTTCTCAGTTTGTAATCCAGTTCGGAAGGTACGTGTAGCCTTAAAAGTATAACAAGCCGATTTCACATCGGTGGTTTGAAATCACTTACAGCCTTTAATTTAGACTGCTATATTGTATAGAACATCTCTTCGTGTTGATCTATCAACCTGACTCAAATGATTTCCCCAAGGTGATGTGTAAGTGAATTTATTGTACTTTTTGAAAAGGGGTGTGTGCCTTTACTTTGTTGAAAATTTCAGACATTGTGTTCAGCAGCTAACTGCGCACGTCAACCTCGATGGAAATAATGCTCAGAACCCTGTACTGGGGAAGATTAACGTTTTACAAATAAAAACATTTGACCATTAACTATAGTAGGCCTATATACAGTTCGACTAAACATATGATTAATAATAATTCAAAACTTTACACACAAACACAAATCCATCTTGACTTGTCAATAACTATTTCGTTTACCGTTGGTTTACTATAAATAGGTCACCCAATTCCAGGTTCTTAAAAAATTTGATTGATTTGTGTTTGTATTTTTTGGTGCCATGATTGGAAAGGCTTCGTTACACTGTTACTGATAGCAGGTTGGATCAATAATTAAGACAGTAGGCCTACACTGCAGCAATTTAAGACATAAATTATTTAACTTCTCATTTGATATGGATGTTATTTTAAAAGAAAGTAATTATGAGTAACGTCTAAAAGAATATGCTTTAAATGGTACAAGATTGGTAAGGATTGTAAAAAGTTATGCATAATTTCAAATCCTAAGCTTACTTCCTGTGGGAAATATTTCGATCTAAATTACTCCCATCTGTAGGAAAACTGTCACCCAACACTCACTTGTTATTTGGAGTGCCCAAAAACCTGACGACGGGGGATATATAATGTGCTATTTTAGTTATATTCTTAAGCCTTTTGCAGTCGTACACAATCTCATATGCAGGTAGGTATGCTTTGCAAATTGACTACATGTATTTGTCAGAAAAGAAAATGCCATCTTTGCATTCGAATCAAATAACTTGACCTTGGTAAAAATGGTTCATTATTTTTGGAAATGTGTGCTTTCTTTTGTTTAGTTCGTCAGAAAGTCGTTAAGTTGTGCCTGGTTAATTTCAGTTACATTTTCATCTGCGTGAAACACTCCTCAGCGACTCGTACACTGATTCAGTTTCATTTAGAAGAAAAACATGAAGATATAAGTAAATTAAAGTGAGCTCTCGACCAAGATGTAATCCTCTGCTCTGGCCTTCCATCTCCTGCCATCCCAATTCCCTTCACTCCCACCCTCACGTATTATTGGTTAATCCCCAACTATGCCTGCGGGATATTCTGTGATTACCATTGTCATCCAGACAAATCTACAAGATTTCTTTAATGTTATTTAAACAAAAACTGTGGATTATTTTTTATTGTTTTCTTAATTAAAACAAAAATATGTTCTCACTTCAGTGATTTCAATCACTTCTGATGAAATTAGTCTCTGGTTCTGAAAAACCGGAGAATATTAAAGAAGATACTCTTCTAAAACCACTTATGTTTGTAATCAAAGGACATTAATACAAACAATAACAGTGCATGAAATCTCGAGCCCCCTATTGACGAAACTTTGACAGACTGGTCCCTTGTTTCTGACATGTTTTGTTTTAACGAAACGAAATTAAACGCCATCTTGTTCTTCGTTGTGTTCCCTTATGAAATAGAATTACAACAAATGGTTAGTGGCCTGACTTTTCGACCCTAGCAGAGTCTTCCTCGAAAGTTTTTCTCAGCTTGAAAACCCATGGAGTTTGATTTCTCTTTAATTATTTCTTTTCTCAGACGATGAGAGTCTAAGTGAGAAAGCGGACCGGAAGCGAAAGGGCGATGGAGAATCGCCTGACAGTAAGGAGAAGAAGAAGAAGGCACGGACAACCTTCAGTGGACGACAAATCTTCGAACTAGAGAAACAATTTGAGGCTAAGAAGTATTTATCAGCAAGCGAGAGGGCTGAGCTAGCAACACTGCTTAACGTTACAGATACACAGGTAAGGACAGAATGTTTATTTCAATTGTATTGAAGAAAGTGTTTATCATTGATGTGGGCCAACGTGTCATTTCAATCCTATCGTTACAAATAAACACCAAACTCTGACAGTGTCATCACAATTGTGCGTTTAGATTTGTAACAATCAATGTGTTAAAATGCTTTACACACAATGTTGCCTCGCCGATGATTTTGATGATATTTCCCACGAAATACTCACTGTTCAAAATTGAAATAAACCTACTAAGAACGTGCTCAAAATCCTTGACCAAACAGAATCTGTTTTTCATTGGAAGTTCTCAAAATCGTGGCCACTATATTGGATTAATATTTGTGTATGGTTCATTGTTCCGATGAGCTGATCGAAATGAATGTAAAGTCATAATCCAAAAATAGTTCAATATGTAAAAGGAAGAAAAGACTCAACTTAAACCAACATTCAATAATAAATAATTGTGACTGATATTTTGTTTATTTAAACTCAGTCTCAAAATGGCTGTCAGGTCATTGTTGTATTGCCTTCATCGATGTTTATTTGTTTTGAATTTCAACGACCGTGTACATTGATTTTTTTTCTAATCTTTAATGTTGCATCAAACCTTGGTTGTTGAGTTACAGATCCTTACGTATTTAAACACTTGTCTTTTTGTAAAAATACATCTTGCCCAGTTCAGACGCTGGTATCCTGTAGTCAGAGGAAGTTCAATCTTAATCAATTCACCTTTCACTCATACTTTAACTCAGCGACTACCAGTGAACCTCTCAGTGTCTGTAATTGCCTTCAGTCTGAGACTATGATAATAAGTTTATAGTCGTTTGATGTTGAAAACCTTCCCCATTCAGCGCTAGAACTACTCCGTGATAGCAATCTGGGCAATGATCGGACAAGCTATTACAATGCGCGATCAGCTCTCTCAAAACCCCGCCGTAAAACACGTCCATTATGGACTACTTTGCCGGTACGCGGTGCATTTTTAACTCGTCGAATTGACCACACGCGCCCATCATTCTTCACAATCAACTTTGGAAGGGTTTTTTCCCCCTCAGTCTTTGCATTTATTTTTGATTTTTCATGTACTTAATTTGTTTCAATGAGGCTGTCGTTTTCACAAGCATTTAAGGGTAATACACGGAGGCACTGTAATCGGAAAATAATAGATAAAATGGACTGGGGAGCAGGCTTTGCTCAGGGCGAGATAGAATTCCATTACGGTAGGCTGATTGGAGTAAATGGGGGAAGCAATTTGCATTGTGATTGGTTAAAAAAGACGCTGTCTCGGCTTATGTTAGTACATTAATTCATGACGTGTACGTCTGACTACTGGATCGGAGTCTCTCTTTTGATCAAAATGCCGCAGTTGTACTGATCGTTTTTAAGTGGGCGTTTTGATGATGTCTCCCACGAACTTCACAATGCAAGTGATTGCTCTCGTCAAATGCGCGCCAAATCCAGTGTACATTTTGGCAAAGTATATTGGGGCTTGTCAATCTCCGTAGGTTTTTATTCTTTTTGGCTGAGTCTGGCTTTTGGATACAGCATGAACATTACCATCATCTTCTTCCCGGCTTCGTGTAAAAAAGCAGCAACTTTTGAGCTTAAATATTTGTTTTCCCAAATGTCAAATTAAACTACGAGAAATTACAACATTTTCGCCCATCGCTTTTATCTTTAAAACCAGTTTCCAAAATAGTGTAAAACACAGTGTTTATTGATGTTAGATTAGCAATAAATGTCATGAATAAATTGAAGTTGATCTCACAGGTAGACTTCTTCATTTACGTTTCATTTGAAACAGAGTGAGCCATTTTAAAACACTTTAGGTTTTATCGAGTTCGATATTTTAACTCATTGATTATTGAGTTAGTATTCTTTGATACAAACCTCAAGAATAGATCACACCATGTTTAAAATGGGCTAATTTTCAAACACTATACTCATTAGATCGGTAATCGGGGAAAACAAATGTCTTTTTTCAAAGGCGTATCCACATTTTTGGTAAACTTTTCGGATGCATGATTTGCAATCATTTGATAAAAGTGGATGGAATAGTTTGATCGGCGCTGATTGGTTGAACATGGTCTTAAAGTGTAACAAAATCCCGCACGTAATTCTCAGCACGTTCTTTGATTCGACATTGCATGTCAGTTTGCCCGGGAAATAAACAGACATAGAAACAGTGAGAAGGCACTCATTGGCTGCTATGGGCAGGACTCCCGTTGAGAGATCAAGTGTGTGTAAGCTAAGAAAGTTAGCCGTTTCTATGTTTTGCCCCGGCATGAGTCGTCAGTTTATTGGGGACCTTTTTAAGGGTCGGGCCGGCCCTGTGCCGTCCTACGCCTCGGGTGAGATACCCACGTAAGTGTGGTACTCATGCAAAGAGACTCCTTACAAGTGGAAACAAGATGAAGGTTGGGAAACTTCTCCGGGGTTCGGCTTGATCCAGTTTGTCGGTTCAGGGTGGAGAGAACGTACTCACCTCGTCCTTCCAGCTATACCGAGGAGACAGATAATCTGCTCCCTCAACAAGCGCCCTGAAATTCAGCTGAAAAGCCCCATCAGGTCGTGTCACGACACACTGGTCCCTGCGGGCTCAGCGTTAACGAGTGCCGGTAACAGTTACCATTTAGACCCATAGCTATGTTTCTTTTGCATTGAATACTTCCTCAACCTAACCGCTAAATACTATACAAGTATATTACTCCTTTATAAAATAAAACTATGTAGTGGGGATGTTGTGTCGGTTTGAAAACACACGAAACCGTGGAGTTTGAGCGTGACTTCTTGGCCGCATCCTGCCGTCATTCAGTCTAGAAATCACGGGTTGAGCAAGCGAGAAGAGACGAGACAAACATTGGAGACTGTGCTCTCCCATCGACAGGAAGCAGTTTAACCATTATCAGTTTTAAAGAAACACTCAAAAGTCACCGTGCTCTGTAATCTTGTTTTGCACCACCCTACGTGGCGCTATGTCGTCATGCATGATGAAGCAATGTCGCTCTGACATCACGAAAAAAGACTACGATCAAAAAATTCAGTTTCTATATTTAACTTTTCACCAACTCAGTTTCATAAAGGTCTCATAAACTAAGCTCTTGTTCTATTTTTTGGGTACGTGGATCATCGGCTTAGATCCTTTTATTGGTTGGAAGGCTACTCAAGGGAATCCTATAGCAACTAATTATTCTTTTATAACACCTGTTTAAGAACAGCACCTGTTTAAAAAGCAACACAAAACTGCTATAGGTTTTCACATAGTCCTTTAAATTTAAATGTGTTTTGAGCGCCTCCACGGATGCACCATGTACAGGTGCTGTGATTAGTAATAGTAGGCCTATATGTGCATTTAGATACATGGTGAAATTCTCTGGGGCTCCAAAACGATCCGCTCACTTAAAATATAAATATCTGCATACACCGTCATTAATTTTAATACATCGATGGTTTGTAATATCAGTATTCTCCACCAACAATGAGATACACGTGTACACTTTGCCACCGTCTATATTCATTTCCATCAGTTAGTCATAATGGAACCCTAATGGTATAAAGGATTTAGATTGGGCCATTAAAACAGGTTGATTCCAACATGAAGACATTGTATTGTACGACCAGTCTGATTGGTCAGTGTGTCAGAGGGTGAATTTTGAGGCTTCTTTCGTCTTTCATGATTGGCTGGATGTGTATTTAACGTTGATATAAATTACCATCGTTAAATCTGATACTAAGTCGTTATTGACTGGTGTACTTTACAATAGTAAGGCTTACGTTCATCTTTCGTGATTGGTTGAGAGTGCGTGTTCTTCACCATGAGTCGATGTAACACCACTCATGATTGGCTAGCTTAAGAGTGTACCACGATTTGGGCTATCGTACAACCATTTTCATTAGTCAAGAGTTTTTGTATCGGTTTATTAGCCAGTGATATGAAGTGGTTAACGAAAGATTAATGGGACGATAAAGCGGTTTACGGATTCAAGCATTTCATACTTCAGCTGTTTTAAGTTTGATCGATACAGTTCACCAACAAAAGTCAAGATGACATTTATACCTTTATAAAAATAGAAACTGACTTTTTTCTCTCTATAAGTTGATTGATGTTTATTGTTAATACGATCGATTACAATGTTACAGTAAAATGGCCCTCGTGGTCTGCCGAATTGTGCAGTGATAGTCAATGGACTTAGCTACTAACAGCTCAGAGTCGTAGTTCAACATCCTCAATAATACAATAGCCTAAGTGTTTATTTATGATTTTATTTTACTCTGTTCTCTATCCTCAGGTGAAAATTTGGTTTCAGAATCGGAGAACGAAATGGAAGAAAATGGAAGGGATTTCCAACGCAGAAGCGGCCGAACATAAGATCGGTGGACCGAAGCATATTGATACTATACGGCAGAAACAGAGCAGTGAGAACACGGTGAATGTCCAGGGAACAGTCGCTGAAAAAGCTGCAGCACACGAGGGACGCGCTGTGACAGCTGGTGATGACGACGACGACGATGACGATGACGTATGCGACTCACCATGTCATGAAACTGATGATAATGCTGTCGTCACGGCTACATTGTGTGGACGTGACACTGAGGTGGTTGGACGAAACGACGATGACAAAGATCGAGTATTGCCCCAGGATTTAGCGAGAGGCCACGGCAGACTCGCGGCGGAAAATGACTCGGTTATCCCCACCGCACCAATGCCATTCACATTGCAAACTCAAATCACGGAGATAGAAACAGATAACTCTGACGATGCGGACGCGAATGTAATGACAACCCACGTCATCCTGAGGGATGAAGAAAATGGTGAACGCGAGAAGAGTAAATGGGAAAGCCACGCCCATGATGCAGAGACAATTCTTATTGATCATATCCATCAATGTCACTAGGAACTGAACCAACATTGACTTGGACCATTCATCTGTACATTCTGATAACAAATAAATCTACTATTTATAACTATATTGCTTGATTTCCATTGCGTATTGCTATTCTGGTAACGCGTATAGTTTGGACTATAGCATTATAATGATTATTATATTATTTTAAAGTGACGTCAATTGGTCCTGTTTGCGCCACCTTATAACTATGGAAATTGCGAGCACGATAAGAGAAGTTTACTTGCGGATAGTAAGCAATTATTTAAAAATAAATGCAGCTTGTAAATAACGAAAGTTATGTTGCACGTGGTTTTAAAATTAACTTTATAAATTATCTGTACACTTTCACCAAATCAATTTTATGTATCAAATACTATACAGTTGATGTTAATATAGCTCACAGGGTTTGACTGATGATTCTGTGTATTAGATTTACACTACAATAACACAAACTGTATGTTCTTTATATCATTTGGTTGCACATCATGCGGGCTTTGTGCCATTAGAAGTCATTGGGTTTGATCTAGTCATACGGTGAAAAATTAAGAGATATCTAGCGATCCAGTCAGCCTCTTTTAGTATCGTGTCTCGTGCATGAAGACGACGGTAAATAGTGGCTCTCAAAGAACCCTGCACGCGTCACAAACCCTTCAAGTCCCTTTCAACGCGGCGACAGCTTTCCTCCACAAGATGCTTTCTTGTGAAGCGGATGGGAGGTTTTTTATGCCTCTTGGAAAATATAGAACTCAATTGACTGCTTAGACCCCATCCAGTTGTAGTCGTTTTTATAGTCAGGTGTACGGCGCAGGTGGAATTGTCAATACTGTCGGAGTACTCGCCTTGCATATCCAAACATCTCAAGCCATCATGTCTCCCCTACTACATCCTAATGCGGGATACTTCGCCGAGACGAAGAGAGAGCATTTGGAACAACGAGTGTGTACACTAAATGGTACGTGAACCGAAAGCAGAGCCCAGTAGACAAAGAGCGGCGGACAAAGTCACCGCAAAACGGTTGGCTACGATTGCTATTCAAATCGCAAAGCGGCACACGTGTTTCGTCCACGCGGCCGCCCATTGTGAATTGATGTCTACTAATTTCTTGAGACAACCAAAAGATTGAACTGCGAGTTCAAGTTTGTCGTTCCCTGACTTTTCCCAATTAACCAAACAAACTTGGTCGACTTGCAATGCACATAAGAATTACAATCTAACGGCCATGTTGGTTTTGAAATTCCTAGATGCGAAACCCACTCGGTCATTCCAGCTTGAAGCGCGTGACCAATTCCCTTGGTTTGTTTTAAACGGGTCAACGTTTGTAAATGTTTATTTCTAGTCTACAGTTGAGTACTGCATCTACTTGGCTGTATCACGGCGCGCGCCAAAATGTCAAAGCCCGCCTAGTATAAGTTGCATTGGCAAGATTTTAGCTTCTGAGTCTACAAGAATAAAGCGGCAATGAAAGCAGTATAACATTGATCAATTAATGCAAAACAATTATTTATTTTCACGTTTGTAGTAACGATCTATTTTTTAAATTTTACTTTCGGTAGGCCCTATGTCGAAATTAGGGCACCTTTTCACCTCATCATTGACACCTTATTTCAAAGGCACAAGTTTGACTCACGGATGGTTACAGCTGATCCAGATGGGTCAGGAGTGATTCATAAACTGATTGATAATGAGTCAATGTATAATGCATCAACGAATATTTTATTTAACTGATCTGCAAATCAGTGAACATTCATGGAAATATTATTTCTGACCCATACAAAAGTTAGTTAGTCTGACTGACGGTCCTTGTATTAGCTTGTGACTAGTGTGACGTCACAGTGCGCCCTCTATAGTACATTGTCCCACTAACATTGATTCTTACCTTTATCACTTTCGTTTGCTTTCATCTCTAACTCTTGCCTGAAAAAGAAAACCAAAAGCCGTCTGGTTTCCATTTTCTTCTTCACCAAGTTATCTCCCTTCCTGCTCGAATGTCCTTAATCAGCTTTGGTACCGAACCAAACACCGTACTCTGTACTCAACGCCATGTCTTTTCCTGAAACACCATGCCGGGTGTCCTGGGCCTCCCCGACGGGTACAGCGACTCGAAACCCTAACCTCGGCCCCCGTGATTCCACCATAACACTGCATTCTTTCTCCGGACTTTGAGGTTTTCTTTCGCTGATGCGGTCTGGTAACGCGCCCCGCAGTCAGGATGTTCGGATGGGATGTTTGATACGGGTTTTCCTACTCGTTGGAAAGCCTATCTCATTCGAGATGGTGTCGTGCCCGTGGACAAAATCACGGAAGTGGGCGCGTGAGATAAGGACCACTGAAAACAAGCCGGCAGGAATGGTTTTGACAATACCACTGATTTCTTGATTTCATTAAAAAGAAGGCAGACTTTTTGGTCTTTTGTTGGATAAGTACATCTTCCAAAGCATTGCAGAGAGTATGCTTATACTTATAGAGTATTTCTATACGTAGCCTTATTGCACCTTGACTGCAATACATGTTTTGTAATACTGACATGAATTATAAGACTGTGCATTCTGCAGTGTCATGATTATGGCAGTGTATAGCTGCATTATATAAACTGGCAGTTTTTCTAGTTTTTAGAGTCAGGCAATAATGAGCCCATCTGCTGTTTAATGTATGATTGTTTTCAAATTTGGATACAAAGGCGGTCGCATAGAAATTGGGCACGTATCTGCCGTCAGTTTCTTGCGATTTGTTCTATGTTGAAAGATTGATAAAAACATCATCACGCTCATGAGTTTCCTTACGATCCATGATTCAGCCGTCTCTGTTAATATTGAACACGTGATGTCAATGTTCATGCGTACAAAACCAACGTGGATACCATAGCAACAGTTCTATCAACATTAAAAATGCTGCATCTAAAGTAAGTTTTTTTCCCAGACAGTGTTAGACCTGAATCAGTAGCAACAGTTTTGCCAACATTAACAATTCGGTGTATCACTTTTACCAATAATGCATGAGTAGGATTTAAACCTTTGCATGATGGTGGGAATACAAACAAGTGAGGTTTGCGGAGACACCATGTCAATAGTTTTCTTAATAAGCTGGTGTGTTTCTGAGAAAAACTGGTTCTTCTCAGATTCACCACAGCTCACATCCACAAAGATAATTATCCCCGTAAACCTCACTTGATCATAATGCAATAGAGACTTCGGTGATTGTATGTTAAAGTTTTGCACAAACATGATTCCAGTTATGCCAGTCTGTACGACTAACCAGAACACTGTGTACTTAAGATAATTTTGGGAACATGAAGACCAAATGCTGTACATTGTCCCTGTTCAATAAACGTATTCGGTATAGTAAACTGTCAGTTTTTATACATGCTATAGATTTATAACTGTAAGATCGGGGTTTATATTTGCAAAGCAAGTGTTTAATATCTGTCAAGTCGAATATCAACAGTTTATGACCGTGTTGGGTACGCAGACATTAAATGTCATTATGTTACCTCCACAAACAGCGATGTTTTAACGCCGATTCCAGAGGGAGTAAGGCATTCGCCTTGAACCGTCGCCTCTCGCAAGACGAGGCCCACCTGTACGGAGGCCCCGGGGGGACACTGAGAGCTGTGAAAGCGAAAAGGTTATTAATTTAAACTGTCTTTCCGATTAACAAGGCTGGGTAAATAATGTTTGGATAAGAAGGTGTTCTGATCAGGGACCAGATGTAGGAAAATTAGTCCTCAATGCCGACAAATTGCAGCTTGCTCTGTGGTCTTTGTCACCTTTGCCTATGGGGGTATTTGTGTTGTATGCAAACTGATGAATACTAGAATAGTGCTATGTTTACACTTCTTGCGGAGATTTGTAGTTATGTAAATAAACCATCTGAAATTAAGAGGTTGGAAACGTTTCTGGTTTTATTGAGATGTTGCTTGTTTAAAGCATCATGGTTGCCGTGACGGGTATTTTTATCAACCTTGAATTTCATCATCCATTCTCCGTTATCACTACTTAAATAACAAATGCTGCCATCAATGTATAATCCCCTCTTCCCCCCTTCCCCATCCTCCTCTTCATCATCATCATTGTTAAAGTCACCATTAGTGATCGTCTTAAATCACTTTAAAAACGTCGTGGCTCACCACAACATGTCTTATCCATAAAAACAATTTCCATGCAAGAAAAACACCCGTTTTTCTCCCAATCAAAAATCAATTGCTATCCATAATATCTGGGTCACACTAGAGATTCACGCCATCTTTCTTGGGAAGAAAAGCGGCCGAGATGGAGAGCAAGAAGCTGAAGAAGGAGAAGAAGGCGGAGTAGAAGGGTTTAGATTCCAGCATCGATAGTAGATGTGCTTGAAACCTTCGCCCTCTTTGGGCCTGCGGGCCTCTAGCTATTCAATCCCCCCCTGCCTCTTACCTCTCTTACCCCAAGTACGACCAGCATTTGGGGCCCTGGGCCAAATTCTGTTTTTTTTCCTAGAGCGAAATCCTCCAAACGTATCAAGAACCGGCGTACTGACCATCCTATCCATTAACTGGGGAGGTGACAATCAGTGTGCATGGGACGGGCATTTTAGTCTAGCGTAGAGTGAAATGGACTATCATGTGAAACTTGATCTCGGACGGAACTGCGGCATCATGTACAGTCAAGCACTCGGAAAGCGCTCTAATGTGAGGCCTTTTCGTGAAACGCGATGCATGCAACATCTTGTAAATACCCAGGAATGGGGGAAAAGAGTCGGGCTTTAGAAGTCAGGGTGTTTTAGAAAAAAATGAGTGTTAAAAGCAAGTTGAGCGAGTCGTTTGCCGGTCCGCGTGCAATGCCCGGGCTGGTCGGCTATTCAGTCCGACCTCCTCCCACGATAACCCTCATTGATATTCTTGGCCATGAACGGCGCTCGTTCTTGTCGGCCACAATGACATGCCAAGTGGGTTATACGAGAAAACTGTCGACTGAACAACCTAAACCGATACCAGTGAGCGAACCTAACTCTAGCCGGATGCCTACACCGTGATAGCTTCAAGTGTTTAATGGATTTGGCCAGACTATATTAAATAGTGTTGCGGCAAGTTGCGGTCCGGGCTTTCTGTCTTCACTCGCACCGGGCGGAAGAACTAGTTTCGTGCCTGCTTTTTGATCATTGAGTCCCGAGCGGCGGACATAGGGGAGCTCGATCATTTACGAAGATCTCTTCATCTGTTTCTATCTTCCCAATTCTCTTTCATTATTTACACCGCCATTCCACGTTACGACTCAAAAAGCTTTCTCTCAATTTTCAAGAAGTACTTATCGTCGCATCGCACAGTCACCGATTTCTTAGTTATGACATTATTTCTCCCACAATAAATAAAAGGCAATAGGCTCTCCGGGGTCATCTCATAGAGCTGGGCTGGCCAAACCACACATTACGAGTAGCCACACGGGACCATGTTATTAGTGGGACACCCAGGCCTTAGTCTCGGCATAGCTGTTCAGTGTTCTACGCTTCTAACTATCCCAAGCCGGCATATTGAACTCTCGTATCGTTCACCAATGAGGTAAACCTGGCCGTGAGAGATCCCTTGAGGGCCATATTCTTGCACCGGTGTTTTCCAGCGGATAATGGGCACAAAGTGGCGTTATTTTTGTTGTTTAGTACATTTTTTGTTTTTGAAGGGGTTGTGTTTTCTACAATGCGACAGAACCACCCAGGCGAGAATACTCCTTATTTCACCTGTCATTAAAATTCCTATAAAGATTTACCATTCCGTTTCATTTTCAACCAAATCACGCTTTTTTGGCATAAATCACAATCATTTGGTGTACAAAGGTTTTCATTTTGTTGTTCTAAGAGCAAAATGTCTGTTAATGGTGAGCTCACAGCTAATAAAACACACCTCAAACTTGCTGTTTGTTCTTCTATCGTTCAGAGGTATCGATTGTTTTCTATATTTCTTTATAAAGGCAAATGTCGGTCATCATCCATTGTTTCAAAACCAAATAATTGACCAATGGTTGGTGTTTCATCATTTTCAAATATTTTGATGAGGCGCGCTAACGGCAAATAGTGTACACCCTCTCCCGGGGAGTCATTATACGGCGAATTGTTCCCAGTCCAAGATGCATACCGCGCCCGAAGCTGAAGCTTTTAAAACACCCATTGAGCGATATATTCCACGATCGATCAAAAGGTAGTCATTTTGTTCTCGGGTGGTTCACCTCGCTTCAGCCGTAACAACCTCCATTATCGATCCGTGAGATTGATCAGACCCTATTAAATCGGCTCATTGGTTTAAACTGGGACACAGCGGCGCTCCATACTCCACTTTGGGGGTCCATTCGGCGCCTGCAGCACGGCAAACCCTCGTTGCGTTAACTCTGATGTTAATGTGTTCACCAAGCCCTACGGGCACAAACGGCAAACGAAGAGAGTCGAAAAAGGATATCACGCGCTCCCCACTTCAGATGCCGTTTTCGTGTTTTATTTCCTCCCGGTACGGGTCTATTTTAGTTGTAAAAAAGGGGCCATTATCGCAATCATGGAAAACAAGAAATTATTTTGCTGCTGGATCTTGAAAGGATATAACCGAGGAATAAACAAAACGAGGGTTGGTCGCGTGTGTGTTGGTTATGGCCACGTGTTATGACATGGCAATGACCAGGATGTATAGTCTACAAGTGGAAGATGCAGAGGCTAGAGTAGGGCGAGGGAGAGACGGTGGTTCAACCACGGCACTTAACTGCCGATGGAGAATTAAATAGCCCATCTCGGTCTACTCAACGCTGTTGCTTGTGGCAAAACAGGACCCAAATGCAGGTGAAGTGGGGGAGGACAACCCACTGTGTCTGAGTCGACAGCGGCCGGTGAAGAGAGGCACTAGCTGGGGACACGCGAGCGGCGGAACCTGCAGGTAGTCTGGTGTCGGGTCGCTATTTAAAAGCCACACATTATATTCGTGATTTTCTGTTTCTTGTGGCAAGGCTCTGTAATCGATACGGCATAACCAGTTATTCAACCTGTGTAGTGGCCACGTGGAGCCACCGTACCCCGTCCAGGCCCCCCCGTCATGAAACTGATAGGGCTAGAATTAGGTGACAAGCGCGTTGACAGTGCGATCCGGTTACCCATGTTTTGGATTCCGAGAAGATTATCTAACGAGCAAAGAAAAGCCCGTTATTTCCCCCTTCAACCATCCAATCCCTGAGCTGAGGTAACTTTGAATAGTAGACTAGAATCGGCCTCCCCTTGCAAATCAACATTGTCTCCTCTGAAAATATCCCTCTAGGCCCCTCCTCTATGGATTGTATTATTTAGGAAACCGTAAAAGAAAAAGTAATTTGCAATGCACGCGTCACAAGCAAGCTGGAGTCAACTCGGCAGCCAGGACCCCCAGGGTACACACACACTCTCTCCCTCCTTTACCCCTTAATACTAGATCCGTGTTCCTATTATAGTACAAGTATCACCACTAACTATAAGCAATGATATTCACTTGTCTTTTCTTCTATCCCTTTGCGTCCACGCTCAACATTCACACAACATGTTTTCACAGTCATCGAATCATAATGCGTAAGAGCTTCTCCGGCACGGGGTTTTGCCCCCATCTTGAGTCGAGCAATCGGAATTAATTGCCTGTGCCGCCTGCTTGACAGACAACTAGAAAAAAGGAGCGGGAAATTCTATCCAAAACTTGCTGAAATCTGATAATGCCCGTGTAACAGGATTCGAATTTCCGTACTGGAGTACGACATGTTAGAGGGTAAAATGATCTTAAAATAACGGTATATTTATTACCTTGTGGACGAAGGCTGCATTTTGACAATGCTTAATGTACATATGGTGATGATTCACACTGTGGTGGACCAGGCATCGTAGGGCAACGGGGTCTTTGGGCCAATTACACTGCAATTGATGTGGATATGAAGACAAAATCAACCAGTTGTTGTCAATATTTGAACTCATAACCTGTATAATAGATTTTGCAAATCTCGCGCGTATTCGAACTTCCGGGACAAAATTGGTGACCAACATATTGATTTTTTTTGTATCCGCAATTCTGTGTATTAAACACTTTAGTATAACGTAACTTATGGCTCAAATATTGATAAAACATTGTTGGGGAGGTAACATTATATGAAAGTAAAACAAATTTTACAATAAAACAAAGAAAACCTGAGAATAAGACTTGACCTCCGTTTCCGGTTATTTGTAAACACCTAAGAATTATGCCCAACTGACGTTCGTGTTATCATTCAACCTATGAAATGGTTGCACAAATTCGGGCATGATTGGCAAATGGGGTTTCTGAAACACAGGCATCATCGTCCCAAGTTTTAATTATTTTTTTGTATTATACAAAAACTGAAATTGTATTATTATACATAAATTGCTCTGGTATTAAAAAAAAAAAGGATTTTGACATAAACAGAACTTAAAAAGAAGACTAGAATTCATAGGGGAAAAAAGTCTTCGTGCGACTTGTTTTCTCGTATTCTTTAAGCGCGAGACTTGCAGAGTCAATTACCTTTTAATAAATACTCACTCAGCCTGTTTTGCTTTAAATATTTGAAGGAAGGCCTTCTTGCTTCTCTTCCATTATTCTTGACCGGCAGTGTGCCGTCAGCTGTTGCTACTGAGTATCCACCTTTCCACTTTCTATAACAATGGCGACCTCAGTTTGTGACTTTTGTTTTTAAATCTGTTGTTGTTTACGGTATCTAGAGATATTCAACAAGAAAAAATTGGGTTCTTTAGCTGACACCCGTTTCAGACAGGCGCTCTAGAGTCGCGCCGAACCAAATAGATTAGGAGCGACTCTAAGTCGACCCAAGTTTTGGTTTCAGACAGGCGAACTTACACTTACATTAGGTTCGGCTCATGACAAGATCGACGTCTGAAACTAAGGTGAATACTAACCGCTTGGTCAGTTCACCTTTAACTTCCTCTGACGTATAAAGCTATCAATAAACTGTTATAATAATATTGCCATTCCTATCTGAGAGCAGGTCTTCTCTTCGAGATATTTATAGTTTTTCTTACTTTAGATAAAACGTTCAGGCAATAAAGACTATAGTCTCCAGTCACCAAAACTTCTCGTTATGCTTCGTCGAATAATAATCAAATATTTCCTCCAGTAATGGGATGTTAGTCTCCAACAATCATCAACAGCTGATGACAGCTCTTCGTAGAAGATTTCAAAGATCCATAAATGAATCATGTATCTCTGCCGACCTTTAAAAAGTAAATAAGCCCAATTTGTTGGATTCATTTGACCAAACTCGCAATTTATCTTTTGTTTCATAAATTGTTATAACATTTCGGAGACGCCAGTCGATTCGTGGACTGAATGAAATGGAGTTTAATATGTTTAGGTTTAATGCCAAGATCTATGTCATTAGCAAATGCATAGTTTATCTAGTATTCAACTCTTGAAAAACTTCAATCATGGTCGATATAACACATCCTACGTTGACCATGACTAGAGACCTTTCTATTAGTGAGCTTTTGTCATCCGCAGACTAGTGCTTCGACCGAGTGCTGTCGACCAAACATGGACCATCCCGCTGAGCGTCCGTAGATCGAGGGTCCACAACCCATACATTTGACCTTCCATGTCCTCAGTGACCTCAACTCGATGTTGCCATCATGACCTCCCTCTCGTTCCTTCCTCGGCTCGTCAGGACACCCTGCCTAATTTAGCCGTGATTTATCGTCGGACCCTCCAGTGAGGACCTGGCAACGATCCTATTCTATTATAATAAGTGGGCGATGACATAGTGTATACAACTTGTTTGGCATTTCGTCTTTTAAGCAACCGATGGTGTCACTATTTTTAGAGTCATCAAAACTTTGACGGGAATGCGAGTTTCAGTGCGCGGATTATGTCTAAAGTTGTCCCATGGGTTTGTGCAGTGCACGTTGTATCTCAGGTTTTCAAGTTCAGCGTCTGTGGAACAAATTGTTTTGGAAGAACGGGAGGTCCCGGCTTTTTAATGGAGAGGACAAACTACTAAAATTGTTGGAATGATTTGCAGCGCAATGATGCAAAATGATGCTCTGGTTAACTTCAAGTTTGGGGCTGATGAGGCGAAGTGACTTCGAAGTCGTTCAACTCTGGAGTTTAGCTTCTTTTATTGAAAATATTAGAAACTCTTTAGCCCCCCCGATACCAGTGCCCCACCCCAAGTCAACAGGGAAACGGAGGGAATTGGGGGTAAGGACATCAAAAACAAAAACAAACACTTGGTATTACATCTTAAAATAAATCCGGTGATGGTCATTCAGTAGCAAACATATTCATGTTTTTGGAGAAAATTACATTTTGTAATCTCAACATTGGTATGATTTCCTGCACGGCGTTGAGTTAGTATCACCAGTAAGGGTGTTATCAAACATATTTAAATGATTGTTAAAGATGTATTAAAACACCTGCATCTACTAATCATTGTATTCTATATCTTCAAGTACAGCTCATAAAAATTATCTGTTTACTATGGAACGCCTCTATGGTTTGTAAAATAAGACAACATGAGCAATATGATGTATCGTGTCCCCTGTGTGGGATCATTGATACTTAATCCCATCATACTAAATGAACCAGACTATTTCCTAGTCTAACCTCGAATTTAATAAAGTTATATTAATTCAAATGTTTGTTAGACCGTCTTCCACGGTGGCTGGATGAAGACAAAGATCTAAACTCCTACACTGGAATATTAAAACTATTTGATTTATTGTATTAATTTAGAGCCGGTGTTCTTTGTCCACGCAATGACTGATTGGTATTGCGCCTGTGGGAACCTACACTTGTCACGCTATTGGTTCAGATAATAACATTAAAAACACAGTGCGAATCACACAATGAATGATCTCTTGATATTATTAATTCCTATATTACAGTCGACCATTGTACTAATGCCCCAATTGCTCCGTTATTCGGTCCTCTTCCTAAATCGGTCATTCAAACAGCGGTACGGCCATCAAAAGAATATCAAAGCCATTCAATATCAATTTTACGAGCTTCTAAAACTTTGTCTGTCTTTTGAAAGACGGTCTAACGATCTCATATCAGCCGGATAATGTTCCGCGGTTTCATGCCCAGACGTGTACAACACAATGAGGCAACACCCTTTAATTCCGGAACATCTCCGGCGTTTCCGGGCAATATCCAGTGGGCATCCCAGCGACGAGTGAGCAGCTCCGTCGTTACCTTCTGACCGGACTTAGAGAAATATTGTCTCGGACTGGGACGAATGGGACGTTTCAACCAACAAGGAGTACCGCGGAGTACAGACTATAAATAACACAAACCGGCGTCTCGTGTCGGTTGAACCAATTACAGAATAAAAGAGGCATTTCATTGTGGGAATTATAAGGGCTTGGCAGCAATTTGTTTCTATCACAGAAGTCTAATTGTTCACTATTTTACAGTAATCAATACAGTCTCGTTTTGGTCCTCTATTGATGCCTTCAATTCCTTTATATCAGACCGTACGTGAGGCTGTGATTTTGTAGAAGACATCTGTAATCTCAAACATCAAATGAATGTTTGAAACTGGGTCAGATGGCAATTAGGCCTTCATCCTGGACGGTTTGACGGCTGTCAAAGTGTCTTTGTCTATGTAACTACTACATTTTATGACGAGTAATTATTGATAAGAAAAACTTCAAATATCAGTTGAATAAAGCAAATTGTATCATTTTTATGTGATGCAAAATGGGTTATCGCTGCTTGCAAGCAGATGTTTTTGAACGTCAACTGAATGACAGAATCTAATCCGGTAGAGCTAAAGGAAGTAATGAGTTTAAAGTAGCAAGACTGGAAATTCTGCGATTTGCGATATCTATAAGTATAATTGTCAAACAAATCATTCATCTCTTTAATAGGAATACTATTGGTGTAAGTTGTCGTCGAGTTTTCATGTACCAATTTACAGTTCTTATCCATGCTTTTTGATAAACAAAACAGAAAGTTCCCTCCGTTAAAATCTGTTCTCAAAATAAGCTGTAATGAAATCGGCGACACACACCAAGACCGCCCCCAACCCGCCCCCACCTCCAGCCCACCCCAGGTACTGAAGCAGCAGATAATTATACACAACTCCTCGTGGCTATCGGATATTTTTACCCAAATTGCTGCGGGATTTTCGCTATTTTTTCCGTTTTCTCCAATCGGTTTTCTGACAGCTTGTCTTTAGGGCCCAGTGCATCTTCCATAAACATTCAACCGCTGTATTTTCCAATGGCATGGTGAAGGAAGCCCAAATTAAGATATAATCTGTAACCTTTACTTGTATATTGTATACTTCAATGTTGTTATATTCTTCTTGAAGGAACGGCAGTAGAAATTACCCTCTCGACTCACAATGCGGGTCTAGGATGTGGCTATTTCACATGTTTTCAAAGATGGATTTCACGTTAACATCTTGTCAATACTTTAAAGCTATTTAAGACGTTGGGCACTCTCTGATGCAACCCAGTGTAAACGATGACCACCCCCCCCCCCCACACACACACACACATGTTTGTAAATGGTGCAAACCGAGGACACCCCTTAATTCTCCCACTGTTTGGACTTAATTATTTTTAGTGACGTCCCCATTGGTTTTGTACACGAAAGCAATGCGAGGACTGTACATGGTATGTCATTTACATGACCCCTTTTGTTAAAGTCCTTGGTTAGATGCGTAGACATGCCCCCACACACACCCTAGTTTGTAATGACCTCCAATCGTAGACCCCCTTTGTTCAACACTTTGTCTTGACAAACGTGGACCCATTGTTTTCTAATGTGATATGAACCTATTGCCCTGTTGTTGTAAGTTCTCGGTTTGAATGTCACAACCTCACACACACCCACGTCGACCAGGTTAACCCACGTCTTCTCAATGTTCTCCCATTGTCTAGACTTATTTGACGACGTCCCCGTTGGTTTTGTGCACAGAGGCGAAGTGAGGAGGTCCTCGGCAGGCAGGATACACCCTTGGTACTCCGTAAATAACCACTACTTGGTACAGAGCGCTGGAGAGCTGTTGACATTATTCAACATTGTAAGAAACGACCGGCCTTTGAAGAAATGTAGTTTTAGTGTTCACCCCGAAAATTTCAATCTGAGAAAGGCATCTGAAAGCTCACAATTCTATGCAACAAGGGTGTTTTTTCTTTCATTACAGTTTCTCGCAACTTCGATGACCAATTGAGCCCAAATTTCCACAGGTTTGTTATTTTATGCATATGTTGGGATACACCAAGTGAGGATACTGGTCTTTGACAATTACCCAAAGTATACCCTGCGTTTGAGTCAGCCCCACCATGTTCCAACTTTGCTATGCAGTGAGCCCACAGATTTACCGAACATGTACACAACCAGCACGAAAATGTGTTTTATCTTCCCTTATATTGAGGAATGGGAGGTGAAATGGTTTAAGTAGTGAGTAACCCCCCCCCCCCCATACAGCCCCACCCCTTCAAAACAAACTCCCACCAGTCCTCCGTCCGTCCTCCTCCTTCCCCCCGCAGTGACCCATTATGACTGTTCTCGTTGAACGCTTTACAAGCAAGCATATTCAATAACTTTCACTATTGAACCTAATTGAACAGGTTCACACGTCAATCTACTAAGAGCCGTAAAGTATGCGAATAACTACATGTGCAAGCGTTTACTTCCAAATCACACTATTTGTGGGGGTAAAAAGCCTTTCAGTGCCATGGCCGAGAAAAAATTAGTTGTGAAGCGGGCCGCCGCGCCGCGTGTAGCGTGTAAAGTCCTGGGGCGATACACGTGTTTGTCACCTGTGTCCGGACAAGCCCGGGCCGGCACGAAAAAATGCCAGAGTTGATCTCGTCAGTAGATCATTAGCAATGGATATGATTAACAACACGACGCTCTGTTAAAGCTTTTTAGTTGTCGAAACGATTTACAGATATGTTTCCCGACCGGAGCTGTCCATTGCGGCGTTTCTGTGTCATATTAACTTTGCTCTCAATTCGCGACAAACAATAAGTTTAGCCGAGTATGATTTCTACAAACGAGTTGGGTTAATGCCCCAGTTCCGCTGTAGGTGGTGGTGCGACATGTTTAACTGCTACCATGGGAACCGTTACAGCCACTGGCGATGCAATTTGTCCAAATAAACAGCCAGCATGGAACTTGGAAATTCTGCCTGAAATCTGTGTAATGAAAACTGATATCAACTCAAAAGCTCGTTTCTGCACAGTTCCATCATACAGTTTTTAGGGGTCGATTGTCGGTTACTTTTAAGTCGAATCAGAAAGAGTTTGAGAGAGTTAAGTGAAGCGGTGTTGTTTCTGCTAATTTTTGTCGCGCCAAATGTACCACCCCATTTTGCCAAACTCTCTCATTTAGATCCCCGGCTGAAGTGACAAGAAGCGACAGATTTGTCCTATATGGTTTAGTTTTGTATAGTTCATATGATATTAAATCCATTACACTTATTTTCCCTACTATTAGAAAGGATCAGTGGGCGTTTGTGAAACCATGAAATCACACCTACTAGCTGTGTGCATATGGGTGATCCATGAACCACATAGAGGAAGGAATTTAGACACAAACTAGCACAAAATGCGACTTTTCAAAAACAAGCTCCTAACAAAACAAAAAAACGTGTGTTGTATTCACTAACACTAACAGATGTATAGTAGTAAGTTAGTTTACTAAGCCGATGAATGAAATCAAACCCAAGTCATGCACATAAAATTATAGTCTATCCTCATTGAAAAATGCCTATCTCTCCCCAGCCATTCTTATACAGCTATGCTGCCCCCTCCCCAACTCACCGAAGCCTCGGAATGAAATTGTGAATTGTAGTTAACGATTGTGACAAAAGCCCTAATCAAGATTTCACACGGTAGGCCTACAGTAAAATTATGCAAAATAATATTAAAGGGCTTTTGGTTTTGATTTGGAAAAAATATATAATAACAATAAATAATATTTAAAAAAAAAATTAAATTGGAATTAAAAAAAGAGTGAACAAAGGTTATAATTTTGACCTTGCAAAAATGGTTAACAAAAATGAGCAAGAACACAGATTGTTTGTTTTAACGAGATCAATCAACGCTCCGATTTGTATTTTTAGTCTCGATTACGGTGAGCTCGCGAGAACTCCAAAAGAGCGCCCTCAATCATCGTTGAATCCCACCCCCAAACACGTTCAATGGCTATTTATAAGTCTAAAGTGCATGCATTCCATCTGGCGTCTCGTCCGAGAGGATAAAATCACATGTAAATTACAAACAATTAATATAGACGAACAGGAAAGTCAAGTGAAAACCTTTCATCAAAATCACAGTACAAGATAACAACACTAGAGGGCGCTATAACCGTGCGTTGTTGGGTGCACCAGGCAGGGTGCACCACAGTCAACAAACTCTCATGGCAACCAATACTAAATGTTAAATATTCACAAATACTTTTTAAAAAAACTTTAAAATCTCTCAGCCTCTTAAAAACCAATTAAATATATTTTTGGACAACTAAACTACAGATTTCTTTTCAATTTTTGGCAGATCAGACGTTTTGGAATTTTTGCTATAAATTAGGCTACCCAAGAGGAAAACCAACCCGAATGTGTACTTTTTACCAAACCGACTTGCTGCCAGTTTTCAGGAAGCACTCCCACTGCTTCCCAAGCCAAATAGGACCAACAACTTTTAAAGCCTGAATTTCTCAAGTCTCCTCAAAAGTTGAAGCACAGAGCCTCCAGGTTGTGAGAACTTGTCATAAGAACACAATCTGTTTAGTTGCATGACCCCCAACACGTTATTATTCAAAAGGTTTTAATGGGCAACAAAATTATGATAATCAGTTTGGTGCGTCATAAATGTTGGCCTATGTGTGGTGCACCCTGAAGGTGCAATGAAGTTGAATGCTCTGTACTATAGAATTTGTTGAAAAAAGTTAATTGCTTCAGTAATTGACCAGCAGAACGAAGAGGGCGAACGGGAATATATTTTTTAGAAGATCAGCTATATATTCAGGAGATAGGCCATGAAAAGCTTTGAAAGTGTTGAGATTTAATTGAAAGGGAGGCAGTGGAGTAAGATAGAGGTGTTTATGTTCAGAACGTGCGTGATACTAGGCAAGCAGCTAGCAGTGTTTTGAACACGTTGAGTCTTAGAATGTATTTTGTTGAAAGCCATTACCTTCAAATCTTTGATTGACAAAAAAATATGCATTGTAATCGTGAAGCTTTGCGCATGATTTTCGCTCTATTTTAGTGTGACCGTTGTACGTAACAGCAGTCACCCCTCTACATTTGTTTTAGACGGTGCCAAGTTTTCATTTCATTCTTGAATATCTCTGAGAATCTTCTGATTTTGTTTCTTCAATTGTCAATTATTGAGAAATTTATCATGAGTCAGGTGGTGGCGCCCTTTACATAGACCGTTCGGAGCAAAGGGTTGTATGGCCAACGAATATGATAAGTTCTCAGTTTTATAAATATTTTTCTTTATGATGCAAAATCATGCTTGATTTAAAAAGAATTGATCTTATGAAGTATATAAGTGTTTTGTCACCTAGAAAATAAACTACGGTATGTGAAACAATAATGTTTCTTTCACAACTGTTCTTTATACGGAGATAGGCCAAAACGCCTAGAAAGCAAGCAGGGGTTTTGAAAAGTCGTCCTATTTGCTTTGGGTTATTCATCACAAATTAACTGGCAACAATTCTTGCACTAGACTCAGTTAAAGCATGGAGGTCCATGGTTAAAGCATGATCAAGTCAACTGGTATCAGGTATGGCATGACGGGAATGCAGCTGGTTTGTCGAAACTACAAATAAAACATTCCTCTTTAATAAGAGTACTTGATTTTTAGGTCAGATTCTAAAACATTCTTGTGTGATTATGTAACGGTGTTAACGAGTCACAGATCAGTGGTGCGTGACTTGTAGCTTGGATTACTTGAGGTCAAACTGACCATGGTCCGACCAAAGCATGCATGCAGTACTTGGCCACAGTAGAGCTGCAAGTACAACCGCAGTAAATAATTCCCAGTAATGTTTATGTCTTTGGCCATGGAGGAGCATCTTTGTCATGTACAGCTTGGTAAGAAACTATTCATTACTATCAACGTCTTAATAATATTATTGTCATCAATATTAATGCTGTATTTTGAAATTAATCGGATATCGTACAGTCCCCTTCGGGTGTGTTCGATCACGCACAACCTACACAGCGCCCTCAACAATGAATAGTCACCAGGCCAATATTATTATACCTGAACTCGATTTCACAAGAGTGAGATTGATTTTTCAGTTGCCAGTATCACCATAGTGATTTGTATTGTGACATCACACTTTGCTTAGCAATTAATATTGATACACAATTCAATCGAGATCAATCTTAGCTATTTGTGAAATTGAACCTAATGCCTTCTACTGAATTGCACGGATTTTTAATGAGATCAAGACGGCAAAAGTAATTAACAAAACAATCTTCAAATAATAATGAGTGATTGGACATAAACCAGAAAATACTTAAGTTATTATTATTACTATTATTCTTTTTTCAATGGCAAGGATTACTCTACGTTTCGACAACAAATTCAGGATGTTTTCAACCAAATAAACAAAAGCCTGATTAGATAAAACACACATAGCAGAGTGTTTTATATGTTTATATCATTATTAAAATATCTATATACTCTATTGATAAACGGTTTTAGAATACTATATATAGGTATGGTTAAACATTTAAAGGTGATACTATTGCGCACTTATTATGGTTACTCAAAATAGTTGTTAGCATAAAAACTTACATGGTAACGAGCAATGAAGAGCTGTTGATAGTATAAAACATTGTGAAAAACGACTCCCTCTGAAGTAACGTAGTTTTTGAGAAAAAGGTAATTTCTCACTCAAATAATAAAAGACTTCAGTGAAGCCTTTTATTATATATAGGCATCTGAAAGCACACAAATTTGTGCAACAAGGGTGTTTTTTCTTTCATTATTCTCTTGCAACTTCGATGACCAATTGAGTCCAAATTTTCACAGATTTGTTATTTTATGCATATGTTGGGATACACCAAGTGAGAATACTGGTCTTTGACAATTACCAAAGGTGTCCAGTGCCTTTAACGGGAAACGCTATAGGATCAAAAGATATGCTTCATCAATCACTGTTTGACCACAAATTACTGAGTGGCGCCCTCTATCGACCTCTGTGATCTACATTATATCCAGGTAGTTAGTTGTGCGACGATGGAATAAAATTCATTTCAAATGATATAAAGTTGAATAAATTTTTCTTTGCAAAACACTAATAAGAATTATGATTAATATCAAGAAGCATCTTATACCGGGAAGAAGGAATGGAATGACGAGATTGCTTTAACAAAGCTTCTTCAATCAATCCAGTTATCAATGAATAATCATCTCAAAGTATTATGAAAATATCTTCAAGAAAGCTCAAATCCATTGTAATGTATTCATGATGTAGTGGGTGATTAGTAAGCTCTCGTGGTTGTATTTGCTACATTGTAAAGCTCTGCAATTACCCTTCATTATAACCGGCGAATCATCCTTAAGTATTGCCTGCCGAACAATACTTCAATGGAGTAATTTCTACTGTCAATAAGGATGGGTAGTACTGGAATCCTTTTGCAAACTCGTCCAAATTCGATTCCACCACCGCCTTATAGAATTATCCCCCATTTGGATGGCGAGTCCATCCCGCTCAGTCAGGCCCCAACAATGGACTAAATTCCAGGCTGCAATTGTTACCAGAAAGATGGGAGTTCTGAAATTTAATTAGGGTTTGGTAATTTACCGAAGTATGTTGTGTGATTTGAAAGGGAGTCATCCTGTATACCACTCTCAATGGTCTCCATGGTGGCATATGATGGGCCCGCTGGGAGGGGCATTTTACCCACAAACAATACATCCATACAAATTACTATTACGTTCCGTTCCTTAAAGCGAGACGCTAGTACTAGTCAAACTATACATTTCATGTTTTGAAACGAACTTAGGATTGGATATTGTCTCATCATTGGAATGCAAACTCATTTGCATAATTGAGGTAATGCAAGTCAGTAGAACTCTATATTCTCGTCATAAAGGATTTAGTAAACGTAGTCTGGATTGGGAACGGAAGGAAACAGTACAGGGAAAATAGTTTTATATGTAGGATGTAAAAGGCATTCCATTGACTAACTAGTTAATTTGCTCCTCCTTATTCCCTTCAAACCGTAACTTCTCTCTCATTGTTCGTGAGTTTTTAGAAACAGTCTAGTTTAAAAGTGATTACTTAATAACTGATTCATAAAGTCAGTCATGTCAGAGACCCGAGGATCATCGGAAAGGTGGATTCGTAAACAATTTTAACGGTCTTGTCTGTTTTACATGATTTGGTTTTATTTTGTTGTTGTTGTATATCTACATAATGTTGTCATAGCTACAGTTATGCAAGGGAAGTGTTTTTTAAATTGATCACCAAGGCATTTTGGTTGATGAATAATCATTGGTTTATCTGTTTGTGCAAAATATGTCTTATTCCTGTAGGGAATGCTGATAAGATGGTGTAATGTCTTTCGTTCGAACATCTTATAATTGATCCCCAAATTGTCAACTACCCTGGCATGGCGCCACTGCAGACCCGCAGCTCAAACTTCACGGCAAATTTGTTAAATAAAAGCAAACACACATTTTAATTAAAATTCATTCTTCGAACTCTTCCTAGCGATTTGAAAATAGAATTATGATTACATGCATGTAACAAGCCGTTAAAATCTCGTTACGTCGATGCAGTGCCCCTTCCAATTACCTCATTTATGGCTATACCTACCTCGTCTCTCTGGAGAAGAGCCATTAAAATGGATAATTTCCAATAATCCGTTCGAAATCGGAGCGGAATAATAGATGGGACGTGCGTTTCTTGCCATTTATTCTGAGTGCATTATTTTAATGTCTCGTTTATTCGTTCCCGTAACGAGATATTACCATGGGCTCGATAATGGAGAAAACGGCGCGGTTGCCTCGTTCTCATGACGCGCTGACGTTGGCTATTTTAGACGAACCAATCACAGTGGAGTATTAACGATGACTAAACACACGCGGCGTAATACACTCGGGCATATAACGACACTCTGAAGACAATCGCGCCGAAATTAAATCCGCTGACAAAATGTCAAAGAAAATAGGAACTCTATTCCAGAATCGTTTCAATGGCCACTCGATGATGGGACAAAATTCCATGCTGTGCATATTAACAATTATGTGAATAATGAAAGGAGAAAATGTCCATATCAACGGAAAGTTAATTGTGTTGATTTAGTGATATTGCGCTAGTTGTCATCACAGTTTTGAGCGGGAAGCACTAGGTTCAAATTGTTGGACTCAGTCGCATTGGCAAATCCAGCCTCGTTCCCAGGGGTGTGATTGACGTTTACAAAGCGTGGTTGTCCGTGCGTGTATGCCTGCTGTGGTAATATGGCCGGGAGGGAAAGAGAGGGATGGGACGAGGGAGGATACGGGAATCTATGCAAATAGTTACTGTACTTTCTTGAGAGGCATGGTTGAGTAATTCACGTCATAACGGGACCACAATGTTGGTCCTGACCTCTTTAGATTTAGATCACATGATCTCTCTAGATCACATGACCAAACTTTTCACGTCCTCGTAAAGGGAACTTAACCTACACAAGAAAGTTTCAGGCGCTGAATTCCTGGTTTCTTTCAAATTGGCAGACGCTGACTATTGTATTTTAAGTCAGGTCTTCAGTTGGCTGTCTTGCCGCTGGAATTGTAGGATACTCGAGTTTCAGAAAGATCCGTCAATCGCTATGCCTTTAATCCTATCTAATCATCGTTAATTATCATTGTTAATTAATTCCAACCAATCCTTGGTATCAATCCAACACTCCTGTTTCACCCACACCATTCAAAATGGCGGCAATTTTGTATTTTGAGAGCGGGAGGTTTTATATATTCCATGTACACTTTGCCCGTGTGTGCTACACGCACTTCGACTAGCTATAATCATATTAACGACACCGATGCCCCCATTTGAGCAGATTAAAATGGTAAGTCAAACCATAAAAGTAATTACTTTTTCTTGTAAGGAAGCCCACCTGTGTTCTTGTTTAGATCAAATAGCCCTCTGGGGGCCCGGTTCAACAAGACTGCGCTTGCGCTATCGTGTCTCTCGAGTCTGTGCCGATAGAAGTCAAAAGTGGCGAGTTTGAGATGGCGCCAAAACGATGAGGGAAACCTGAGCCCGGGTAGGGATATTGCCCTCGCATTCGATGGAAAATATAAAACAGGTTCGGGGAGGATATAAGATGAAAAAACTGCCTGAAACGTTCTGCTGTCATAATCCAAAGCAATCTTGGTAAACAGGCCCTCCAGCAGAACGCCTGACGACACATTGTAATTCACATCCAACCTTCTATTGGATGGTGCGGACAACACAGACTGCCTTTGTGTTTGTCCTTTTTGCTTCATTGTGTTACCGATATCACCCGCCATGTTTTCATCTCTTTTTTCCCCTCTCAGTATGAAAACAACTTCCTTTTTCTGCTCACTCCCCTTTATGGACTGTGAAGCATCGTTCTAGTTTGTGTGCTCTGTAAGCCTATCAATCATGCATTGCCCTTTTCTTCTAAATCGACATTTGAAAATTTAGGCGTTGTTTAATCATGTCAAATTAATGGCAGAGGCTTATTTTGATCGATCCTTAATATTCTTATAATTGTCGATAGAGGGCAGTATTTGTATTATTGAAGTTTTTTTCGCAAAAACAATTGCATCCACCACAACAATGTGCAATTATTATCTTACCATCGATTGTTTAACATAACTTCAAAATCATCTCAAGACGATCCTACATATATTATTTATCAGTACAATTCTTACAGACGCAACAGAATGACTAGGAGCAGAACTTGAAGATGATCAGAACCGTCAACGAGTGTCGAACCACCGGTTCTTTCTGGTTCTTTCTATAATTATTCTGTCCGGAACCATAACAACGCATCAGATATATTATTTTTGGGGTTCTACCGCTAGCCTTGGTTTTCAGACCACTTTTCATTTCTTTTAAAGATGCTTTACCGCTGAATGCCTTTATCAGTGATTGATATAGGTACCGAATAGAAAATTCATCCCCGTAAGTGTTTGTCGATGTCGGTTTTAATAGTGACTATTAGCCGATAATAACTCCGTATACTGGCGGGACATGGCTGGTTCGATGACGGTCTGCAGCAGCAACGCTCCCATGTAATTAAGCCACTCTAGTATGATGCCGAAATCAAACTGCCATTCAACTCACAGTGTAGCGTGTGGGTAAATACGTGAACAATATACATGTACACGCGTCACATAAACACAAAACGCAAATGATAGTTCAGTGAGCCTTGCCAAGCTCAGTACCCTACGTCATGAAAATACGTCTTTAAACCCTGTAATTTAATAATAAATATATATATACGATAAAGACAAAACAAGAATGGTACTGGAATAATGTCTTGAAACAGAGAATGTATGAATGACATTCACCAAACTCCTTATAATAATCATTCGAATTGCTCGTGTCTTCAATTTTATTGGTGGCAAAATAAACTCGACAGAGTGTCGACACAATGTGCTGAATAAATTCAACCTAGTTTTGAATGGCCTTTTTTATTATTATTAATAGCTGCAGTCACATGCGAAATTTAACATCACAACTTTTAATGGGTTGGCTGTTTAAACACTGCACGGCACGTTGCAATACTGGCCCGGGGTAACCCAAGCCTCGTCAACGGCATCACAACGCTCGATTATCCGCTAACTCAAGACTACGGCTAGATTACGCAGCTTTTCATAAGCAATGTTTGCACGGCTTTTCTCTGTGGACAGATTCCCGCTATATCTCGCCAGATGTGAACCACTTTTGCGCGCCAATAATCAAGAGAGGTCCGACCGTGCGTGACGATGAGCAGCCATCGGGAAAATCAGCAGCGGGTAGGGTAGTTTGACGCTCCGTTGCTTGCCACAAGGATCCGTTATAAGCAACTACATGCTCCGCCGAGCTCTATTCTTTCTTATAGATTCAATAATCTGATAAATTTAATCTGAACAATACATGGACATTATAATGGTCTACTAAATGGAGATGTCTAGCGAATTAGACAGTGAAGAAAGCTTTACATTGATATTTGACTTCTCTGGGCTTTATTTGAAACGTCGGTTTTTGATGAAACCAACAAAAAAAGCAATATATAGTTTGACTATGTCGGACCCTGATTCTTTGCCGTTTATTGTAATTTAGTTTACGTAATAACCATTTATTGTTCGTTGCAATACTTTGTATTTACAGTTCTATGAAAAACAAATACCTTTGGTTTTTAGAACCGTTCTTTTTAAGTCAATGTAATTTTATACAATAAAACACAACTTTGAAAAGAAGTAGCGTTTTTGAGATATTGCCGAAAATCTTGAGCGGTTATGTCCGCTCAGGAAGAATAATCCGTAATTGGAATACACAATCTGAGAAACGTTTCATGCAGAAACGTTTCTGAGATTGAAATGTCACTTGAATCCCTCTCTCTAAAACCACATTCCTTTGAAGGGAATTGTTTCTCAAAATGTTATACATTATCAACAGCTGCATAGCTTCTTTTTTATGGTCATTATTTTTTGTAGTAATTACCTCACTCTAAGACGCTTCATGTCACGTGTAAATACGTAACATAATCATTTCAATTTGCGAAAGCCTATAAGTAAATCGTATTGTGACAAAATATTAACACAACAGTAAAGGATGTTCACTTTTGTGCATTACGATCAATGTCAATCGAAATCCGCCATTTTAATAAATATTACGGGTCGTCATTCAGAAGGTTTGGGTTTGTTACTTCAGCCATCAGACTCAATAATTCAAGGCTGCTTTGCTCTGTAAGACTCGGCAAACAATTTACATGGTTGTTTTGTTAGGAGCAATACACGAGCCTGTTATTTATTCTGAATAGTAGATTCTCTGTCAATTTGAATCCAGCGAATTATGTTTTGAACAATGAAAATCAGACTTCAACCCCCGCAGAGGTAAATCCGGTGCAACAGCACTTTTGTTATTCGTCTACGTCACCTTCCCTGAATGAGCAATACCGAAAGTCCCATGGGTTCTGCTGTTCTCATTTTGCCCTCTATATCCCATTCAACTCAGGGAGGCAACAAATAGTCCCTCGTAATTGCCATATAGTTCTCGATTAAGGCCCTGTCTTTAATGGAAAGTTACTTGCTAGTCTCAGCTCCAGGCGGTGTGGACACGATACGCCAACTTGCAAAAAATACTGAAATTTTTACTCCACAAAATCTCTCCCAGCTCGACATCTGAGAAATCGCCATCCAGGGAGTCGACGAAAATGGAAATTTTCAGGGGCAATATCGCTGCCTAATCTATAGTTCTCCCCGTGAAGGGAGTGGACTGAGTTTGAGAAAAGAAAGAAGGTAAGCGAGAAATGTAACTCCCCGCAGCAGATCGTCAATCTCTTGCGACGGGAAGTAAAAGTATCTCGACACTCTTTAAGTGAGAATAAACGCCGCTGTTCGCAGATTGGATTGTGGGCCCTTCGCGACCGGCACATGACCGTCTTAACGATTTGGAGCGGGTTTGCCGCTGGTGCTATGCTTTAATGATCTCATTTTCCTTATTCTTGGGTGACTTGCAAGTTGAGTTGCAAACCTTAGAGCGGCTGTCTATCATGCTAGTTGATATTGCTTCTAACACAAGTACTTACCCTGTTATAATGCTGCGATTATTATATTACATAAACCAATTATCTCAATCCTGCTTCATGGCCGGGATTCGAACCTCGACCTATACATTGATAGTTTTCACTACAGAAATAAGTGTTCTCAAACGAATCATCGATTAGTCACTCTGGCTGCCCCGAGGACTCGAACCTTAGCCAAGTGATACAAAAGACTATTAGTTCTGATGACTCACTCCATAATTTGTCTTTGACTGAGAGGGATTCGAACCCGACAACCTTTAAATCCAGAGGCTGGACCATAAAACCAGATGCGTTTATATTCAAGTCGGGTCAATGAGTCACGTAGATGTTGTGATGACCTCCAAAGCCAAATAAAACGCGCTCTTACAAAACCAAAGATGGCATATAATTTGTGGCATATTTATGGCGGTATAAAATTCGTCGACTGTCTTCAAATTTATGGGCACGTTACCTCCCGTTTCCAATCAAAATGAAGAAGTCCCAATACAACCTTCATGCAGAATGAACCTCAATCAATGTTAAATCCCCGTAAGGCGAAGCTAACCCAATCACAAATTGTCAACCTATCCAATTAAACACTGTCTCGCCGATACTCTCTCGTCTGTGGCCACGCACAGCGCCGTTTTATAAACCCGCCAATTTTCTCCCTAAAACACTCGACACTTTTTCTTCCTCTTGTTCTTTCATGTCTTCCAGTAACACCACACTTTTTTTATATATAGTTTTCTTGTGAAACTTGTTGGAATTGATATGATTACATGATTTGTCTCACAGTGCCTGAAACCATAACATACATCCACTGATCTCTTGAAGATGGACGGGTAGAAGCAGTTGCTTTTTCGGCAGTGATAACGGCGCAGTGTCCGCCGAGTGCTATAGCAATCATGGTAACAACTAAATCAAAAACTAAGAGAATGTCAGCCCTAGCCTGCTACCTTGATTAGATCTAGTTGAAAGCTATCCTATTTCGATTACTTTTTATGGGGTTTCATTTCCTTCTCTCTGCTCAAGTGATTGGCTTCATTTCTCAATATAATTAAATTTAATACTCCGGATAAAGAAGGCATGAGATGACTCTGTCTTCGAGGGTGCGCTCACTGCGTACGTGAGAGATATATTGTATATTTGTGCTGGAATTATCTCGCGGGTGGATGTAGTCACACCCGGAACGCTACCGCACAACCATGCAGCAGGCAGGGTTGATTGAAGCTCGACGTTCGCTCAGAAATAAAAAACATTGAGTCGACCTCTCCCGCCCCTTCAATTACATTAATTAGCGGCGTGTGACTGGCAAGGCTATACTCTTAATCAAATCTTAGAAAGGCTGTTTGGTAGTGAATGAGATGAAGTGTCAACTACGTGGATCCTCGTGTGTTATGGTGATGTTGAAATAAAACATACCATAAAGGGATCAAAGAACTGTCCAAGGAATAGTCCAAGAAAATACACGCTTTAAAAACATAAAAACCACCATGTTGTGAAAATTATCCTTTCTTTACAAATCTTCATCATCCACAATCTTACCAACCATTCCGCATCCTTTCCGATGTCATGGCAACCATTTCACTACCACCGTCATAGTTGTCATCAAACGGTTTTCAAGTTGGCCTCGCGTCTTATAAACTTACTCTTACTTTCTGTTAGTGATGGGTTAGAACAAAGGGTTACAATGTGAAATCATAACAGTCAAACAATGAGGAAAAGGAGATCGTGAAGAATACGATAAAGTAAAGATGAACCAAGACAAACACAATGAATAGATAAATAGAATAAATCGACACTATGATAAAATCCAAAACACAGTGCAGCATGACTCGGAACTACGGTGTCTAACTCTTAGAAGAGTCTTTTAAAAAAACATCGGGTATTGAAAGATGGAATGTTTATTTTGGTGTTTCATCGAGTATTAATCTACGCTGAGGCGCGGGGTTGCTAGCAATCAGTGAAATTAAACAATAGTCAGATATGTACCCAACTTTTTAATTACATTAATAAGACGTTGGTTGTTGTAAAAGCAATCTAACGTAATCAATGTCTGGCATTGACAGTCATGGAGATCGTTCAGGGAGGGGGTAACAGTGGCTGTTGTAAAAGCTTTAGATGACGTCACACGACTTGAGAGAAGATTCCCTTGTCAATCTTGAACTAGAAAACGTTGCTAAGGCAGTCTTTGATCTTCGCTAACTTTTGTTTTTGAATTAAAGTATGATGTTATTAATAACATACCCATGCTCCAAAATGACTAATGAGTTTATGTCACCAATAGAGGGCGCTTCATTGTTTAGAAAGAATGTAGGGCAACACTACACAACTAAGCCATATTTCTCGATTGCGTTTGCATGAAAAACCAAAATCCATGTTTGAAGTTTATTTCTTTATACCTTTTTAATATCAGTATTTTGATGAACTTGGCGAGGTGCAGGAGAAAATTTGATGATATTGCAATTCAGTTTTTCTCATTAATAACATAAAATCTAAACTGGAACATGACATGAATGAGTGGTGCCGAGGGCTGACTACATGATTGATACTAAATCGATTTAATAAATGACGCCACCATCTGTCAAAAGCCACTATAATTCCTCTCAAACCTTAGCTACCTAGCGACATACTCTCCTGAATTTAATACATTATAAGCCGCTAAATACAGTTTAATAACTTCAGCTGGTCCGTTTGACGGTACATTATAACATTTATTCGTTGATGATTTTACGATTTGTCACCGTGTAGTGCCGGCTGCATTTGGGGCTGTTTAGGCCGACAATGCTCGCGTTACTCCCCACGAGTGTGTAGCTCATCGTCTGGTGGAGTCTGCAGTTTGGACACTGAATTACAACTGTTCGTTTTGAATAGTTAATGTGTTTTTATGCGAGTATGTAGGTGTATTGATGAACAAAAAATCTATTTGCTTTTTTTTGAAAACTCACAGCAGCTTGCTTTAGTGGTTCGACTATCAATTAAATCGTACATCTAAATCTGCTGATATTTCTTTCACAGAGGATAGATAAAATATTCGAGCATCTTTCAATGGCTAAACTATCAGGAGACAGGTTGTTGGGGGAAGAGGGGCAGGTACTACATGACCCCTTGTCATAAGATTGTGAACCTTTGTGACAGATTTTTACTTTGACAGAAAACGGTGGCAGTGATGGGGTCAGATTTGCTTTTTCCCCCACTGAACCCACGCGATTATCTCTACATAAGTGACAAGCTTACACTACCAACAGACCAGACTAACACACACAAGTTATTATCATTTAATCTGGTACACAATAATGTTTTAATATGTATTTGGCAAACTTCACTGTTTATTTACAATATTTACACAAAAATTACAAAGGGTCTAAGTCTATATTTACCAGCAGGGCTATACGGTAGATTAAATACTGAGATAACAAAATGTACCTTTAACATCATCGAGACGGGATTCAATAGCTTCTGTAACCAGTTACTATCAACCACTGAAGGGTCTTCAATATAAACTAGTTGTAGATTTTTGGGGGTACTCTTTCTCAAAAGTTGTGACATGTTTTGTTCTTATCGGTTCATGTCAGTAAATACAATAATTCAATCATAGCTGGTTAAACATAACCTGGACAGTTTCAAACGTTTTCTTGGATTTTGTCAGGAAACTTTTAAATTAGTGTACGAAGAATCTTTGTTTTAATACCGTATTCTTATTACATACAGATATTATAATTAGTGCACAGGTCATGGGCTCATGGCGAGTGCTCATTACATGAGTCTTCCTCGACCAAAGCAGTATGCATTTTAATTACACTGCAAAATAAAAATTATTCTACTTCCAGTTTAAAAATATTAAAACTTATATTTCTAAGAGTTATTTTCTGGAAGCTTAGACCTCACTATAATATTTAATAAATAAAAGCTGGTCATGTTACAAGAGGAGCAAAGTTGGAATAGAACTGTCAGTAATGTGGTAATAAATATTTTAAAAAGTAATTTAGTTCAAAATAATGTATAATTATATATTTTTGTAACAATTACTGTAAGGTTCCTCTCTTGAAAAAACCTTCATGAGTTCACGACATTAAATATTTTAGGGTTATTACAAAAAGACAAATAACAGGGTGAGTGTAAATCGTTGGTTACGTCTTGCCGATTCTGTTTTTTGAGATTTCAAAAACTTAGCAGGGATAATCGACGAGACACTTTATCCACTTGACATGAGTTCCTTTCTGGTGATGTTAAAAATCAGCTCAGGGAAATCGGACACTGACGACCAGTCCATAACCCATTTGCAAATAAGTTCAAGTACAAAAGTATTTTATACGAACGAAGAGATCATAATGATTTTATGATAATTACACGAAAATGAAGTCACTCGGGGACAATATTCAGTGACCTGTTAAAATTACAAATCAATTATTTACACCAAGTGAAAACGTCAATACAACTATTGACATTTCATTTATGAAAAATACCCAAAGTTTCTCCCATCATTACAATTTTATTGAAATAAAAGCCGTATTAATTATAAATGATATTCGACTTGCAAGTTTGATGCACAAGTCTCAATCTACATTCCCATCTCTTGAGAAATGACGCAAAAAAAAGAAGAATTTATTTTAACAAACGGTTATTTGGCAATTATATAATAACACTCTCTCAATTGGCAAGTTTGAAACATTCATCCGTCTTGTCCCAGGAAAACTCCTTCTCAAAACATCTTAGTCTAAAGCTTTAGCTATAAAAACAACAACCACAAAATAACAACAAAAGCAGCTGTTGTTGTTTTTATTTCTATGGCAACGTAAAATCTTGGCATTTGAGCTAAATGGTGCAGATGATAACGATGATCTGTTTGTCTCTGTGTCTAGTTTACATTGAAATCAGCAACTGACCCAATCTTCATAATACAAGCCGTGCCCAAAATTAGCAGATGCTGCTACGGCTAGTGCTGTTGCTAAGGGTGTTGCTGTGGACATCCCATGGTTCAATGCTTGTTCATGTTACGATCTCAAGCCGTAGCCAGAGCCGCTAATCCAGACTTTGGTAAGCACAAACATTTACTCAGCTCAGAAAAAATCTTGGTAAGCAGAATCAGGTTACCAGCTATGATGCCATATATTTTACATTGCTGCAACTGGTGCCCTACCAATTTTCTTTTTCGATGAGGAGATATGGGCCCAATTTCATAGAGCTGCTTAAGCACAAGTACAAAACAATTTTGGTTACCAGAAATAGATTACCAGCCAAAATACCATTACACATGTACAACTTGTGACTGGTTTCCTGCTAAATGGTGTTTAGCTTAAACTTGATAAGCAATAGTTTCCTGCTTAAGCAGCTCTTTGAAATTGGGTGTTGGTCTAGGCGATATTTCTGCTCAAAGCTTTAAATTACTTTGGCCAAAGTTCCAATTCTAGAAAGCTGTAAATTGCTAAAAATATATTTTACGATTAGCAAAACGTGCAGAGTACCAGTCACGAACAATAGGCCTACGCGTGTCATGGTAATTTTGCTGGAATTCTGTTTTACTAAGCAAAATTTATGCGCTAAGCAGTTCTATGATAATGATACAAGTCAAACAATAGTTTACACGTCGTGTTTAGTATACTTATTTCAGATTGTTAAAACAATAGAATTATTGGCAGGGCCACTTCATCATACAAAAAAATCAGTACCAAACTGATGCCGTTCATTTAACTGATTTAAGCTTGTGGAGTCATGCAAGGTCTGCTGTCATTGAGTGACCATCTTTGTTTTCTTCAGTTAAGAGCGATGTGAGGGCATTTTCGAAACAACAGCTTAGGCTATGGGCTTCGGTTAAGACACCTATGGCCTCATTGAAATCCCGTACGCATTCTGACGGAGCCTAAGCGAGAGCCGAATCCCGAAGTCGTGTTTTCGAAAAGGCACTATGAACAAATCGCGGTCTGATTGAAAACTTCGTCTGGTCCCTGTTAAAGTTACGTGAGATCGAGATCGTTCACATTGGGTACATTGGGAATGCGACCAAGATGACTGAAATGAGATGAAATAAAACACAACATTATTTTTGTTTAAACATTTACTGTATAGAATCACGTATTAACAAAATGTTTCTCCATGATGGATGCATAACTCTGGAACAATATTGAGTCTTGAAGTAGTTCCCTTTAATGAGTAAGATGCTTCAAGCCAAATTGGTAAAAGTAAATAGCCTTTCAACACAAAAAGCAATTCAATACAACTTCTATACGAACTTTGGCTTTTAATGTTGAATTATATTTTTGATGGTCACACTTTTCGACTATAGTGATTTTTGTAGGCCTAATTTCTTTTTACCGTTTCCCATTTTGGTAGATTTTCGCCAACCCCCGTGTGACTCTTTGCAGCCCCTAAACCGACCCCTGTGTGACTCTTTCTTGTACGGTCCGTTACAGCCCCTTAACCGCCATGTCACCCCTGTGTGACTCTTGTAACGGTACTTTGCAGCCCCTAAACCACCATGATACCCATGTGTGACTCTTGTAACGGTCCGTTACAGCCCCTTAACCGCCATGTCACCCCTGTGTGACTCTTGTAACGGTCCTTAGCAGCCCATAAACCACCATGATACCCATGTGTGACTCTTGTAACGGTCCTTATAGCAGCCCATAAACCACCATGCTTACCCCTGTGTGACTCTTGTAACGGTCCTTAGCAGCCCATAAACCACCATGATACCCATGTGTGACTCTTGTAACGGTCCTTAGCAGCCCATAAACCACCATGCTTACCCCCTGTGATTCTTGTGACCGTACTTTGCAGCCCTTAAACCACCCTGTTCATCATGACGTCATGTACACAATAACAAACGCTCATGAACAAAATAATTACATCACTTGTTTACATACTGTACACTCTTCTTTAGTTCACCGGTAACATCAATCCTGTGGCAGTATAGTTCCTAGACTCATGTATGATTGAGCTGGTATCTGATTGGAGCAGAGTCCATGCTTTTCACTGGTTACCAGCTTTGAAACAACTTACAGAATCCTGACTAATTGTCTGATGAAGAGTTCCAGGGACTTATGTCATGATCTACGACTTATGTGTGCGAGCTGGTACTACATACTCCAGAACGTGTAGTTCACCCAAGCTGTTCAAAAGCACTCCGCACGGTTTTGTTTTCATGAGTTTTTAGACATCATCGTATTAAGGTAGTGCGATTGAGCTATAAACTGGATGTGCTATTTGAAGAGTTCAATGTAGCAGCAAACCCACATTCTTCCCGCCTTCTTTTGACGTCTCCTGGCCCGGTGGTATGGTCTACCACCCTGCTGATAGTACTGCGTCCGTGGTGCCCTTGCCCGCCGTCATCAAGGTCTGATCCTTCAGCAGCGAGATGCTCGGTCTCGGAGTCATGTTTTCTCTTAGCACTTGCCATTTCTGCCGCGTGCTTCTTGCGCCATTTAGTTCGCCGGTTCTGAAACCACACCTGGAAAGAAAACACGTTTTAATTTAATCCAGAAAGTAAAGGCAGTGAATACATCACAAAAATGGCGCAGCGCATTATTTGCGCCCGATAGCCTATGTGACATGGTGCCTCCCCCCCTCCCTTGTGTCCGAGTCATCGTGTTCTAGGAATGAATCTCAGGAATTTTTAGAGGATTTTAGGGGGGGGGCAGTTCTGTACAAGAGGAAAAGTCTGTTTTAAAGTATGGGAACATTGAGGGGGGGACACCCTCTGCCACATAATTCGTCGCGCGTACCACGAACCGACCTAACTCGTACACAGTATAAAAAAACATGTTTGGAGAAAATCACGAATGAAGTTGCACTATTTTTCAAACTGCTGTTTCGGGTTCTGCTAACTATTTGTATACAATTTTTTAAGACAAACATAAAGCCGACTACTTTATTAATACAGAACTGTCAATTTCATTTAATCCCCGCAACTATTTTAATTAGTAAATAATACCTAAACAGATAGGTCACTTTGTGAAAATTAAAATCCGAGTTTTGCCCGCAGAGCGCCGTGTACAAACCAATGCACAATAGAGACGTATCTAGTTAGGTCACTTTGTGAAAATACCACGCTTTGAGTTAGGTCAGTTCGTGGTACGCAAATTTTACACGCGCGCCCGAACTGCGCGCGCTGTAGCACATAGTACATCATTGGTAAAGTGGCGTATCTAGATAGGTCACTTTGTGAAAAGACAAAACGGCAAATCTAGTGATACGTCGTTTTTAGTAATTAGTGTAATTACAAAACTATTACGTATTTAGTACTGAAACTTGCTGAAAATGTTAACAGTAATGAGTATATTAATAATTTGTAAAAAAAAAAAATTGCAAAAGTGTGTGATTTTTGTCAGTTAGGTCGGTTCGTGGTACGCGCGACGAATTATCGGATATATAGTTCAGCGTGACAGAAAGTCTTAAACGTTTAGAAAAAAAATCGTTATTCCTTTGTTTTGGCAAGATTAAAGTATCATTATTGAGAAGGGGGGGAGATAGGGTAAGTTTTTCGTTTACACTTCTTTAAGTCAAGATCGTTTAAGCCTCATGGAGACAAATACTGCGTTCTCAACCGAAGCTTATATTGACACAAATTTCAGTTGTGTCCACACGTTAATGTCTTTAATGTATTCATGGGAAACCGAGCAATGACTGGAAAGGAAACCTAATGACCGATGTAAAATGATCGAAGCAAAAGCTGTATCAATAAAGCGCCGCCAACGACCAACCACGCCCACAAAAACGTCTGAAACCAAGTGCCAAATATGACGTGTAATTTTACAGTCATTTAGCGACAGCAAGTTCAAGCCTGCCTTAGACCGTCTGTCTCATCTATGATTACAACTACATGTCCGACCAATTAAACCCAAGTAAAACCGCTTCCAATTTATCCATGATGGTCGAGTAATTTATAGCTGACATACAAAGGCAGATTAGGATTTTAAACGTGACAAATGTTGGCGTAATGGATACTTCTTTCTACAATGATCTAAAGTCCGGGTAGCTCGGCCCACGTTAGCTACTGCTAGTGAAAGCGTTGCCGTGTAATGCTCCAAATCACCGGGCCGGGTGATTCAAAGTGACCCGGTACTCATTTTGATATAATTTACCCGCTAGTTGTACAGGCGTTGTCTATTCAAACACAACTCCCTGTACTGCGTGGGTTCTGGCGGTATAAAAGCCAACCGGATATGAGACAGATGCTGAACGACCGCTTGGTGAAGTACGAACAGCGTGTCTGACATCATTGACGATGCCGTGGAATCGTTAGTTACTTCCGGCAACCTGCCGCAATGGCAGGTAACTTAAGAGTGTTTTCGGGGCTCTGTAGATTGTCCAGATTAACAGATTCTCTTGTCTTTCTTTCTGAATCATTATTCAGTTTATGACTTTGATGTCGAATTGTTTGGTTCACCATGGGGCGGTCGAAGTGCTTGATAATAATAAACACAATTGATACTACACCTGAAACAATCATTTATCATGACGAATGTCAGGAAAATGTTTCTATGCAGCGCCGATCATAAAATGTGATCTACACAATATAAGACATAGTAATCAATTAGTATGTGTAATTTTTATACGAATAAAATAATATTTCTAATCTGAATTTATTCTACTTGCTAAGTTGGTAATCATTATAGATTTTATTTTACAAACTAGACTGATTTGTGTGCCGATATTGTTTTCTGAAGATTGTACAGATAGATTGAGTGCGTAGACGGGGAAACAGCAAACGAGTTGTTCGGGCGGAATGCCCGAACGGAAAACACTCTCTGCAAATCGATCATTCGCCATCACACGTATAACAAGGCCTGAGATTTTAGTCACTGTGTATTTAAACGCCAGGTACATCAGGTTGTTTTGATACAGTATAAAAACGACATTGCATTTACGAACCAAACAAAAACGAGATTGTTTTGAAAATAGAGTGATTAATGAAATAAGTTGCAGGAGACCAATTGCCATCAGAGCTAACCTGATACCGAGCCAGACTGTCCTCAACTGCAGTAATGATCCACGCGTAAATAACTATTGCTGACCGTTTAAGTATAATTGCTCTGGTGCACGTGTCTGCGCAGACGATCAGGGAAAATTCTCCCGCCTTTATTTTGACTTCGCAAACATCGTGAATCTTCGTATGACTGCTCTATTATGAGTCTTCACAATTAGTCACAATGAATTTGTATACTTTCTAAACGCATGTGTGTTTGTAAGAAAGTGATAAATTGCTCTAAATAATGTGTGCATACTAGTCAAAAATGTGTTTTTTCTCATACTGTGTTTTGAGTTGGTCATGAAGTGGACTGTTCGTCCATACAGTCGACTACGAGTATTCAACAAACACCAATTAAATAGATCAATTACGTCACTATCACGTATTGTCATTGGAGTTTGTTGGTAATTCACGCTGACTTATGTCATTCAATAAAGCAATTTATTGGAGTCGCGTAAACAAACAAAAACATCAAGATTCCCTTTCCGACTCGGTGGCGATTAAAATAAACTAAAGATAGTATTTCAGACTCGGGGAAAAGACAACTTTTGAAATGACCACCAAAAACAAGCCTTGCCGAAACGTTCACTTTTTTGGAATAAATCCCAGTGAGTTATGTCTGCATTTATAGTGTCTTCGCAATGTAAATCAGTGCCCAGTAGGTATAGTCGTGGTTTCCAAAGATTTAGAACCCAAAAAAGGAATTATATATCAGTTCTCCGTCGCCTAAAATCGGTAACTTGTCGGTACTCGCTTCAGTGTGCTCGGTTATGTGTCTTTCCTTCTGTGTGTGTGTGTCTATTCCGTGTCTGTTTTCGGTTCCATGTGTTTTCGGTTCCATGTGTCCTCGGTTCTACTCGGTTTGTCGTCTGTATACTCGGTTCAGTGAGTAGGTAACCACATTCAAACCGGGGACCTATAACAAAAGAGGACAATAGGTCCACGGTTGCTATCACAAAGGAAAGCTTTGTGGTCCACGGTTGCTATCACAAAGAGTTGAACAAAGGAGGGTTCACGATTGCAGGCTGTTACACACTTGTGTGTGCTCGGTTATGTGTCTTTCCTTCTGCGTGTGTGTGTGTGTCTATTCCGTGTCTGTTTTCGGTTCCATGTGTCCTCGGTTCTATGTCTGTACTCGGTTTGTCGTCTGTATACTCGGTTCAGTGTGCTCGGTTCTGTGTCTTTCCTTCTCTATGTGTGTGTCAAGTTCTGTGTGTGTTCTCGGTTCCATGTGTCCTCGGTTCTGGGTCTGTACTCGGTTTTGCTCTTTAACTACCTGATACAGGACATGTTTTGCCATCACATGGAACAAAAGGGAGAAACAGTTGAGTTTCTCGGTCTCCAAATTACACTGAAGCATTTCGGTTCATATTGTTTTTGTTTGCTTTCATCAATGTTTGTTATGGTTTTTTAATCCAACAGCAATATGCATATCACATGCATTAACGCAACCTCCTTTCTCGGCATGGGATTCAACCTCGACCTCATAACATCCCTGCACATTGCTCTTGCTCACATTAGTAAAGCGAAAGCAACCAACACAGTGACTAAAGGCCCTAATGAGTAAAGCACGCAGAAAGTGCAACCACTTATCAAGTGTATTCCTCAATGTACCGGAATCCCAGTACAGCAGCGCTGCATCCACAACGGCCTGTTGACCGGGTTTAGATCACCGTGTATGGAGGTGTAAATGACGCCGTTGCCAAGCTCACCGTTCCCTCTTTGTGGGACGGTACCGCTCGCCCCGCGGCCTCTGACACTATACTCTACACCTGTCCGTATAATTTCATTTTGATAGAGGGGCTTTCAGGCGTGATGACCACCTACGATGAACAGCTTATTTTTTGGGTCGAAGATATTTTTTGTCTGAATGACGGTTCTTCCTTGGGAATGGAAGAGGGCAATTTGCTTCAATCGCTTAGTAATAATCTTGGTTGAAGACTTTGGTCATTGTTGAATGAAGAAGAAATTCTAACTAAGGTTATTCTAAAAATGCTGAGTTAGATTAAGATTTTAATAATCTACCGGGAAACACATAATATTCGATGAGAAAATTTGGAATTTGTATTAGTTTAACAACGGTCAATTTATGATTTGTAAGTAATATGTTATGTCTGCAAATTTGATGTAAATACCGGCAAATATTTGAATATAAAGATACATTTTGTTGCCGTCACCAACTTTTTATAAAAAAGAGGAAATACCAAGCGTGACTTTTAAAGTTCAATATGCAGTTTAGAACAGACCTTTCATTCATTTAAAAGATCGATTGAAATGCTTGTATCTGAGTAAAACGACACAGTAGCTTGCTATTGGTACCCTGCATGTAGATGGTATCCCTATGGGACCTTAGTGATGGAGACTCCATCGTCTCTGTTATTGCACAAAGTGTCGGCCTCATTGGGTCGTCTGTCGTCACTTCGCGCCACTTGCTCACAAGCAGCGCGCGATGATGACGACACGCCGTAAGAGCCAATAGGCGACCCATGTTGACCTGGCTTAACTTTGCGCAGCGGCTGTGTGAGACTTCGTTTCAAGAGTGTTGTGCGTGAACTTGTGGTAGGAAGGAAGTGGGGGGGGGGGGGGGGGGGGGTGTCGTGTTGTACCATACACCTGGGCGCAGTACATCAGTCAATGATGTCTTGCTTCTGATCCCCTTTGAAGATATAATTCCGGAACCAGACCATTGTATATGTATCCAGACCCGAGAGTCGCCTTAAACCTCGGCTGGGATGTTATTGCGGTGGCGTTTCTATCATTCTAAACACACTGAAGTAATAAAGACTGATCCAAGCAAATTATGCCTAAGCCCCCATTGCCTTCAGGCCGGCCAAACAGTAATCCCTCATCATTTTATTTACTTGCAATACCTCATAACGACATTTTAGTCGAGTTTTCTTTGGCATTTGCTGCGCCCAGATCCAATTAGATTTTCGTCGTTGGTGGCGTTTGTCACGTGTTTGTTTTGTGTTTGTTTTGGGTTCCCAAACGATGAGGACATTTTGGAAGAAAATCAAGAAACGGGAGGTATTGAACTGATAATGACATTCATGTCTCTAGTGTATGCAATTTCTTAATCAATACACGGTTTATATCTAAAGCATAAAATCAATACATAAATAACTTCTTCATCACAGAGAACCTTTTGACTTCTTGAGGAATAAGGCAAAGAATATTGACTGTTTCCACCAGGGATGGAATTCACATTATAAGTATCAGTTGAAATCACCGGAGGGTACCGGAACACCTTGCCACTTTAATGGGATTATGATAGTACTTCCATAGATCCCGCTCCATTGCAGTTAATACACTCTGTGATTCGCAGACGTTTTGTTTTTGTCTTTCCTTGGTTCCACTTCAAACGTTGCCGACAAACAACAGGAACGTTTCTTCTTCGGCGATGGATTGCCTACGGGGAAATCGGGCGTATCTATCGGCCAGAGTTTCGACTTCACACACGGCGGTATGATGAAACCACGGGGGCCCTCGGACTTGATCGCAGGTGTGGGCGCCGCCGCCGCGTACAGTCTAATCATCAACGGGGCTAATCGCTCAATTTCACCCGTGCCTTGTTTACCGCAAGCTGGTCTGCACTTTGGGTTAGGGTGTATTTTGATGAGGTGCGTGGTTAGTAACACGTGCAGTAGACTAATGGCTCGATGAATGAGGATGGGAATTGAGTATTGCTCAATTCGGTCAATTGGAAGGAAACGATTCAGGGCATGGTCTGTGTCAAGTTCACCACACATTACACTGGTTTGCTCTCCCATTGTAAACCATAGAACAGAGGCTGCCAATATACAGAATGCCACCTTTTATCTTAACAGTTCAATAGGTGTTTTGGAATGTGTGGAACCAAATTAATATGGACCCAAAACGTTTACCCGATAGCTATTTCGTGAAACTATAAAACAAGGAGCAGAAAAGGAAACAAAATACGCTTCTTTTGTTAACATGTCATAAAGTAGTTTTGAGCTTATGAGCAAGTTTCCAGTTTTTCTATGAAAAAACTAAGTTTGATTGCTAAACCTCGGTATTCCACATTTCACTAAGCGAGACGTTCAGTTTTCAAGAAAATAATGGTTAGTATTGGTCTATCGGAGTACATTTATACTCCTAGGTGCAGAGAAGCAGTTCAGTATAGAAATTGTAAACGGTCCTTATTTGGCGTTTTATTTTATCGTTTTGTTGTTGTTGATCTTATTTTAGTATTATTTTTATTTTATTTATAATTTTTTTTTATGGGCGGGGGGTAAATGTTTGTGATGTCATTGTTGTATATTGCTGTTGCTGTTGATATTGGTGTTGGTTGTTTTGTGCAGGTTTTTTTTCTATGTAAGCCTTCAGTAAATTTAAGGTAAATTCAATTTAAAATATAATGTTTTACCACTCATCCAAACCATCAAAATGGAATAGCTCAGAGTTATGTCAGTAATTCCAGTTTTCCAACACCATTAATATCTCGATAAATATGATGGCATTTTGATGCAAGCAATCAAACATGTACTTAAGGTAAACCGATTTGCAATTATACCGGAAACTGACACACACGGCCCCCGGCAACACAGCAAATTACACGGGACACACTTCGGACATTATCTTCCCTAGTCGTTTAGTGACCCATTGTAGAATTATGAAATACTTTACATCTCAGCTTCTGGTCACGGCGAGCCACTTAGAGACGGGGTAGAATTATAAAGTGTTAACTCAGTGTGCTGGAGGGATCAATATTGTCATTAGAATGTGCTTCTCATATCGTTGTTGTTGTTGTTGGTGTTGTGTTGTTGTTGTTGGTGTTGTGTTGTTGTTGTGTTGTTGTTGTTGTTTTGTTGTTGTTGTTTTTGTTTTATTGGGTGTTCGTGCAAATATGCACGAACGCCTCTTGTTATTTGTTTTTGGGTTTTTATGTAGTTTGTTTTTGTGATGTTGTTGAAAGTGACAACAAACCGCTGAATGTATTCATGACCTGTGACACACACACTTAAATACACTATACACCGGTGATTGCGCTATAGGCTAAATGCTAAGTTTTAAATGCTTGAAATTATAAACTTTGTTGCCCCCTTCCCACATACATCACTAGTTTTCTTAAGGAACGTGTCCATATCAACAGTCTAGGATTCGATTCTTTGTAATGAATTAAAACAACGTTAACTAAATAGCCAGCAGTCAACCCCTTTTTGACAGGTTACTGTTTTGAGCGATGACATTCTGGGAAAAGTAAAATACCCCAATCGTATATTTTTCTTTAAGTGAGATATGGAAACGGCTTAACTAAAGCAGCCAGGATAGTAGATTTATTCCATCAATTGGAAAATCATTCTATTGCTACCCTACCCAAGTCTTCTCCGTAAGAGTGATTCTGAAATGTGTACATTTTGTCGTGAGGCAAATGAGTACAGTGAGCATTTTTTAGGGTGGTACCCAAATGTGAAGTCTCTCTACAAGGGAATTAAAAAGGGTTGCAGCAGCTGATGGAATATGGATCCCTCTTTCCTTAGAAGGTATTCTCTTTGGGGTCAAACATACAATAGCTAACAGTTCCTAAATATTATCATACTTCTCTGAGAGCAAACAGTGAGTCGTTTTAAGTAGGGCCAGTACTCGACCCTTACGAATCTTTTCGATCAGGAGATGCAACTATATTGTGGCGTTTTTCCTACAGCTGTTATTTTTGTTTATCAAGTATAGTGTATATAGAGTAGATTAATCACTGTAAATAATAACTGTTAATATTATTGATTGATTGATTGATTTTTGTTATTGAATAAAAGACCGAGAATACAGGGATACTATTTTGAACAAAGAAGTAACATTCACCGACTTTGGGCATATAGTTTTCTTATTCCTGTTTGGCATCAACAACAATCTTACCTTAACTTGGCTCTCTGTCATGCCAAGTGCATAAGCTAATCTAGCCCTCTCTGGTCCGGCAAGATATTTGGTCTGCTCAAATGTCTTCTCTAAAGCAAAGATTTGTTGACCTGAGAAGGTGGGTCTTGTGTGCTTCTTCTTGCCGTCTTTGTCAACGGGGCTACAGCTCTGTGAGGCCGACTGAACTGTAATGGTCAAAAGAAGGGAGAACATACAATTAATAATAAAAGTTTACCATTGTGTTGTTTACGTGTGACGTGAGACGTTGCAAGTCAAATTTCAGTGTAGTTTATTCATCAAATTATAAACCACAAGGGAAACTGACTGGGTACATTTTAAAATAATTTTGGGTCGTACACACACAAAAAGCGGTCCTTGAGCCTGCGACTTCCAGATTAACGTGCCGGCGCTCTCTACCAGCCGAGAAAGTTTATTTACTTACATTTATTATTACTGTGGAATCACTTGAGTTGGGTGTAAGGAAAGAGAACACAATTATACAACTAATTATAAACAAAAACTTCCATAAATGATTTGTTTTTGTTGTGTACGTGTTGTTTCCATCAGTATTTCACGATCATCTAACGAGTGACGTTTCAATTACTGTGTCTTCAAGAATTGACTCCACAGGGAACGAGTGATACAAACATTACTCTGAGAGATGCGGGAAATAGTTGATTTTCGGATTGGCTTTAGATCTTGATTTAATAAGCTTTTCTTTTGACCATTGTGCATCCTTGAGGGAAGACTACTAACTCCGTCGGGAAAAGGGCATCCATGGTACTGCCAACAGTTTCACAAACAAATGTCATCGGTATTTTATCTAATTCGATTTTTTAATATCGCTAGTTTCGACGAATCGTTGTAATAAATTATTATCTTTATCTGGAATTCACCGTGTGCGTCACCAAAGCATTAATAGTTACTTACAAAACCACAGAATTGTTTTGCTATCTAATAATGGTAAAGTATTTGATAAATAAAGCGGTCTGAATGTTTACCAACATACCGCAATCCGGTATGTTATCAACAACACCAATAAATGTTCATTGTGGAGAGAGCTTCAGTCACTCGTCATCGTCAAATCTTCTGACTTAATATCTGGAATTTCCCTCGCGTTATTTTCCTGATTGTTTGTTTTATTTATTGCTATCTTTTCGCGTTAGAAAGGTAGATGTTAGCGGACTAATAAACAAGTCATGACATGGTCAGAAAATGACATCAATGTATTCAGATTAAATTGATTTTGTTAGTTCACAGAGAGAAAAAACAACAAACTGCCTTTAATTATAAACTACATTCTTGTTACAATCGATTTTGCAGATATTTGCAGATAAAACAATGCAAATCAATAATTTGTAGGTTTGATCTTCAACAAGTAGGTTTGATCTTCAACAAGTTTTTTGCAAAATTATTAAATGCAACTTTTTTGATAAGAATCTGTTTACATAATTTATGAGTAACTTGTCTAATATCCATATCCATTTTTCTTTTCTTAAAAAATACATACATATTATTAGTTGTGGGATTGTCATCCATGATGAAACAAAGTATTCATATTAATAAGCGTTTGGTTCACTTTGTATCTCCCATTTTTCCAAAGAGTTATCAAGATTCCAATGTCATTTCAATCATTACAAAAATCAAATTCTGCGAACTTCAATTATCCTTTCCGTCCATTACGCCAAGCCGTTTCTAAACGACGCGAAACACAAACGTATGTTGCAAACTCCACTCCTAACCCGTTGTAAATACAACATAAATCAACTTACTCTCTGACGTTTATGACACTTTTCCTTAATTGGAAGTTTTTGATATTATCATGAATTACATGTCTCTATTTGATTATCCGAAATCCCCGGTTAAGAGTGTAAGCCAGACACGACATGTAGACGCTTCTCAAGCCGCGATTGTGTTTCCTCGCGTTTTTATTGGCGCTCCCGCTAATGAAATCAATTGAGTGCCTATTGGGTTTTATTCCCATTGACATTATAACGAATCGTCAGGAGATTTATTGACTGGTATTTTTCCGTGAAACGGTAATCAACTGGCTTTCTCCTCTATCTCTTGATTAACGGGAATAAAAGTTTATAAAAATAACTTTTACGAGGGAATATTGAAGTTTCTATTGGAATGATGATTAAGTCGTTGAAGTGTATTACATTTTGGATTGCTTTGATTCTATCGGGAAATATTAAACATTACTGGCGGGAAATCAAACTTGTAATTAAACGTATAAACATTTTGTAATTTCTGGGTTTTCTTGGCATTGTACTTTTAGAGATAAAAAAGTTTTCAATTGCAAATGTCTCTTTTAATTAATGGGTTTTAACTCAACAATCTACTTCTGAATAATAAGTATTATAAATAATGTTATGCACTTTCTGTGACAATTATTTGGGAGATTTTTGCCTGGACCAGATTGCCAACAATTGCGGTTACACAAATAATAAACATTATACGTTTTTAGCATAATTAGGGAAGCCATATTATGATGAACGAAGTCATGAATATGCATGTACATATTAGCATATTTGTACAAAATTTCAAATGGTACTTATATGTACAGTTTTTGATGTTGTTTCTTTGATGCAAAGCTGTTAAAGACCAACTTATTTTTTGTCACATATTTTTTTATTTTTTTATAATGAATCATTATTTCTGTCAAATCAATAATGAGTAAAATATGGCAGAAGTCGTTTTCAACTAGAACAAAGTAGAACAAGAAGTTTATTTGTTTTAGTTCCTGAGTAAAGTTACACGACTTCATTTATTCATTCATAAATTTTATTTATATTCATTTAAATATTTATATATATTTATCTGCACTCATTTTTAGAGACATAGGCCTAACGATTAGCTTGATTTTTTTTCAAAAAATCCATTAATTTATGTAAAATTTATTGGGGGTTTCACAAGTGTTAAAGTGAGTGTTCAGCCAGTCTCACTATCAAGGTGCCACCAGTCGAGGTGTTTGAGTTTGAAAACGAGGCTTCTGGCTAGTTCTTATGCTGACAGCCAATAGCTATACTGAGGAAATAAAGGCTGGTGGGGTATCCTTGTCCACACATGCTGTATCTAAACATTGACATTCTTTGTGTGGTGCATGTTTCCTTCCATCTTATAATCTAGTCTGTTTCAAGAAGAACGAATTTCAAACCTCATTTCCTTTGTTTTCTCTTCTTATTTTTGTTTTGTATTCAGTTGAGTGTTCCATTAAAAAAAGTATGGCCCAGTTCTTATTTTAAAAGAATAACTTGTGTGAATATTGAACTTCTTCCGTCATACACCCACCCCCACCCCCGGGGGCGGGGGGGGGGGGGGGTGGGTACGTTTAGTCTCCAGCAGTTACGATTATGTGTATAGGCTTAAAATTAAAATGGTTGTAAACCAACGTCTCTCCTTTGAAGATCCGTGGTAAGCCTACGTGATTAGAAGGAGAGCAATTTACGTTAACTTTTCAATTTGCGATATTAACAAAGTTAAGAATTCTCCATTCTCCTGAAGATGAGCAGCGTTTACTGCTCGAAACGTCGAGACCATACTGGCCAACACTCCACCCAAAAGAGATTTTACACGTGCTCGTACTAGCAAGTTTAGTTATTTCTTAAAGTTGATATAACAATCATTAAAAGCATGCCTCATTTTAATAAAATTGATCTGATGAGAAATGGAGAGCTAGAAAAACTTATAAGAAGGAATGTAAATTAATCTTAATCATGAGCCGAAATAATTGTGGCAGTGTACCACTGTAGTGTTTCGAACCAAGGGAATTGTCAACCAATGTTGACTGACATCAACAAGTTAAGCTGATCAATCACACTTCTTGAGAAATTAATTCCCAACAAACAGTCGTAAATGCCTTTTGTTGCATTTTGAGTATTAGTTTTACGTGTACCAACATAAATCTAAACAAACTTGGGTTTTAAAGTTAACTGGTGATAGAACTATATCTGGGCCCAATTCCATGGCTCTACCGCGAAATTCTGAGCCTATCTGCACCCTGTAAGCGCGGTTACCAGCCATGAAATTTGGCCCTGTTGTACGGCTTTGTCCAAAACAATGTTTTCGCTCATCCTCTATACCAAACCTGGTATTGTGGTAAACAGTTCCACATTTGTTTGGTTGGATGTCAGTTTGTTTTCACTACCTGTGGTTTCCCGATAAAAGATTATATTTTTGCCTAAAAATTAGCCAAATAAAATGTTGGAAACAAAACAATAAAGCTGCCTTGTTCAAACTGGAAATGAAAGATAAGCAGAGCGTCCCGACCCCCCCCCCCCCTTTTCAGGCTAACGAAGTGACCCACACACAACTGTAATTTAAGACCGCAAACTCTGTTAATCATAATTTATTTATTTATTGTGGGAGTATTGTGCTTTAATTACGGTATTCCAACAGGCCCCCTATCACCGGGTTCGCTCGGTGATCTAATGGTATGAAATCTGCTCCAAGTTGACGGGGTTGGTGGGTTTAAACCTCTCCGAGTGCATGCCTCTAGGTTTTGTTCCCGCAGGTCTCGGGAAAGCACCGATTATACAATATTTATCTATCACAAATTGGTGTTGGGTAAATCCAAAAATATATCAACAACTAAGTGATTCTTTGTGTAAACAAAACAAATTGCACAACTCATAACAACTCAAATTATAAACTGCCTTCAACTACAAAAGTACCGGCTCTCGTGAAATTTTAATCACTTATTACAAAAACACTATTGGCCTGAAAATGTACAACGACGGGGGGCATACACACCATGTTCTGAAATATTTTCTTTGTTCAATATTTCTAAACGTAAACAAATTGTTTGAAAGCATACTGTTTACGTCAAACGTCGCAAGAGAAAAGTATAAAGTTAAGTGATTTGTTTACATTGGCAGGACGACTTTTAAGGAAAACCTCCCGCCTGAGTTTTGTCGGAAGAAAGGTTACATGGTTAAACAAATTGATACAGTTCTGAGAGGATGCAAGATTAGTGTCATTATATTAAAACATTGAGTCACATTATGTAAGAAATTTATGAAGACACAGACAAAAATCTCATAGAAAATAGTTGTCTGTTTTGCAGCATTGTTTACTTAAGTTTCCATTTTGTTCTTTTTGTTCTTTTCGAGATTTCCATTCATTAGATATTTACTCTATAAGATGGAGACCCCAAATCCTTACCCCAAACTTTACGTGATTAATTCAACCATTCTGTATACAAAAAGTGACATTATTTCGCACATTTTTCGCGGTTTTAGTTCAAGATTTCGTTGTTTTGACTTACCTTGTGGACACGGAAGTCGTGGATCCCTCCAAGCTGCCGGGGAATGTAAGAGATTTGCCGGCCAATATAACGCAGCCGGTCCGGTGGTCGGTACATGCAAGTCTGTCACAGGTTTACCGAGTCGACTTAAGTACATATTAGCCGCCGTACTGAACGGCGAACCGAAGCGGGACACACCGGTCAAAAAGCCGGCAGCCGCGGCAGCAGTACAGTTCTCCGGCCTGCTGAGAATGTCCGATATGCCGTGCGGGGTGCCGTTCGCTAGGTTCAACGGGTGGTGGTACGCCATCGCCATAGGTTTGTAGGCTCCCGTAGACGTGAAACAAGGCTGAGTTGGATACGGGAAAGCCGGTGTTTTCTCCGTCATACTGTGAAGTGCCGCCAAGGGTGGATTGCTCATGATGAAAGCACTGGATCGTGTAGCCTCCATCAGGTTTTGAAGAGATAGCATGGAATCTGCCATGCTTGGTACGTACATCCGAAGATAGCTGACTCACTAGAAAGTCACCGTTTCAACCAGAAATAAGCTAAATCACAACTTTGTTCTCTGCTCACCTATTTAAACTAAACTGACAGCCCACCGGTTCTCAACGCATGGTGTGGTGGTACTCTTGCACACCTCAATGCAAAATATGGAATAATAATTGGATGCAGGCGTTGTGTGACACTCTAGTCAGATTTTGGTATCATTTGTCCGACTGCCGTCCAAGTGTACACCAATTGGTTGTGTGTCCAACCAACAACGTTGTTTATCTGTTAACTAGGCCCCTTTGGAACGGTGCATTGGCAGTGATGTTGCATGTGTAGTTGGGCGGGCGCAATTTAACAATACATCAATCATGCACTGGAGATATAGCTATTAATTCCTGTCGGATAATACCTATGAGTTGATAGTACTCACCGATCGTGCTCTCATTGGCTGGGTGTGGGGAAAGGGGTGGTACACGTGACCCATTAAGACCTCTTTCATTGGTTGACCACGAGGCTGGGACCACCTTGTGAGCCGATATCTGATCAGTGGTTGATGCTATTAGGGGGAAAAAACCACAAGTGTAACAGTTTTAATCCAAATGAGTGATTAAAAGACTGACTTTATCGAAGATATTTTCGGCTCAATAATTGCTATTTTTGTCTACTTGAAAACGGCTTGATCCGGAACGAAATGGCGTCGTGATTTGATTAGATCAAAGACAGTGAAGTGTGAACAATATTGAAACAAATTACATTGTATATCGACACGTGCTTTCTTTCTTCTAATTCTGAGTGTGTTGTCGGTAAATCTGTGAATGGAGCGTCATTTACAGGGTGACCTAAAATAAATCACTGATCAATTATTTACAGTTTGATACTGTGCATAAATTACGCTGTCATTGTTACATTACTTTGCGGGGAAATAAAGATGGCGTTATTTATTTGGCCGTCCTGTTATAAAGTTACAGAAAAAATATTGTGTTTATATTACAAGAGTTTCAAAATCAAGTAAGTTAAATACTGTCGAATAGAACAGGACTTCTTGTAATATCAAAGGGCACCTGACATGGTATGTTGAGTTTTGAAACATTATATACCTTTGTTATACTTCCGGATATGTTTCATAATTCATCTGACAATAATTAGCATAAGTTCTTGATGATGAATTACAAAGGAATGTAATGTGATTACGATTTGCAATGAGGGGCAGTCCCTATAAATAATTGAAGGAAAAAGATGGCACCATAAGTATCAAGCTAGAGAGAGCGCCCTCCACCGGCTCGTTCAAAGAGTTGGAAAGGACTCACATGCAGACAGATTGGAAGACAAAAGACTATTGTAGTCTTTCTTTGTAACTGAGTGTCTTTATATTAAGTACATGATATCAGTTGGTAGAGCGCCGGCACCTTAATCCGGAGGTCGTTGGTTCAAATCCCGCTCTAGTCAATTATTGTTCTTTGTTTAACCCAAAATCATTTAGAATTTACCTAAGTTTCCCTTGTGGTTTATTATTTGATAAGTATATGATATAAATACAATTAAAACCCATACTTTACAAATTAAAGTCAGTTAAATCAATCACAAACTCGTGGTTTATTGTGTCTTGTTTTGTTCTCTTCATCAATTTAATGGTTGGATGTATTTCCTTGTCTGATCATTTTGAGACCCCTCCCCCCACCACTTCAAACTATTACGAGTTTGGACTGTTCTGACCCAGAGCCTCTTGGCTCACCGAGCCCGCCCGGTGGCCCTCACATCGCCTCGTATCAGCTGACTTGATACCGCATGGATAATGGTTTCTTTAACATGATGAGCTGGGGGCTTAGCTGGGTGCGAGGGAGCCCTTGTTGTTCACATCACACCAATGGGGAGCACCGCACTCTAAGACGGTATCCCTAAGGCGGCGGTACACGGTAAAAAGTTGCTTTTGCAGTTGGACTTCCTGATCCGAAGCTGCTGACAGGAATGACCACAAACAGTGCAACATCGATTCAGGAAGCTTTCACTTTTTATGCTGTTACAAAACACCGTAAAATTTTACTTGTGGAGAGAGTATGGCTGTTTGATATTGAATATTCGCCGGCGTGGCTGACTGGACGAGTGCCACTTGTTTATTCTACATCAAAAATGCGGGAAAACAAATAAACTGCTTTGTGTTTAAATTGAGTCTTTTTGTATTTCTGAATCAATTCAGAACTTTTCATTAGGACATAATGTTGTACAAGAACTGTATGCTTTCGAAAGTTCCGTAAACAATCATTTTAAGAGTCTAAAAAATGTAGAGGCCCTTTATCTCCTAAATATTTTTTTTTGTCCAATGTCGTGTAGAAAATTTTCCAGTTCCGTACAGACCATTATTTTTGTTCCGTCCGTCAACAGCTAAGTAGGTAAATTGTATATTTTAGAAACTCTTTAATACAGCGCGTCATGCAGCCACTTTTGACTCTTTTTAAAATTAACAAGAAAGAATGAATGTTACTCGTGTGCACAATGATCGGTAACCCAGCATCAATTATTAATAACCAAGCTTTACTCAATCATTTTCCTTTGTGGCTTCGTTACTTAACAATTTATATTATTTGCAATTTATTGTTTATTTCTTAAATGAAAGAATATTTACTGTCAATATAAAACATGCCTTCATTTCCCTGTTGCAAAAGACTCTGTTGTACGGTGGTCGAAACGTCTCGCTCTGGCCATTATTTGTATATAAATACACTGGTATTTATATTTTGTGTGAATATGTACTAATTTAAAAGACCATAAGGTAACTTTATATAACAATATGCATTCCATAATTATTTCTTTAACAGTGCGATGCAAAACGAAGTGACCTTGCGAAGAAGAATATTGAACTTTACCACAGGTGAGATAGTAAGAATATTAGTGATTTGAAGAGCTCCGTAAGCACAAAAAGCTTAGCACAAAACAAATTGTGCTTACCACAAAAGGTTACCAGCCAGAGTAGTATTATTACATTTACTGTTGGTAACAGGTTCCCCGCTTAATTCTCATTTACAGAAATGTAAAAACATTATTTGTACTTATGAAACTGGATCCCGATTATTATTGTTAGGATTATTTTTTTTCAATCGTTTCTAAGTCTAGAACTTTGCCAAGCTGCAGACATAGGCCTACTGTTTTTCTTTGTCCAACTCGACCAAACTGAGTCGAGTTAGTCTGGCACCTTGCATTATATCAACGCTTTAATCCTTATTGGGTGTGGGAAACTTAACAAACATGGCCGCCATAATGGTATCCATTAGAAGGTGATAAGACACCTGGGGTAGTTTAGAGTACAAATATTATGGGTGTAAAACCCACATTTTTCGGTCCGTTCACACTTTAACAATAGTTGACTTTCAAAGTGATGAATTGTAGCACATTTTCATCCTAAATGTAAGAGTCTAACACCATCAAAGGTCCATTATGTATACGCTGAGCAGGATATCAGCAGCGGTGACAAACAAAATTGCTTTGACGATGATTGAAGTGCAATCCTAACGCCATGGAATTCCTTTAGACAAAATTACATCCTTTCATCCGGGGCCTGAAGCTCCGTTCTACCTCAGTGTTCATTTTCATCTAATAGCTTGAAATGCTCATCCCGAACCGAATTAGTGTCCCAGGAAAGAATTGAGCCGGGTAGAAACTGTGAAATCCACCCCCTAACAAAAGCCGAATTTGTCGAGCTGGTTTCTGTTTGATGTTGTTGGTGAATTCCTCATCTTAGTTTTATGTTGTTATGGTTGGTTGTACGCGGCGTTCTGTGTGCAGGGGAGTCCCGGGGGCTTTATTGAAATCTGCCCAAGGGACCACAGGCCTGAGAAAGAGATAGCGGCTGGTTGTATTCACGTCGAGCCCAACCAATTTCATTGAGTGATTTTATAATGGTACGGGGTAGCGACGTGAAAGGGATGGGCGAAGGATGGTGTGTCTCGGCGGGGGAGACTAATCGAATCACGCTGGATGTAAAGTGGATATTGGCGTTGATATACCGTCATGAAAACGCATCATTCGTAGATTATCAATCCTACTACTACTGCTAGGCCCGTGCCATAGCCCCAGCGTATAGTATCACTCCTCACTGCTACTGTATCCATCTTAAAGAAACAGTCTTCTCGGTCATGAGCAGGTTTCTTCCCTCCTCCCTTCCTTCCCTTTCTTCTTCTCCTATTCATCGACTCCCTCTCAGTATCTTGCTTTCTTCCTCAACTTCAAGGACTCAACACAATTATCTGAGCTGCAAGATATACGGTCACGAGCGGTGGCAGTTGAATTGACCAATCCACTGTTAGACTAGTCTGATGAGAAACGGCACTTAAGGAGTTGCTGCAGATTATATCAAGGTGTGGAATTCATATTTCCTTTGTCCCTTTAGACTCCCTAAAGTGTGCTACTTTTGTGTTATACATAATGCATGAGTTCAGGTTACCAGTTGTCTGGGTATTGTCTACTTGTCAACGCTACTCCGTAACAACCTCTACCATGAATTGAAGATTTATTCTTAAAAATGCCAGAGTATGAAGGAACAATCCAAAGGAAGGCCGGGCAAGGCTGTGGGCGAACAAACTCACATCCTAGTTATTTTTCCACTCAAATGAAATTGTAAATGGTTTTCGAAATATTAGTTTGGGTAGAGGAAATATTTTTAGAAGCGCAAAATGGTTATTATTATGACTGAGTTTTGCAATACAAATGTTTCACACGTTGGGAAGGTTACATCTGAAGATGAACAAAATGGCACGTGCGTCTTTGTCATCGCAACCAAACTTCCTTCAATAGATGATGAAATTGATCAGATGATGGTAAGAAGTTGAAGAATTTGAAGAATCAACTGAAGTAATTGCTAAAAGACTTAAAGGGACACATTGCCTTCGGATTGTGTGCTTTGGGCTACAGAAAGGGACACATTGCCTTCGGATTGTGTGCTTTGGGCTACAGAAAGGGACACATTGCCATCGGATTGTGTGCATTGGGCTACAGAAAGCGCTTGTTGTGAATGTTGGAAAGATATTTTCAAAGTAGAATAATATATTGATTCACATAAATGTCCCTTCAAAAGTGTGGTTTTTGTGTAATCTCATGACAGAACACCGTGTCCGATATTTTTTGTGAAATCAACTTTTTGACTTCACAAAATGGCGGACCGTATGTTGTTTTAATCACTACTCACAAATTACAATACACTTTAGGTGTTTTAGTGCATGATCATCTCCTAAGGATGAGGAGAAATTCTTAACAGCAAAATTGTTGAGAGATTTGAAGGCAATGCACTCCTTTAATGCACGTGAACAGACGTTTACGTTGTCTTGTTGTTCATTTACACTGATATTCAAAGAACTGCATCTTAGTGTGATTGCAGTGTGCATTTTTCTTTTACAAAAATTCGTTATAAAGAAAGCTGGCATTTGTAAACCTGTACTGATTGATATACTGTAGATATTGTGCAATCATTTCCGCTTCATCATGATTGCTTCTCTCCGCATAGGTTTATAAAATACGCATACTGTTCGTTCTATAAATATAGATTGTGCAGTGATGGCACATTTATTGAATTATAGTAATACTGTAAGGAAATTAATAAACAAACAATTCCGATGAGTCAATGACTTTCTGTTCACTTTCTATTTTGTGTTCAATGACTATTATGTCATCTTCACATTGTTTGTTTATTTTTAGTATGTATACAGCAGATACGACTATCAGCATTGAAGTGCGCTACACCAGGCAAAACGAAACCTATACGTTTTCGTTGTGATAATAAATATTTCATATTGCCAAACTGACGAACTTCAAAATTGCAAACTTTCTATTTCTATACTCAACATTCAACTTGGTTATTCAGATAGCCAAACATTAACACCATGATGTTGCGTGCAACAGTTGGAACATAATTCTGATGTCAGAACATTTCGCACTTTTTTTTCGCACTTTTATTGCGCCATTTATTATTTTGATGCCACCAGAAAAAATTTCACTGATTAAATATTCATCCCAACGAAAATCAAATTGAAAAACGACCATCGCCAGAGAAATTTGACTTGATTAAAGATTCAAAGTAACCTAAACAACTAACCGATCACGGATCAATACAAAAATTGCTGTTTTATAATGATTTATGAACTATACTCAATTTCATACGTTACTAAATATAACATACCTGGGCATTTAGCTAAATATTACATTGATCAATTGTCTTTATTCGTTGAATATTAAACAGTAAGAAATAGTTCTAAAATCATGGTAAATTGTATGTTTAGTTTTTTTGTTTTTTTGTTTGTTATTTTTTTTTTACGCAAAAAGCCCGAAAATATGTTCACAAGTAAAGCCAAATTCCCTCGCTTCGGACTGTCAAAAGCGTAACCGAAGACTATAATAGACGCGGTGAAAACAGTTTCAAGGATGCGAGAAATTACCTGACTGTATGAATCAAAACAACAACTGAGAATATTTCAATACCATTGTGATTGAAGCTTGATGACTTCAGAAGGAACAATAGACCGAGAAGCGCTGGCTTTCACTGTGGTCAACTCCCCCGTGAATTGGAGCGATCTCACGGGTAGCTCATGTGTGTATTTGTAGTTATTGGGCCCCTTGCTTTCTTACCCCTACTATACCCCCATGACCTGTACCCGTCGCGCACTGGTACCCACGTGTGTCGGTGTCCAAAATGACACGCTATGCACTTGGAGCGTTAATCAAATTATAGAGACGAGAAGCGAGTGATTTGTCATTGTACCGGTTCTAGTTGATATTAAACATACTGCCTGAAGGGGTCGTCATTGATTAAAGCTGGTCCAATCACAATCATAAATTGCTTGGACGCGCGAGATTTGACAAAGGTTGCTAGATGATTAGGGTCTGTTCACACATTGCTTGTGGATTAGACTAAGATGCATTTATATCGGCATATGATGATCAGGAATGAAGACAAGAAATATATCAGGATCTGGGGCTAAAAACATGAAGATAAAAAGAGAAAAAAATATCTAATATGGCGAACTGAAAATCTTAGTGAAATTATCAAGGAGTAGGCCTACCGGCAGGTAAATGAAGGGGGAATATATTTTAGTTTTTTATTTTAAAATCTTCGGACAAAAGTACATGGTGGTAGAATGATGGTAGAGTATGGTAGTAAGGAACCCAGGAAAAGTCGATGACATATTTCAGAAGAGGTTCATGAGCGACAGGAACAAAACAAAACAGAAATCCCAACTAACAATGACACAACGATAAACTGACTGACACGCAGATAGAAAGACCTTTCAAAATGGCGCTTAAATACATAAGAAAAGCTGACAAAACGACATCAATAACGACGGCCAGTAAGGGATTCTGGTGACATCCAAGTTACCTCTGTTCACGCTAGATGACAACACACGCCAGTCATCTGTTACCTCACATTGACAAACAACCACTTTACCTGTTTAGTGTGTGTGTAATGACCTTTAATGATGACGTCATTTTATATATCCATGCACGATGCAACATCAATCTTGTACACAGGGGGGGTTTGCTTCTCACCCCTGCTAGCCTCGATTTGGCAACACTGGTGTAAATGGAAGAAAGTAACATGGCTACTGCGAAAAAGGTCTTTCCCTCTAAACGTTAATGTAGCATTATAACTTGGGTCAAATACAGTCGCCCCAGAAATCTTTTACTGTGATTTCTTGTTTGTTTTGAGGTAGCCTGCTGACACTATAAGCCACGCGGGCAATTTCAGTCGACGGTCTGAGGCTGATTTTCGTGAATGGATTGTAGCCACAATATTCAAAAATATAAAAATACCCTTGATCAAACGCGGTTTTCTCTATTTTCTTCATTTTGTTGAGATGGTATGAAAGGAAAGTTGCCATGGGCCAAATTAGAACCAGTTAGTTCGCGACTCATTTCGGTACTATGCCGAATAAGACTTCTAACCAACGCCGTAATGAGAAACAAAACTCAGGCGGGAGTTGCGAGCATAAAAGAACCCAATTCCCATGGAGTTTAAGTACACGCTGAAAATTAACCAGAGTCAAATTTGACATCGGTGCTTCCATACGGCAGTCTGCAGCGGCAGATTAAAAAACGACGAAAGAAAAAAACCCGAGAAAGAAACACGCTATAGAGAGTTCCAGCAACTTGATCAAAAATGCTTCATGATAACGTCTCAAATGGAGTCCGTTCGAAATATAGACGGGATATCCACAGGCGAAAGTCAAGATACCGCAAGAGAGAAAATGTTTGTACCGCAGAAGTGTTTTGCTTCATTTTATTGAAGTGTTTGGGCTTTTTAAATGGAGAGAACTAATCTACGATGTGTATACTAGCCTAACGGCGGACTGAGAATTGATTATTTGGAATATTAAGGCCGAATTGTAAGACGAGAAAACTTTCGCGTCAAGTTGAAAATTACATGGAAACCCTTTATAATAATCGTCATATGAGTTGGAGGGATTAGGGATTTGGTTGTGAATTAAGGGCTAAACAGACTGTGCAATATGACATGTGAAGCATTTCAGCTTCTGAGGTTTTTGCAAGGCGTAAAATCTTTGTCAAGTTGGGTCGTGTATAGAGATAGTTTTATGTCCTGGTTTCATTTCAAAGGACACTTTGTCTTATCACACTTGGATATAAGTAAACAACAATTATAACAATTTGTTTCCCGATTAGCCTCTGTATTCTAGTCATGACTATAATGAGTTATTTGTGATTTGTGTGTGAGATTTATTTCACATGTGACAATACAAAGGAGGCTAGTTTGCCTCTCGTTGTTTACAGTCTGTCAGTTAAAAAATATCTGAAGGTAGAATGTTTATAAAAGACAAAGCAACTGTTAATTATAAGGTGAATTTTACATTATGAAATCTCTCAACTCTTTTTTGAAAGCATATATCATTTTCTGATGGTTTATCCTTTCATTTTGTCAGCTGTATAAATATGATTGTTTTTTTCTCTTAATGGTTTAAAGTTTCTATCAGCCGTAAGTGTTGTATAGCCCCTAATTGTCTGCCTTTCTTCATCAAATTCATTCACACAAATTAAAGTTAATTCACAGTTAAGACTTTCAATAGGAACAATTTTATTTTTCTCTTTCTGTTTTGTAACGAATAGATAAACAATTTATCTCGATTCTTGATACAGCTTGATTTTAAAGCTTTACAACTTACAATAGAACACATTGTGTGCATCAACAATCAACAGGACAATAGAAACGCTACGCATTTTGGAGATAAACCGCTACAGGCCCGCCCGTGTTACCGTGTCATTTTACAAGGTTACTGTACACTCTGTGATTGTAGTTTGCAATCACAAATCGGCAATATCGGAATTATCAAGCTGAATCAAGTCTCGCATTACAGAACTAATATTGGGATAACGTGTGTACCGTATCCCTGATAGTTCGTGTGCTGAAATTGACCCAAGTCATTATATAGCGCATTTTCTACGGTGAGCTCTAATGCGTAGGCTTAGCGTGCTTATCTTGTCGATGGGGCGACCGTGTTCCGAGCAAACCGCTTTGATCTCAACCAAAACCCCGTCAATTTGTTTGAACAAAACTGATCCGCAACGATAGCAGTCTCTTTTATAACCCTTCATGTTCCATCCTTTTTTAATTCAAGATAAATTGCTGTTGCTTTAATAGCGATGGGTCAACATCATTTAACAGTTAAACTTATAGACAATCCGCTCTACTAAGACAATGTTCCGTTGTTCAGGAACAAATCTTTTCTTCTTGTATTAAAACAAATTGATTAGAGATATGAAATAACTGTTTTGATACTTATTTTATGACCATGTTGATTACAGGATTATTGCTATTGGGTTATTGGTTATGATAAGGTGGCGGTGTGTTTGTGCGTTAATTATACTTTATTGTGGTTTAGGGTCATTGTTGTTGTTGATAGCATCATCATTGAGTTGTTCAAACACACTTATCAAATTGTGACGTAGTTGGAAAATGAATGTATAATTATGTGGTAGTTCAAGTTAGTCAGACTTTGTGATACTAATTTCATGACTAATTTTGATTTGAACAAAGACAAATTGACTAGAGCGGGACTTGACCTGTGACCTCCGGATTAACGTACCCAGTCAGTTTCCCTTGTGGTTTATTACTAATTTGTTGATGTAGATTTGTTGATAGTGTATAATAATAAGAGGATTCTTGAAAGGCTGGCATTGTGTCAGTCCGAGTATGACATTGTGACAATTGACTAAACTGTGACTGCCTTCCTTTATGGTGACAGAGACCCTTTGAAGTGCCTTTTCCTCTTCTTTGTCATTGTCGTCAAAATCATAATAAACACATTCGTAATCGTCGACATTGTCGTACTTGTCATTGCAACCTTCGTTGTCATAGTCATCGTTATTCTCTTGTCGTTGTCAACGCAATATCTGTCGATGGAGTAAAAAATTATCAGTGTCATTGTCGCCATCTTTGCAATTGACATTATTTTTACCCTCTCAGTATCGTGGTCATTGTCGTGGTCGTTGTCGTGGTTGTCGTCATGGTTGTCGTCGTTGTCGTGCTATCAAATGCTCGTAATTGTCACCGTTGTCATTTCTTGTCTTCATCCTTCCCTCATATTTGTCATCATGACGTCATTACTACATGTCTGTGCTAATAAAGTCAAGATGTACGGTTAATAAGTCATCCCAACCATACACAGTAACAAAAGCACAACATGTGCTCAACCTGCAGCAGCTCTAAAACAACTCCAACAATTCTCGGCCAATAATTTTCATCTTAATGATTAGTTTGCTGTTTTTTCTCTCTTTCAAATGTCAAGTAAAGGAAGCTTTCACGAATCCTGAGATATATTAGAGTTGTATTCTTTGGTTGATATAATTGACCAAATCCTTGAATAAACATCTTAAGTAGTTGGGATGTTTACTCAAGAGAGATAATCGTGACGATGGCGGGCTTTCTAAACCAAAGGTACCGACCGGAGTACATCACAATAAAGACATTTATAGTAATTACATGGGACTCGGCCTCATTACACATGGAGCATCACTCCGGCTCGGATGCCTTTAGTGATTAAACCTCAGGTTTATATGATTAGCTTTATAGTTTCACGACATGTACTAACGAGATGACGGAGCGAGATGCAGTGATGCCAGACGGCCGTTAGATCGCGCTCAGGTACCCGTAGTCAACCACAGTCACGAGACCCGAAGACCGACAGTCCCAGCGCGTGATAATGACGCCGACCTTTTTATTGTTCACATCTCCTCCGTCCTCAGCAAGTCAATCCGTGTAAGTTAATTTTCCGAGAGCGATAAATCAACCCGTCGTTTCGCGAAGAGATATTTCGATTCATCGGCGATAAAGTTGATTAAAAGCCGGTGATTTATCGGAGGTTACCGGGGAGGTATTTCGACACTGGGTGGCCTGATTGCTTAGGCATCACTTTGCGCCCAACTCATCATATCCTTTCTTTAAGCTGCCGGTATAACTGTGATCGGACCTCATCGCTCAAACCTTTTTTATATTTTTTATTCTCAGTGTTGATTTCATATCATGCGAATCGGATATTAGCAAGATGATTGAATTTCAAATGAATTCATTTTATGGCTGTATTAAGTAGCTACTTGTCTAGGCTTGAAATCGCTCAACGGCCAGACACCTGAGCATTCTCAGAATGGGCACGGTTTTGTGAACAAACAACATCCGGGTCAAGGATCGTGTAGTCTGGTTCCGGACACTGTTATTGACATGCTACATTATTATTACTGCATAAAAACGTTCAATTATATAGATCCCCTGTACCGATGACGTCACGGTTTGTTTACTGCATTGCTCAAGTGCTGTAACTGGGTCCTGCATTTCCGACAGTTGTGTGGAGACACAATGGTTGCCCATTCTTCTGCAAAGTGGTAAACAAACTGTGACGTCATCAGCACTGAGGTCTATATTTTATGTCTTTAGTTCTGGAAGCACGACAGCATGTTTCTATACAGTGTGAATATTTGTGTATAGGGATTTGATTATTCAAATTTCTATGACGTGTAGGAGTTTACTTTGAATTAAACTTTAGACCTATTGTAGTTTTATTATAACCTAGACATAAACTAAACAATCCTCTGCTGTATACAGCCAGTTATTGATATTCTCATAGGGTTGAAGGGAGGGTCTACCTTTGGTAATTACTCAAAAATTTACATAAAAACTTACTTTTTTCAGATTGTTTTGCAACTGCAGATTACTCTTCCTGCGTGGACATAACTGCTCAGATTTTTGGCGATATCTCATAAACGCTGATATATTTTGAAATGGAATTTTCACATGAAGTTTTATTGTATATATCTATAAGATTAAAACAATCAAACGTATTCACAGACCGAAGGTAGCTTTGCCTTTAGTCAAACGTCCAATAACTCATTATCCATTGAAATGTCATCCTTGGCGGAGAGAGGAAATTATGGTTAAATTAGTTTATATTTGGACAGTGATATGGTTGCAAACTTGACAATTCTCCCGCGATGAAAAAGGAATGAACATGGTGACATTTTGTTATAGATCTGTAGTGCTGCATTCCGTTTTGTAAAAAGAATAAATTTAAAATCAGTTGTTTGTTCATGTCAGGCTGCGTTTCTAGCAAGCAGTCCAGAAGAAAAAAAATGAGCTGGACAATCCAGAGACATCCCACGCTCCATTACAACTCATCGAGTGTCATTTTATCATTCTCTCTTCATATCAATGGATTCTACAATCCATATAATAGGTCTACGTTATGACGCTTAGGATAGTTCATATTATCGAGTGACTAGGGGCCTTTTTAATATATTAGCGAATTACTGTCAATTGTTGCGTATGGCCGACTGAACAATGTAATCTGTTCTGATGGTACAGCGTGAGGTTGTAGAATTAAAGGGCTTTTAAGTACAACGTCTTGTATAGAATGTTTTCCGGTTGCAGGCTTTCTACCCTCCCCGATGACCGGCTCATCTTTTAGTGTTAGCGGATATAACTCGTAAGAAAAGATGATACTGTTATTAAGGAGAGTGATGTGGTCTTAACAATAGATGTAGCGTGGCAGACTTGAGATGTATGATCATCTGGAGTCTTTCTAATCAGCAAGAAATTGCTCCAATCAGTTGTCAGATTCGCCATTAGCTGGATTTCCTTCTGACACTCTGCAGTAATAATACCTTTGCCATGGTCACAGCACTCACATAGCCTTTTCATTGCTGGCAATAATAATGTTTCGCGTTTTGGATCTATCTACATCGTTTCAATTATTATGTTCTTGAATACTGAAGCTTTTAATACAGCTAAACATAGTCATGAGCCTGTACTCTTTGATTGCTCTAACAACCGTGAACTGTGTTTGCCACCACTACGTCACTTGGGGGGGGGGGGGGGGGGGGGTGTGTTATAAGTCATTTTTGGAACCATGGCTTAGGCTTCGGCTCTGGCTTCAGATTAGGCACCTGAGCCTGTTTGAAGCTCCGTTACAAAAGTGAACGTTTATAAAATTATGCCTACTTATGGAGCCCAAGCTCGGGCCCAAGCCGGAGTCCAATCCTGAGCCAGAGCCCAAGTCGGGGCCCAAGTCGGGGCCCAGGTCGGGGCCCAGGTCGGGGCCCAGGTCGGGGCCCAGGTCGGGGCCCAGGTCGGGGCCCAGGTCGGGGCCCAGGTCGGGGCCCAGGTCGGGGCCCAGGTCGGGGCCCAGGTCGGGGCCCAGGTCGGGGCCCAGGTCGGGGCCCAGGTCGGGGCCCAGGTCGGGGCCCAGGTCGGGGCCCAGGTCGGGGCCCAGGTCGGGGCCCAGGTCGGGGCCCAGGCCGGGGCCCAGGCCGGGGCCCAGGCCGGGGCCCAGGCCGGGGCCCAGGCCGGGGCCCAGGCCGGGGCCCAGGCCGGGGCCCAGGCCGGGGCCCAGGCCGGGGCCCAGGCCGGGGCCCAGGCCGGGGCCCAGGCCGGGGCCCAGGCCGGGGCCCAGGCCGGGGCCCAGGCCGGAGCCCAGGCCGGAGCCCAGGCCGGAGCCCAGGCCGGAGCCCAGGCCGAAGCCCAGGCCATAGCCCAAGCCAGAGCCAAAGCCGGTCCTGACATCTGGTGACTGAGCCGAAGCTGTGGACATAGTACCCTTGCAGAACCAATTCAAAAGAGCCGTGAAGGCGTAAACAAGTGGTTGGATTGTCGGACCTGGAAATAGAAAATCATACACGAAAATGAATGTAGAGTTTGGTCAACGTTACGAGAAATGTTTTATTGATAGCTTGGTTTTCATAACACTGAAAAGTGTAACTAAATATTTAATTACTAAACAAAAAAACAAAAAAACGAAAGGAAAGAAACTGATTTAACCCAATTTTAGGTCAGTGTTTTTCTGTCAGCTCTGATTTGATAAAACATAAATAATTTGTTAAAATCGTTCAAGAATGTGTAAAGAATAAAATGCTTTGTATTGTGTCCAGTGAAGAAGCACCAGTCATTTAACCAGCCAGTCAAACTGGTTACGCATCACTCTGGCTCAGGTGCCCAACCCGAAGCGGGATTTGGCAGTCCAAGCTTCCCCCGTTCGGTCCCCGTAGGTATAAACGTCTCAAGTTCGCCTACCCCCAAGGCAAGAAGCGATTGCAATCAGCACACAGGAAACAGGTCGAGAGCGGCGCTGGAGTTGGCCCCTCACGGGCCAACCGGCTTACCCCTCCGGCAACACAAGCTGAATGCTTTAATACCAGTCAGACTTGACGGATAGAGCTACGCCATAATGAAATGATCGCATTAGTGTTTTACTATTGAGCTATTTTTTGCCGCGTGGTGTTATGATCGCCACCACTTGCAATCCCGGCCAATCTTCGCCAAGAATGTGTTAACAAATTGGAAACAAATTTAAGGTAGTCGGGCATACGGACGAACAAAGGGTGCTCGCAAAAACACAGTGGCAAATTAAATTAAGTCGGATATGTAAGCGGCTTTATCTGTGTGTGGACGGGCCAATCATGCCGATTACTCGCCGATGAAACCCCGTGAAATCCAGCCGGACGCAACTCAGATATTCCCGCTAACCGTCATCATGACACCACATTGATGGATAGCAAGGTTCTTTAAGAAGTAGAACAAGTGATGAAGACTGAATTGAAGTTGTTACAATGTATGCCTCATACGGAACTCACTCAGTGAAATTTCATCTTGGCTCACAGGTAACATTGTATAGAAACCTGAGCAAAAGATTTATGATTAAATTCTATTCCCATTTGACTTTTATATTTGATGTTGCTGATGGGATATTTCACTCACTTTGGAGAAAGGGTTATATTAATTCATCATGTCTATTTCTGACCGAGTCCAAGCCATTTTCTCAATCATGTTTTCATCCTAAAGGCTCTAACTTAAGCAGTGTAAATACAAACAACAATACAATCAACGAGTACAAAAAATGCCCAATACGGAACACTTTCCATCCATTCAGCATCACGTGTCTTCTTGTTGACTTCCCTCTGCCCTCTTTAAAACCGTAGCATCCCATCTCAGTGAGGTTTCAGATATCAACTCTCCCCTATCTTAAAAATTCCTGATATCTTAAATCTTTTCATTTCATGTTTTTCAAATTGATCACTTTTTACCCACCACCCTTACAGCCACGTCCCACCGAACCCTTTATTATGACTAAACCCTAGACTCACAACCCCTTTCAATCACTCGTCAAACCTCTTTCCTAATCATTTATTTCTCCCTAACATATCCAAGATGTGCAAACCGCTCCACATCTCCAATCTTCTGCCTCCTTTTTGCCATCTGAACCCCTTATTGTAAACCTCTCATGGTGTCTTCAGACCACTTCAGATTTCTTCTGTTCTAATATGCAGTTTTGACTCCTCTGCTAACCGACTTCTTATGTTGTCTCACCTAAGATGCACCCCCTTCATCTTAAGACCTCTTCATTGTTATTTTTGTCAGCAGCCTGGATGAGCGACCACTCATCCTCTCATCTTGAGATCTCTTCCTCCTGTCTTGTAACCCCCCCCCCCCCCCCACCCCCCCACATCCCCCGGCTTCCCCCCGGATGTGCAATCTCATCTCAAGATTTCTTCATTCTTTCGTCCACTTTCTAACCTGGCTGACTCCACCAACCCATCGTCGTGCTTCTTCACTCTTTCTTTCCACACTCACTATATGGTAAGGTCACTCACATCGCATCCAAGCTAACTTGTTGTGTGTTTCTTACAACAACAACGCCCCAAATTAAACAGCGCGGCATCCCTACAGGCATTTCTACGGGACAAACTTGCTTATATTTGTACTAGACACTGTAACGAGGCCAGACCTATCCACTCGTGAAATTAATAGAATCACGATAGTGCTCGTGTAATGATGAGCGGTGCTTGTGGCGAGACTGTCCCGGGACCGCGCGGTACTCTCTACCCCTCTGTCTCTCCGTGTAAGAAACCCCGGACCTCGGTCACATATACACGAGCGGTCCGGGGCGGCTCGACGCATCATCAATCAACCGGGAGATGTCAACGGGCTGAGCACGGACGTGTAACGGCCCGGGCGACGAACAGATTGCGCTCCGGTCCGGGAGCAAGCATTCTCCGAGGGGCTTATGCCTGATAAACACGTATAGCTTTGCATCAAGCGATCTCAAGGGATTACCTACATTAATCAGGCAGAAATTAAAATGTCAACCCGGGCTCTTTTTCATCTTTATGATAAAGTGAGATGGGACAGAAATCATATAAGTTGATTTCCTGTATTGGTTGATAAAGCCTAAAGGCTTATGGAGACGCGCTGAGTTACTGATTCAAAAGCTCTCATAACCAGTTGGGAATGCTCGACATGTAAGCTGCTGAATGTGTTAACCAGCTAGTCTAAATTCAACCACTGTGATTTTTTACTCAGCACCTCACAATGTAACGGTAATAATTGTGTGTAATCTTTCCATTCATTTGGAAACGCCCTCTCCAACTCCCACCCCATGAAACCAATCTATTAATGATTTAGCAACAAGTTAAGCAAATAAGCTTTCCACTTTCAGTGATAATGAACTGAACACCCCCCGCCCCGTCTGCAGGGAAAACAACTTTTAAGAAGTTGCCAACATGTTCTGATTCTTATGGTCAGTAAACATCACTCAAGATATTTGTCATGTTTAGACCTAAGGCCTTTGTCACAGGCCTAAAGGTTTTTGTCGTAGGCCTAAAGTATAGTAGTTAGAGGCTTAATGTCCTTTTCATAGGCCTACGTTATTTTTTCATAGGCAAGTTCCGCGGTGAGATTAATTTATCATGACATTTCATGATTGAAAGGTCAAAGGTAAAATGGAAGACTCTGCGTATAGACATTATGACCAGTCATGTTTACAGTCCTTTCCAACCATCTCATCTCTAACCCTCTGCCTTCTATTCTGAATCTTGGTGTAACCTCCATCACGTCATTTTAATATCCGAACATTATGAACAAGACAAGGTGTACAGTGTACGGTTATTAAACACCACTCTGTTTCTACAGTTGTTTTCTCCTATCACGTCCTAGTTTCATAGAGATTCTTAAGCACGAAAAGTAGCTAAGCACAAAACAAGTTTGCTTACCAGAATAAGGTCACCAGCCAAACTATACCTAGTTGACTATCCATGTTCCATTTGTAACTGGTTTCCTGCTAACTTTTGCTCAGTAGAAATTTAAGCCTTAGTCCACTTCAGCACCTCATGAAATCGGGCCCGTGTGCCTTTGAATATCAAACAGCCATCTTATTCTTAGTTTCTGTTTAACGCTAAGTAATCAAACTGAGGCTGAAACAAAAAGATAGCCTGGTGCCTATAGTATTGTTGATGTTAATGGAGAGTCAGATCATGGTTGGTTATTGCCATAAGCTGAGATTGAAGTCGAGATAGGTGTGCAAATATTCTGACATTTAGGTTTTTAAAAAAAATCTAGCGATGGACCATTGTACTTAGTTCAGAAGTATAGTAGAATGATACGGGGGTATAAAGTCCACACAGTTAAAAAACAAATGTTTTGAATTCTGTGCATTTTTCTATGTAAAATCTGACACGTGCGTCACGTACTCCGTTCCAAGGCGTGTTAACTTTACGTTTGCTGCGTAGGTCATGGAGCCAAGAATTGTAAATGATGATTGAATTAATCTCATTGTTCTCATTCATCCATTCATTCATTATTCATCATGATATAAAAACATGAATATCAATATATACAGTGTGTTTTTGTAACACCACTAAAGTACATGATATGAGAAACAAGAAAGACTACAACACATTCTCGTATTTTTTCTTTACTTCTCGTTTTCGAGGTTTTTCTTAGCTTGAAACTTACCTAGTTGCAAAACCTAACTTTTCAATTAACAGTCTCACAGGAATTGGCATCAAGTAAAACTCGTTCAATAGTAGGCCTACTACTAATGGTTTCTGTAGGTAGTTGTCTAAACAGACAAAGAATTGGTTTTTAAGTGTAGATAATTATACGAAGAAAAAACCACCACATGTGGGACAAGATTAAGCTCAACGACACACGCCTCGCTGTGAAACTTGTCGGTCATTGACATTTGACGGTCACTTAGCTAATAGCTATACAGTCCTTTCTTATTTTTTTACAAAGCCACTTTCACCGGACAAACCTAGCAGGAGATGGCGGTGGTCATCTGCCGGTCATTCGAAACGATTCACGGGGGACCTCGTGCCTGCTTGTTCCACGATTCACGATGGACAGATTCTTGATACACCCTTGTTATTTTTGTAGGTATCGTTTTTCGGTCCGGCTCGCAAGTGACTTGATTTGTTTCTCTTTTTTCAATAAAAGCAGTTCCGTTACAAATTCCATTTAAAGTTGATTATAATGTTTCAGAAAGACGATTTTTAGACGGAAAGGAACGAAATTGTAGAGATGGATTTTAGCCGATGCAAGGTTCCAGATGACCAAGTGTCAGTCAGTCGTCAAACACCTATGTCAAGACTCATTGTCACGTTTAATTTCTTTCTCACAAATTTCCCAGCGGCGCTTGCAGTCTCCCAAAGCATCTTAAGTGGGCGTTTATAGTTCTAAGTATCCAACTATATAAGATAGCAAATAATGTCCTTCCGGACATGGACATTAATGAGTTAATCAATTTAATTTAATCAATTCAAATCAAGAGTTTTCGTCAACTTCGTCTCGAGAAATATGGGGGGGGGGAATGGCAAAAACCGGGGAGTTAAAATTGACACCAGGTTGTCACATATAGATATATTTAAAAAAATGAACATTTACATCGTGGGGTGTTAAAATAATATTTAAAACAACTCTAATTTCTGCCCACACAATTATACTGTAACACGTCAATACACACAGAGATTGGCCCAACAGTACCTTCTAAATCAAGAATGTATCACTGTAACTCTGTGCCTGAATTCGAGCCGAACAAACTTTTAAATTTGTATTGATGCTTTTCCAAAATATGAAGATCAAATAGTCGGGAAGATGCGATTGTTTGGCAAACATTAACTACCATTCTGTACGGGCGACAATGAGTTTACATCAAAGGAAAACTAAATCATAACTTTCACAAAAACTTTCTTCATAATGTTTTCGGTAAAAAACATTGAAGAATGTTGTGTTTTAAATTAATTTGATTTTTAAATTAATAAACGTCAGGCCACTAACTAATTTTTTAATATAACTTTGTGAAACAATTTTTTTCACTAATGCTTCTCATTTAGTTTGCCAGTCACAGTGAATAAGAATTTCCGGCGTGACGTTGCAAAAAAATGATTAAAATAAAAAATTAAAAAATAAGTTAAAGAGATATGAAGGTCGTCTATAGCGTGCGATTTAATGACAACAAAACAATTTTAAAAGCGAAAATGATACTTGCAATTATCCATATAAAAAAATGGGCCATTGAAAGTATTGCTGGCAAAATCTATAAGAAGTGCTCATTTATCATGTCATTATTGACTTGCAGCCAAGGAGCAAATAAATAAATGACGGCTAAATATCATAATCAATATGCATACCGAAAACAAAAAGTGAAAGTTGAATGACATGGCAATCTGCTTATACGGAAAGGCTTTGGTAGTGCATGGCCTGACAAAAACGCCATTTTGCATGATTTTAATTTGGCTTTTTGAGATATGGTGGACACTATAGGAGTGCACTGTATTGTTTGGGTGTCACAGAAAAATTCACCCAAATAGTGCCCTAGTATTAGTAATGTGTCCACCATACCTCCAAATGGCTTAGGGTACATGTAATTGTCTGGGTGGGTCAAATCTTTCCCAGTAAATTCCATGAAATTTATTTAAATGATTTGATAAAACAAAAACAGCATTCCGGATTCAGAACAGTTCAGAGATTCAAGTTCTGTTTGCCACAAATAATTTAAACAGCCCTCTGTTAAAGGCACTGGACACGTTTGGCAATTGTCAAAGACCATTCTCACTTGGTGTATCCCAACATATGCATAAAGTAACAAACCTGTGAAAATTAATTGGGCTCAATTGGTCATCGAAGTTGCAAAAATAATGAAAGAAAAAACACCCTTGTTGCACAAATTTGTGTGCTTTCAGATGTCTGAAAAAGGCTTCAGGCCTGAAGTCTTTTTCAGATTCAAATATTTAAGTGCGAAATTACCTCTTTCTCAAAAACTACGTTACTTCAGAGGGAGTCGTTTCTCAAAATGTGTTATACTATCAACAGCTCTCCGTTGCTCGTTACCAAGTAAGTTTTTATGCTAATAGATATTTTGAGTAATTACCAAACGTGTCCAGTGCCTTTAAACAACAGGTGAAGTTAGGTGAAAAAGTAATCTAACAACTAATAAATGCTGTGCTGTCAATTTTTTCCATTAGTTGAAGCGAACAAGATAGAGGCAGGTTACAACAAGGGCAACACGGTTGGCGAACTTACAGCAATACGAAAGAGGAAAAGGTTATCGAGGTTAGTGAGTGTTCTTTTTTGCAACTCGTGGTTGTCAGAAAAATACTTAGTATCACTAAACTTTGTCGTGTGCTCCCAAACTAGTGCAGGGAGAAGTTGGCCCGAACGCCGAGGGGTTGTCGTGGTTTTAAAAATAGCTACCGGTCCAACGAATCAGCAGGGTTAGGCTATGTCCCAATAGAAAAACGGAAAAGGGTACAAACAAAATGATGAAACTACACTCGCGGCATTGGAAACATTAGATAAACATTGGCTGTATGATACGCGAGGTACAACCTATTGCTATGTAATTTCGCACTTCGGTTTTTTGATATTATCACGTTAACAGCTTCTGAGATAGAAAACATGAAAACACCGGCTCGAGTTACAGCAGCCGGGAGCGTCCCGCCACTCTCCTGATGATCACCTTAAGGGGGAAAAGTGAAGAGATAACGGCGGGTAAGACGACTCGCGTTAGGTCACCGGGATTCACTCCAATTTATATGGGAATGATTATTTTGACGAGGGGGGAATTTCAGAAACAAAGTATGGAATATTATCGTCTTTCCCTAGAGGGGTTTTGATTAGAAAATGACAAACTCTTTGATTTCTTGAAACGCGTATTTTATGCAAATGAGTTATTCTGAAGTGAAAGAGACTGATGGGCTGGGAATGCTTGCATACACAAGTCCTTAATCGATATCCCGCGAGAAATATTGCAGCTGTTTATTTTAATTACGGTAATTAAACGCTGTGCGTGTTGTAAGAAAACACGTGTTTCTTCAACCGTTAAATTCACTTCGCGAGATTTAAAAGAAGATAGAGGGCGCTATTGATCATCGAGTGAGAGCGGGAAAATTAATGGCGGTGTTTGTACACGTTGGTATATCAATTGTCTTCATAATACGAACATGATTATTAAGCACAATGACAAGGTTTCAATAAAATGAAAGGGTTCTAGCTGAATTAAAAAAAGAAAAATGTTACTTGAGGATTTTGTGTTCGTATTTGAACTTGAAGCTTGTTTCTTTGCAGTATGGATTCTCAACAGTAGGGCCTATAGCATGCTGTCATTGTCTCTATGACACAAATTACCAAGTTGCGTCATACGCTTAATTGTATTACTCAAATTGCGTAATACTCATTATTGTGTTATACCCAGACTTTGTCTTTAATTTTTTCCCTCAAAATACTACGCTTTGCTCAATCAGGAACAGATTTTTCCCTTCATGGGGACATACGTTAATTGGATCGGGCTTTAAATATAAAAGCCAGCACCCCCTGCTATCCAGGTTATGAGAGCGATACTTCGAGTCTGGCACCCCGTATCCTATGATGAATATTTGTAATTTTAAATGACAGCATTTTACAAGATTAACAATCTGACCAAGATCAAATTTACATGTCAGTTTTGTCATTGATCAAGCAGTCCTTCAACAGCACATGGGGGTGGGGTGGTTCAAGGATGAAGGAAACATTAATGACAAGAATGTAGTCTCTTCATCTTATAGTGAGGGTATTGCCACAAAATGAGAATAGTCACTCGTTTATAACTGCCTCAAAATGGAAAAATACATCGTCTGAATTTGTTAAAACTACGTTCTAATTTGTTAAAACTACGTCCTGTGCACTGTCACTAAACATAAGAATTAATAAATCTTTGTGGTCGATAATACATAAATAATACAAACATTTTGTATGTCATTTACAATTGCTAAGATCCAAATATTTATGTACAATAAAATAAGCTACAGCTAAAATATTCACAATCTAGAAGGGTCGAGTCTTTCTCTACAGTTAAACTATGGCTTTCTTTAAATATATATAATCCATGGTAAACGTATAATGACCGATTTAACCGATTAAATAGTGCACACATTATAGTTTATTAGTAACTTAACTGTTTAATTCAAACCCGAAAGTAACCAGGGTTAGTTTGGGTAAATTGATAAAGTGCAGCCTCTTTCATGGCTCATGATCGTTAAGACAACTACTATACGAGGTATTCATAGTTCAAACTATCAATACTGTTTGGTTTTGAGTTTTATTCCCTTCGAACATTTTCTAAAGACGAACCATTGCGATTTGTGTCCATCTTTTTCACAAACTATGAAATAAATTCACAATTCTGGGATTTTCTGACAAAATATCAATAAAAACAGAGAAATTCCTGAGGAAGCTGCAATCTATCATCACCTTTACTTCCGAATTCCACTTTCTTATTTATTTCCTATTTAGCGCTTAACAAACATCAATTCAAATACTGTTATTTCAGACGAAGTTTTTCTGCATTACAAATCAAGTTTTTCTCCTTACTATCTACATTGCTGTGTCGTAATCCTATAACGACGACATTTTGAGTATTTTCTCAGAAGGACCGAGTGAGGGCGGTATTGGTTCACGTAACGGTAGTTGGTGTGCTCAGATGAAGATGGAAATGTTGAAACCCTGTCCTCTGATTGGTTGATTTCAATTTCACTTTAGTTAACAATCAATGTAATCGGTGATTCTTACGTAACATAAACGTGAAGCCATTGAATTATACAATAAGACTTAAATGGTTATTAAAACACAATTTTAAGAAATTAAGTTAACGGGGGATTTATAACATGTAATCTGCACCTTTAATAATAGCTGGAAAATGTACTAGGTCCCAACATTGATAGCTCAGTGAACGATTTCCCTTGTATAGCAGAGCAAATTGCTACACAAAATGCATCAGCTGCTACTCAATATTAGCATTCAGTGTGCACACACAAAATTCAGTCTAATTATTTTGCTATGCAAAATTGCTGGATGAAATCATTCCCTGTACTATATAAAAAATAACACTAGTGTGGCTTGGTGTCAATAATACAATGTACATGAGTTATTTAGAACGATTAAATTGTGATAAATAATGACCTGAATTTAACAAAGTTAACAACAAATTACAAAATAATGAATGTCTTGGCTTCTATCTAAGGAGACATTGGCTCTCTAAACTAAAAAAGGAACAAAATACAAACATCTGTCCTTATATAAAGACTGCCTGGTTTTTGTTTGAGTAATATTTTATTTCTTTGACACCCTATCCCCCAGTAGTACGGCGGGCAGATGATAGAATTGAGTCTTTGGTGATATTAAAGACGCTTCCTAATTTATACACCTTACTTTAATAAGATTTTGGAGATACTAAGACCGTTTTAAACTTCACACGAGAAACCTTTGTTGTAAATCCATTTGTGATTTCTTTAACAATATCTTCACATAATACCAAATAATTCAAGACTAACTTTGCTTAATATGTTAAACTCATGTTTGGTCCTTAATAAATTCAATTTTTTTTTTAGGCAATTCCATGTCTACAGTGATTTGGCCTACAAAAGTGTGTCCACTTCCCGCATTTTTTGTAGATTTTGTAATCGTTTCTTTTATGATGGCTAGATTCTTTCTTATCTGTACACTCCTTAATTGAAATTGGAAATTACATCATGGTGTATTTTCCTGTAGGCATAATCCAATGACCAATCAATAACAAATCCTATAACCAATATCAATCAATTAATAAAACAATAACCAAACATTTGTTGTCAAGTAAATATTTGCTTTTTCAATAAAATATAAATCATTAATATAATCATCAAATACTTAAAGGAGCTCTATACTTCTGGTAAGATACAAAACAAAAAAGCTCACAGATTCACACTAAACTTACATGGTTTAAAGATATTGATAGTCGAAAGCTTCCCTTAAAATATTAGTGGCTGAGGTGCTGTAGTTTTTGAGAAATTAGTAAAACAATATCACGAAAAGACTTTTCGTCTCACTGAGACGAGAAGTCTTTTTTGAAGACAATTCGTTGAATGCTGCCCTCACACACTCGATAATAGTTGTCCATTTTCAGTTGGAAAGATTCGCAAATGGTTCATGTTTATGTTACCTCGTACCCACTAAAATAGGAGAATATCTATTTTGTGTTTGTCGTGTATAGTGGTGAGCACAGTTTCCGCGCGTGCGAGGTTGTTTGGAGTTGCTGTGTACACACTCGCGTTGTCGATAAAAAATATCTTTGCAATCTTCATAAGTTATACCACGGCTTTTATCGATGTTAGAGTCTGAAAGGTCAATTTACTAGATCTAAACTGGATTCAACGGTTGCCAATAAACCCAGGAAGAAAATTGGGAGGCCAAAGTTGACAGAATAGGCCCTAAAACGATCAAAGAGTGCGTCGGTCAAACGCCATGTCAGGTATAGAAAACTCCAAAAGTTGTTACTTCCAAGTTCCATCCAGCATGAAATTGAAAGGGTCCTGTGTCGTCGGTGCTTCGCTTGGACCATCTTGGACGTAGGACTAGACTAGGAAGATACCTGGAGAAGTAAAGCCATGGGACTGAGTCTTTCGAACGCTGACCTGGCGAGATTGCTGTTAGATATGCACACACAAGTGAGTTTTCTTTATATAAATCTTGATTATTTTAATACCAATGTGACCACTCTGTTCTGTAGGATAGGAGGCATTTTGGTTTGCCAGAAATCGTGGGCCTATTTTGATAGTGTCAAAGTGTGCCATTTGATTGAATGAAAAGGCTCTCTAAGTATTCATACTTTTTAACAGTAAAACAATCACATAATCATAATGCTGCCATGTATTTTTATTTATTTTTATTGATATATATTCTTCATTAGGTCTACTTCTTGATTAAATTTAACACAAACAAAAATATTTTTAACTTTTATAGATCTGCTGTCCATTCATCAGGGACTGCTACCCCCGTTTTGAGCCACCGGTTACGTCAACACCATCGTGGAGTTGGACCAGAAAATGTTGAAGGGGGACATTTCAGAATCTTCCAATGTGTAAGTTTATGGTACCAATTAAAAACTTTTAAAAAGGCGAGTTGTTGGCCAACAGCCAAGCACCTATAATTTATTGATTTAAAAAAATGTTTTATGAGAACATACAATGATACATGTACGTACAGATGTAACCATTACCAGCTGTCCATCAATTACAGTATACCTGTAGTCCCGCCGTATGTAGATCCAGATGACTTTGCAGTTTGTTTGAAAGGATGCAATTTCAAATTCTTGTTTGTGTTTATTTACATGAAGTTAACGTGCATTCAACAAGAAGTACCATGTATGATGTGTACGTGTTAATTTTAGACATGTTGTACAGATTCATTACTTCAACTATTTTTATTTATTTTGTGCATCTTCTGTAGTTCTGTTATTTCTGGAGTTGCACCATTTGAATCACCAACAGAAAAGTGGTAGGTGCACACATTTTTATTTCTGTTAATGTCAGCTCTATTAGTATTAAATGTAAACTAGTTAACTGGTAAGTTGAACTCGTTTCTCGTTTCATGAATTTGGCCAATATTCATGTCAGAACATACAACGCAATTGAAAAAAGGGATGTATACTATGCCAAGCCAATGAGGAGGAGGCAGAGATAGCAATTATGTGAAAAGGGCACCACAGCATTTTTGTCTGAATTAGGGGGCATCATGGCAAAAACAAAATTTAACGAGACAGGTGAAAAAACTAAGGCCCCCAAAAAGGTGTACACAAAAACAATGCGTCTTAATAGGGGGCGACTTTGTAGTGGGCAACTTTGGAGTGGGCGAGTTGACAGTAACGACACTGTAGCCAATACGTTTGTTGTAAACACAATCCTTTGGCTGCTTTTTATTAGTTTTGTCTTGGTGTGATCATGCTGAATTTTGTCATTACAACAAGAGACAATTATTTTTTTTTTTTAGTCCAGAGATAGTAAAACATTTCCTTTATCAGAAATGCATGAAATACAAGTGCGCCCAAGAAGTTTACCAAACATTCATCATTGCTTTTATGTACACCATGTATGATGATCATATGCAAAGTGATTTAGCCTTTTTTTCCTCTTATTATTTTAGGTATGATAGTATTGTGCAATACAAGTCTTTTATTCGAATTGCACTTGGTTTTATTGCATTTATAGTACATTTTGGTCTTGACTTGTCCCAACTGGGTCCCAACTGGGTCGCTGTACTCAATTTATTTTTAAATTCTGATATCTGTGCAGATGCAAAAATTCAGTCTTTAACTTGACCATTTACGTTCAGGTTAAGACATTTCTGTGCACAGTAACCCTGGTTATTTCAACCCTTATATTATTTTGAGTCCATTTTTGGTAATTATGTTACCTAACCTGGTACTTTTTTTTCCCCTCAAATTTCAGGCCTCTCTGTGACTGACCTACCGTTGTATCACGTTAAAGTTTTGGAGGATTCTGTCCGGAGGTACTTGCAGCAGGAGAACTTGACCAGTGTCTGGTGTCTTCCTGATATTGTAACCTGGCCAGATTTCTGCAACCAGAGATATCCGTCACTTCGCTAAACGTGGATGGATTTTGCGTTCTTGTGTAAATACCGCGAAAGTTTTTGGCTGTTTTACCAGCATTTTTAGACACTGTATTCAGCTGAAACTTTCACATGTGATTTTATAGAATCTTTCTGTATAATTTTGCCTATAAATAAGTCTTTACATAGAAAAAAACAAAAACAATCTAAGACCCTACCTTTTCGGTCATTTATTATTTATGTTGTAACAAAGTACTGCTAGATAATTGCCTAATTGTTTGTTTATTAGGTGTTATAGAGGATTGGTACAGCCAACAAAAAATAGTTGCAGACAATATTGATGTTTTGTGTGATCAACCGTATACTTGAAAAAACAAATCTGTGAACATTTTTGCTCAATCCGTTGTGTGAGTCAGGAGAAAATAGTGAACAAGTATGCTCAGTTGTCAGCACGTAAATACATTGTCGTTATTTTGGGTTCTAACAACCGAAATCAGTAATATAGTGCATTTGTTTTAAGAGTTTCAGATACAGTTTTCTTGATTATGAATTCATATTTCACAGAAAAAAAGGTTCCAGTGTGAACTTCATAAAGTTTTCAATTCTGTATAATGACTGTAAGATAAAGAAAAATCAATGTTCATTGTGGATTTAAGATAAAGAAAAAGCCACGTTCATTGCTTTTTGTGGCTTCCGTTTAGTATCAATAGTAAACTTATTTTAAGCAATACTCACGACCAAGTGTGCCAAATGCTGTATTGCAAATGGATCCACTCCAGAGATAAGAGGGAGCATACAACAAATATTTCAACATTGATGCTTTATACCAGTCTACTAATTGCCTGGGCGTCCTTTAGTTGCTTTTAATTATACTTAGCATTAATATTTAAATGTTTAATATAATTAATTTGTACTAGTGTACATGAAAATGTGGGTATGTGTGTGAGAAATTCATGCAGCTGAAAGAAGAAACTTAAAATAAATGAATGTTTCCATAAAACAAGAAAACAAATGTCAAAGTGTTGTCATTAATATGGTGGTAAACATTTTTTTTAATTGGTTAACTGATCATAGGTTCCCTAGAGAGAAGGGTAAAACAATATTATCTATTCTACTTATATCGGAGGAATGGAATTATGCTTAAAAATATTTGTTTATTTTGTTGTATTATATTTTTTTATAGTGGGCTTGCGGGATTAGGCCTCTTTCTTTAGACGAATGCACCAAGCATTTGGAGAGCCAAACGTGAGGAAGCCACAGTAAACAGTTTGTAAGACCAAAAATGCAATCATTGTTGGTTTTTCCTTCTCAGTAATCTAGAGGACAAGTGTAAAAGTTTTTCAAACAAAACAAACGAAACCTTGATGAAATTTTGTTATAATAGCAATGACTCGTGTATATAATTATACTGCATAGTGAGTGTTCTCACAAGATAGTCGGGCACCTCAATGTTTACTCAAAACCGCATTCAGTTCTGTGTAGTAAGTAAGGAGCCATACGTTTCCTTACGCAGCAGCTGATTGGTTACATAGCAACATAGCACACTCAGTTTGGTTCACGGTTTTACCAATCAAGTAAGGGCTCTCATTTACAAACGAAATATGGCGGCCATTTCGATTCTGAACGGTATAAACGCTGACGAAGACGAATTCTTAAAGTATTCTTGACTGTTTCGAGAATCCTTTAAAATAAAGAATACAGTGAAAGACTAGATCAATAGTGTAGCTAACATTCTATGAGTAAAATTCTTCTGCCCAATTACGTTAACTATCATAAGCAAATGACTTTTCCGGAGACACTTAATTATTTCTAATTCTGCACACACGGATGCTTTGTTTTTGGTCTTATATTTCTTTATTTTGAACACAGAAAATTATGTCATAGTTTTTGTAGGTATAATGAAACATTGTTGCTTCGTTATGTGATGTTTTTGTTTTGTTACAATAATAAATTTTCCCTAAATGAATTTTTGAAAACGTGTCCTCCAAGCTCATTGTTTATGGAAAACCGTGGCGGTCATGCAAATAAAAGGAAGCACTTTTCTCCATGCACTGACTGTTACAGAAGTGATTTGAAAACCGAACAAAAGTAATTACTCCAGCCCACAAAACCACCCTCCAGCATATATGATATAAGTGTGTATAACACTGTACAACTATTGAAAGATTTGTTTGAATGCATTACTTATTACGTGAAGCGCAAAGCATGTGTAATTATAAATCACAGAGTAAAAACCAGTAATCTTTACACACAGCTATGCCGGTGTGTAGTTCAAACATCAGAACCCAGCTTCGTTGCAAGTACATAGTACATGTACAAACATTACACGATGACCAGACCCGTACGTACCCCGTGTGTACAGTTCAAAAACCGCAAACATTTATAAGCTATTATTAGCACATGCACAGCGCGAGACACGCGCACGGTGGTGTTATCGATCGCTGGCTATGGCAAGTGACCTTTCATGACCTCGAACCCGATCTCTCTCTATTTTTAGTCAACTTTCGAATTCATTCACAAGTAAGAATCGCCGGTTCACGAATCATGAGTCTCTCGCTGCAAGAGGGCGCCATGCCAATAATTGTAATCTGCAACGGATTTACACAACTTTCCTGAAAAACTTCCGTGTAATTTTCACTTTTTTCTGAAAAACCTGACGACTTATGAGGCTGAAACTTCTACAGGTAAATTGTATTGTATACATCTTTATTCACAGTGAGTAGGGATTCATTCCATGGCCTAAAACTAGAAGTATAGAGCTCCTTTAATTAAGAATACATTGTTTGAGCTGTTATGCTAATAATCTGATCAAAGAAAAAATACAATAAAAATTGGCAGTTATTTGGTGGATAAAACGTTAGTAATAGCACTAAGAAACAACACGATGATGGTAAATTTTAATTTAAATAACTTAAGATGTAATCCTTAGCCACAAGAGGGCCTGATACAAGCATTATGCATAACAACTATTTAAGTACAATTCATGTTTATTGACTAGAAAACCACCAGCAAGAGCAAGTTGCCATCTTGGTTTTCTTTATACACAACCTAATCAGGCCCGCAGTGAGGTCAGTTTCTAATTTAGACTGGTGCCTTTTTCTGAACTGTGCTAAGATACGGTGGTGGTTAGGAAACAAGTTAAAATGTTTTGTAAATGTCTTAGTTATCACTTGATGGGAGAGACCTTATGTGTACCATTATATTACTTGACTTGTAACTATCTTAGCCAACTGAGAGAGGTAGCCTATCGACAAGTGGGAAAGTAATAGATTAGTATTAAGTCAATTAACAAATGAACAATAAAATAGCCAAATGTTTATTGCATCAATAATAAAGAACATTTTGACATAACCTTTTCCCTTTATTTTATTTATCTTTTATTTTTAATTTTTTTAATTTTAACTTACGGGCCAGGAAGGGAAATTAGCGTCCCCATTTTCCCCCTCAAAATTCGAGACCAATCTTTACTCAAACCGAGTTCTATATGATGACATAAAACAAATTCAAAAATTCGCAATTAGATGGCATTTTCGCCCATTCTTTTTTTTCAATGCAAAACTGTTTCCGGATATTGTCCGTATTTTTTGTACAATTGTCTTACAACTTTGCATGCTCGTTGACTCTGATATAATCAATAAAACAATCTGTCAAAATCTTAGGACCCAAGTTAAAACAAATGGTTGTCATGGAAACAGCTAACAACTTCCCCTTACAATATGACTAGATAAGTTTCGGGAAAGTTTGGTGGCAGCATTAAAAAGTTACGGCCAAACATATGGCAGGGGGCACATTTGGTGTCCCCCACCCTTGGTCCTGATTTCAAAAATTGAAATAAAATCATGGAATCTACCACAACATGCAATTATTATAATAAAAATTGTATATTTACACTTCCATTCAGTGCCTATGTATAACGTTAATCATTAATGATGAATACATGAGATTAATTGACATATTATTGAGAATGATAAAGAGACTTAGTTGGGATGAAAATTTGAGTGTTCGGTTCTTTCTGCACAGCTAAAAAAAAAAACCTCAAGCATGACTTGGAAAACATTGGTAATGTAAAAACAGGCAGCCTCTTTGCTGTTCATTGCACAATCAGACCATTTTATTAGGTCTCACAAGACCTTGAGCATCCTGTGACTATCTTTGACATGTTCCCTGTATACAGTAGTAAGATTGAATACTTCTTTTCATTTGAGTATGAGGGTACCAGACTGTTTTGTCTTCCAGCATCCATTAGCATTGTTCAAAACCATGGCTTGCCCAACAAGCCAGAGTCATAGTTTCAAAAAGGGCCTTTATACAATGATTTAACTTGAAAGAAGAAAAAGAGAAATTACTGCACAAGCATTTTGCAACATGCAAACAAATTCCTTGTTTTCCTATGATATTGTTATACTACAAATTTTCAAGAATTGAGAAGATCAGCAAAAAGGATGAGCAAAGCCACAGTTCACTCAATAATACTTGTTAAAAACACAAGACATTTACAATAACTATAGGTGAGTCGATAAATAATAATAAGTCCAAAACAGAAAAACTTTAATGTCTAAAAACACTTTTTAATTTAAAATATCTTTAAAAAAGGAAATTGCTTGGCAATTTTAAAACTCCATCTGGGACTACCAACGCCCAATACTTTCTACTCAACCCGTAACACTTAAAATTACATGTACAAAATAAAATTGATATACCACAGTGAATCTAGTCTAGGTCATATTACATGTGGCCACTGAGGTGAGAGCAACCCCAAACGTCTTGTGTACATATTGCATCTGTGGTCAGGAAGGCAATAAGAGCTGAAATCTGGAAAGTGTGAAGGTGGTTCCTCAAGGCACCATACTTGGCCACGCAGGAAGAATTACAATTCTGAAATTCATTGATTTGATGATTGTAATTTAGGATATGTTTTACTATGCATCAGTCCTTGGCCCATAAATACAATAGATAAATCTTCTTTAGAGGAAATCACTATCGCTGTTTGAACTTAAACCATCAGGATCTATGTTTAATGGTTTCTAATGCAATTGTGGTTCCAAAGGTCACTATTCTTGGTCCTCAATTAGGGTTTTGTTTTTGATTTCCAGGTAATAATAATTATCGTATACCCTGATAGAACAAACCTATCAGCACGTATGCTTGTATAAATTCCTGTAAAGTTGGGGTTCCACAGGGCACACTTCTTAGCCCTCCAAATGAAAACCCAATAATGCTGACAAAGAAGCACGACCTGGCTGTTTAGTTACCTCTTTACATATTGCATCTGAAGACTGCCATGGCAGTGAGGTCATTGGACTTTACAGTCTGGTGCCCTGTGCTATACTGATGTTTCTCTGTAGATGAGTGGGTAGTAGACTAATGCTCCTGCTGCCTTGTAATATGGAGTGACTGGAGTGGAAATATGGCGACGGAGAAAGAAAAGGATGGGGTGACAGTTTGAGATGAGGTAGCACAGAAACATAGATACAAATAAAGTGAGGGGGAGAAACAAAAAGCAAATTAACTATTTTACATGTTTGAAGCACAATCAAAATGCCCGAGTTGAGAACACAACCAAAAAGATCATCTTCGACTCAGACTGTGGTAGTTATTTCATTATATAGTTATTGCTTTAAAAACAACAATATAATTAATATCTCTTCAGAATGTATATTTTAATTTGTTTTGAGTTGGCGAAATAAACCCTATCCCAAATTTCTACTAATGTCATTCCCCTTCAACCTAGCCCAATGAACTCAACTCTAAATTGCTATTTCTGAAGAAACTATCCGAACGCTCCACAATCTAACGACCCTATTACCGTGATCATACTGTTAATAATGACCATTGTACTCTCCAATACTAACAAAAAGCCCATTATTTCATGATTCTAATGTTGACTAGGCCCAATGTTTACCTTCATTCCATCATCGTCATAAAATCAACAACCCCCCTTGCTGTCAATCTACTACCCTGAAACTTTGCCCTCCTTGCCCACAGCTTATCATCCCAATGATCACCTGGAATATTTTATTACCAACGATTAACCCACAATTAAACCAGCCCGAAAAAAATAACTTTGTCTTTGATAAAAGAGTCAAAATACAGTAGTTGGACAATCTGACAACATAATGGCCTCCTATCAAGGTCATTATACTGAATTCTTGCAGGTCATTATCTTGACATCATTAGGGCCATTATTCTATTTACTGTTTAAAAATCTCAGCATGGGGTTGTCTCAATTTTTACTCTGAGCTACTTATCTTAATTGACAACTACCAACTAATTCTCAAACCACTAGAGGCAGTCTTGTTTCTTTATTAAGTATAATGGATTTCTGTTTTCTGTTTTTCTGTTTGCTGATACAACAGAAATTAGTTGTAACTGCTACATTGTTGCTTTAACTTTTTGGGCAGCTCAATCTAACCCAGCCCCTCACACCTACCCAGCCAAGAGTTGCCAACAATCATCAGGGCGATATTTAAAATGAATTTCAACATGACAAGAAAAACATTTCTATAAGAGGGAGATTTTCGAATTTGTTTCTCACAACATGGAAAGATTGGTTTATTTTCAGTGAACCTTCTGCAGACTCAGGGAGAGTTGACAACCCCATCTTTTTCCATCATGCCTCATCCTCTTTTGGCCATATTTTGTTACCAGAATAAACTGAAAAACACTACATAAAAACTTGAGTCAAATCTTGTGTAAAGATACACACAAAAATACAAAATTGGACAAATGAGGAGCAGGATAAAAACAGCACACTGAGTGAGGGACTTACATGAACTGCAAGTGATGTACCGAGACTAAATCAGGGTCGTTGGGTGTCCTCATTCACTGTGCTTGGAAAGAAGAGAATGCTGTGTCTGATAGTGCAAACATGGTGTGACAATCACACTGACAGGGACAGATTCTTTGACACTATTTGCATAAATTGATGGTAATTGGTGATGACAGTGATCACTTCCATGGACAAGCAGATCGAACAAAACACGCACAAACAGCAAAACAAATCCAACAGTAGACAAGAGTTACAAAGAACAATTATTCAAAAACATAAACAATCACAAACGTATGTAATAATTACTAGGCCTACATTGTTAATTTAGGTAAAACAACTCTTTTAAACCTGGAGAAAATGTCATACATTTCAAATCAGATAAAAATACTTAAAATTTTGATTGAGCAAAACAAATACCAGGGAAGCATTTGTAATCAATGAAGACCGAATACTGCTCCTTGGCAGGTTTGTACACAACAAGATGTTTCTGTAGTTAGTGTATGACTAGAAAGAGGTTTGTACACAACAAGATGTTTCTGTAGTTAGTGTATGACTAGAAAGAGGTTTGTACACAACAAGATGTTTCTGTAGTTAGTGTGTGACTAGAAAGAGGTTTGTACACAACAAGATGTTTCTGTAGTTAGTGTGTGACTAGAAAGAGGTTTGTACACAACAAGATGTTTCTGTAGTTAGTGTGTGACTAGAAAGAGGTTTGTACACAACAAGATGTTTCTGTAGTTAGTGTGTGACTAGAAAGAGGTTTGTACACAACAAGATGTTTCTGTAGTTAGTGTGTGACTAGAAAGAGGTTTGTACACAACAAGATGTTTCTATAGTTAGTGTGTGACTAGAAAGAGGTTTGTACACAACAAGATGTTTCTGTAGTTAGTGTGTGACTAGAAAGAGGTTTGTACACAACAAGATGTTTCTATAGTTAGTGTGTGACTGTGCTACTAGAAAGGATTATCAAAAAGTGTTGAAAAGTAGTTTTATTTCATTTTATTTGTTAATTCTGGTTGTGAAGCCAAGGACTCTCAGAAAAGTTACTTTAATCACTATACTAGCCAAGAACCCCATGGAAAGAAGTTTTAGTTTTAGATGTGGGAAGAAAACCCCAGAAAATTAATCCAGGGAAAACCAAAACAATCAGGTAGGGACTGAAAAACCCAATCAACATAGTGCCCCCAGCGGGATTCGAACTGGGGTCCTAGAGGTGGAAGGTCAAGAAAGATACCACAACAGCAACTTGACCACCCAATTATAGATATAAACATTTAGGGTAAGTGTAACTGTGTTACTGTGATTGTCAATATAACAAGAAGCTGCACTGTTGTTAATAAATATCACAACGAACCTCAAAATGTAAAGTACTTCTTTAGTATATAATGTGGACTAATGATGGTAAGTGAAATCAAGACCAGCCCAACGTCCGCAAATCAAAACTCAGCCTTTCAATGATTGATGTGAATCAAACTACATGATGATCACACATGATGAGGATGTAAATGAATACATGAATAATTAGTTGATTTGCCTGTTAAACATAATGAGCTGGGTATTTGGAATTTAGTTCTGACGATAACAGAAAATAATGTCAGCCACAGAAGTTCTTTTTTGTATAATGAATGAATGTTTCACTAGTATTTCCTGCAAGATGCAAGACACTTCAACCATTTCTACTCCCTTGTTGTGACAAACACCTTACAACCCCACTGAAATATATCTCTTCCAAAAAGACGCTTTCCTTGCCAAAATAAAAAAGCCAATGCTTTAAATAGATTGAACCTTACTTATCCACGCATACAACTCAAAAAGAGAGTAAATTGCCAGGTATAGCAAGAATTTGTAACAAAATATATTAAACAAAATAAAAATTTCAATGCGCAGCTGAGAAACCGACAAACGAGGAAATCAGCTGATCAGTTGAACGCTGCAGGCCTGCTAATCATGGTTTATTAATGAATTATATGGTTTTATTGCACACATCCAGCAACCAATCTATTTACAACTAAAACTCAGCCAGAGAAAGATCATGTGTTCAAGATCGTTATCAAACAAGCAGAATGAACGGAAAGGGTCTATTTATTCGCCTTTATGAGATATGGCAAAAACCATAGGAGTACACTGTTTGGTTTGGGTGTACATGTATACAGACAAATTTACCCAAACCAAACTGTGCAATTATAAAGTGTCCACCGTACTTCAAAATGGCTCACTGCAATTTGTTTAAGAATGTTGAAAAATAAAAGTGTAAGACTGAAATCAACCTATACTGTACGAATGAAAACAAAATTAAAGAGAGATTCAAAAACAGACAATTTTTAAATTATAAAGACGAACTGAATGAGAGAAATAACAAATAGAAAATCAAAAAAGTACATGCAATTAAAGCATACCACTTACAGCAAACAGACATACAGTGCAGCTAGGTGGGGAAGACACCCTGGGGGTGGGGTGATCCTACAGTATCACACAACACTTACGAGCAGGGGAACGTTTATGAGTAACTGGCATACCTTGAGCTGACGACAATCTGAAGCTTAAAAAGATTGGCTGTAAAGATGGGGGGGGGAAAAATAGATTATGCAACATTCAGCCAAGGGTCGGATCCAATATATTTTCATACCTTTTGTTTATTTTTGTTGACATGTTTTTAATGATAACAACAACAATGTAAAGTCATATGAATGTATACAGGTTTATTTAATAGATACAACTACTAAGACAACCAGGCCCGATATTTGGTCTATAGAAAAAAGTAGGAATTTGTTATCGAGAAAACATGGTGTAAGCTTTGATGGACCTTTCAGGCTATTTAATCACAATTTGTCTGATTGTAGAAAGAACATCATACCTGGATAACACATCAGTGATGAGGTGATTGTAATTAGGTCTAATACTTCACAGACGCAATGACTGCGTTAGCTTTCAGAACTCTGATTAATACCTTGATGCACCTGGGAGTCAATTGAAAGTTACCTTCCCTCAAAAATGAAAAAACTGCCTACATACACTACATTGTATACATATGTTTTACTACAGTTGACTTAACAGTTATTTTGTAACATCTGCCATAAGAATTTCTTAGGTTTGGTATCCTGTATCCAGGTAGTAATTATGGGTATCAGCCTATATCCCTGGTTGCCTTGATTTCTATCACATGTTGTCCAGGAGAGAAACAGGGAACCAGTATCCTTACCTTGTGGTCGCCCATACATACGTCTTGCCCAATAACATTATACATTGCCTTGTGATACAGATCCTACAAGCAAAGACACAATCAAAATGGTTATTTAAAAAATGCTCGAAACAACTTTGGCGGCTTAACTTGCAAAGCCAGGATTCGAACCCACACTCTGATGTAGTGGTTTTAGGAGTACATCAACTGTGACAGTTCGATACTGAAATATCTAAAACATTCTTTATCTACTTAAAACCAAGATGAAAGGTAAATTTGGGAGTATTAATTACCTCCTTGATTAGAGGTTTGGCAGACGATGAGAGTAGAATCCGATCACACCATGCTGGGACTCTAGTCTTCATGTAACTCCGCCCATCAGTAACATCTTCACTGTATGGATAACTGTATCAAAGAGTAAGGGGGAGTTAATGAAATTCATAGGTCGAGGTTCAGAGTTCAAGGCTTACTTCCTTAGTATCAACAGTTAACAATACAGTCCCTTCAACAAACAAGTAAAAATTGAGTTATAAACACTTCACAAAAATGATACCAGTATTTAAAAGACTCTCCTGTTTTTGTTCGTGCCTTCTTTATAATAACATTGTTAAACAAAATTCTATAACCAAATATCTAAGGAAAAAACAGACAATTGCTTGTATCATTCTTGATCGGTCATAAAATTATTTCAAAACAATTGGGTAATCAAAATTTGGGCAAAGATGGTGAGTCAAATATCCAATAAACAGAGGTTTGTTATTAAGAGTTGAAGTCACCCACCTTGGTGGAAACTCCCTGTCAAACTCATGGAGTTGATTTGTGAAGCACAGAAGTTCTTTATCAAACTGAAGAAGCTGTTTAGAGAAAGGACAAAGATAGTCTTATCATAGTCACAGATGAGGAAGTAAAGTTGTACATTCTTGCTTTTAAAGTCAATGTCTCGTCTTGTTAAAAATTCTACAGAGAAAACTTCTTATGACTGAAAAAGCTTTAAAAAATAACCATTATCCTTACAGAGTTTAACACAAATATCTTACCCATTTGGGACTATCTCGGAGTAATCTGTTCGGATCATCAATTTCGAATCTCTTCTTCTCCAAGATCAGTATTGCCTGAGACAGAAAACAAAACCAGATGTATAAGAGACTTAGATTAATGCAGCAGTCTTAATCTACAGCCCAGTGCATCTTAAGATTGTCTGTTAGTTCTTAACAGAAGTTCTTTGTTCAATACCCCATTTGCACAAGCGCCATCTTGGGAAACCGAGTACAGTTATAAATGAAATCAAGCTGCTAAGATGGACACCATGCTGTAGCTGACATGTAACTGTGCTGGGTTTTTTCACTTTGTACCACATTGCTTCAAAATCAGAGCGCCATGATGGTTGTCAGTGTTACTTTGTCTCGGATTTCCCCCAGAATCCTTTGCGGGCCGATCATGCGCATTCTGCTCTACCAGACAGGCTCCTAGTGGATGATACCCATGCCTACATCCTTAAGGACTGTAAAGGGGGTAACCCTGTTTCAGCCCCAGGAGTAGGAGGCAACGTGCCCCTGGTGTCAATTGATTTGGGTCGATAGCCCAAATCAGTTATGTGTAGCCCTCACCTTGAGTGGCCGTCCGTGGCCTTGTGAGTTAGGCGATATCTCATAAAAAAAAAAAAAAAAAAATTGGGACATGCATATGGTTATTGGTATTTGTTGTCAGGAACTTTCTTAAATCCAGTAGAATTTGTCAGTGTGCATTAAATCAGAACCAAAACCCTTGGAGATTCAGAATGTAAGTTTGGTTGCATGGTACTCAATCAGTAAAAATCAGGCAAGACCTGCCCCAGGGAAAGGGATTTGGAGGATTCCAGGATGTGTCTACACACCTTGTTGCTTCCTTCTCCATCTCTATACGTTATTCTTGTCACATTCTTATCTTCCTTTGTGTACTCAGGTGTTGCCTCAGCTACCAAATCCTAAGGAAAGAATGTAGATCATACTTCAAATTAGTCTAAGATTTTCTAAGAGAAAGACTCAATTCAAGCTCATAGCTTTTTACAGCTTGTTTTCTTTAAAAAGAATACAACATAATGAACATCTCCATTGCTCAAAACATCAAACATTTTGACAAAATAGTTTAAAATAATTTGAATAACATTTTCTCCTGTACCTGAATTACACCTTGGGAATCCAACCTGAAGTTAAAATCACCAAAGAGGAACAACGGAACCTTATCATGTTTATCCTTGGATAATCTGTGGAGATTAACAACAAGAAATGTTTGTCAAAAGTCATTATTTAAAGGCAAAATATAACTTTGGTTTTAATCCTCTATGAATGTGTACAATAAAACTAAACTGTGAAAATTGTATTTCAAAAGGTGGAAGTGTTTTTGAGATAACGCTGAAAATCTGGAGCGGTTATTGGAATACACATTTTTTAGATTGAACATTTTGTTGAATCCCTTTCTCCACAAACCACATTCCTTTGAAGAGAACGCTTCTAAAAATGTAATACATTATTAACAGCTGAAGTGCTTCTTACCAAGTAAATTTTTACGGTCATTAATTTTTTGAGTAATTACCAAAGGTATACCATCCCTTTAATTTATTTATTTTCATTCTAACAAATTAAAAGCTTTAAAACAAACAAATCTTTTCACAAAACATCTGCGGAAATCACAACTAGAAGTAATTAAAATCCCATCAGTTTGGTTCAACTCACCTTTGTAAAACATACTCCAACGTTCTTCTCCTGTTTTTACTGTACGCTGATGGAAACTGTATCAACAAATATACCCACAGTTACCTAAATAATCTACAATTATAGTTAAAGACAATTACGTCATCCGATAATTATTAACTACATTTGTATAAAAAAAACCTATTCCTCTTTAATGACAAAACAAAAATGGGTCACTGCTGTACAATATGTTTGAGTCAAAAGACAAGGCTTAAAGTAAATCTTTAGATTACTGCATCAATACATCTTCGAAGATGACATTGGCAGGAATCGAACCACAACCTAGCCTTTCCTTGTAGACTTCAAACTCAGAGATAACATCAGGGGTAAGATTTAATGCTGACAAAAAGGTCTGAAACTTGAATCCAGAACTTAGCAAGTACATTGAAATGACGGCATTTCCACCGTTGATAACTTCCAGAGTTAACAATTTCAAGGATTGTTTGGAAACAGTGTCCAATCAAAGGGCACGATTTATTTATATCTAGAGAAACTTACATTTTGTTTTACCAGGCAGACTTTTTACAAAATTTGAATTTGGATAAGTCTGGAATTCGTCATCCCTGTAACCTCTTGCTAAACAATCCACACACAGAGACTTTGCAAACATATGAGTCTGGCATTTCATACTGTGAACTGTCAAGACTCAATCATTCCAATGAATTAAATTTTATAAAAAGTAATAATTCTCAACATAATATGACGCTATTTTGTCTTTGACTTTGCATCTGAAACCATTTCAATGTGGAAATTCAGTAAGTAATAGCAAACACAAATCATCGTATGGAAACACAAACATGTTTAGTTTGTGTAAACACAAGGGCCATCGAGCTGATCTCGGTAACTTTGACGGACTTTGGTGTGGCACAAAACCGAACAAACACTTCACAAGAACAAACTCAGCAACTCACCGTTTCCATGGCCACCATGTTGCTTGCATCATGAAACAGATGTATATTAACCAAGTCAAATATCCTGTGACAAACGAAGACGGGGAATTGAACTGTTTGCTTTAGCCACCGGGCATTGCTACACAAATAAATTTTACATATGTATGAAAACAAACGCAACAGATTCTACAAAAGGGCCGATAAGTATTACTCTCTGGGTTCAGACCTTGGAAGTCTTTGTACTTTTTTACTGTTGATTTAAGCCATTATATTGTGACATTTTGATAAAAGATATGAACTGGTCATTTGAACTCGGACAATAACTGATTAAAACCGTGTCAGCTTGTACACTGCTTTGTTAAGTTGATAATATTTTTGATGGATTTTGGTGGAAGAATAGGGAGGGTCAAGACACACATAAATGTATTCGGGGTTTTTTCACTAAAGATAATTACTTTAAAAATTATTGTTACCTGTTTTCTACGTTCCATCTTGTTCTCAGAAAACCTTTCCTTGACCACACTGTCTGTTGTCAAAAATAAATTGAACAAATTTATTTATTTCTAAACATTATTTTCTTTTGAAGTGCTCATCGTTTACCTACATATGTAAGACCCAGTGGTATTGGGAACTAGACATAACTCCATTTGGCCGTGTTGGTTTTAATTTTAGTCAGTGTTACCATTGCTAGACCATAATTGCTTCTCTACACCTGTGTAGACAAAATAAGAATCAATTGATTTTCTCAATTGAACTTACAACTCTTCACAAGACTGTCAACAATAATTACTTCCCTCCACATATTTGTACAAGGGACCCATTTATAGTGAGAATAGTGAATGATTTCTTCCCCTCACAGGCTCCTTCACAGGGATTTATGTATGTGGGAAAGAGGTTGTAGAGTAAACTTATCCAATAAAGGTAGAGAATCTGATTTGAGAATACTCACTCCTGGGAAGAAGCTCTGAGGGAACTTGGCTTTTTCAAACATTGTTTTATTACTAATCATGTCAAGGTGCTTGCCCTGGAGTGTGCTGAATCTGCAAGCTGTGTGATCAAACAAAAGCAATCAAAGATACACATCAATTTACATCAAGTAGTAACACGCTGTTGGTATTGTTTCAGCATAATGTGTTTTTTTCTTCTAGCAATGTTTAGATCTTTAGTTGTTACTGGTTGTATCAACTGTTTATTTACCTTTGAAGTCGTACATCTGTACATTCTGTAGGGATTCATGAACGAAGTAAATATTCCCGAGTGCCTGCAAAATATCATGAACAAGAAGATGTTTACATTACTCAAATTTATCCATGACTGTAAACTACAACAACAACAACCCCAATAACACAGTGAGTGTTTATTAGCACACATCTTCATTTATGCGTTTACTTTATTCATTGTCCCGAAACTAAAACAAAAAGACTCATTATGATTTTTATTTTTAATACATTGGTCATTTTGGCCAACTCTTATTCGTCACAAAATATGAAAACAACAAAACCCTGTAATAAAACAAGATAGTTTTAATTTGTTTTTCTTTTTTTCTTTTTCAAAAACACTTTTGAAAAATAACAGTAATCGGGAACTGACAGTGACAAATACTCGAACTACAATGTGTTTCCCAGCATTAGCTGTCACTGTGGATGAATATAAATGACTCCCGAAGCCAGACTACTGACCAAATGCTCCTTATAGAAACAACTCCCTCTTGTTTGTATCAACTTATCTATCAACAACAAAAAACCTGAAATGATAAAAAGGACTTGGTAGGTCAATCAATTGTTACAATATCTCTCACTATTTATACCCAAAGAAAATTTTAGATTCAGCTGGAGTCAACACTTAATCGTTCACTTCACACCTCTGTGTCAATAATCTGCCAGGGTCTACGAAGAGAGCGAACGACCCATTAAACCCAACCTATGATTGATCAGAGATAAGTACAGCTGGTTGGCAATCAAAATAATTGCTGATAACATTTACCGCAAAGGACTACTGAATACTCCAATCTTATTGCTAGTGGGAGTCCAACAGCGGTGTTTTTATAAATAAGTAAACAATTAAGAACTTGTTTGACACCCTGTTTTGTCAGAGTGTGCAAAGTCTGGCTGGTGTGTAATGACTGTTTAAATGGCGGTGAGCGATTTGAAAAAGATTACAGTGGGGACAAAGGGCTTGATTTGATTGCAACAGTCACCCTCCTGGTGTACCATAGTGGTAGAAGACCTGTATACACAGGTGCTGGTGTGGTCATTAACACCTTTTTGATGACCTAACGAGGTTTTTAACAAGTTAAGATGAATGCCAAATTAGCATCAACCTCTGCACTTTTACTTCAAAATTTATTCAACATTCACTCCAGATTTGCTTAATTTGTCTTTCTAATTATTTATTTCTAGGTACAGGATCTATTGATGTACAAAACAAGCATTATCCAACCTTTGGTTTGCAAGGAACTTTGAAAGTTCTTCATTTTTAGGCTAATTATCCCTGTCTGATACAGACTTCAATCTCGTTGATACCATGACTTATCATCATAAGGAGAGATTAGTTTTTACTATCCCTAAAGATTCTTCATCATGGTCTTCATCATCTCTATGGTTAAGTATTCACAGTTTTGTACACATATGCCCTAAGCTTGAACCTTTGATCTTGTTATGCCATGAATCAGAAATGCATGAATTTCATGGAAAAGTGAACATCATAAAAGCATTTCATGAAAGTGTAGTTATTTAGGATTCTAACCGAGTAAACATTCAAATCAATTGATCAAGCCTTGCTTGAAACAAAGATGCATTCCTAATATCTTAGAACCTCATCTGCCTAAATGAAAGTGTGATTTTCTGCCAAATAGAAGAAATTTTTTTCAAACCTAAGTGAAACCCTCGCACCTGTTCCTTTAGAATAGCGCCCTCGGTTGATTGACAAAACAACATGATGATTCATGCTATATAAACACCCCCACCTTAAAGGTTAAAGGTTATCATACACCTCACAGTACCAATAAATGATTGCTAAGTAAAGAGTAAACTAAGATTGAAGAAATTGATTAAGTCATTGAAAATGTCATTTGAAAAATGATTAAGCATTTGGAATTGTGGCAACTTATCGGGGGGTACACTTTGTCCCTTGAAATCTACTCTTAACAATCACAGTAGAAATCATGCATTGAGAGGCTGTCACAAATGAAATGCTTTGGTTATCTTGAACAATGTTAAGTTAATGCGCTAATAGTGTGAAGTCCCTGTCATGTTGGTTGCCAGGAGAGATACTGAATGTATCAATGTTAACACTAGAGGGCGCTATAATGATTTAAAGGTCTAAATCACAGGAAACCATCAGAAGCTCAAAGGTCTCTATCAAATCTATTATATTCAGTTTGCAGTAACACCATGCGACAGGATCTGTTTTGCTGTGTACATGTATATTGTTCTGATCAGAACTTGTCTTGTTATTATCTACTGCTGCAGAGTAGTCTACGATTCAGGAGACTACCTAGTTCAAATAAAAAACTGTTTCTGCTGTTTACCTAATACCTAGGAAACCAGGGAATTTTTCGCTTGTCACATCCTTCTACAAAACCATCATTAAACTTGTAACATAGCTGATTTTTCATAAGTTTCCACACTTCCTTTTTTGGAAAAGCCAATTATTATAAATTCTTAGGGTGTTTTTCATGACCTCCTGTGGAGGCAAGCTGGTCTGGAATGTCACGAAGGCCTGTCTTTGTCTTGGTCTTGGTCTTGGTCTTGGTGTACCTTCACAAGATTATTGTTTTCAGTTAGTCTTATTAAGCTGTCATGGAAGAGCTCTTTTCTCAAGAAACACTTGCCGTATTACTGAGATGAAAGTCTTTGTCATCAGACGGAAAGGGAACATTATTCTTATACATGTTATAAACAGAATATGTTTCCATTGTTATTGATATTTTTAATCTGAACTCACAGGTTAAAGTTCACATGGTTACTTCTTGATTGACTTGTTATACACCCTACAGACAGACTAAACATTCTATTAAATAGTCCAATCTGAGGACTAGGGAAGTCTGTTGTGTATGCACCAGCTGGGATCCAGATACAAATCAAACAAATCCTGCAGCTAACTCAAATCTTACATGTTTAAATACGCTGCATTCACGATACATGTACACGCACATGTACCATCTCACAAGCTTTGCTACATTGTTGTTTGCTTTTTGCTTTTTGTTTGTTTCTTTGTTGTTTGTGGTGGAGATAAAATCAGAATCAAAACTAACCAACTGGATGTCTCTCTTTTCACTTTAGACAAAGTGCCTTTCATTTACAATTAATGTTAGAAGTGAATTTGGACACCCTGGTCTCCAATTTGAAGTAACTTTGATTGTCTTATTCCTGAATTCTTGCTTAACACATTAATTCTTGCTTAACACATTTGAACAAGAAACCATTCTCACACCATTCCTTTAAGGTTATTGATAGAGGTGCAATCTTTTCAATGCATAATGTATGTCAGAATCAATCCCGGACGGGTCTGTGTTCTAAAGAATTGCCTCAAGTCCAAGTCCTTTTAACAGTAAAGATCCGTCACAGACCAATGTCAATTTGCAGAGGATTGAAATGAGGTTACAGAGGAATACGAAGCAATGATTATTGAATGAAGACGGCTTCTTCAAACAAAATTGATTCAACTTGAGAAAAACAACAAGTTCACTTGAAAAATAAAACAACTTGGGCAAAGAAAATTGATGCAACCTGTAGATTATTAATCCCTAATTGTTGTATTTTCTTTTTAATACAAAAATTAAACAAGGCTACCTGAATACTTTGGATATTAAAACAACCGTGCTACTACTGTACTACTGTGTACATGCATGACTGTGATATTTTAATATCAGATTGAGTATGCATACAGTTGGATTATTATCAGATGAGCAAAGGGATTTACTACTAATGTGTCATACTGCCCTCTGTTGTCCAAAAAAAGCCAATCACCACAACTTTTTCAATATTTAGAGTTGAAACCATTATTTTGAAACTGATTTTGTGTACATGTACTTGATTAGTTGTGTTGCCAACTGTGCTCTAAGAAACATTTTAAGACTGTCTTTGAATTCGATATTCAGCTTTCATGTTAGGTAACAATTAGATATGATTATTAAGTTTTGCAAAAAAATAGTTAGTGGCCTGACGTTTCAGACCATTAACTATTTATTGCATTTGCCATAGGTCTTTTTGGTTGGTAAGCAGTTTGCAAAAGCAAATATTTTATTTTGTCATTATTAATTATTGATACAATAATGGATTTTGGGATAGAGTGCAGGCTTATTACTTGGTACTTAAAATACAAAGTCGATCCCCCTTAAGGTGATTCCTTTCCTGCTGCTTCCCAGGTTGAATCATTAATTTGGGTGTGATCCCTGGCTATACGACAGGTTAAATGGTTTCTGACTGGCACCCCACCCCGAACAAAGATATTGACAAAACAGGGAGACCGCCAACATAGGGCTACATACATGTAGCTCAGTCGGTAGAGCGCCAGCACCTTAATCTGGAGGTCGCAGGTTCAAGTCACAATCTAGTCAATTTTTATTTGTTCAAACCCAAGGTTATTTAAAAATTCAAAACAAATCCAAATGAATATAACTTAATTGTTTTGGTGAGAAATCTTTTAAAACGTATTCAGGCATCTCTCTCAAGGATGACACAATATATGACTTCTTTTAAGATAAGAAAAATAACGTATGACAATTAGCTCAATGGAAGAGCTGATTGTGTAATTACAAAGTTGAGCACCATTGACTATGGTAAGTGAATGGATGGGTTACCACTCCATCTGTCAACTTGTCTTGTCGTGCTTAGAGTCTTTGAGGTGGCTTGTACAGCTGAAGACAATTCTCATAATTGAGAAATGACTTGGCTTCATGATGCATTCAACTCTTAGCATTATTAAAGTTTGTTTTTACTGTGTGATGAAAACAAAATCAATTTTAAAAATGAATACATATCTTAATTATAGGCAAGTCTTGAGCATATTATTTCAATGTCAAATAATAAACCACTGGGTAAATTTAAGTCAATTGTTGGGTGAGCAAAGACAAATAGACTAGTTTCTTTCTTCACCACCAAAATTGATTTAAATACACCCAGTCAGTTTCCCTTGTGGTTTATTAATTGGGATTTGAAATAAAAAGTATGAGTTGACTTGGGTAGGAGTTGACTCAGGTATGAGTTGACTTTGGTACAAGATAACCTGGTTAGGAGTTGACTCGGGTATGAGTTGACTTGGGTTAGGAGTTGACTCAGGTATGAGTTGACTTTGGTACAAGATAACCTGGTTAGGAGTTGACTCGGGTATGAGTTGACTTGGGTACAAATTAACCTGGGTAGGAGTTGACCCAGGTACGAGGGGACTTTGGTACAAGTTAACCTGGTTAGGAGTTGACCCAGGTACGAGTTGACTTGGATACGAGTTGACTTGCTTCCATTCACATGACGATCATGCTGCAGGCCACAGGCATGACAGGCGCTATTTCGGACATGGCCTACACTGCCTAGCATCTCTTAAAACAGCAAGGGTAAATTTTTATCAAACAAGGAACCCTTTCCTATATAAAAAGGCCATTTTCCCCCTAACGGAAGCCATCCACTTTTGTCCTTATAAACACACCTTAGACAATACTATTTTTATAGTAGAGTCAAATTTATATTTAAAAAACTTGACCTTTTGATGTTGTAAATTCTTGAACCAGTAGTTGCTTTCAATGCCTTATCTTCAATCTATACAAGTGTAGCTTGACCTCCCAATTATAGACATGAGTATTATGAAAAATATATCCACTGTCACTTTAATGCAAAACACACAAAAATAGGAGAGTAGAGAAAACAAACCATCAAACTGATTTGATATATTGGTTGTATCCTTACACCTTTGTAAGAGAAGCACTTGTACATGTATACTCTGCTTTCTGAGGACTGTGGAAGTAAAATGCTTGTGGGGTTTTTCCACAGGACTTGGAATACAGTCTCAAGGTAACCCCCCCCCCCCTAAATTCATTGGGATGCAATTATCACATCTACTATTGTATAAAATAGTAATAATAATAATAGCAAATTTTATAACACGCACATATCCACCGATAGAGAGTGCTCAAGGCGCCTACAAGAATACAATACAATAACTTACAAATTCATACATACATGGAAAATCATAAATGACAATGCAGTTACAATGATCGAGAAAAGGCTAGAGTCATCAAATGCATTTTAAGTTGAGATTTAAAAGCACTTGAGGAGCTAGATGTTTGTATGTGCAGCGGTAATAAATTGCACAAACAAGGAGCAGCTGTAGCATTAATATATTGTCAAGCCTTTTGAAGAGTTATTAACCTAGGGAGGTTTACTAGGTCCTTTGATATGTTGGAGAAAACCATAATAAGAACTAAGGCCCTGTCCAAACTGACGGCTACGGCTACATCACTGTGCCATCATAAGTTGACATCCTTAGCAATACCTTTAGTAACGGTCATAGCCGTAGCTTTGAATATGGCTTAATTTTCCCAAAGAAGAATACAATTTCAGAAGAATTCAAATGTAAGATGTTAGGCTGCAGCAACCTCGTTTGAAACTTTGTGAATAGACTGTGCAAGTCTCACGCGCATTCGAACTTCCGGGACCATAGTGGTCCCAACCATATGGAGTTTTACGTGGGCGAGATTTTGTTTCGTAAATCATTTTAGTTTAACGTAGTTTGTGACCTAGAAAATTATACATGTTGTTGGGAATGTATACTAAGTGATAACAAAATGTGAAACCAATTCAACAACAAAACGAAGAAAACCCGAGAATTTTACTTGACCTCAGCTTCCGATTATTGCAAAAAATTAAGAATTTTGTGCTCACCTCCGATCATAAAACTTATAATGTAAACGCTTGTTTTGGATGAGCGAATATGATTGCCAGATGCTGTAATTGCAAAGCGAACCCTTTTCATTGCAGTCTATGGTTGTTGAGGCGTCAGCATCTTCTTTAAACTACGATACTGGTCAATTTAAAACCTGTTTGACCATCACGAATCCGCGTAAGGGGTTTCTAAAAAGTTACCATCAAAAAAGCATCCTTGTCCCAGAGTTTTATTTTTTGTTCAATAATAATTAGTATAATTTTGTGTATTTTTTTCAAAAGCTAAAACTAATTTCATAAAACTGTCATGAGATATAATTTAAAACAAAGATTTGATTTCAGAAATAAAAATGTTCTTTGTTTGACGTGTTTTCTCGTTTGGATACGCACGAGACTTGCACAGTCTATAACAAAACTAAATTGCAGGCCTTATTCCTCTATGGACACACAGTCAATTATAATCTTAATAGGTACCAGCACACTTTAACTCTCCATGGTGCCTGCATCTTGAACTCTCACATTCATGGTGGATGTGAATCTAGAGCAAAAGATGGCACAGGGAACTGTTGAATCTATCCAGGGAAACCTTTATCTGGATTTGGACGACCGTTTGAGTCAACAGCCTTTAACGAAATGTTCACGTGACTTCAGTGACTTTATTGCCTACGAGTCGTTTGTTTACAATACAAACTGCAAGAGGTGTCTCTTCTTCTGACCTGAAAGTGCCATTTGAAGATGCATGGCCTGCAGTGAGAATTGCACTTGACTCATGAATGCTTGTTTTATCAACAGACGAGAGTCTTGGGTGAGAATTCGAAGCTGGAAATCACAGCCACTCGTTGCTTAATTTCAGTCATTTGTTTTTCACAATGCCAAGGAACGGTCAATTTTAAATGACCTTTGAAAATGCTATTTTTAGAAGATGCTGAGCAATTACACTGAGCATTTCAGGGATAATCAAATATTTTTACTTTATTTAGAAATGCCTGTAGGCAAGAGACAAAATGAGCATCATGTCTGCAAGGCTAACTCAAATCAAGAGATCGTCAATTGAGATGACAGAGCAAAAAAAAAACATCAGATAACAGCCATGAATTTGAAGAAATCTCTTTCATAATTAATCATGAACAATACCAATTGATGATACCTTGTGCATTTTCTTACAAATTAATGAATATTAGAGATGCAAATAGCATTTGACCAATGACACATTAAGTAAGGCTGCAGAGAGGTCAATTTGCATCTAGCGCTGTTCCACATCACAACAGCAGACATTACTTATGGTCGCTGCTCAACATCAATCATTCCAAATAATAAGAAACATACTTCAAAACAAAGGTTTCTTAACAAGAGTATTTATTATTGTTGTTTTACTTTCTTTTACCAAGACAACACAACAATGTACACAACAAAAGCACTGAGTGCACACAGCAGACAAATAAAGACATAACGAACTTCAATTTTTGTTTTACAAGATTGACAGAAAAGAAAGTTTTCTTCAGAGGGCAATCTCAAAAATTAAATAAATTAAATGGTAAAGTGAATTGAGGCTCAATGTAATATGACGCTACTGGGTGTTACATACAACTTGGCTGCATACATTTGTATGTTTAACATTTACTGCATAAATGATTTGTGATGATTGTCAACACATTTCATGAAAATCTAGAAGCAATCCTTGTAATAGTAAAAGACAGTTGACGGACGGTGACTGCTCTACATGTATGTTCCGACAACCTCATGTTCTGACAACCCAATATGTTCCGATAACCCCTCAACATATTAGGGCTAGGGTTAGGGTTGGTTGGGGCTGGGGTTAGAGCTAGGGTTAGGGTGAGGGCAAGGACTAGGACTGGGGCAAGGGCAAGGCTTAGGGTTAGGATTAGGATTTATTAGGAAAATACATAAAGGGATGTGCATAACATTGGTAAGATTGAAAATAAAAATGTTCACTGATTTACACACATGGTATAATGATGGTCATGGTGGAAAACTTCCCTTCAAATATTTTTGCCTGAAATACTACTTTTGGAAAATGAGTAAATAAAGTCAATTAGTTTTGATCTAGCAAGTCCAAAATCTATTGTTTGAAAACTGTGATGGGATTTTCCCTATTTTCTTGTGACTCCGATGACCAATTGAGCTTAAAATTGGTTGGTAACTTCATGTTTATGTTACTGGTCTTTAAAAATTACTAATGTTGTCAACATGCTTTACGCTCTCCTGATTGAAACAGACACGCACACTGATGCTCAAGAATCTGAAGTCATTAATTTCACATTGCGGAGATGCAACACTCTAAACCCCCCAAAATGAAACTCAAAAGGAACCAGCCTAATGCTTGTTCATCTAAATCACATAAGAAGCACACAATACCAAAATGACGGCTCATTTATTATTAGTAATGAACAAATTATTTCCTTCAACAACGAACAGAGGTAATTGGTGCCCAAAATGACAACTATTTTATCAAACTGTCAAATCTGTCATCAATGGACAATACTTTACTGATTCTGCAAAAAGTACAAAACTGTCTGCTTTCCACAATGCAGTGTGTCTTGTATACACGCAAGAGAGTCTAATCATTATTGTATATTTCTGGTGATGAATCCAAGGATGCCTCATCAGCTCAGCCACGACACACAAAAAGTACATGTCATTTGTCACTCATGCTCGACTTCATTTTAAAAAGATAATAATTGAAAAATAACGATGCTTGATGCAGTCTTTGAGTAATTAGTTCTTGAATTAAAATCTCATTTATACCCGGATCCAAATACAATGTATAGATGTTTCACTAGAAATGTCAGTATACCATCTTTTGAATGAGTTCTTCCTGTAGTAGAGATAACAATCAGTTGACATACAATACATTCAGCGCATATTTGTAGCGCATAGGGACCTCATGGTTCTGAGCACTTAATAACAATGGCTTCTTTTTTATTTTTATTATAATTAATACATAAAGTTTTACATGTACTTTAGATTTGAAGAAATTACTTGCCAGTTTATGAGGTTATTTTTGTCATCAAAAACAAACAAGAACGATATTAAAGTTATTATTTCAACAGCTTCTGAGTTTTCACTGGCAGAATCAGAATTGACAACCAATTAATAGATGTTACAAAATAAGATTCAATCTGCCTCTAGCTACAGGGCAATCTTGGTGGTCTAGTTGTAAGACATCTGCTCTAGATGGGTTCTAATCCCACCCAAGTGATTTGCCTGTGAATTTGTTTTCACATGACACGAGAAACTTACTGAGTATACATTGTACAGTGCTTCACACACATCGGTTTATGGGTAAAACCAAATAATATGATATACAATTAAATATTCGAAAGTAAAAAAATAATGTGCATGAGTTAAACAATTTTAATATGAAATATTAAGACATACATATAATTACTTTAGCAGAATCAATCAATGGTATGCCGTTACAACCAGCTGTGGTCTCTAGTTAGGAGTTACCATCGCTCCAGCCATTATCGAGTTACCATGGTGGTTTGGTTAGGATATATAATTACAATTGATTCAAATTGTATGAATCGCTCCTTGATTAAATTAATTCTGATGGTATTTCAGAAATGTTTTGCTGTCTTTTCTTCTGATGGGTCGGACAAACTTAGTGTGGAGAGCTAATGTATAGAGCCTTCAAAGTAGGGTCATAGATTGGTTTGTGTCCACGTAATGCTGATTTATAGGCAAAATTATAAAGAAAGATCAAATAAAAGTCACAAGTGAAAGTTTCAGCTAGAGGGTCTAGTTGCTGAGAAAACAGCAAAAATCTGCCACGGGATTTTTTCACAAGAACATTGATTTCATCCCTGTTTAGCGAGGTGACAGCGGTGACCAAACCTATCTCAGTACACAGCATTCCAGAACGGACACCAACCCTTAGAAATCTGAGAAACGATTGTTGAATTGTTGTTCAGATTCAAATGTTTATGGGTGAAAAATTATCCAAACCATACTACTTCGAAAGGAATCTTTTCTAAAAATAGTTAATACTATCAACAGCTGCGATGCTTCTCACCAGTAAGTTTTGAGGGTCATTAAATTTTGGAGTGTTTACCAATCTATGACCCTACCTTTAATGGTGTTTTTTGATGCATCAGTAAACCATGAATACTCGTAAATACGACACGTACATGGATTGCATAGTTTGTGCATTTGAGGCATTATGCATAATGTGTTTGATTAAACGGACTTGTATAAACACGCATCTTGTTTCAACTCAACTCTGAGATACAATTATACAAACTCATTTTGTTGGATCAACTTTTTTGTTTCCGGTTCAAGAAAACATTGGAATAAATTGAAATCTGCCTCACTGTGTCTAGCAAGATTGTATGTGAAGGGATAACAACCCAACGCAGATCAATATTGACTCAACTCTAGGGAAGGCCTATTATCAATTCAAGCCAAGCCTACCGCCTATTTGACAAAACAAGCCATGACTATAAACCACTGCTTGACCAACTTCTTCATTACGCAGTCTGAACCGAGACGGTAAATATGCGCAAACAACTTTGTCTTTGTCAAATCCGTTGGAAAGGTGAGGGAGGGGGAAAAGCTTTTAGCTTGAGTCTCGGATTCTGCTCTCATTTGAACTCTTGAAGTGTCTGATTTCAGACAAACATGGAGGATAGTGTTTCTTGAGCTCAAATGCTGATTTTGTGAGATGCCAGGCAAAGCTCGGGGCACTAAACCCTGGTCATGATGTATAGATGACCACAAGACCATTCTGTATTGTCAGTCTGAAGTCATTTGTTTGTGAGCAAAAATACTTCAGTAGTGACTAGTGAGCAACATACTAGACCCATGCATAAATATATTCCTGTTCGTCCTCTCCGATCTGCTGGCCAATCCCTACTCACGCAAACTACTTTTTCCACAAAATGTTATGGTCAAAGAGCCTTCAACTTCATTGCACCTTCATTATGGAATGACTTACCTCTTAATATTCGCCAAGCTGGCTCTCTTCAGATTTTCAAGGGACTTTTAAAAACTCATTTGTTTGAATCTTTATTTGTGTAACTTGCTTTTAAAATAATATTCTTTTCAATGTTTTTTTGTTTTGTTTTTGTGTTGCGCATAGAGGCTTCTGCATTATGCGCTATATAAATTTCTGGTATTATTATTATTATGCACTCCTTGGTTGATGGGCATTGAAATCCTTCCTACCATGGTGTTATTGTTGCAAGTGAATTTACAATATAAGTACATCATAAATTATGCAAGTAGTAAAAAATATATTAAGTGCATACATGTACATGTACATATGCAGAAAGCAACTACAAACCAAAATGTGAAAAAGAGATCAATTTTTCCAGCATGTTATGATAATAACTAAATTGTGTTACTCAGTTATATCTACATAAAAACAAGAAGGCCTAAGGGAAACCTACTTAAACATTTTACACAACAATTCCATTAAATTACACAACAATTCCAGCAATACTGTAAAAAAAATGTGAACAACTACTGGGTATAATATGTAAAGAGGCTGAATGTAACGTAAATTTTAAAACAGATGTTTGATTCTACGCACATGTACAGGTATTGCAGATGTTGAAATGTTAGGTGGCTATTTAAGTACCTTGTCATAGGTATGCAGGGCAATATTGCAGGCAGCTAAGAGGCAACCAACTGCATTGTGGGCAAAATGAACACTTGGGAAGCACAAGTGGCATTTTTCTAGCAAAGCTTTACTCTCCAGATGCGATCAACTTAATCATTAACCACTACTTAATTTAAAGTGATCACATATTTTGGCAAATGGTCACTTAGTGGTCAGAAGTGGTCATTTCAATTCTACACTAGTAGAACTAATTACAATTGTAGATAAATTAACATGTTGTCGTGTTTTTTGTAATGGAATTACTGTTTGGCTTAGTGCTTCGTGATGTGCTTGGATCTACATTGTAGTTGAAATTTGTTACCACTTTTGTTCTCTTTTTCTTCTATAATTTGTCCTACACAAGGCTAAAAAGCCACTCTTGGTAAGGGGCTACAAGAAAATAACTCAGGGGAGCTGAATGGAGGAATTGAAATTCCTCTTAGAGAAACAGTCTAGACTGTAGGATGGAGGGAAACATGCACCAGGCAAGGAGCTACGGCTACAAGTGGATTGCAGCATTTAAGCATTGAAGTATATAAGATGTCCTTAACAACACCCTTAGCAACATTCGTAGCCATAGCCGCTATTTCAGCCGTTTTTACAATGGGCCAGTGTGAAATGTCTAATAGCCGCCAACTCAAGTATATGATTCCACTTTTATTATACCGTAAACCATTTTCCCTGGGAGAGGTCAGGCGTGTAATTAGTTATTCCTTCTTGATGAATTTCGAATGACAAGGATTGTTAAAGAAGACATTTCTCAATTCGCAACCTGTAAACTCACCACCCTATCCAATCATCCTCACAACTCATTGGACAAGGTCAAAATGTCACATCTTATAACTTTCAGAATGTGTGATTGTATCTTTGGTACCTGAGTCCATTTCAGAATGTGTGATTGTATCTTTGGTACCTGAGTCCATTTCAGAATGTGTGATTGTATCTTTGGTACCTGAGTCCATTTCAGAATGTGTGATTGTATCTTTGGTACCTGAGTCCATTTCAGAATGTGTGATTGTATCTTTGGTACCTGAGTCCATTTCAGAATGTGTGATTGTATCTTTGGTACCTGAGTCCATTTCAGAATGTGTGATTGTATCTTTGGTACCTGAGTCCATTTCAGAATGTGTGATTGTATCTTTGGTACCTGAGTCCATTTCAGAATGTGTGATTGTATCTTTGGTACTTGAGTCCATTTCAGAATGTGTGATTGTATCTTTGGTACCTGAGTCCATTTCAGAATGTGTGATTGTATCTTTGGTACCTGAGTCCATTTCAGAATGTGTGATTGTATCTTTGGTACCCGAGTCCATTTCTCATTTGGCCAGTAAGCTTCATTTCCATCAGAATCCTTCTGACCATGTGACCTGTGACATCACATGTTTACAAAAGAGCCACAGAGCTGGGACTTCCTGCAGGCACATTTGTACACAGCTCAATGGAAGAATACAACAAATCTTATGTTTTATGGAGATTGCACTGTCTGATTTTTCTCAACTTTTTATATGAAGAAAGGGAGGACATCTCAAAAGCTGTACAGCTGTTGCTTTTGTAACTCTTGAATTTATGTGAAAGTTATGACACAAAATGTAAATTTTCCCATATAGCCTGTGTAGTATCTTGCCCGTCAGGAAATGCATTAAAATGTGCAAGGTCACTACTCTGTAAACAAAGGTAACATGGTCTATAGATAGTTCCCAGTAGACGCCATCTTTACAGGCAAATTGCATTTTGGCATGCAGGCGCGTCAAGCGCTCAAATTATGAACGCAGCCGCGTCGTTCACTAACCAATCATGCAATGAGTTTTGTGAAATGTGCGCGTGTTGCACGCCGTTCTCACTCGAAACACATGACTGTGTGTTCCAAACTGCCCGTAAAGATGGCCGATTTACGTCATACTGCAACCTATCTACACAATATTCCTCAACAACAAATTCATTACCCTTGATATAACTGGAATGCATGTGCTCAATTTCACAAATTATGTTAAGATGAGTTGTCAATAGACCTTATTATGCATACATGTATGACGTCATTTGAGTAGGGCGCCCTCACCTAGAGGTCAAACGGAAGATGCTCATTGGCCAGTCTTGTGCGCCGCGCGTACAAATCAGCGCGTTTCCATTGTTTCATCATCAGTTTACCTCTAAGATGGCGGCTTGGTGATGTCAATGCATATGGTCTATATGACCACAGTGATTTCTATTGTGACATCACACTTTGCTGAGCAATTAAGATCAATTTTAGCTGTTTGTGGAGTTGAGCTTAGTACTCATGCTGAGCAAACAAGTAATGTACAATGTACATGTGTACATATAGGCCCAGTGCAAGGAATCTGACAAGATTTGTTTGTACAGAATTTACTTGCCTGACGTTTTGACCATAGCAGAGTCTTTCTTGAAAAATAGCCTTTGAGAAAGAATTCATCAAACTCAAGCAAAATGTTCCGATGATAAAAGGGTCTGTACATTTATGTACTACAATGTACTTATTTTTAATGTTCTACACAAAAGCTAAACCCAAAACCCTAACACATTAAGTCCTCTGTGAACTAACTAACAATCACGTCAAACAGACTTGGCCATCAAATTAATAAAAGACAAATTGGAACTTTGAAAGCCTTCAATTTGCTCCAAACAAGACTCGATCTAATCCCCAATGCCCCAAATTGAGTTTCCTCTTCTATCACAACGTAAGTATTGATCCCAGTCCCATCATGTTAAATTGAACGCCAATCTCCATAGGTTAGCCCAACACAAACTGTCCACATATAAATAAACATCCCTCCTAGCAAAACAACATGATTCCATCCAAATTAAAAAGTATGTCAGAGTAGTGCAGCTGTCTCCAGAATCCTTCATGTGCTGTTAATTCTACACTGGCTGCTAAATATTAAAAATGCATCCATCTGTTTAGGCTCTCGCTTTTAATCAGGAAACCGGTGCCCTCTTAATCAATAACGCCATTCTCCATCATCATTATGTCTCATTGAGAGTCGGTTACCGGTGAACAACGCCATAGGATGATGGGTAAACACAAACTGATATTGCTCAACATTTTTACTGGACTAGAATTTTTTTTTACAAAATCAAAATGAGAACAAACTATAAACTGTTTTTATTTGAACAAGTACTAAGACATGTAAGAGAGGATTTATCACTAATATCAGACTCGAAGTCAACATTTGAAAACCTTTGATTTGATTAAAGATATAACTCAGAGAGGTATTATTATTCAATTGAAAAACATAAGATTGACGGACGGACTTGCGTCGTGATTTTACTGGTCTGACACTAAAAACACTGGTCTTGGGCCTCGGGTCCAGTGTTAATTTCCAGCCCTGCTACTTAACAGGGCATTGTTTGTTGATACTTAGGTTCACTAATTAGTAACTGTAATTAGTATACCTTGATTTAATTATTAGTAAAATTTAATACAATTAACAAAGGTCAATAAAATTAAGAGTCCCTGAGGAATGCATCTTGAATCCAACCACAAATAATCACGACTTAGTGAGTTTCCTGATCAAGAAATTGACTCAAATTCTTTGGGAGCTGGGTCACATTTAAAGCAAGAATCATGAAAAAGGAGAAAGGAAAATTAAACAGTGATAAATGTGTACATTGAGCTACATGATTACCACATTGCCAGTAAAGTATAGCCAGGGAGGAACCCCCGACCCCTTGCCACCCCCAACATCCAATGAGATCGAAAAAAATGCACAAATGAACAGTTTGATACACTAAATGGCTTCCCTTAAATTATGTTCTTGTACCCCCTCCCCCTGCCACCCCCCCAAAAAAAAAACATGATATAAATACAAAGTTTAAATGTCTGGTTATGCCACTGATGATGGTATAACAGTGAATCAAAGTCTATACACAAAAGTAAATTTAATTGTGGGTTGAACTCGGAAAAATTGACTGGAGCAGGATTTGAACCTGTGGCCTCTGGGTTTACCTGCCGGTAACTGAACTATCTAACCCTGTGTTGTCAGTCTCCATATCTTGTTAATTGTTTGTTTACAGGCACCAGTCAGACCGTGTCATACATTACAACTACATGTATACACTGCTGTATAGCCAGTGATCACACACATTTTCCCTCGCAGTTTATAGCTAGAAATAAATTCAGTACAACAAATGCAACTTCCTTATTTTTCAAAAGGTGTGTTTGATTCTACATGTAATTGTAGCTGGACTGATATAGTGAACCATCTCAACTGACATACCCAAGGCAGGGAGACATTGTCTATACACATTAATCAAATTGCAGAATAACCAAGAAAGAAAAAAAGATAAACCAATCTTAGCACAAAACTGTGCATTCTCTATCATAATAAATTCAAGAATTCCATTCCATTTTCAAGCGCCAATTTGTATCTTCTACTGATGACAAAAATAGAACTTGAAATTCTTGAAAGTATAAACAACATTCCTCCTTGGGAAATTTGCCCACAAGTATTTGTTTCCTGTGTGTTAAACATTTTTTTAAAGAAGGATCTATGCTATTGGATGAAGTATAAAAATGAATATCAATTTTGATAGATCTGGAGGGAAAGTTCAGGTATGGTAGTAATGGAAGTCAATGGAACAGGATGCAGAATTATTACATCCTGAGCTTACAGACAGGGATTTTAGAAAAGTTTATTTCACATTATAGCGGATCTAGCTTTTATTTCAAATCCAATAAAAGTATTACAATGATGTTGTGTAATCTTTCTTATCAAAGCAGAAACTTTGTGGAATGAAACACTGAAGTTTTGTTTTGATCCAGGTAAACATAACATAGCGTCCGGATTAAAATGAACATTAATTCACACAGCGTCATAAAGCACACAGTCCGTCCTTGTTAGGAAGTACACGTAGTGCATCGAAAGTGTAACGCATTGTTTTAAAGAGGAGCTCAATGGTTTGTTCTAAAACAAGGAAGCTTCTCCAGAGAATTTGTCAAATCAGGGGTGAATATATTTAAATAACAAACATTCATTTACAAAGAAAGGTTTTTTATTCTCTTTAAAGCTAACATATCCTGTGCAAAACAAGCCAACTACTGATGCTACTGTGTGTTTGTATTGTATTCGATTTCCCCTATGTATTGAGTGATCAGCATTGAACATCACAAGGACATGAGACCCAGCCCTCATTTAATATATAAAACTTTAAAAGCCAAGCTGGGCTCCTAGGGGTACCTATCCTTCTGAAGGATGAAGTCTTCAAAGACACCTTAAGATGTTCACCTTAAGAAAGCAAAGATTTGTAACAATGAGGAAGGATGGTTGATTACCTAAAGGCTGATGAACGCTTGGAAGTCCTCTACACCATTCAATACCATCCAGGGATTGAGAGAATCCCATGGGGGGGGGGATTGGGGGAGGGCAGCGAGCCACAAACTGACAGCTCATTGAAGGTTAACAAAGCCATTCAACCAGTACTGCTCAGGTCATTGCCATGACAACACACACGTCATGAAAACTGTAATGGGCAATGGCAGACCACAGCCAGTACGGTGTAAAGTCATGGAAACTGAAAACCCGTAGCTGACACAGTTAAGTAAATTACACCCGTTGGTGCACTGCTGGCAAACTGATATGACGAGTCAATTTGAGCTCCAAATACGAGACGATAACCCTTGCTTACTGGATTATGAGGGAGACATGCCAAAGCATATTAATTAACAATCACCAATTTATGCAATTCTGCTCCACATTGCCCCAGCTTCACAAATTAATCTCATCCAAACACTCAGAGCCAAATTGACACATTTTATTGTCAGAGCACAACGTCACTAATTGAAATAATTAATCATTTCCTAAGCACACTGTTCCATCACTTTTCAATTGGTTATTTCAGGCAAATGACCGAAACTGACTTTTTCAAGGCGTGGTAATAAGGATTGATTGCAAGGCCCTTTCTTATCAGACCCTGACATATAACCGACCAATCATTTGTGGGCAGCTGAGAAAGGTCAGCTTTGAAAAGGTCATGACTTTTTTAACTGGGTTTTAATTTACCTGAAAGGATGTGACCTACTGGGTACCTTGTTAAATAAATGGCGTGAAAATTGAAGGATTTTAATTGTGATTTGGGTGCAGTAAAACAATCTAAATAGAATCTTGAATAATGCTTAGATATACTGAGTACTTTCCCAAATCCTGTGAAAAAAAAAATCGACCAGGCATATTACTCCGGTGGGATTCGAACCCACATAATACACTGGGCAAGCTCGGTGGTCAGGTGGTACATGTAAGACATGGGTTCAAACGGCGAATCCCACCGGAGTAATATGCCTGGTCGATTTTTTTTTTCACAGGATTTGGGAAAGCACTCAGTATATCTAAGCATTATTCAAGATTCTGTTTAGATTGTTTTACTGCACCCAAATCACAATTAAAATCCTTCAATTTTCACGCCATTTATTTAACAAGGTACCCAGGAAAGTACTGACGAGTACACAGAGCTTAAAATGCATCGGTGTATGAGTAAAAAACAATACAGAAAAAGAAATGAACTAAAAATGAACACCTGCTCTTTGATTCAGTTAACCCTAGGTGCAGGACATCTATTTACGAATATAATATATCATTTGTAAGACGTAAACAACGCTATAAACATGTTAATCAAAGTGAACTTCTCTTAGAACTATAGCAGAAAGCAATGTCGTGCTTGTTTTCATATCAGATTTGTTCTGGGTGTTATGAGTGATTTGTGTTTTGGACATCAACCAAAATAATTCCTTTAAATTTCTATATTGACGTCATTTGCGTAAAGATCAGCTTGAATGTAAGATTATCAAATCGTCAATCCAATAAATCTGTTATTAAGAAAAGCCTCAGGTCATGACTTGGCTGAGAATCAGCTCAAACTAGTAGAAAGTAAACAATCAAGTTCAGTTTGTACTGGCTCCACAAGGAATTGTTGTACAACTCACCTGTGGGAAGCAATTCAGTTATTTTCAGGCCTGAAATTTCATCTTTGAGAGGGCAAGGCAAACTTTTGAAGGGGCACCCAGGCCACAGTGGCCGTGTTTAATTCCCGGCCTGTATTCTCCTACATTGTCTACAATAACAGGTGAGGGGCACACTCAATTGAGTGGTATCAAGTTTTATTTAATTATAAATAAATATATTTAGTTTTAATATTTTCAGAAATGGCAACCATGGGTCACATTTCCTACTGAACATAAGTATTGCATGATAATTAAAATTAGAGACTTTTCTCACGCTATCGGTTGCTATAACAACAATGAGATACATTTATGAAACTCTTGGCTATTTAAGGTTATATCCGCCCGATGACCATGACGCTAAACACAACGCCTGCAGATTCCAGATTACCAAAGGGTTGCGTGAAACTATTAATTCCAGCCTGTCTTCATCAGTATGACCTTTCCGAAGGGTAGAGGCTAGGTCTGAAAACTAACAGCCCACTCCCTGATGCCCTTTGATGAGCTAATCACCAAGGAAAAAACCCATAAATGGGACGACAAATCCACAGGATTGCGAGTCAAATGATCTCATTTGCATTTGTAGAAACCTTTACCCTCAGTTACCGATGTTAAGAATATTACAATATGTTTTTAACATTTTCTAGGAGGGATGTAAAGTATGTAGATTTTGAGATTGCAGGAATAAATTTAGGTTTTAACCTCTAGTTAGGAAATACATGCATTCCTTGAACTACAAACTTAAATAAAATAAGTCTCCAGCATTGATTTAAAGTATTCATCTGAGACTGGGCCTAACTTTAATCATGCTAAATCTGGCAACATTATTAAATAATGTCCGTCTAGCAATAACCAAGGGAAAAAATCACAAAAGAAAATATCAAAATAAATAACAAATATCACATAAACCTCAGCAACAATTTTATTTGTTGTTACTCACCGTGAACTGGTCCACAATTGTAAAATCTTTGTCCAGTAAGATGCAAACTCTGTCAAAACCTTTCAGTGTGTCACTTTCAATTAATTTCCTGAGAAAACAAGATAACAAATCACATTCTGAGTTTAGTAGGAATCATGTGCACCTCTCACTTGTAATATTTACTTATTTCCTTTTTGAAAAAAAAGCATGGGATAAACTTTAAAGGTAATAAACAGGATTGGTAGAGCTGACAAAATAGTCTTAGCATTGCTCTTGTTTTGTGTGATGAACAACATATATAAAACTACAAACCTGTGAAAACTTTGGCTTAATCCGTTGTGTTAGTCAGGAGAAAATAGTGGAGGGAAAACTGCAAAAAATATTTAATGGCCCATGGTCTGAACATCCAAGAAGAAAATGTTTACCAACTTTTTGTCTTTGCTTTCTCCTTTTCCCACATACATGTACATCCCTTTTCACTAATTATTTATTTTTGTCCTTTGTGTTTCCAGCCTCTACCCACTTTCTCTCCTTCATTTGTCATCCCTTGCTTTTTCTGCATGCTTTCTGCCTCTCTCACTCTTTTCATTTCTTTCCACTCTGTTAAACCACAGTACACTTGTTTATGTGTTGTGTTGTCATTGAGCTTTGAGAAAGACTCTGCTAGGGTCGAATTGTCAGGCCATTAACTATTTTTTGCAAAACTACACGTACTTCTAGATAACAAATAGTTGGTTCTTATGAATAACCTTGTCCATAAAACACCAACCATTTCTATGAATCTACGCTTGCAATTATATGTTAATGATTTGGTGCCCTAGTAGTTTCAGAGAAAACCAATTTACACAACCTATTTTCAATAGCTGACATGTAATTCATTCAGGTTGTTTGTATTGCCTAGTATTGTGACAGGTGTCTTCAACTTGAGGGATGGGATTTACAACTCAAAAGTTTGCATTGATAAGCGATTTTCTTGTCAGGCTGTTTCAGAGACTTCAGCTCAACAAGGCTTACAGCTTTTGCTGTTGGTTGTAACCAAATAGTTGCTCTGTAAAAAGTCAAGGGGGAGGGGCTAAGACAGTGAAGACCAACTTTGTAAATATTACTGGTGAGAAGTAATCCAACACTTGCACAAAAAACAACAAAATTCAATTTTAAAACAAACTAACATTAATTTACAATTATTTACAAGGTAAGGTGGGAATTCAACCACTTTACAAACGTTTTGTTTATTTATTTTATTTATGAGAAAATAGAGGTAGCTGTTGCAAAGCGCTTACCAACCAAAAGCACCTATGGTATAAATGCAAAAAATAGTGGCCTGACATTTCGACCATAACAGAGTCTTCCTTGAAGAAAACTATAAGGTCAAAACTTAAGGCCACTAATTTTTGTTCTTACATTTATTTCATTTAGTCAAGGACCCATAAATGATTCCACCGATGTTAGGAAGTGATGTTTTGGTTTAGATATAATATCATAAAGGACTTGACCCTGTAATTTATATGAAACTCAATACTGTGTGTCTGCAAACAACACGGCAATGAAGCAGGTGACCTTCGAAAAAACAACTCTTGAAATAATAACCAACATGTATTTAAACTTGATTTGTTTATGTTCCACATCTTTCTCACCACTTTGATCTATTCTTGTTTATTTTGTTTTGGGTTTTTTTTTTTTTAGCTCTGTTTATTGAAGGGATAATTAGATTATGGATTTTTTCCTACCTTTTTATTTTTTAGTTTTGGGAAGGAAATGGCAACAGGCTCATGAGGGGACAGTTCCAGGACCTCCCTCATCAATCTGTCACAATTTTATTAATAATCTCGTAACTTGATGACATAGCACTATGCACAGTACCTTGGAAATCGACTGGTATCCTGCTCTCACCTTAACCCACTGTTACGACAGGAACTTGAGGCATGGGTACCAGTCTCTGACCAGGTGCAACTGGTTTTAAATAATGTATCAGCAGCCGCGAAACATCACAATTAATATTTGCACTCATGCGGATGACTTGAGGGTTTTTTGCATCTGTTTTATGCCATTGCCTGGAAGTAAAGTATTGATTATATTTTCAGAGCGATTGTTTTTTGCGTGGGTCTGGCTCATCAAGGTTAGACTTGTAGTAGAGATAAAGTGGATATATGATGGCTAGAAGATGTGGAGATGTAACTCAAGGCCTATTGGACTCAACTGAGGAAGTGGGGACCTGTCCAAACCAAACCCATCAAAAATAACTGTTTAAAGAGGGGCTCCAAGGTAAAATTCATTTTTGTGATCCACTCGTTATCCCGTAGTTAGAGGCCTTATGAAGATGAAAACAAAAGTCTCTAGCCTCACATTAAAATGGTGTAAAATGCCATTTATTTATTTTGTTTTAAGAGAAGAAACGACTTTTTCAAAAGTCAATTTATATTTTCTCTTGATGAGGCTTCTTCAACACAGGAGATTGAAAATACTTACTGTATAAAAATGTTGACGTTTCCCATGCAGAGTTCATAATCTTTGCCGCCGACTTCTTGCATATGAAGAGCGATAAGTTGGGGTTTCAATGTCTGCACAGTCTGCAAAGATTGGAATAAAAACAATAGAGTAAATAACAACCTGTTTAGGTTGCAATAAAAATACTTAGCTTCAAGTAAACTTGAATCCTTGGTTCTGATTCAGGAGTCTTTGCTGACAAAAAGGTTTGAAACTTTGACCCAGATCGTAACAAGTATGTTGATATGATGGCATTCCCACCTTTTGATAACCCCTAGAATTAAAGATTTCAAGGAGTTTCTGAGAGCAGCATCCTCAGCACTAGGGAAAAAGATCAAAGAGCAGGATTTCTTTATATCTAAAGAAGGTCAATTTTGCACCCTACGTATTGAGCTGTTCTAACTCCGCATATTACGCTATTTAAAGCTGCTCGTCATTGGATATGGGACGCAGAAGTGCTATACTTTTCTGTATTCCACTTGCTTTTATTTGATAAATCATTTTATCACATAAATGATCAAATACATTATACTCAACGGAGAAACCATCTGATTTGTTTTTTCACTGCACTAAGCACTTGGTGTTCTCATGATACACCACATACAAATCACTACAGTCAGGGTAGCTACTTCTGTGGTGTCCTTTAAATCAAAAGTTTGGTAAAATTGTCTTCAATTCTAAGATGGCCTACAAGTAAAACCTTTCCTGCAAGCTACTTGCTTGCAACTGTCTATCACATTGTTAGCCGAGAAGTTTGAAGCTCTGGTGTTCTGATCAGTAGAGTGTGGGTTCGAGTCCTGGTTGTGGCACTTGTGTCCTTAAGCAAGATACTTTACCATAATTGCTTTATCCATTCGGATGGGACATTAAGCCATACATCTTGTGTACTAGAATTGGTAATGCACGTAAAAGAACCCAGAACACTTAATGTGGAAGAGTAGGGGTTTACCCTGGTGTTTCTGGTTCACATAGCAAGCACCCTTGTTTACAGGTTCCCTCAGGCTTGCGAGCTACAGTGATTAAGTTCACTTATGAGGCATCCTTGGTTTCATTACCAGAAATATATAATGATAATACTAAAAAGACAACCACCCTCCATGCCCCTGGTCATTGGTGCTTCTTGAAATGTTGAATATTCCACATATTTGCATTTCTCTCCTACAGGTTCCCTTTTATAAAGTAAAAACTGACTTGCCCTTACAAGTGCAAGCATGCACAGGTCCCAACATACAGTCTTAAAGATAACAACGATACAGTCAAGCTCAGATTTTAGAGCTCAGATGTCAACTCGAGAAAGTAGGTCATAGGGAAGCTAATTCATTCCAACGTCCCCTATGGACTTATCACAACGAAATTGGGAAAGCTGAAAGGAAAAGATGGAGTTACTTAATGAATATGCATGAGATTATAAATTATCTTAAAGATTTACAATGAACCTGATTCAGACTAATATTGATTTGTCCAAAAAGAAATTTGATATTTAATTTCAGAGCTATCGGGTATTTTTCCATCAAGCTGAGAAAAAAAAAACTAGCACACACACACACATAATTGGACATGAGACTGGCCTGACACGAGCAAAGCATCAAATTAATCAAACTGTTTATGACAGCCATGTCACACGAATATTACACAAGTAACAAAACGCATCCTTCACAATCAGCGATTCTGTGCATGGAAACACAAAGCAGCCATTATAGCCCAGAGAAATACAAAAACACGCCTTAGTTTGTCGTTTATGATGAAGAAAAAATGCAGCGCATGACCAGCCAGCTAACGAACACACAGCAGAGTTGGGCTTCACTAACACCAGTTAAAGCCTCCATGGAAATCTAATAGCATTACAATTTGCATGCAACTCTTTCTCCTTTATTAAGTTGCTGATGAACACTACTCAGTTTTGTTCGGAAAGAAACAATTTATGCAAACTCCAGCATACTCTAGTTTGATTTGCAGTCCATATGAAGTACAAGCCAGTATAATGACCAAGCTCTTATAGTACAATGAATGCAATTAATTGCTAAGTTATTGTATGTAGATAAATAGCAGTAAATATATTTTTAATTTAGAAGTCCGAACAAAATGTTTATGTGTTTAAGGAATAAAGCCTTACATTTTCTCAAGCAACACACGCACACAAACCTCAACTGTGAAGAAGAAAAAACCTTTTCCACAAACTAGCGCGCCCCTTGACCTACATTTTCACGAACTGACAAATATAAATAGTAATTCATTGGATGGTGCTAATTCGGGAAGACGGAAAATGTCAATTTGCGTTAATTTTTGATGCTGCGAATGAGCACAAATCTTTCTTGCTTTATTGCTAATTTTGGACAAAAAGCAGTAAGAAAACTAGTTGAAAATACCCTGAAATTTTGTTGGAAAGCTTGATTTTAAAAAGTGTCAACTTTTGCTACTTACGTGTGTGCTAGTTCGTGGCGTCAGTGACAAAATAACCAAAGCTTTCTTGTCTTAAAATGTTGCTTTAAGTTTATTTTTAAATCCAACTAATTATTAATTTTCTCTACTATGTTTTCATACCAATGTTTACAAAGTAGTTTCAAGTTATTCGAGTAGGTTACTTTATAAGTTTTTACTGGTACTGTTTTATTTCAGTTGACTTCATTGGCATCTTTTTGACATGTTTATTCACACATATATAAACATAATTTGCCACCTCACAGTTGCCATGCCAACCTAATGAGACCATGAGAAACTCACATTCCTCTTTATTTCAACTGGAGACAATCCGTGGAGAAACAATTTAAGTGCAAATTTTGACAAAACAGAATCCCCAGCGTTTACAAATTGTACTCAAAGAGATGATAATAAACAATGTATGAAATGACAAAAATTTTAACAAAGATTTATTGTTGGCTATTGACAGAAGATATTCCTGCTGATTTCATTGATCCTTAAAATTCATATGAAAACATCATAAAATGTAATCATAAAGAAAAATTTTGTTCTATACAGGAAATGTTTGCCCATTTAAAGTTCAGAAACTAAAGGAAAAACCACTGACAAACTAATCTATTCAAGTATATACAAATTATTCAAATATTCAGATCTTGTAGAAAATATTATATCTGTGAAATAGTGAAACAATGTTTTGAACATATAAGTCATTCTTTAAATATATCCACTGGACATCCTCCTCATGTAAAGTTTAATTAAATTTATGATCAAATTAAAATCATTTTCAGTAACTCCTTTTTAATAGCATCCATAAAACTCATCCTTTTTATTAAAAATGGAACAAATTATGAAGCACATTTTCATCATTTATTTCACATTGTTTACAAAAAATATTAAATTCTAAAGAGGAAAAGCATTCAACAGATTTTGTTTTCTATTTTGAGGGAAAATTTTGGGGAAAAATGTATCCAACGTCCGAAGCCATCTTGCTAATTACGAAATGCTCTGTATTACAAAAAACAAAATGTGTTTCCTAAACAGATATAATTTTATGCATAGATTTTATCCTGTATGATGATTTGGAAACCAACATTGTGTACTACTCAATCCCTCGTTGAATCCATACAAGAGATTCAGTCCTCCCTTTAGAGTCTCCCCTTATTGGATCAGCAAAGCCTAATATGTCTGTTTACTCCTGAATCTAATTCTGTTAGTAACATTACCATCACTCATCTGCTTCTGTTTCCAGACAGATAAAGGCTACAGTCACACTCCTAGAAAGAAGCAAACCATGCCCTCAGAGCAGACACCAGAGTCCTTTCAGTCAGGCAGTTGAGTTATGATAAGATAAGAGGTTTTATTCCATTTCTCTGAATCAAAAAAATGTGGCTTTCATTGGCTATAAATTACATCACAAAGTAAAATCTAAGGAGTAGTGCGTATTGCTTAAATGCGTAGTGTGAAATGCAGTGAAATGCATTTTACGTATTTTAATATCTCCAACCAACAGCGATAAATATTAAACTAAAGCAAAGATGATGTACTTCCAGATCACCCACCACATCGCACTTCAAACAGCCGGGTTTGCGGATTCCAGAGAACGCCCTCTGTGTAGTGTTGAGTGTATGTAGGCCATATGGTTTTACTAACTCAACAAGAACGTCTTGCACCAAGACTATTGTTTCTAAAGCATTCAGGCTCAGAAATGTACAAGTGATCCAAACGCTGTACTTGCTCTATTGAACAACACTACAGAGGAACCCATGAAAGCTCACACCTTGTAAGAAGAGCCTTACATGATGGAAGTGTCTGCTCTTGGCTTGCCAGTATTTGTCCGCTAGTAATTCATTGCCTTGCAAAGGTGTGATGTTCAGAATTACACAAATAATAGTTAAGTGTGAACAGCTTAGTTAGTGTAAATGTCTATGAAAGAATTGTATAAACATCACTACATGTATACCCAAATTTTGAAAATAGTAATAAAAACATTCCCTTTTTTGTGACATACGGATACATCTTTTAATCATTTGGCACTTATTAGAGATTGAAGGGAACTAGACTAGAAGAAAACTCATCACAAACAAGAGAAAAGTCAATACTGCTCCCACAAGTTTGCTCGTTCAAATTTGATAAACCAAGTTATCTTGATTGGAAAACCGTTTCCATGGTATTGTACAAATAACATTGAAATGTCTTGTGTGTCGGTTGCTTCCTTAGCAACCAGAACCAATATCGGATAACATCTTAAAAACTTCATTTCAAGCAATGTGCATCAATAAGACTCTCCCGGTTGTGCCCGAAGGCACACAAGAAAATTGATCATGAAGATAGAGTATAGGGCTATTGTCTGACCAAGAATCTAGGTAAACTGTGAGAAGACCCGATTGCCTCGTCGCAGCTGAGCTCTCTTAAGCTTAGGGTTTCTTGGTGAGGCGATTTAAGGGTTGTGTACACAAAGATATAGTGTGGCACACTGTAGATTGCTATCCATTTAAACTTATGAGATTGGCGAGTTCTAGACTACACAGAGCTCGCAAGGTCAAACTTTGTCTTAAGAAGGAAACTTTGCATGGTTGGATAAACATTAGATCCATTGAATACATCCTCAAAGCTGCATCCACAATAAAACACCAAAGTATCAAGTTTGCAAATGAACAAATCAACAACTTGGTGTGTAGACTGAGACTGGGCTTAGAAGGGAGTTTGATTCAATGAAATGGAATTGGATTAAACCACACAAAAAATTAAACACGTCTTCAAAATCACACTGTTTACCTACAAGACGCCCAAGGTGAAAACATAACAAAAATTACTCAGGAATACAAAGATAAAAACACAGTAGTACTAGTAGTAGACAGACAGGCGTATAGAAGAAACACACAAGACAAATTTAACATTAATCCTTTATTCATATTTTCTTTGTGTGTCCTCATTACATTTTTCTTTTGTGTGTCCTCTGGAGACCTTGTCGTCTACTCACAGTTAATCAACTGCTTTTTTCATAACGCATGTTTGGAGAGAATTACATTTTATCACATAACATCACTGTATAAATGTTCATATATTCCCAATGGGTCAAAGTATTTACATAGTTATTTTTCAGTGACCATTCAAAAAACACTTTTAACGTGCTCTTTGTATCTGTCTTTAGGTAATTTTTATGGACCACATTATTAAATTCTGTTTCAATGTTCTTAATACATCTGTGCAGTTTAAAACTTGTTTCAGGCTTGTTTAAACTAATATTTATAACATTATTAAAAGCATTTGTAGAGCGCCATCTAGTATGACTATTCCGAGATCTGGTATTTCTTCCATGGCAAAAAATGGAAGCGGCCCAACCAAGTATCCTCAAAAACAAGAGTTTTTGAGAGCAAATATTTGACTAAAACTATGATGAAAATAAAAAGACTTCAAGTTTGTTTTGAAACTGTCCAGTGACTGTATAAAGCATATCAGCGTAATTTAACATTGGAAACTTAACTTTCCCATCATCAACCTGTGGTCGCTATGCAGACATTTTAATGAATAAATCATTACAAATGTTACCATCTTAAAATGAATTCATTTTTGTCATACCTCACTAAGCGAAGAAAAAAATACAAGGTTAAAAAAATGTTATTGTAAGTTTAATATAAGACTGAGCTAGACAGGGATGTGAAGTAATCTAGATTTAATACAATCTTATGTTGAGTCTTAGAAGTGGTACGCTGAGAGAAAATTACAAGGTTGAAAGATGTTATTGCAAACTGAAAACTAGGTGAATCAATTCAGAAAGGCGGATAATCAAATTGAGAAATGCGCGACGATTTGTTTACGGAAAGATGCTCTCCTTCCGTATGCAAAGTAGACTCAAGGATCTCTGTAGTTTTAAAATCTGATTAAATTCATTCAAAGAACATTTATTTCCGCCAATAACAAAAGGTCAATACAATTGATAAGAAGGTATATATTGAAGGAGGCAAATCCAAAAAAGCAAAACAATGCTTGTTGGCAGAAATGCCTTGGACAAAAATACAAACAAACGCACATGTAAGTAAACAATTACAAAACATCAAATTATAATTTTCATATACACAATATACAGAAAACAAATATGAATAACATGGTTTGTATTACTTTGTTTGTACAGAAGGCTATACAGGGGGGTTGTTGAGCAAGTGGGCTTTTAGTTTGTGTTTATAGGTAGCAGGTGTTGGGGCAGTTTTTATACTATTTGGCAGTTTATTCCAATTTGAGGGTCCAGAGAAACAGATGTTATGATGGAAGGCTGTTGTTCTGTGTTTGGGAAGATGAAAATTAGAAGAAGATCTGGTATTGTGGCGATGAATATTACGGTTAAGTTCTAAGTAGTCGTTGAATGAGTCAGGAAGTAGTCCTTTCATGTGTTTATACATGAAGATACACTGTTGGTATCTGTTGATACTTTTCAAGTTGAGTAATTTAAGTTTAAAAAATAAAGGACTTGCATGGGCCCTAAGTGGAGAATGTGAAATAATACGAACAACTTTCTTTTGGAGAACATTCAGCTTATTAAGATTGGTGCTAAACGTGTTTCCCCATACAACATTACAGTATTGGAGATATGGTAGTATGAGAGTGCAATAAAGTATACGCAGAACATTGTTAGGAAGGAGAAATTTCAATCGACTGATGACACCAATACTTTTTGCTACCTTGTTTTCTATTTCACTTATATGATATTTCCATGATAATTTTTCATCTAAATAGACACCCAAAAATTTGGTATTAATTACTTGCTGAATAGGTGTGCTATCGAGATTGACTGAGTAGTTTTGGCTGGCTGATTTGTGTCTGTTGGTAAAAATAATATAATTACATTTTTTAGTATTTAGGGAGAGCCTATTTGCTTTAAACCACTCACAGACATTAGTTAGTTCCCTATTGACATTATCAATCAACACGCGAAGGTCCGCATTGCAACAAAATATATTTGTGTCATCAGCGTACATGATAAAAGAAAGCAAATCTGATGTTTGACAAATGTCATTTATATAAATGATAAAGAGCAAAGGTCCTAAGATAGATCCTTGAGGAACCCCGCATGATATTCCTAGAGGCGCTGACAGAGAAGATTGGTATTTTGTGCATTGAGAGCGGTCATTAAGATAACTCCTAAACCAGTCAAGTGTAACGCCTCGAATTCCATAATAATGTAATTTATCCAATAAAATATCATGATTTATGGTGTCAAACGCTTTTGACAGATCCAGGAAAACTCCAATGGCATATAAATTGTTTTCAAAGGCATCTATAACTTTATTTGTTAAGTCAAGTAATGCCAGTGAGGTAGAATAATTTTTTCGGAAACCGTATTGATTATTGCAGATTATGTTGTGTTTGTCCAAAAATGACATAGTTCTTTTGTGAAGAATTTTCTCAAGAATTTTAGAGAGACATGACAGCACAGAGATTGGCCTATAGTTACCGAGCTCACTATGGTCTCCATTTTTAAAAATTGGAGTGACTTTGGCAGATTTGAGTTTGTCTGGAAATATACCTTTAGTTAATGACAAGTTAAAAATGTGACACAGTTGGTGACTTACCTGATTAATAACAGATTTTAAAACCCTTGGGCTTATTTCATCTATGCCTGGAGATTTGTTGTTTTTAAAGGAACTAGCTATATTTTGAATCTCAGTCGGGGTAGTGGGATTAAAAAACATGGAATATGGGTTTGGGTCTGTCAAGTATTGCTTGTAGCTGTTGGTCGCCTGAGGAATGTTTCTGTTGAGAGATTGTCCTATTTTTGAACAAGATCTATATTTTTTGTTAAGTGAAACTTTCAAATAAATTATATTGATCAGTTAAAGTCTTCATATTTCCACAAGGTAGATCCTTGGGACATGATATTCATCCCCAAAAACATGAAAGGTTTTAAAGAACTTTGCTAGTTTAATATAAAAAATCATCTGCTTCCAAAATAACAGAAAACTTGTGAAATCATTGAAGTTTGACTCGGCCTAAAGGTTTACCAGTTCCACCATAGGCAGCCCTATTTCCAAGGTTCTACTTTCCAATTGGGTTTTATTCCGTGATATGGTTTTTATAGCAGGGAGCTAATTATATTATCCCCAAAAATAGTCATTTCTGGAAGTCAACAAAATTTGGGAAGTAATCATTTATAGTTTGGGTTAAAATCCAGTGAAAAAAAAACATTCACATGAAAATGTTATTACGTAAAAACTAAAAATATTGAACAAAATAACTTTATTTTATCATGATATTTCCCTTGCCTAGAAACTCGGCTCAGTATTTTCCATGGTTGTTATGGAGACAATCATTTGGTAGAAATGGCCAGACTTTATACCATAGCAACGGTTCTACATGATTGATTCCTCTTTGTAATATTGCCAAATAATGGCCAAAGCACTTAAGACTATAGAGGGCTAGTCAATCATATTAACTAAGTAGGGTCGCCAAAGACTGATAAGTATAAGCGGAAATTGACTTTTCACTTTGCGGGGAGGGGGAAGGCATTCCATTCTGCAAATTCAGTGCATTGACCCATCAGGCTCCCATCATATCTCTCCTATTGGAGTCAAAATGTAGGCAAAGGATTCGAAGGAGGTCAATAAATTGTACACATATTTACTGAACCCTCAATGTCTCTTAATACTGATCTGTCAATATCTTTTCTTCTTCTTCTTTTGATAGAGTAACAAATTCAAATTGATATTGAAAGTTGCATAGCCCATTTTTCCCCCGAAAGAACTGTTTCAAAAAGAAAAATTCTCTGAACGAATTTTGACAGATTTTATGTTGTTTTTTTAACTTTTGATATGCTGCAAGCGATGCATAAAATAACATGCAAAAATCATTTGTACATGGCCAAAGGACGTGAGATAATTGTCAGAATCCTGACAATAATTCAGTTTTAGCTTTTAGTTAACTACATTGTACCACTCATCATTGGCAGATTTTTTTTTTCTGTGCAAAACCTTGTATATGAAAACTTATCATGTTGTTGAATCTGTAAAAATAGTTAATTGAAAATTTAAGTTTTTGGGACTCATCAACACAAAATTGGACCTACATGTAGCAGTAGCATCTTTAATATGAAACTTTTATGTGTTATACTTGTAGGTCTAAATTACCGTACAATCCAAACTGATATGCATTGTAATGTTACAAAGACTCTGTACATATAAAAGCACTCAAAGGTTTTAACTACATGGAAGTGTTAATCAGAACTCTCTGCTCCCTGGATGCATGGCTTCTAACAATCAATTAATTAAAGTACAGGTGTATTTAGAAATGTAAAAAATAAGTTAGTGGCCTGACGTTTCGACCCTAGTGTATTTAGACTTCACAAGACACACATCCGTTCACACATTCAGTACTGTGTACACTAGATCAATTTAGAAATTCACATTAAAATACCTAAACAGGTGGACAAACTGCCACCATTAGTGATAACAGGGTGTGTTTGGCCAATGTATACATTTAATACATGTACCTATTTATGTTTGTTGTGATGTCATTTAGCCTTCGAGAAAGACTCTGCTACATGTAGCCTCAAAACATCAGGCTATTTATTAACTATTTTTTGCATTCATACCATAGGTCCTTTTGGTCAGTAAGCAGTTTGCAACAGCTAATTCTATTTTCTCTTTGTAGATTTTTACCAGCTCTGCAACTGGCGGACTAATGAAACAACTCACACTCGCATCAAACCTTCACATGCCCCCACTGTGGGTTCAAAATGAGCAACAAGAAGGTTCAAATGTAGAGGTCACTGCACTTTATTGTTTAGAGTCAGCACTGTCAAAGATTAAATCACTCAATTGTGAGCAAAGTACTCTGTTTACTATTCTAATAAATTTGTACATTCCTGACAGATGCTTGATTTAAGCGTCTGTTAACATTGCATAAATTTATTATAAATATCGGTGAAATGAACACTTTTTAAAATGTCTTCAGGCAGTTGTGCTGTAAATTCACAATCGTTATTTTTTAACAATTAAAAAAGGTGGCCACATGTTGTGATTATGTCAAACCAATCATCAAACAATTAGAAGTTCTGTTTTTCTTATAAAACACAAGTGCTCATCTGTTTCAGCTAAATTTGTTGTGTTATTTTTTTTAAAGTATCCTGAAACCTAGAGGAATGGATTGAATGAATGATCACAGCATTATAGCTCAATGCTAAACATAATTGAGAATAAATAGCACTGGCATTCCAATTTCATTAATGGACACAATAATAATGGAACAGTCATAAGATGTACACTTTGTAATAATATGTGAAACAAGTCTCGCACATCTTCTATAAAATTGAAAACCTTACATTCACTTCTCCACAGGACTAAAAGCATTTGCGGGAAATTAGGTCCGGAGCTGAAGAAGGCGAACTGCACACAGCGGAAGGAAGGGTTGTTGTTCAACAACCACTCTGTATTTCCTTTTGGATACTTAAGATTGATTAAACTTCAGAGGTGCGTCTTTAATGGCCGTCTTTCTTAAGATTGTGCAGGTTTTAAATGGCATGTTATTGTTACATGTTCGGGAATGGTCAGGGAAAATAAATGGAAGGTTTTTATTTCAAACTTGACTTGTCATTTTGAGATGATGGATTGCTGGTGAACACACTACATACTTTATGTTACATTAATTTGAATTTCAGTGTTTGTTAACTTTGAAATTAATTTTGTGTCAGTCTATTGCATAATGAAGAACATTTCCTTACATTGTAGGACTTATAAACTGAATTGAATCTACACATGAAGTACAATTTTACACAAACATTAAATTAACAAATATTTCAGGACATACATTTACATATGAACAGAAACAAATCGAGATGGTCTCACAATTCTCCATGCCATTGTAGTAAATCTTGTACATGTACACTGAGGAATAAAAGTACACCGATGTCAATAGCTTGATATTAATGCAGTTGGCTTGACTGTCAAATAGCGTGACACATAAACCCAGCCACAGATTACCACGCTAGTCTCTCTCTATAACTATAAGTATTATAATAATTCATAATAGCTAGGCCTGCCTGGCAGTCAGTCATTACAATACAAAAGGGAATTTGACAGCGATATGTAAGTTGCTTTTACATAAAGCTAGTGGCAAGGCAATCCCATATGTACATCATTCATCCACACTACTTCAAGAGTGTCTTTGCAATATACTGAGGCAGTTTCAACGAATGCCCGAGTCAACTCATTTCTCATTTATTATGGATACAACTTCAGTTGTTTTTGTTTTTGCATTATGAATTACATGTTGCTTCGTCTGAGTGAGACAATGATATACCGTTTTCTTTTTCCTGTCTCAAAATCTAACATTTGCTTTTTTAGTGTACTCTTAAAAGAAATTTTGCTTTTGATCTTTGATCATTTTAGAGGTTGGGTCATAGATTGGTTTCTGTTGATGTAATGATGATTTATAGGTAAAATTATTTAGAAAAATACAATAAAGGTTACCTGTGAAAGTTTCAGCTGAATACAGTGTCTACTTGTTAAGAAAACGGCAAATAACTGTCACTGTATTTTCAGAAGAACGTTGAATCCATCCACATTTAGCGGGGTGCCAGTGGGTACAAATTGCATCTTTAGCCACAGCATTCACAAACGAACACCTCGGAAATTTGAATCTCAATAACTTCCCTTCAGGGGAGTTTTAGAGACTCAAATTTTCTGACATACAGAGAAGTAAAAACTCCACATATTTCTTATTCTTTGCACTTCTTGGGTTTAATCAAAGCTTCTTTCAGAAGAATTCCAGTAGTAATCATTGTGTTCGTTCAAGCATGATTTCTACATCAGTGCAATTGTATGCTTGAATAAGTTTGTCTTTAATAAGATAAGGGGCTAACAAGAGAAACTGATGTTAATGATTTAATGTCAAAAGTGCATAGTACCTTTGATATCGAATAAACTTTTGTATTAATTACTACATTTTCCTGTAGTTATGAAATACATATTAGGAGGGAATATGGAAAACAACAGCAAGATATTTTTTTAAATGGATGGATAATGAGCCTAACGATGATGAGGAGGATGAAGGTTTTTATTATTATTACAGTATATTTCTGGTAATTAAACCAAGGATACCTCATTAACTCAATCACTGTAGCTCGCAAGCCTGAGGAAACCTGTAAACAAGGTTGCTTGCTATGTGAACCAGAATAACTGGGGTTAACCCCTACTCTTCCAAGATAAGTGTTCTGGGTTCTTTTAAGTGCACTACCAATCGGATCAATGTCCCATCCGAAGGATAGAGCAATTATGGTAAAGTATCTTGCTCAAGAACACAAATGCCACGACAGGGACTCGAACCCACACTCTGCTGATCAGAAACACCAGAGCTCGAGTCTGGTGCTCTTAACCACTCACCCACAACACGCCATGAAAAGCATGAGACAGCACACACTAAAAGAGCATGTTCTTAACCTTGAAAGATTGTGAGGTGAAAATATCACAAACTTTAAACTTAATTTCAAATTATTTTTTTACTCACCTCAAAAAACTTGTGGAGCCATCCTTGTAACATATTTTCAGGCTATATGAGAGGAAGACAGTAAAATAAAAGAAACTTGTATTAAATGTCTTAAATACATAAGGCTAACTTTGTACATGAACTGAAGTTATAATTATCTTATGAAGTTTACAAATGAAAATCATTTAAATCAATCCAATTTTTAAACGTCTTAATTCTTATGTGGGATCTTAAGCGATGCATGGTGAGTACATGTATCAATGTATATTTGCATTAACACCATATATCTACTTGCTGGGTGGATTATGTTTTTTGAGAACTTGTCTTGCTATTTATTCTACTACCGCGGAATAGATTTTAATTATTTTCTACTCTTAGAAAGAATTATCAAAATAGCATTTTCTATTGAAAAAAAAAATCTCAAAAATTCAACCTGATTTGAAAATGTTGTCTAAATGTGTACAATTTCTCACAATAAAATAAGTTTTACACTTAACATGAATTCTAATAATAAGTAAAACATATATTTTATATATACTCACATCTTCAAATATTGATCCTACATTTGCAGTGATCAGCAGGACAGACGGAAAATTCTCAGACGCCATGTTGACGTCTTGTTCTTCCCCCCCTTCAAGAAAAGAAGCTCCAGAAGTCTGTTCAGATAATTAAGCAGAAGCCAATGATTCCCGGTATGAACTCTGTCTTCACCAACCAGGTCCACGTTCTAAAATACTGTGATAGCTGGCAATGATCTCAAAATCAGTCCGAGATAGATTGCGCACCAGACTGGGCTCTGGTGGCAAATGGACCACTGGCACTGGAAACCAAGACGAGAGCAGGGTACCGATGAAGTCTGGATGAGAAGATTAACTGTAGATGATAACTCATAAGAAGTAGGTCATCCGTTCTCCAATCATCTTGCCCCAAGGATGAGATTTTCCGTATTACTCTTTCATCTCCTAAACATGGCTTCACACTCTCTTTAGATCACCAACAAGTCTAGAGGAAATATAAAGACAAAAGGGGAACATGGAAAGACTTCTTCAAAAGTGTGCAGAACTGTGGTGCAACAAGCCATTTTCATTAATAATAATAATAATAATAATAAAGACTTGTTATGCGCACATATCCACCCTGCTGGGTGTTCAAGGCGCAGTAAACCAAAAAAACAAACAAAAGAAAAACAGAAACAACTAAATTATTCCTTGAAAACCTGTGACATTAGATAAGTTTTGAGAAGTGATTTAAATTTTGTGGTACAAAGACAAGATCTAAGATTATGTGGTAGAGAGTTCCAGATGCGTGGCGCAGCTACAGAAAAAGACCTGTCACCCCAGGAGTGTTGAGACTTGGGTTCCTTGAGGAGAAGCATGGTACTGGATCGAAGATTCCTTGACGGAGTGTAAACTTGAAGCAGTTCAGAGATATAGTGGGGAGCCTTGCCGTTAAGTGCTTTGTGGACAATGAGCATCAGCTTGAAGATGATACGTTGAGAGACAGGGAGCCAGTGAAGTTGTTTCAGAATGGGGGTGATAGAACAAGACTTTTTAGACAGTGTCACGATGCGGGCTGCGGTGTTTTGGAGGCGTTGAAGGCGGGAAATCTGGTTGTTAGGAAGACTGTAGAGAAGAGCATTGCCGTTGTCAAGACAAGAAGTTACGAATGCATGAATGACTTTTTCAGTGGCACTCTTGTTCAAGTACTTGCGTATCTTACCAATATTCCTGATGTGAAATGATGACACACGTATGATGTTGTTGATGTGTGGTTGAAGTGTCATTGATGAATCAAAAATAACCCCCAAGTTCCGAGCTTGCAACGAGGGAGCTATCCGAGCATTACCAATGGGGGGGGGGGGGGGGGGGGAATAGAGGGGAAGGCATAATTTGAGTGTCTATTTATTCTATTGAACTAATCATTTGTGCATTTTGGGGGGAGTGGGGCGGAGCAGTTACGCCCCCTGGTTAGCCACTGTGTAGAACTTATTGTGAAGAGTGCCAATTTGTTGTATACATGTAGTGAGAGTAAACATTCCACAGGATTTCATTTTTCATATTCCAATCATTAAAAACTATGACAACTTTTCTATCTCTACAGCTTGAGAAATGAATTGAAAGGCAACATTTTTAATCTAAATGGTATTCGAAAAAACTTGATACTGGAACCAATTCTCCTGGGGGAAAAATGCAATCATAAATACTGTCAGAATAAATTCCTTCCCCCCTAAACTCATTTCTTTTCATTTTAACTAAATTGAATACAAATAAAGATATGCAGCATCACATACAATACATCAACTATTACTGGCCATTTTCTCCAAAACGTGATCACCTGATCTGATGAAATTTCCACAGGTTTGTTGTACATACATACCCCTCCAGCCAAGCTGTAAATTAACTAATGCCATCCAATACAGCAATTTGCCATGGGTGCCCTTTTACTCTAACCCTGTTGCCCTTTGTGTAGTTCCAATACATGTAGGAAGGGATCCATCATAGCCATTGAGGTGACCTGGGGGTCAATTACCATCCCCTTCAGCAGCAAACCTTGAGGCCTTCTCCTTCCAAAACCAATATAGACACCTCAAAACAAAGATGATTTCTTGAGCTCTCCATACTTCCCTTCTGTTATGGTTCATTTGTGGTTTTGGGTTTAACTAATTTTGTTGAATATTTGTTTTTCTATATATTTGTATCCCTGGCTTTCTTGTAATTTAGTGGTTTGGTCTGGGCTGGTAGATTCTCCCTATGGTTGTTGTGGACGCAACCTTCAATTTTGTAAAGCATTTTAAATGAAATTTTAATGAATTTTCTATACACTTTTAAAATTTTAATTGAATTTTTATTATTTAAAAAAAAGTTTTTATGATGTATTTGTTCCTGTTGTCATTTTTGTGCCTCGTCTGGATCACTTTTTGGTTATCCCCACAATCTTGTTCTCTGTAGTCCTACATGTATTTATATTTCATAGTTTTAAGAATTGTTTGTGTGCTGCCTGGAAATAAACAAATAAATAATTTAATAAATAAATAAATAATCAAGCTGGACACTATCTTAAATCAAGTCCCTTCATCCTTGAAATATCAGTTTTGACAAATACATGTAGAACAGATAATGGTGCATATTTTAATGAAACTTCCACATGAAAAGTTGGTCTAATGAAGTGTGGAACCAGCAGAGGGCAGAGAAAAGTTTGAAATTATGCTCAGTGTTTGCAATTTTCCAGAACAAGAGACTGTTTTATGATTTGATTTTTGTATTGATGTGTTTTGTTTTATTAGTCTAATGACATAGTCACATTTACCCCTTGCAAATGAAAACAAATTATACAATGTATGTATGTGGCTTATGTGTAAGTGGTATATTATTTTAATTTTTCCTTTATTTATTAATTTTATATATAAATATACATGGAAGGTAAACTTTTCAACTAATGCATACAGTAGTCCGTATTCTGTACCCATAAATTTAAGCAAATTGTTGAAACTTATAAATGCACAAAATACGTTTTGTTTGACTTAACTAAAAGGCTGTCAGTGAACACACAGGTTCCAGCACACTCTAAATGCACTTTGCCGTCAGTGCTCTATCATTACAGACATTATTAAATTCAATATTTGCAGATGGGATTAACTACAGTCTGCAAGGTCTGAAGATTTGTATTTAATACAAAAGAGAACTTCAATCAAAACAAGAAGAATTCAATTATTTGCATTATAACGCTTTGGCTTATTAAAGTATGACCGTAGTCTTTATTTGGTCTATTGTTGGTTTCTGTTTGTATTTTGGCCTTTTGCTGCTTTTAAAGTAAGACTGTAGTCTTTATTTGGTCTATTGTTGGTTTCTGTTTGTATTTTGGCCTTTTGCTGCTTTTACAGTATGACCGTAGTCTTTATTTGGTCTATTGTTGGTTTCTGTTTGTATTTTGGCCTTTTGCTGCTTTTAAAGTATGACCGTAGTCTTTATTTGGTCTATTGTTGGTTTCTGTTTGTATTTTGCTGCTTTTTTTTGGCCTTTTGCTGCTTTTGTGTGTGCAAATGTTTGATTGTTTACATCATGAAAATTGTGTAATTAGGGTAGCAGTCCAGGACAGGACAGAGCCTTCCATAGCATAGGCCTAGGTCATAAACTCGATTCATTTTGATTTAAACAATTCAATGACATGCAGGGAAAAAATATGTTTAACATCACTTCTGGTAAAAGTTTTAAGTGATTTGAATTAAATTAACATACTTTGATGTACACAAACTAACTTTATAAATGTTTTCTTAATTTACATGTAGCTGAAATTTCGAGAATTCTTCTCAATTAAAAAATATCCTCACTGGAGGGACTACAAAACCTCAAAATTATAAAGTTGTGGTTGTTAAAAATATGTCAACATTCCTGGATTATACAATGTAAACATTGCACATTATGTGTGAAGTACAGGAATCCTGACTAGGTAAGCAGGAGCTTAGAGCAAGGACATTGTGACCATTATGATCAAGCTAAATGGATGTTGTTCAATTATTGATCCTTGACTAAAATTGCTCACTGTAATGAGACCAAGTGGAACGACTATTCATTGACACACACACACATTATACTCCAATGGAATTGCAAGAATGCCATCATATTATGGCATGGAGTTCAAAAAGAGCTAGGGCTAGGGGCTAGGTCAGTACATATCCCCAATTTTATAAAGCTGTTAAGTATCAAATATTGCTTATCAGATTTCTTTGCTGAGCAAAAAATGAGTTTGGAACCAGTGGCAGCAATGTAAACTCTATGACATGCCACATTACATTTTAAAAGTTACACTCTTGCCAGCCAGGAAATGCTTTGGATGCAAATCCATAGATCTGCTTTTTAAAAAGCAGGGGGAAAAAAAGCTTTAAAATTTCCTGCTGAGCCAAGATAACCAAGTAAAGACACAAACAGTTTTATTGGCTGGAACCTGAGCCAAGATAACCAAGTAAAGACTCACAAACAGTTTTATTGGCCGGAACCTTTTTAACGCATTGCGCTTAGCTGTTTCTTAAATGCTTTTAAGCAGGTCTATGAAATTTACCCTGGAATGTACAATGTCACTCTTTTTGTCAACAAGGTTGTACAGTCTTGGGGAAAAAACTTCAGGATTTGCAATGGAATGCCATCATAGTACTGTGAAGCATTGAAGCAGATGTTAATTTTATATTTACATTACCTACACAGTGTAGGGCTATACGCATATTCTGTACACTTGAATGGAACTGGTAAATTGCTAATGGAATTCGACATGCACATAATTAAGCAATGCAAACAGTGTACTGCAATCATAGATTGTTTCATTTTAAATGTGAAAAATGCAGGATGTATTTTATGCCGGTAGATACGTAACGTCAAAGATTACCAATGGTAATTGCAAACAAATTCTATAAATAAAGAATTGTTCAATCAAAGAATTAAACTGGTAGCCATTTGTTAGCTGTAGACCGACTATTCTCCCTCCGATCCCTCCCTCCCTCCCTCCCTCCCTCCCTCGTCATCTGTCTGTGAAAACCATGCCGGTTATGATACAAATAAGTACAGTGTACTACTTAATTTAAAGTGGGAGGAATGTGCTTTGAGGGATTGGTTCCGTATGCCCACCAACTTCACTCTTCAGTGAACATGCTTGCCACCAGCCAACCACCATCCCACAACCACAGCTAGTTCTATGAAAAGTTCATTGTGTTGGCAACAAATTTGAAAGGCAAATATTTGTCGAAATAGTGCTTGAAAATGACATTTACATTTGACAATTCCAGTTTAAAGTGGGATGATTTCAAACATCTGTGCACAATTGACCTGATTTATTACATCCCACGTTGATTGTCGTTCTTGGTTATTAAAATGAAATTTAAGCAATTTTATGAGAGATATGAATCCCCCTTTTATTAATTCTATTGAGTACAAAGAATGAACGATGGATTTTCTTTTCAAGTCAGTATACATGTATCATTGTTTAGGCAAAATTTTCCTGATGGCAGCAAATGAGAAGGCTGTGAGCTGTGCCCAATCCAGGCCCAAATTTTAACTTAGATTAGATGATTGACAGGAAAGATGAATCTGTGTGAATTAACCGCGATGATGGACAGGAAAGAAAAAGAGAAAAAATTTATGTCATTTTTTAAATTTACAATTTACATATGATCCTGTGGTTTAACCGTGGAATTTACCCAGATGTGAACTTTTGAACCATGGGGCTTTGGATGGATACAATTCTTTTTTATTTTTTTATTTCGTTCAGAAAGTGAATGAAGAATTCTGGGGTTTTTCCTGTGAAAACTCAGGCACTACTACTACATTGTATTTTGCTTCACCCAGATGCGAAAGCCGATGCTTATACAGCATTTGTTGTACCACTATAGGACTCCATGGTGGTACTGAGAACTGTATGAACAAGTAGATTCTGCACATTCACTTTAAAGCCGAAGTCTCTGCCCCACCTGCTCTGTCTGATGTATGTCATACTTTAGCCTTATTGTCCCAGGTGAATCACCCCTACTGCCCAAATCAACTAGTCAACAATCACCCCTACTGCCCAAATCAACTAGTCAACAATCACCCCCTACTGCCCAAATCAACTAGTCATTTTGTCAACAGTAACACTGTCCTAAAGATAGGGTCATAAATACATTGGGAAAATTAGTGACCATCAAAACATTTGACTCTGAGAAATGATTCATGCATGAATCCTTTCTCAGATTTCTGTGGGTCGATTGAAAATATATTCAAACTTCCGTGGCAGCTAGCGATGCAGTTGGTACCTGCTGTCACCTCACTAAACATGAATGGATTCATTGTTCTTGCTGAAATTACTGTGATAGGTTTTTGCTGTTTTCTCTACAAGTAGACACTGTGTTACGCTGAAACTTTTACAGGGGACTTTTATTGTATCTTTCTTTATAATTTGTCCTTTATGCCTAAATCAGCATTACGTTGACAAAAACCAATGACCCTACCTAAGTCTCCCTCAAGTTGATGGCTTAAAATTAAACCACCTAGTTCTTAGTCTTCTTAGATGACCTATGAGGCCTTACCTACATATAGATGATCTTGACCAGATCGATCTAGCAGGTGGCATCCAACCTGCTATCAAGCCGGCCAGAGATGAGCAAAGAACTTATGTAAATCCTTTATCAACCAAGCTAGAGACAAGAACCCGAATGACTACTCACTATTAAATGAACCCTAGTTGAGAACTTGGTTATTTTTAGAAACTGTTCTGACCTTTTTGCCTCATTCAAGGTGATTCGTTCGAAGTCTCAAAAACAAAACTTTCAATCATTTTGCGATGAAATTTTGTATGAGACTAATAAATTATATTCATAATATGTTTGAATTCCCCAGAAATTGTTTAAATTAAAGTTAGATTAGTGTTTAAAAAACCCAATTAAATTACCAAAAATAGAAGAAGACAAATTTGAACTTTGAACCTTATTGCATTACAAACATTATTTACTATTTAGACACTTTTTGTAAGAATCAAAGTTAGGGGTTGAACTGCAACTCAGTACACAAACCACACAGCTCTAAAACAGCCCTGGAATCTGAACCATGAATGACAAACAATGAAAGTCAAAGACATGACCTTAGGAGTTACTTGCCTCGTTTGTTGAAGGGGCTATGTCGTCACCCAGTTACTGCACATGCGCATGCTCCCTCCGTATCATGGAGAGTAAGCGCACGCGTGCTGTAACTTAGTGAGTGTTCATAATTCCATGTGCAGCCGGCCACAAGCCTGCTTTGATCATGATAACACATCATAACACAGCCCCTTAAAACTACATTTGCAAGAAAATCCAACTTTTGAAATTACCCTTTCCTAACTACACTGAGTTTCAGTTACATTTAAAACGCAACGGTTAGACCTAGACCCAGTATTCTGGGGCGCCGTACTTGTTTTTTCGAAATTTTGACATCTTCGCTAGTGTAGTACTTCTCATTTACTAGTACGTAGTCAACCAAAGATGTCAAAATTTTATATTAAAAAGGAGTACAGCGCCTCCAGTTACTGAGTATACAGACTCTAGTCAAATACTGATTAGTACTACACAACACAAGGTATGATCATTCATAGTTAGTATTGACAGCCAAGTATTTATCACTAATAAACAAACGAACAACGGAAATATGTACCTCCATGGTAAAAACCAACAACACGTACATTTTTATTTTAATATGGTTAGTAATACCATATGCATAGAGATAGAGAAAGGACGGTTGTCTGTCCTTTCTCTAAGTCTATGGGAATACTAGTAAGGTCGAAGTCTGTCCTTTCTCTATGATGATACTAGTAAGGTAGAATGTGCATTGATGGGATCATCCCATAGAGCAAGAGGGTCCTTGCTCTATGATGGGATCATCCCATAGAGCAAGAGGGTCCTTGCTCTATGATGGGATCATCCCATAGAGCAAGAGGGTCCTTGCTCTATGATGGGATCATCCCATGGAGCAAGAGGGTCCTTGCTCTATGATGGGATGCAACCCCACTCACCACATACACAGACTCAGTAACACTGTTACTGAGTCTGCTAACAGAGCACACAGCCGTCCGTACGTAAACAGCCTGACAGTGAGTATCAAAATTGAAAATTCCAATGACAATATACAAAATCGCCAATCATGTTTCGCATGTTTTTCCTACTTAGTCACTTAAAACATGATGATTTGAAATTTCCTGTACACCTAAATAAAGATCATAAATTAATTTAATAATCGCATACCTTTTGAAGAGAGAAACAACCCAGTGAAACTTCTTTAAACAGCGGTGTAAACCATAGAGAAAGTAAACGTACCCTTATCCAGTCAGCTGAACACTTTGCATCCGTCCCGTATTGTTGACTGTATACAAATCGCACACATTCACATTCACACACCTCCAGGGGAGATAGATTGGTGCCCTTACCATTCAAGCTGCTGTACCTGGCAGTATGTGACTTTTTGCAGGTGGGACGGGGTATATGTCTTGCGCTTTCATTACGTGTTTTTATAGCACAGGATTATGACGTCAATACGTCCGTTTTAGGAAGCTTTTGACGACTGTTTTATGAATGAAATGGGTTATTCGCTGAACGGCCATTAATGGTTTATCTACCGGTTAGCTTGAAAGCCGCCCTCTCTTGACTATTTATCTTTTTATTTCTGAATTTCATTTATTGATAAAGTTGAAGCACAAAACTTAGTAGTAGCTAAAGCACAACAAATCTGCTACCTGGACATAGTTACTGGATAAATTAATATGGTCACATGTAGCCTGATTATTTTTGCTAAACAGAGCATTGCTAAGCACTATTAGGCCCTGGTTTTATGCAAGCAAAACTGTTTAACAAATTTGACATTGTAATTAATTTTCATCCAATTACACTGTCATATCAGAACCATCTTGTATTAAATGTTGTCAGATAATTTCTCTCCACCTCCGATTGCTCAGAAGAAGAATAATAAAACTGCTGCTGGAAAAGAATGATAAAAATAATGGTTGCAGTTTTATAGCAAAATTTAAATTGGTAACACATTGTTTCGATCATTCATTCAATTCAATTCAAAAAATGGTTAATTATAAAAACACTTATCGCAGGTAAACAACTGAATTGCACATGTAAACATCAAATATGTTTAAAAATACTTCAAACAAAAGTGAACAATAGAAAGGGAAACAATAATAAGGTACATTGTCCAAAAACATTGGAAAAAACCCAAAAACCTGAACATTTTTAAACGGAAAGGTGTTTTTTTAAAGCGTGGTGAATGGATTTATAAGACAATTATATGAGTTATCTTCTTTATCCATTCACGGAGTCATTTACATCAATACTTTATAGATGTTTGTTTCATGACTGCAATAATTCCAGGTGGGCAACTGTAAGTTTTTGGAAGATCCAAAAATTCATTTCTATTTTCTTTGTCTTAAAACTGAAATCACTTAAAATGAACATTACCAAAGTATTTTACTATTAATGTTTACCTTTAAAATTCGATGTTATTGGTTTTTCTAGAACACCGTATTAATGGGGGGGGGGGGGATGTTGCTGGATCAGCGCTGGTTCTCTTTCAATATAATGATCAATTACAATGAATACAGCCGGGTGCCATCGATACAGTATTGATCGTCGTGTAGTAGAGTATTAGTAGTGTGTGTGTGTGTGTGGTTGGCATCGAGCTAGCGCTTAAACAACGCAGGCGGCGGCAGGCAAGAAGAAAGTTGTACACAAACAAATGACACAGGTAGTAGCATCAGACGTCTGCTGCGGGTGACCTATTTCATGTTCACTAAAATGATTTTATCAATGGTTAAAATGCAACATCTCTCAACAATGTAATCCACACTAGCATAGATAACAATTTAATGGATGCCCTCAGGCCCATGGCTGGCCAAATTTGTGCATCATGTCAAGCACCGATATCTCAGGGATTGCAAAGCCAGCGAGCGACTTGTCCGTCTTGTGCCCGGAATTTTACGGCAGTGTCTCGGCGGTCGTCGGGGGCTGCTGCTCCCGCCCCGTTGGCCCCTAGTGACTTCACCGATGAGCAGTCAGGTGAAGATGTGAACGAGGAAGATGCCAACCGGTTACCTTCTTTGCAGACACCTTCTGCTGGGGGAAATGTAAGGATTACATATTTTATAGTTTGATAGCATGACTGTCATGACTCGATAGTGTCAACATTTGTTATCAATCATTATATTTATTTGTTATCAAACTAGGTTTATGGTTTATTTACTGCCATGACTGCGTCTGGTCTGGTCAGTCAGATGGTCAGACTCGAGAGTGCATGGATGGATGGAGGAAGCAATGCTGAGTGTGTGTGCATGAGAATACATGACAAACTAATGTTTGCCTCTCCTAAACAAAATGTTGAAAAAATAAATCTAACTTACTCAGATTTTTATTTTGTATTTATTTATTTATTTTATATTTTTTAGGGGGGGGGGTTTAATATATCAATGTAAAATATTCATCTTATTAATGTGGAAGTCAGATTCAGAATCTTTTCCCAAAATTGTAAATAAAAATATATAAATGAGGCTGACCTGGGCCCAATTTCATAAAGCCTGTAAGCACAAAAACCTGCTAAGCACAGAAAAACATTGCTTAGCAAAAACAGGTAACCAGCCAACATTCGATAAAGTTAACATTGTTGCAACTGGTGCCCCGCTCATTTTTTGCTAAGCAAAGAAATATTCCAAGCAGTATTTTCTGCTAAACAGCTTTAGGAAATTGGGCCCTATAGGCTGTAGCTCTGGCACGTAAATAGACCTAAGCACTTGTCGAAGGTTTAGCAGGCCGCCCTCGCCTGAAGGTAAGAGAAGGTTTCTCATTGGACCATCTTGTGCAACGCATGTTCAGAGACGAGCGTTTCTATTATTTCATCATCGTTTTACTTCTAAGTTGGCGGTGTGATGACATCATTGCATAATTTTCTTTTCAATTCAATTCAATTCAATGTTTGTTGTCCATAAATTGGAAATTTGCTTTGTCGAACATGCTCTCATAACTGTAAAAATTAATTTTTTTTAAATGACAGAATTACAAATTATGCTGAAGAAGAACAATATTTTACACTAAATAAAAACTTTTTTAATAATATAAGGTTTGGGTCTATTATTTCGCCTTTTTCAAAATATTGGGAACATAAATGTCAGACATTGAAGCCATTTAAATTAAATGAAGTTGTTAAAATTAGTTTTTAAAGACAACATATTAATTGAGATCCTGGGGAGAAAACTGATTACCTATGTACGTATGTTGCGAAGACAGAGACAATTTAGTTTTTTTGATTATCAACAATACATTTTGTGTAGCATTGTCTTAATGTCATAAATGTAGATAAACTAACAATAACATCACGCTATTTTAACACACAAAAAGGAATCAGCAGAGATCAATTTCAGCCAGCAATTTTGCACTGCAAAATATTTAGACTGAACATGTTTTGTGCACACTGAATGCTAATATTGAGTAGCAAATGATATGTTTTGAGTAGCCAACTGATACATTTTGTGTTGCATTTTATGATTACATACAAAGAAAATCATTCACTAACTTATTATTATTAGGGTAAAAGCAAAATTTGAACTTAACATAAATTCATAAGAGTTGAATTCATCATGGGTCAGATGTTTTTAAATGATAATCATTTTCTTTAATTACTTTATTGTTATGTACCTTTTTTTATCAGCTACAAAATCATTTGCACACACAGAAGTTTGTAAAAACGTCAAAGCCCACCAATGAGTTAATATTAATAGCCAAAAACCCAATGAGGTACATTAAAATGTATTCTACCCCAAGCGCTCCTTTAAATAGATTCCATATCCAGCATTATGTATGTAAGTACAATTGTTGACAAGACTCCATTATTGATCTTTCATTGGTTGGAGGTCTCACAATGTCAACATCAAAAGATTTGGAATACAAAGATCGTTCAGTTGCAGAAAAGAACTGATCAATATTTAAGTGTGTTACCAAAGACATGGTTCTTCTGTAAATATACAATGAGTTGGCAGACTCCTTTAGGTTCTAGCCTGAACTCAATACTTCATGACCCAAAACAACATAATTTTATAAACTGTGGTGAAATTACAAACGATGTATTTTTACTGGAATGTAAAATTGAACCAGTTCTTTATTTTGCCAAAATCTTGTCAAAAAAATTTTTTTTCCAGTTTTTTTCTAACAGTCTTTTTGGGGAAATTTTGTCCCACATTTAGCAGTCGATCTTTGGTTTCTCGTTTAGATGCTCATTTGTCTTTCAGTTTTGTTCTATAAATAGATTACAAACTAACTACATGCACGAATGCTTAAATAATTTTCTGGTGCATGATTTTATATAATAAATGCAAATTTCCAGTTTTTATTACATGTCATTTAGAATATGTTGGGATGAGGCCAACAAACAAGAATGAATGCCTAAGTTAATTCAACTTAATTGACATTGCAAGCTCTGATGTACAGTCACTCTGAAAAACTATTCAAAATATATCCAACCAATTAATGTTTCATTGTTTGTTTTGAACCGAGTACATGATGTAGGTATATTTGAATAGGATAAATTGGATGTAATTGATGTGGTGGATGGGGGATGTTGCATTACAGAGAGCAAGCGTTGGTTTGGGCTTGAGTGACTGCAAAGAATTATCTAATTATACATTTTCAGGCCTGTTGCTTCGTTTTTTAAAGGGCAAGGGCACCAAAGCGTTTTCTCCTTGGTAAACGGCACCTCTATGAGGAAATTGTAAATTTCTATTGGAACATTACAAGGGGAACCCAGGGAATGACCAGGGACAATGGAGGCAATTCCCTTTGTTGCCTCTGTGAAGTATCGGACCTGAGTTTCAACAGTCGTTGTTTGAAAAAAAGTAATTACTCAATATTTACTTGCACCCTGTGTCGATGTTTGCGCATTATACACTGTACTGGTGTGAGGTTCTTCCAATAACTTGAATCATGACAACCAGCATGTATTATTACTGAGTTACCACAACAGATAAACATTCAAGTTTAATTATTCCCAGTTTAAATTAGAAATTAGTTTTTTGATTTTGTTATTTTGTGGTGGTCGTTGTTGTTATTATTTACGCCCCATCAAAACGCATTTAAACTGATTACCCACTTAATAGAGTAGTCTTGATACAGTGTGAAATTTGTCAAAATCTGTAGATGTTTTGTATGCAGTAATATGGCCTCATTCAAATGAAATTTGAAAATCTATATTACCATGGAAACACTGTACATTTGATTAGCAGCCTCCGACTCAAAGTCCAAAAATGATAGGCTCTATTCCCAGCTGCCCTATTCCTCAAGATGTGTTTGTATTTTTGAAAAAAAAAATCACTTTGACAATTACACAAGATTGAAAGAATCTTCCTTTAGTTGTTCGATTTCTGCATGTATATCTTTTTAGTCTGCAATGTGCTAGGCTGTTACGTGTATATGTAGTTTTCATGGCAATTTCTGTTAATAATAAAGGAAACTGTCGCTATGGTTACAGTTCATCACACAAAGACAATCCTGAGCTATGAACCATGTACAATATGGTACAGCTAAACACTGTTTGATAAAGTCAGTCAGGTCAGTGGTAAAAGACTTCAGGCTTACAAATGGATGGTAATGAATAAACCAATGAATTTCAATTAGCTAACACGTAAATGTAATACAAAATTATTGTAGATTATTAAAAGAGGGACAAAATGAATTATTCAGTTGTTTTAAAATTAAAAATATTAAAAAAATGCACTCTTAAAAATATGCTCTAGCTGATGATGTCTCCATGTGCTTTTCAACCATTAAGATATAGTTTAGTAGTCATTTCATATATTTTCGCGAGTTTGTTGTGTCGTCAGGTACAATGTATAACTATGACATGTCATCACAATAATCTTGATTGCACCATTGTATATGTAGGAGTCAATGCAGTTGCCTATTAAAGGGGTGAGGGAGGGGCACTTACCCCCCTAATTGATGTCTGTGCCCAACTCCCTCATCGTAATCTGGACCTTTGACTTTTGAGAGTAATGTTGTAATTAAACATGATAACTTGCTGTATTTAATATATTTAAATTCCATTTTCATTCAGACAATGTATTTATATGTACACTCATGTTAGATTGTCTGATGATTATTTGAAAATTACATATCAAGAGCACTAAAAAGGGGCAAGATTAAGAGAAATGCAAACGAAAACTGCATATTTTTTGAGCCAGAAGTTCCCCCCTTAAAAAATTGGTGTTGTGCCCCCCTAAAATTAACAGCTGTATTATACATGTACATTGTAGTGTGCATTTTAGGGGATGCAGCATTTACAGCCTTATTACCATAGTTTTTACAAGCAATTTGACTCCCAAAATGATGAGCCTGGTGGCAGACAGTAGCAGCGTGTACAGGTGGTGTAAGGGGGAAATACATGTATGTACACCTGACATACATGTACATGAACAGCTTACAACAATGCATGAGTGCAATCTACATTATACACTGCTGTTTTGTTTTGGAGGTTCCTAAAAAAAGAAGAAGTTGTATTTAGATGATCTTCCCGAAAAGGGAACACAACAAAGCTCCCACAAGGGGATATGTACACGTTAACGTCAAGCTGGCAACAGCTAATCTCTCTCATACAAACCATTAGTTTAATGTCTTTGATTGGACAAACCAATAAATTGTGATTCAGTAACTAGACGATAATACTTATTCTAGTCATTGTGAAATGAGCAGTTAGTTTGGCCGGAATCTAACCTACAACCTTGTGATTGCAAGTCCTGCGTTCTAATCACTTGATCACAATGACATTTTTGTTCATCTATCTTTCTTCGCTTGTAGGACAAAACAAGCAAAGGGGGCCGTTTCTCTGGAATAACAACATTTTTCAGTTCACTTGGAGGGGGTAAGAACAAAGGGAAGAGCAATGAACAAGAAATGAATACCAAGGGTAGACCATCATCGGAGCAGGGTCTGCCTCCAATCAACGCTGGTCAAGCCATGGTGTCTCAGAGTGCTCCTAGTCTTGGTGGCAAGGGGAACCATAGGGGAAAGGAGAAGTTACCTACTGGGTATACACCCATGCAATTCAAGCATTTCAAGTAAGTTTGTCTGGCTATCTTGTCTTGTCGTGTACTTACAACAACTTGTACATTTGTAAACAGAAGGCTGACAAAACAAGGGATAATATAGATTGATAAGGATTAAGGGATCATACACAGCAAGGGTTTGATCAGTGAAAAGGAGGGAAACATATTATGGGGATAAGTGATGACATGTTGGGATCACAGAGCGCTTGGTTAATCCAACTTAATTCATAAAATTCCTTAATTCAATATTCATAAAAGGAAAAGGTTTGCCTGTATGGTTTTGAATATTATGAGGTAGAATCAAAAAAGTGATAAAAAGGCAAATGTCTAATTAGGGCTACATGTTTGCAACCTACATGTAGACAGGTATGTACAGCTAAATTAAACCCATGAATTGACAATACAATTACATGTACAGAGAATCTACGTCTTGGTGCAGGTCAATGGTTTAGACAATTTGCAACAGCGTTAATAATTTAGGGGTTCAAATGCTTGCTGTTTTTTTTTAATCAAATAAGAGCTGTGGAGAGAATTAAAGGGAAATTGCATAGGAAAAATGGGGGTTCATAAACTCTTTCTCTTAGTTCAGTATGTATAGTTGCAGACTGCATTAACCACAGCTCAGGAAGAAAAATTTTCATGATATTTGAGATAAACAAAGAATAGATGCGAAAGAAATTTTGGGTAATGTTCCAGGCCTGGAAGTTCATCTTTGAAAGGGCAAGGCAATTTTCATGTTGCTAAGGGCACTTCCATTGGAAAATCTGAAAGTCTATGGGAAAAATTTGAAGGGGCACCAAGACCAAGACCAAGACCAGGCAATAGAGGCCATGGCATCTGTGGCCTCCGTGTCATTTCAGGCCTGATGTTTTCTTTGGTTATCAGCAAAGATAGTTTAATCAAAAAGTTTTGATTATTTCCAGAGAGTGCGTGAGTAAAGCGAAAGCCTCGGAGAACTATAAACAAGTTCAAAGTTTCTTCGAGATAGTTTTCAGCTCCTTCGCTCACATCAATGCAACGTTCATGGTAAGATATAGGTATCACTCAGCTCCCAAGCTCGATAACAGTTCCCAAGGCTTTGCCAATCGATCATTTCGGCCCCTTGAAATTGTCATCTCATCACACTGTACAGGTGGTTTTTGCATGCCTAGTCCTAAAACTAGTCTACCCACGGTCTACCTTTCAGAGTAAAGGCATATCCCCTGTCCTTAAATTCAATTCATCCCCTCAGTGTGATTTACTAGAATCCTTCCTCACTCTAACAAAATCCAACAGCAATATGGTAGTTCAATACCCTAACTGTTGTACTCTGATTATGGTGGTATGCCTGATCCCTTCAGTTTACTAGTGCAGCCCTCAATCCAAAGAATCAATCAGAAAAAGCTTTTTGATTTTGATGGGATAAATGAAGAATAAAAAGAGCCTAAATCACCCCCCCTTCCGTGAAGAATCCCAAAGTATCAATCATAAATCATCCACCTGCAGCTACTTCTATCTTGGTTTGATTTCTACACCGACAGGAGGCAGGTAAAGACCCACGCAGTACTGAGGAATCAGGATTGGCTCAAGGATATATCCAAGCAGTGTTTAGTCATCTACTAGAAATACCAGAGGATATCCAGAAGACAACACTGAAAGCGATCATCAATAGCTTACTTAAAGACATGAAAAGGTAGTCATTTACAGTCATTTACAGACAAGGGCAGATATTAGAGCGTACTTAAAGACATGAAAAGGTAGTCATTTACAGTCGATGGCAGTCATGGTTATAGCATACTTAAAGACATAAGAAGGTAGTCATTGACAGTCATGGATGTGTCCCAGAGAATGCCTAGCCATGATTAGCTTCTCTTCATCTCAACAGGTCTGGCATTAGCCTTTAGTCAAGGCGCTTGCTGCAAACCCAGATGATATACATGAACATGTACATCACACACAGTGCATTTAGTGAAAACATGAAAAAAGACTATCGTGAGGGGCAAAGTCTGTTCTATGTGTTCGTGGTGATTAACCATCTGGGGCCAATTTCATAGAGCTGCTTAAGCACAAAATTTGCTTAAAGCACGAAAAAAGCTTGCTTATTATACTCGTGTTATTGGCCAAAACTCCATGCGATGTACATTGCTCGTGACTTGTATTTAGCTGTTGTTTAGTTAGCATAACATTCGAGTGGAGTTTTGGCCGGTAATCTGGTTTTACTAAGCAAGGTTTTTTGGTGCTTAAGCAAATTTTGTGCTTAGGCAGAGCCATGAAATTGGGCCCATGATTGCCGCTAGCACTTTGACTAAAAGCTAGGCTGGCATGTAGGCCGTAGAGGATAATAATAATAATAATAATAATAACTAGTTCTTATAGCGCATTTCACAATAACGTCTCAATGCGCTTTACATTAGTGCCCTGGTCATTGGGCCAATAACATTCCTTTAATCTTTCTCAGCTCCCTGGGGAGTATACAGCCCGGGCTGCCGTGATGGCACTCCGAGAAGGCTTTTTCAAACACAATATCAACCTCTACCCTTGCAGGTACCCATTTGTACCCCTGGGTGAATTTTATAGCAAAGTGTCTTGCTCAAGGACACAAGCGTCATGACTGGGACTCGAACCCACACCCCGATGACTAAACCACCAGAACTTGAATCCGATGCTCTTAACCACTCGGCCATGACACACTACAGGATAAGAACCCTGTTGCTTGTTTGTAGTCTCTGCTTTGGTGACTCTACAAAAAACTAGCAGAGACTTTAAGATTTCTAATGTGGCGTGTCGTGGCCGAGCGGTTTAGTGCAGTGGACTCAAATTCTGGTGGCTGAGTCATCAGGGTGTGGGTTCGAATCCTGGTCATGACACTTGTGTCCTTGAGCAAGGCACTTAGCTATAATTACTCAGGAGAAGAACAATTCAAGAAATAAAGTGACTTGTTTTTCTCAGAAGAATTTGTTTACATTTCGTTTTGCTTGAATTTCAGACCAAGAGACAAGAATGATTTGAGGGCATACTTGGTGTTGATACAGGTAACTTTAAAAAAATAGACATTTTGTTGAAGCATTACTTTCCGAAAGTTTACTTTTTATAAAGGTGGTAATGGTAGTAAGCATCATGTGAAATTGTTTCGTTTGAAATGGGGTTGATTAGAAATGAATAAAAACATTTGAATGTGAGAAAGGATTCATGCATGAATTGTTTCTCAGATTTCTCGAATGCTGCCGGCAGAGATACGTTTGGTACCCACTGTCACCTCACTAAACGTGAATGGATTAGACGTTTATGGGAAAATACCAAGACAGGTTTTTCCTGTTTTCTTAGCCAGTAGACACTGTATTCAGCTGAAACTTTCACATGTGACTTTTATTGATCTTTCTTCATAATTTTGTCTATAAATCAGCATTTATTATGTTCACTTTTTTCAATCTTCTAGTAATTGACATTCTAGTTTTCTTGACTTATCGTTGTATTCTTTGTTTTCTTTTTTAGAATCCCCAGTTTGATCAGACCTCCACTTACGTCATTTTTGCTCATTTACTGCGACAGATGTCAGGACTCTGTGATCAAGACCATCATTATCTTGTCCATTGGTTTAAAAGGTTGGTTCTTAGTCTGCCATTACATGAAACAAACTTCTTGTAGCTCTTATGCAATAGAACTTCTCTCTTTTGGGGCTGGGCTCAACTCTATGCACAATGCTTTATGCATAGAGAGTGTCTTTAAAGGTAGAATGGTAGGAACGTTTTAAATGGATTGGATAAGTATCCAAGATATGAATCATTCTGTTGGACCGCCGGAATGTTTTATTGAAACATTCAAAATACTAATGGGTGTATTCCATGTAGGATTCTCCCGTACTTCAGCAGAATAATGTGCTCTAGCAGATATTCTGGCAGTCCAATGGATTGCAGGCGTGTGCCCTCATCAGGAGCATTCTTTTGTGCTCAAAATGCTCCCTTAGCCCTATCAGTGTCGACAGGCTGATTAAATCGACCTAGGTTTGGGACTGTGTATTGACAAGGCCAATTACTTCAGCTTCAGCCCTATTTTTAATGCATTGAAGTGGTTACAACACACCATGTGACCTTAAATTGACCTTTGACCTTAAAAGTCAGCTTTGAACTTGTGTCTCCCTTGACTGGGACTGTGTATTGATAAGGCCAATTACTTCAGCTTCAGCCCTATTTTTAATGCATTGCATTGGTTACAACACACCATGTGACCTTAAATTGACCTTTGACCTTAAAAGTCAGCTTTGAGCTTGTGTCTGCCTTGACTGCAGTCATTGTTTCTAGAAGTTAGCTTGCCTCAAGCTGGAGTTTTGTAGTTGTGCCAACATCATTTGTCAGAGAAGCCCATGGTGTGTTATAAAAGAAAATGAACGCTGGTCGCATATGTATCCCAGTAATGGGGGAGAATTAAGGACATTCCCAATCGCTTCGTCTATACTGCAAGTACAAAGTGCAGCCAACAAAACAGTATAGTGTGTGTAAATTACAGCGATGACATACATGGAGAATGACTCACGTTCATCTTTTCTATTCCAGACTTCCCAAGGATTCCTTCAAGGACATTGTAAATCGACTTCTTCAGTTTGTATCCATCCGTTTGTTCCCTCCGGAGCCGGCTGATCTACCACCTATCGGCAAATGTTCCTGGTGGATTCCATCTGTAGCCAAAGTCTTGGCTCTTCTTAGTAAGATTTACCCTCTCTTTCTTAAACATTCCTTCTAAAGACAGCTAGGGAAATACTCTGAAGACATTTTGGAATTACTTTAAAGTTTTAAACAAATTGTACTTCCCAAATTTCAGAACAAAAAAAGATAACTTTCCTTAAAACGTACAGTATACTTACAAAATACATGCTGTTGTCACCATGGTACTGTGAAAGTTTTTGTACAATTTAGTAAAACAAGCATGGTAATTGTACGCCACTGTGCAATGAAGCTTCTCCAATATTCTTACTTGTTTTTCTTCCTGTTTTAGATGCAGCTAACTCACTGGTAACTCCAAGCAAGATTCTTTATACAAGCTTCTATAACAACACTTTAGATCATGTAGATCTGATGAAGGAGTACTATGCATGGCAGAATCCTAACAACTATCAAACGTAAGATCAAATTATTCATAAATAGTTCCCACTTAGCATCACAGTGTAAAGTTGGCCATCTTTAAGAGCAATGGTCAATCAATTTGTGAATACACAGTTACTATATCGTATACAGCACGCAGGAGTTTTATCAAATTTCTTACATGATTGGTCGGTGAATCACTTGGCCACTTAGAAGAACCTCAAGTTGCCCATAAAGATAGTGTGTATTGGGAACTATCTTGAAATCATCTTCATGGTTTGGTTCCTTCCACATGTTTGCATTTTCCCCTGGATGTAAATCAAAATGGGCGTCAAACATCTGGGCCCAATTTCATAGAGCTGTTTAAACTGTACACTATTGGTAAGATCGAAAAACACAAATGTTCACAGATTCACACATAACTTACATGATTTAAAGTAAGTAATGGTAGAAAGGGTTCCTTAAAATATTTCTGCCTAAAATGCTATCGTTTCTGAGAAATGAGTAAAACAATAGTTTTTATCGCGCGCGATAACAAACTCGATGTTTGAAAAACAGAAAACACATAAGGTCTCTTTTCACTATTTTCTCGTAACCTCGATGACCAATTGAGCTCAAATTTTCACAGGTTTGTTATTTCATGTATGTGGTTGATTACACAAAACATGAAAACTGTCTGTGATTATTTTGTCAGCTCTGCCAATCCTGTATAATACCTTTAAGCAGAATTATTGCTTAAAATATATATGCTTTGTAAGAATGAGAAGGATACCAGTCACAGATGGTACATGTAGCATGGTATTTTGGCTGGTAACCTTATTATGGTGAGCATCACTTTGTTGTGCTCAGCTACTTTTTGCGCTGAAGCAGCTCTATGAAATTGGGTCCTGGTTGTATTTTCTATGATTTTATGCGAAAGTTTATAATTTGTAATCAGTAGTATTTATACTACTATAATAGTATTATTGTAATCAGTAGTATAATAAGTATTCATTAAAAAAGTAAATTACCAAGAATTTGTTTTATGATTGTGGTAAACAGAAAGGTGCAGTAAAACAATGTGTGTTGTTGTTTAGTAGATTAACAGATTAAAAGTAAAAGGCCTTGACAATGCCAGATATGAAAAAATGCAAATGTTTCTACCAACATTCCACAAGTTGTGGATTGTAAGAAAAACGAACTCACTCGGTTAGAAGTTGGATGGCTTCTGACTGGCAAATAGCTCAGTTGGTTGAGTGCCGGCACAATAATCCAGAGGTCGCAGGTTCAAGTCCTATTTTAGTCAAGTTTTCTCTGTTCAACCCCAAATTAAACAACAAACTCAACAAAAACATGAACCTACAATTTTTTCTTAACTGAACAGCAGTCTGCATCTCTTATCTTGTCATTTCTTATTTGTGTTCTAGGTTCACATTCTGCCAGTACCCTTTCATTCTCAGTCTACAAGCAAAACGTACAATCATGCAGAAAGATTCTGAACAGCAGATGATAATGACAGCTAGGGTAAGTCAAACAATTAACTAATATACATCCTAATGGCTTTATCACCTGGGCCTAATTTCATAGAGATGCTTAAGCAGAAAATAATTCTTAACAATTTTCTGCTAAGCAAAAATGAGCATGACATCAATCACAGATGGTACATGGTATTTTGGCTGCTTACCTTATTCTGGTAAGCATTTTTTTTTGTGCTTAGCTACTCTTTGTGCATGAGCAGCACTATAAAATTTTGCCCTGTTAAAACGCACAAGCACTCCCCCAAGAAAACTCTCTGAGAAGTTCATGAAGTGGTTTAAAGATTTTACTACAGTTTTGCAACTTAACGTAGGTTTTGAGTCTAATTCATTTGCCATTTTAACTCACAGCAGCACGGTGGAAAAACAGAAGGCCTTTCACATTGGCCTTCCATGCAGTTAAAGTGATCAATAACTAATCAAATAACTTAATGTGTTTACCCTTGCTCAGGTATCCACTATAATGAGCCTTCCAAACTGTAATTAACAAAAATTAAATGTCGATAACTACTACTTGGAAACTGTAATCTTTGTTATAATTTCTTCTGATAGAGGAGTCTGGTAGCCAAGGTTCAACAGAGGCAGATGCCAAACATGAATATGTTATTCCTCAACCTCAAAGTACGTCGATCTCATCTTGTGTCGGATTCATTACATGAGGTATGTAAACATGAAGTCAAGCTGAAGTCAGACAAAGAGAAATTACTTTTCTTATTTCTAAACTGCCTGCTAGTTTCAAGTCACATTTTTCTAGAAAGCATCAAGGTATTTACCAAGTAGCACACCATCCGAATGACATCACAATCATTGCATGTACTTTAACGTCTACAAAATTTATGTGAACTTGGGGCCATTTTGTGTGCATTTGTGCTGTTAACAAACATTGATGACTTGATTAGTTTGTTCTTGGGTCTTTTTTGTCAGGTTGCTAGGAAGAAAGCTGATCTGAAGAAGAAGTTGAGAGTGCAGTTTCACAATGAACCTGGGTTGGATATGGGAGGTCTGACCAAAGAATGGTTTCTTCTACTGCTTAGAAAAATATTCAAGGAAGAATACGGTAAGTTTATCAAAAATACAAAATTAGTATTAAATTTATAAAAGTTTTGTTTAAAAAAAAGTGTTTGTTATGATTTTTTTGTGTATCTTGTAGAAAGTGTGAAATTTTGTTTGTCGTGGGAAAATCATAATCATGGAGTGATATTTCAAGTGATGAATAAACACAAATGTGGTACCTGGCAAAAAAACATAATACTGTGAATAAAGTTTACAGTTTCATATAAGACTGTAGAAGTCTTAATGAGTAGGCAGTTTGATCAGAGTGTGGCCCAAACCCTCATCTCCTATGTCACTCCACACCAAATTCTTGCACCAAAAACTTTGAATGCCTGACCCTTTGATAAGCAATAAGTAATGGGCTTACCTGCCCAAAGTCCTTCACTTTGGCTTTTGGATTCAGAAGGACTTGGGACTGTTAGGAAATGTCATTAGATTGGTTTACTCTCCTACCCAATACTCTCCTGCCACAAATTATGGCAGGAAACTGTGGAGACCAAGTCCGCAGTAAATTGAACGGTATTACTGAACGGTATTACTGAACGGTATTACTGAACGGTATTACTGAACGGTATTACTGAACGGTATTACTGAACGGTATTACTGAACGGTATTACTGAACGGTATTACTGAACGGTATTACTGAACGGTATTACTGAACGGTATTACTGAACGGTATTACTGAACGGTATTACTGAACGGTATTACTGAACGGTATTACTGAACGGTATTACTGAACGGTATTACTGAACGGTATTACTGAACGGTATTACTGAACGGTATTACTGAACGGTATTACTGAACGGTATTACTGAACGGTATTACTGAACGGTATTACTGAAGTTTTTGAATTTGTGCTCTGTGTTTTTCTACAGGTATGTTCACATACAATCAAAAGTCTAGGTGCTTCTGGTTTAACCCTGCATGTGTGGACTGCAACCAAGAATTCAACCTTGTTGGAGTTGTATCCTTTATAATTTCAGCTGGACAAGTAGGGGGCATGGGGAAGTGGTTGGGAGAGGGTGGGTTCGGTTGGGATAGGGTACTCTAGAAGATGGGACAGGTGGACCAGGTGGGATTAGGCGGGCCTTGTAGGAAGTGATGGAGTGTAGAGGGTTGGACTGGGGGTTGAGAGCGAGAGGGGTGGGTTGGAGTAGGTGGGTTTAGGAGCCTAACAGCACTTCAGCTGGGCATATGTTGGGGGAAGGGTTGGGACAGGTGGGGTTAGGTGTGCCTTGTAGGAAGTGATGCAGTGTAGGGTTGGACTTTGGGTCGAGAGCGAGAGGGGTGGGTTGGAGTAGGTGGGTTTAGGAGCCTAACAGCACTTCAGCTGGGCATATGTTGGGGGAAGGGTTGGGACAGGTGGGGTTAGGTGTGCCTTGTAGGAAGTGATGGAGTGTAGAGGGTTGGACTGGGGGTTGAGAGGGTTGCACCGGGGGTTGAGAGGGTTGCACCGGGGGTTGAGAGGGTTGGGCTGGAGAAGATGGGTTTAGGAGCCTAACATCAGCTGGGCATATGTTGGGGAAGGTTTTTAGTGGAGTGGGAAGGAATTGGATGGAGTGTTGAGGATTTGATTGGTAGATTTTCACCATCTTGATATTTTAGTCTCCTTGACTGTACCTCGTTCCTTCAGCTTATGGGCCTAGCTGTCTACAACAGCATCATCTTAGATATCCATTTCCCAGCGAGTACATACAAGAAGCTTCTAAGCCCAGCCGTGGTGCCGTATAACAACCCAGGGGCAGAGGTTGGGCGTACCCAGGTCACACAAGATGACCTTGCTCAGGTCAACCCTGTAAGTTATTCTTAATGATTCTTTTGTCATATTAGACTCTTGTCTTTTGTTCTACATACGTATCAAGAATCTATGTTGCACTGAAAAGCGAACAAAGGAAGTTTCAATTTTAGATGTGGGAGGTAACCCCAGTGAATTATTCCAGGGAAAACCCACACAATTAGGTAGTGACTGAAAACCCAATCCACATAGTGACCCCGGCGGGATTCGAACCAGGGGTCCTAGAGGTGGGAGGTGAGGAAAGATACCACTACGCCAACCAGACCGCCCCAATACCAATGCATTATAAATAAGGCTGATCTAATCATCCCTGCCAACACACAGTCCGTATTGACCCCTTGCACAACGCAGAACACACCTCTGCACAATGCGCGTCTACCAGTTCCACAATTTTAGGAGTCAAATCCTTTGTGTGCATTGTGACTCCCCAAAATGGCGGACAGGATAGGCGTGTAAGTGTGCTGTGCAATATGCAAGGTCAATATTAGCCTGTGACACTGCTCTGTTTAACTCTGTTGGATGCTGTGTATTCTAGCTTCAAACATGCTCTGTTTAACTCTGTTGAATGCTGTATATTCTAGCTTCAAATCATCTTGGTATTTCTGTGTTACTCTGTACAGGAGTTAGCCCATGGTTTAAAGGAACTCCTGGCCTATGATGGCAATGTAGAAGACGATCTGTGTACAAATTTCCAGGTAAGATAGTCTAAGTAAGCTATCTGCTTCTTCTCACCCATACACTCTCGCTTTGCTTAGATGAAGAATATAGAACCGTTCTAACAGCTTATTGCCAATGCATACTCATTTTTCTCACACAAGAACAACATATCCCGCTGCTCATTATGAAAACCTTTGTTGTCTTCCTTTGTCAAGTCAGGGTTTCAAAGTCAGGGTTTGATATTTTCAAAGGAAAAGGATTACTTTGGAAACTACAAAATGTTCTAAAAAAATAATACCGCACACAGCACGGAAAATATTTTGGAGTACTGACCCAAAGAGGTTAAACTCCAGTTGTGGAAATTGATTTTGAATTCTTGTTACACTCGGCCTTTGAGCACCTCTCTTCTTTCATATTTGTCACTGAAATCAGTGAAACCAAACTGAGGTTGCAAGGATAGTTAGTCTGGTGCCTTCATTGTTTGATGAGAACCCAACTCCCTCCACTGTGATTGTATACAAGGAACTTGACAGTAATGAGTCTGACGGCTTAACCCTTTCAATACCGCATTTTTTATAGGGGTCACACTGCTGTGTACCGCATTTTTTCACACACACACACAAAAAAGCAACGTGCAGTGTTCACATTTTTTCAATCTTGATTTTCTGTGTGAAGACATATTTTTGTGGAAAAACTTTATGCATACAATTTGTAGCTTATGAAATGACCTTTTATATGATGTCAAATTTGTATACATTATCTTTATGTCCTTTGTCACCTCGATCGGCACGAGTGGGTCGAGGCCCGCCGGGTCCATGCCCAAGCCCACGGCGTTGAACGGGTGCCGTGCTCGGTCCAGCTACCGGTATATCGTCAGGATAGTTGTCATAATTGACTGTGCCTGGCGACGAAACATCACGAGTTTCATCTGAATCTTCACTAGGTTCTTCTTCAGATATTTCCGAGTCCAATTCGGAGTCATTTACGACAAATATTTCAACCAAAACCTCCAGGTCACGAACAGCCATGATGGTGATTTTTTGTCTGGAAAACGGAAGCGTGAAATCTGGAAGTACTGCTGCATGCAATGTAATTTTTCTCGGAATATCGTAATGGCGACCCCCTATACAATACACACCATTGTGAAGCTCAATAAACAAGCTACCCGTCTATATAAAGGTCAACAGCAGAGGGCGCCAAACAAAATAATTACAGGCTCTCAAACGCCGCTGCTTTTTCTGTCGAGTAAACTCGACATTGGTACGGAAGCACTACATGGCGCACTGTCGAGTAAACTCGACAATGGTATTGAAAGGGTTAATGTCTGTCACTCTGGTTTATTTGGGTTTTTTATGATGCATTTCTAGAAATCTTAGGGTTGATATTTAAAAATACCTCATTCTCAAACCCTTTCTTTGAACTTATTTCTCACATTTTGTTTTGTTTTGATATTTAGGTGTCATTGCCGGTGTATGGTTCGGTCCACACAGTTGACTTGAAGGCTGATGGGGCCAATATACCAGTCACTAATGACAACAGAAAAGGTGAATTAATGCCCCCTGATTATGGTGTGTTTAGTTCATAAATGTAAACTACACTGATGAGTTTTATAAGCCAAGTTTCATGCAGAGTTAGTTACTTTGGCTTTGAAAATCTGGTAAAATCAAGATTTTAGAGAATCTTGAAAGTTTGTTTCAGCAATTTCTCGATCCAGTTTTGTAGATTCCACTGGCTTGGTCATCTGCATGTACAAACAGCAAGAATGCCTCACTCAATGTAAAGTTGACACTTAATATGTATATATAATATTGCCTTTAGATCTTGTCTTTGACCTGTTATTCAAAATCATGAGAATTTTCTTGTAGACAGCATTTGGATTTCAGGGAGTGCTAACCAAACAGTCCATGTCTATTTTGTCGTTTCAGAGTATGTTGATCTTTACCTGAACTATCTACTGAATGAGTCCATTTATCAGCAGTTTGCAGCATTCTACCATGGCTTCCACAGTGTCTGTGTCTCTAATGCTCTGATCATGCTAAGACCTGAAGAGGTTGAGATGCTTGTATGTGGGAGTCCGAATCTAGACCTTGATGCATTGGAGAAAGTGACTACGTATGATGGATTTACAAAAGATGATCAGACTATTAGGTGAGTTGTCAAACTGCTTTGTTGCGTGTTTGTTGCGTGTCCTGACTGAGCGATAAAGAGCACCAGACTCAAGCTCTGGTGTTTCTGATCAGCAGAGTGTGGGTTCATCCCGGTCGTGGCATTTGTGTTCTTGAGCAAGATACTTTACCATAACTGCTTTCTCCGTCTGATGGGACATTAAGCCATAGGTCCTGTGTACTAGGATTGGTAGTGCATGTTAAGGAACCCAGAACACTTTAGGTGGAAGAGTAGGGGTAACCCCAGTGTTTCTGGTTCACATAGCGAGCTACAGTGATAACGTTCACTTATGAGGCATCCTTTGTTTTCATTACCAGACATTTTTAGAAACAGTAATAATGTAGCAAACACTGCGCCCAATTTCATGTCTCTGCTTTGCAACTTCCCATAAAAATGAAAAAACACTAAACATAAGTTTGTCTTTGCCTTTAGAACCTGTCTCTGACATGTTATTCAAGACCATGATTTTCTTTTTCTTGCTGTAATTCCTAGGTACTTTTGGGAGGTTGTAAAGGCATTCCCTATCCCTCTTCAGAAGAAAGTCTTATTATTTGCAACTGGAAGTGATCGCATACCAATCGGAGGAATGGGAGAGATGACATTTAAGATTGTCAAAGTCAACACTTCAACCAGCATGTAAGTAAAATGGATCTCAAATTTCTCTCATACCTTTTTTTTTTTTAAGAGAGGAGGGGAGAGGGGGGGGGGATATTGTTTTGTAAGGATAAGTTATAAATGTGAAGACCAAGGCTAACCTGCCTTTACAAAATAAAGAAATGTATATTTCTATAAAACACGTTTTTCTGTATGACTGTACTTGTGTTTATTGGTTGTGTGCTATAAAAATAAATATTAATTGAATCGAATTGAAGGCAAGTATAACAGGAGTTCATATCATTGTGTCAGTGGGAAAACATTGATATCCTAAAATAGCACTTAAACTACACGCAAGTTTGAAGCGTCAAAGCGTCTTATCTGGCTTAAAATAGCATGGATATACACAGAAAACAAGTACAGGCCAAGATGCAACGTTCGTGCATGGAGCATTTTCGTGCCAGATACGTTTTTGCAAAATAGAGATGAGCTGACACAACAATATTGCCTTTTAAAAAAATACATAAATTTACTATGATTTGTGACTCTCTGAGTTGAAATATGAGGAAATCAACCTGTCCTCATGTTTATCCTGACAGGTTGCCGATGTCTCATACATGCTTCAATCAGCTCATCCTACCACCCTACAAGAGTAGACGACAGTTGAAACATAAAGTCACCATCGCTATCTCCAATGCTGAAGGTTTTGGGTTAGAATGAGACCCCCTTTCACCATCGCCAAGCTGCTCCAAAGACAACTTTCCTTCTTGTGTTTCCAGTACAGTCTTGACAATTCACATTCCTCTCCAGAAAAGGTTTGATACTTGTATACCATTGAGCTTCACCAAGCTCTGGTCATTAGGGTCAGTGGGTGGTTGACCTCAGTGAGTGGTTGACCTCAGCGGGGTCATGTTTTGGGGGCTGTGTGGATCAAGTTATTAGAATGAATGGTAGAAAGTACAGTGTCCCATTGCCAAAACAAAGTGTGTTGTAAATAAAGTAAGAAGAATCAATCGTGTGCTATATATACAGTTGTCTTACATTGAGGAAGGAAGGGCCATTCATACAAAACAGACTATGATGTGAAAAGGTACAAAAGCCGCATGGAAATTAATACGTAGGAACACCGTTCTGAACAAGTACATGTACACAGTTCATATAAGGACAGAACTGGGCCCAAATTCATACCGCTGCTTAACCACAAAAAATAGTTAAGCACAAAAACAGTTTGCTTACCAGAATGATACCATGAATGATACCAGCCAAAATACCATGTCACATGTACTATTCTTTACTGGTATCCTGCTCATTTTTGCTAAGCAGAGATCTGCTTTAAGAAGCACTTTGAAAATGTTCCTTGTTCTGGAATATTAGAAGGAATGAAAGATGATTTGAGTAAAATGGTCCTTCCCTCAAAAATCTCTATTATTCCTGTTTTAAAAAGCAATAAGTTGTAAAATTTGTTATATAATAATAATATATATGTGTAAATATACGGTTTTATTTTATTACTTTTTTTGCAGAGTTTTTATTTGTACATGAGTGCTGTGTGCATATGTATTCAAATCTGTCTATTTTCATAGTGGATCTGCCTTGATTTTATAGCCGCTTAGGAGAAACTATTTATTCCTTACAGCATTCCATTTTAAGACTAACACATACAATTTTGGCTAAGTGAATAGAAAGTTTTGTTTGTTTAACCATCTAATCAACCATAGATACAAGTTGTTTTTCTAATGTCATTGCTCATAATTTTCCAAAGATAAACTGAATATGCTATCCGATGATAAAGTGCCTTTTAGTTGCTGCGACATCATTTCATGTGGAATCTTACAAAGCTTCAGTTTCTTGTGGCATATTTTATAAGTTAAAAGTTCCTTCTGCAACATTTTGCTCCTATTCTCATACATCCTCAATGGCCACTTCTAAGTAAAATCTAAGAAATTTGAAAATACAGATCTTTCTTTTAGAAAAAATCTCTTAAATTTCTTAATAGAATTTCCTTCAGGAAGTTAAAGCCAAGTGTGCTAGATGTACTTGAGTGAGTTCAGGTATTAACAGCATTTTTAAGACGGAATAATTACATCTTGAAGACAAACCTATTCTATGATGACATTTCAGTTACTGTTCCACTATGATGAGGAAGCTGAAGGAAATTTCTGCACAAATAAAAACAACGGATGAGAAACAATTTTACTTGAAGTTGCATAAAGTTGGTTGAACTAGGTGTACTATCACATTGAGCAAACACACCTACATCAGTGAGAAGGGGGAACAAATAAACATTCTTTGTTCGTTCTTGAAAGCCTAAACAGTTTATATGACAATTGACAGCTTCATTGCATGTGAGATTGACAGCTTCATTGCTTGTGAGATTTTACAAAATAAAATCTGCCTGGTCAGGCAATAATCTAGAAGAAATTTGAAAACATTAGAGTAGAATCTATGCCATCTTTTAGAGATTCTTTCTTTTGTTTAGTTTGTAGATCAGGTTTTTTGCTTTGAACATTTTTAAAGTTCCATTTAGTGAAATACTGTGTATTCTGAGATTATAATATGTCTTACTTTGTCTTGCCTGTTTCTGTTTGTATTGAATATATTAAGAAGCATTATTTGTTAATAGGGAAATCCTTGCTCTATCTTTTTCAGCATTCCTTTCATTTCCATGTTCCGATTGAGTATCTGCAATTGTTAGTTCCGGAACTGTATATTTTTTGCTTGCCTTAGATATTCAAAAATTGATGTATATTTTTATTTGTTTGAAGCCATAGACCAATACAACAAAGTATTTTCCCAACTGTAATACATTCCAAAATGTGCCTGTTTAACATCAAGTGTAAAAAGTGCCTTTAAATTTGTTAAAATTCTAAATTGTTGTTAAAGTGAAGAGTTACAGTCCTTATACTAGATATTAAGTTTAGGGATAAAGAATGCTATTTGGGTTTTACCAATTAACATCTATTAAATCGCTTGGGTACCCACTGCTAAATAGGATATGAACTGCCTCTAGCCACTGGGCTAGCTCAGTGGTCTAGTGGTAAGACATCTGAACTGCCTCTAGCCACTGGGCTAGCTCAGTGGTCTAGTGGTAAGACATCTGAACTGCCTCTAGCCACTGGGCTAGCTCAGTGGTCTAGTGGTAAGACATCTGAACTGCCTCTAGCCACTGGGCTAGCTCAGTGGTCTAGTGGTAAGACATCTGAACTGCCTCTAGCCACTGGGCTAGCTCAGTGGTCTAGTGGTAAGACATCTGCTCTAGCATTGGCAGAGCTCGTGGGTTTGAATCCCACCCCACCTGAGTGAAATGCTTGTGTGGTTTTTTTCACAGAACTACATGTAAGGCAAAGTACTGAGTATACAGTGCTTAAAACACATCGGTGTAAGGGTTCAAACAAAATAAAAGCCTTAAGCACGGTTCATATTTCCTGCAAATGCGAATGCGATACAAGTTTTGACGTTACAAATTCGCAACAAACAACTCAAAGAGTTGAGATGAGCTCAACTTTTGCGAAACAATTGCAGTGAAAACAGAGCTGTGACGTAAAATTAGCTTCACATAAAGCATTCGCAGGAAGTCTTAACCGGGCTATATACCGTTGATCATTGTTGACTAATGGTTAAAGTTTGAGTACTCTTAGTTATTTGTAAAGTTAACTCAGAAAGGTTAATCTGTGAATAACACTGAAATGGATGTTTTAAGATATATTTTTAGTTTGTTTGTGGATTCATGTTTGAAGTACGGCAGGCGCGTAGCAAGCTTTCTGGTGAGGGGGGGGGATCCAACTTTAATTTTCAGAGTGTTTAAGTTTAAGTTTAAGTTACACTTGTACTGATATGACCTAATTTGGGATACGATGGTTTCAAAGCGGATACATGAACGAGACTTGGCCAGTCTAGCACCGCCGGCATCACCACACCTTCCACAATTATCAAATAACGCGAAGCAAATCACATCGTGCAAAGTTAAGTTGGTCTACCGAGTATAATGTTTATATTTGTTTTCCTGTTCCAGTTTATGGTCTTGTATTTTCAAATGTTTTTGCCGCCCCCATTTACACTGGAAAACTTTTGTTTGGGGGGGGGGGGGCATAGAAGTTACGGCGCTGGGCTGAAGGAGGTTGATTCAAAAGAGGGCGCTATCAGAAGAACTGTGTGCACAGTTTGCCGTAGGGGGCGCGGCACAGAATCTTGATCCTGCCATGCCACACCGCCCACACCGCGCCGAAGCCTGATCCGCCGAGGGTTGGAAATCGTGGCCAACTAGTCGCTAAAGCCACGGCATATTTCGGCACTGTCTACCTCCATGGTCATGTAGCCTACAGAAGATGATTTACCTACCGCGACGAACTTGCACGAGGCGTGGAAACGGGAAGAAGGATAGGTAAGCCTAATCACCTATACACAGATGTGGGCCAAACATTGTAAACCAACAATAACTGTACCTGCGGAAATGAAATAACGCGGGAACATTGAATTGGTTACGGTTATTATCACCATCTTTTCCATGCGACTCTCACGAGAGGGCGTAGGTAGGTTCGTGGGGGGGGGGGGGGGGGGTAAAACCCGTTTGACTTTGCGGAAACTACACGAACTCCAATCAAAGCTTGACCATGGCCTTGGAGTTGGGCGCCCTCATGTTTGACGTTGGGTCAATAAAGCAAGCGTTTAATGGAATCTGCTTCAAACAAGCTGGACTCGTTTTTATGAATAGTTTTGATCTACTCAGTGGCTTGTGTGAATATGAGCAGGGACAGAGAAATGTCTGCCAATGGCAGGGAAATGGTAACAACAGAGGAGGAACAATCTTTCACAGAGAAAACATTAGGTGACAAAGCTCAATGGTATGGTCTCTAAAGACGACAAAATATGCGTCGAGTCGTGCCGTCGCGTCTTCTTTGTCGTCGCCCGTCACGTCGTGCGTCCCGTCGCATGTCACGTCGTGCGTCCCGTCGCATGTCACGTCGTGCGTCCCGTCGCACGTCGTGTTGTGTCGTCGCGTCGCCCGTCGGGTCGCTCATTTTCTGGTCTCAAAACCAAAGGCCCAAAATGTCAATTGTGAGCGTTCTTTGGCCCATTTTCCGGCCACTTCGGGGTGGGGGAGGGGGGCAGGGAGAGGGGCTGTATCTCAAAGACATGTTTCTCCTTTCTTTAATTTATAGTATTTGTTTATTTTCAATAGGAGACGTTCTGATTCATTCTTTTTATTTAGTTTTGATTTTGAGTTTTGGGGGTTAACTTTATAATTTTTTGAGGATGCCAGAAAATCAGATACTTGACCATTTCCGATGTTGATTTGGTTGGAAGTCGGGAATGACAAAACTCTGCCAGCATCCTTTGTGTACAAATCGGTATGTCAGTTGTCAATGGTAGAAGAAACCAAATTATCAAACTTAATTAGTTAAGCATAAAAGAAATAAGGTTAAATTAACCAAGGCAATACCTGGCTGGACATTGTGAACAACGCACTTATATTAACACAAAATTAAAGTCGTGAAAAATTCAAAACAAATCCCCTTCACCTGCTCAAAGGTCATCTACGAAAGATCACCATCAGGTCATAAACTCTGTCACGATGCGGGAAATTCCCTGTTGTCAGTGAGTCAACATCCACACCCAGATCAATCTACCTGTAAAGGCAAACATTTTAATTAAGAGTTGTAGGCGACAATCAAAAATTGCCGATCAAGGGAATCTTGTAATGATGTCATCGAAGCGCGGAGACGAAAGTGAAATTGGTGGGCAACCCCAAACTGTTTGTGGTTTGCTTAGAATGTCATGTTTACCTGATTTGAGAGGGAAGTAGTTTGGCTGATCAAAGTATTAGGCCTATAGAAAAATATTGAGATCTTCTTTTTCTCTCGAAATGTCTGTTAAACTCAAAGTTGAGTGGATGTGGGTAACTTTTATTCATGGAAATAGTCTGGAAACCGAGATAATTACTAATTATTAATTACCTCATAGGGTGTTCCATCGAACTTCATCGATATGACAGAGTAGGGCCTACAATCTTTGTCGGTGAGGGCAAACTGGTTTCATAATCATCTGTGATGTTCTCTGTGGTTTTATTGACTGCATTCTGGTATATCTCACACCAACTTGCTTGAATCGTCGCTGCAAGTCTCGCGTAATTTCGGATTTTTCTTGCTTCACACATTAATGTAATGCACGAGGGAACTAAAGGTTCCTCAAAATTAATGGCTGAATACAGGCGAGATTACCAGTACACGCGAGATTACCGCTATGGGTCGGCTACATCCCTACGACTGTTGCTAAGGGGTATTGCTATGGATGTCCTAGACTCCACCGCATGATGACGCAGTGATGCAGCCAAAGCCGTAGCCGCCATTTGGGACAAGGCCGAATAATGTTTTTAATAAACTTATGTGGAGTCCAAGGTCGTGTCTGAATTGGCGGCTACACCCTAAATAATTGGTCCTACTCACAATCGTATACAGGACCCTTAACAGTGTTGTAGTCGAGTCCACGACCTTCGAGGCCAAGGCCGAGTCCGAGTCATGGGTCTCCGAGGCCGAGGCCAAGGCCAAGGCCACAGTGTCCGAGGCCAAGGCCAGTTATATTATAATGCACACACACATACAAGTAAAAAAAGCAAAAGTATACACAAAGGTGATACTCTGAAACGGTTTTATTATTTGACAAACTGTGAACATGCACATTTACATGTTAAAGGGCCTTGGACTGTGCGATTTGGGCTACACAAAGCTTTTGTTATGAAATGAATATAATGATCCACATAAATATGCCTCGAAATTGTGTGATGTTCCTTTTACTTTGTGAAATAACACGGTCCGCCATTTTGTAAAAAAAATTAAATGTTTTTACTCCACAAAGTGTTCATGAAGTAAAAGGCAAACCACACAGCTTCGAGGCATATTTGTTTGGATCATTATATTCTACTTTTAAAAAAACTTTCCAACCATATATAATTATTTCATAGCAAACGCTTTGTATAGCCCAAACCGCCCAATCCGAAGGCAACGTGTCCCTTCAACATTCCAAATCATAGAGTGTATTATGTGAGTTGTCTGTGGGTTGTTTCCCCTTCAGATACTCCTCCCACCTGAAGAATGAAGAGAGGAACAAAAATCAAGTTGAAGTTGGGCATATCAATAACTCTGAACCCTGAAAATTGCAAACAAATGCTTTATGCTTCATTAAGACTTAAAATTAATGGTTGACTTATTCCATTTCCCCCCCTTTTTATTTATTTTTTGACAAAGGAAACATAATAATAAATAGGCTCCTGAAATAAAAATAAGTCCACTTGTACAGCACATTTTGAGGGGAAAAGTATTAAAAACAAAAGAACTTGGACCGGAAGCCATATTTGTAGCAGTATATGTAATTTTTCTTTACCACCCCCAACAAAATAAAATAAAAATAAAATAAAAATAAAATAAAAATAAAAATAAAATAAAAATAAAAATAAAAATAAAATAAAATTAAAATAAAATTAAAATTAAAATTAAAATAAAATTAAAATAAAATTAAAATTAAAATTAAATTAAAATAAAAATAAAATAAAAATAAAATAAAATAAAAATAAAATAAAATAAAAATAAAATAAAAATAAAATAAAAAAGAAGAAAGGTCACCTAAACTAAACCGCTCAAAATCAGTAATTACTAATAGGGATAAAATATCCAAGGTGCTTTTATTTAGGGGAAACATATTTCAGCCTGAAACTATACTAAAAATCGTTGGTGAACATGAAAGAAAAACGCTGTCCATGCTGCGCGGCGGCACGTTTAAACTCACCGTGCAATGGCAGTCATGTGTACCAGCCACCGTGAGTACACGCCCGGCAGCTGTCATTCGGAAAATCACGCTGTGCTATATCGCTCAGTAGCAAAGAGCGACTGGCGTCAACAGTGTCGATTTCAACTTCGACTTTTCTAAGGTATTTCCGGTCAAAAGATTTTAAAAACGACAGCTTGATTTAGGCAAAACAAGTAGACAAAAATGTACAGGTAAAATTCTATAGCCTGATACCTTGCTTTATGCACTCGTTGCAGGTGCCTCGTAATTAATTTGAAGTTGTGCCGCAGAACTCGCTGAGTTTTGGCGTCTTTGCTTTGCAAAATTTACAGCTGGCTCTGTGTTTTCGTTTCCTCGTGGTCGACAACCAAACCGAATGATGCGGGAATTCGAAGACATTTTGCAGTTATTAGACTGGTTTTAATCAGCAGTGCTTAAATTATCACAAGAGACATGAAGGCATCATGAACTCACGATCAAAGATAGAATGTATACTGCGCGCATGCAATTAATAACAGACTGGTTTCCAAAGCATTCGTATCTAAATGCATTGGGCTGGTTTCTAAGCCGCATCATCACTTTTGGCAACGCCTTTTTCTTGGTATCGATGAGCAGGCGCCAGTCTATTTCAAATCTGTAATCTTTGGGGTCCGGTTGCGCATGTGAGATGCGTCTTTTGCGCTCGTAAAGTATGCGCAATTTCGTTCTGCGAAACCTCAAGTTCGCTTCAGTTACTTTGTCACGATGAGTCTGGTCACGATACATTTTTTTTCTTAGTAAATGGTGGGAAATTTGAGTAAAACTGGCGGCCTCGAACCGGCCTCGGCTTATTCTTCGAGTCCGGAAGGTGCCGAGGCCAAGGCCAAGGCCAAGACCGAGTCATTACATGGGGAGGCCGAGGCCGAGACCAAGGCCGTCCGAGGCCGGCCTCGAGACCTCCAACACTGACCCTTAATTTTCCCAAGATGGCCGCCATTCTGATTAGCACTCCTGCAGCAGTTTTCTTTGAGATTGGCGTTGCTCAGCGGGGGAGGGGGGGGGGACCTAGCTACCCCCAGAAAATGTATAAGAAAACTAAAGTTCAATTGTTTTGTTTTCAAAAGACTGAGAGAGAACTACCGGTAGAATGTTTATTATGATCAGCGTGGGCTGCTGAAGTATTTGGAGGGGATATATCGGGGTAGCCTACATCAATATGAGGTAATGGGAACCCTGCATCCATACATATGGGACGCAGAAACACTTTCACTTTCGCTTTTACCAACCCATAATCGATACTTCTTTAGCATCATGATGCAAGCTTGCTATCTTACACGGGCCCAATTTCATAGAGCTTTGTATGCACTAAAAGGTAGTTAAGCACAACCAACAATTAGGCATACCAGAATCAGATTACGAGCCAAAATGTACGTCACATGTCACTGGTATCCTGCAAATTTTTGAGCAGAACATTGTTCAGCAAAATTGTTTTTTAAGAAACTTTAGAAGTTAACCCTGTCAACAGTTAGTAAAATGTTTCTTTTAACCCTCCTACTGTTCGCAACATTTTCAAGTGAGTTGACCAACCATTTGAAACCATTCAACTGCCAAAGTTGTGTATGGTGGCACAACTGTGCAAAGAACTAACTGTGTACTGTGTACATGCATTCCCTCATGGTATCATATTGCAAGGCTGGCATAGCTTATCTATCATTCAAAACCACAGTGAATGGTATTGAATGGTCAGACAGCAAGAGGGTTCTAAAGAGTATAATTATGTTGCCATAACATTTCATGATAAAAAACACTAACTGGCTGGTTTTATTTGGAACAAAATAAGCTGTAAAGTTTGTGATCGTATTTTACGGAAAAGATGCCCAATCCGACCGCCAAAATGCCAACCTTATGACCAAGAAACATAATGTTTATTTTTGTCTAGTTAGCTAAAACATTATCTTTACATAACTTGATGAAATCCCCCACATACTTCAGCCCTAAGCTTTCATGTGAAGTTTGCAATTAATAAACAAAGAATGAACGACTGAATGAATAAAGTAATGACGGCATGATCCATATTGGGGTATATTACGTCATAATGAATCGAAAATGGTGATCGGATTCAGGATTTTTTCCCCATACTGAAAATCTTATTTACATCCATTACATAAATGGTTCGTTCTATGGTTTATGCCACATTGCCGAAACAAGGCACTTCCTGCATGAAAAACTCAACTGGGTTTATTTGTCCTATAAGCTTATTAATATTAAGCAAATATCTGGTAAATATAGCTTTTCCAGCATTTTTTTCACTGCAGATTTATTCACTTTCATGAACTTTCAAATTCACTTTCAAATTCACGCATATTTCCCATGTACATTCACACTATAGGGTTTCCTTTTCAGCTATATTGCATTTAATCTCTTTTTTTATTCACACATGATTTCGTTCTTCTCATTCAGGTTCGTTTCAGCCATTTTATTTCACTTATAGACAACCAAGATTACTTTTTCACCATTCCTCACTTCAATTTTTATTTACATGTGATGAAATTGAACGGTTGACCAGCTTCTTGCTGTCGGCTTTTACGAGATCGAATGATCTTTGCGACCTGATGAGTTTGAAAGATCTTGACCACTGAATGCTAAACTGTTGGAATTGAATTACTCCTGAATTACAGATGAATGCTGATACGAACAGTATTGGTTTTCAAACAAAATTGAATTTGCCGGGTGTAAAATTGAATGAATTTTTTTGAAATTGGACAGGAAAACCTTGTTGATTTATTAATGTATAGAATGATGAAGTCTTTACATTATCATGGTTTATGTTCTGGTTGATGTAAGCGTTAGTAAGCACACTTCACTTTTTCCAACAACTGCCTAACTTTGGCGTGTGGCGTCACATTATATGCAAATTACTTAGATCATTGTGGGATGTGTATTGAATTATGCATACTTGTGAAATCTGGGATTTCTTAGGTGCTCGCTCAGGGTTTTATATTTTATAAAAAGGAAAGAAACCCAATATCTAACATAAGGTATATCCTTGAAACTGAGGACGCTTTACAGTAGACGAGAGGACCAAAATAAAAAGAAAAGAAGAAGAAGAAAACCCTCGCTTGTTATTGTAGGACATTACGCCTCCATGTCGATGACAAAGCCTTTTTATTCCAGGGGAAAGTTTAGTCAGCTATTTCCTTTGAACCTGTGACATTACTGTTCTTTAGGTGAAAATATTTCTGATAAAGGATTGCCATTGGAAATAATCATTTTTTCGTCGAGAAATACAAATCTCGAGTTGGTGCGACAGACTGGAGTTCATGATCTCTGCTATAGCTTCTCCCGTTAAAGGTGCAGTCACCGGCTTCTCCCGTTAAAGGTGCAGTCACCGGCTTCGTTGGGCTATTGGCTATACAAACTATACCCAAACATGACGCTGAAGTGTCTTCCAGGACTATAGACCATCAAATTTGACCGTTTTCGAGTATTTTTTCTCCCCAAAATAGGTCACATGAATATCCGGCGAACCGGTTCCGATAATTCACCTGATTTTTGTAGTTAGTTTTTCTTCCAGCCGCATAAAAGTTAGTTATTGTAACAAATTCGTCTCTGTGTTTTAAAAAGATTGTAAATTCATGAATAATTGACACAAGAGACTATGTATTCAAATTATGGATAAAAGTTATAAAATATTTATGAAAGATCGAACGAAAGATTTTATTTCAGAGAATCCTTGCAACGGAAGCGTGTTCTATGGTGGACAGTGCGGGGCACTGGACCAGGCTATCCCGTACTGGGTGTCGTGGCTCATGGGGCTAGCGATACATAAACCCCAAGCCAATTTGGGTGCCGTGGCTCATGGGGCTAGCGATACATAAACCCCGAGCCAATATCCCGTACTGGGTGCCGTGGCTCATGGGGCTAGCGATACATAAACCCCGAGCCAATATCCCGTACTGGGTGCCGTGGCTCGTGGGGCTAGCGATACATAAACCCCAAGCCAATATCCCGTACTGGGTGCCGTGGCTCGTGGGGCTAGCGATACATAAACCCCAAGCCAATATCCCGTACTGGGTGCCGTGGCTCGTGGGACTAGCGATACATAAACCCCAAGCCAATATCCCGTACTGGGTGCCGTGGCTCGTGGGGCTAGCGATACATAAACCCCAAGCCAATATCCCGTACTGGGTGCCGTGGCTCGTGGGACTAGCGATACATAAACCCCAAGCCAATATCCCGTACTGGGTGCCGTGGCTCGTGGGGCTAGCGATACATAAACCCCAAGCCAATATCCCGTACTGGGTGCGTGGCTCATGGGGCTAGCGATAGATAAACCCCGAGCCAATATCCTGTACTGGGTGCCGTGGCTCATGGGGCTAGCGATACATAAACCCCAAGCCAATATCCCGTACTGGGTGCCGTGGCTCGTGGGGCTAGCGATACATAAACCCCAAGTCAATATCCCGTACTGGGTGCCGTGGCTCGTGGGGCTAGCGATACATAAACCCCAAGCCAATATCCCGTACTGGGTGCCGTGGCTCGTGGGGCTAGCGATACATAAACCCCAAGCCAATTTGGGTGCCGTGGCTCATGGGGCTAGCGAGGCATAAACCCCAAGCCAATATCCCGTACTGGGTGCCGTGGCTCATGGGGCTAGCGATACATAAACCCCGAGCCAATATCCCGTACTGGGTGCCGTGGCTCGTGGGGCTAGCGATACATAAACCCCGAGCCAATATCCCGTACTGGGTGCCGTGGCTCGTGGGGCCAGCGAAGCATAAACCCCGAGCCAATATCCCGTACTGGGTGCCGTGGCTCGTGGGGCTATCGAGGCTTAAGCCCAGGCAAGAACTAGCTAGCTTGCTGGGAGCTTATGACCATGCGGGAGGGGTAGGGAGCAAGACATCTGCGTTTTGTCAAACCATTGAACTAAAAAGGGTATAGGATTTGCAGCATCAAAATCTGTATATCAGTTGTTTGCACATAATAATACAGTATTTATATAGCGCCAAAATTCATGAAAAAACAAGCTCTAATATGGCACGGATCCTTTGTGCTGGATAGATAGTTTGCAAATGGACCCATTACAAACAGAGCACCAGTCTACTTGCAACATTGTGCAGCAATCCCATATATTTGACACTTGCAGCGGCTGGTAGAATGCGTCTACGCTGACCTTTGACCGCTTCTGCTTTCGAAAATTTCTCTTTAATTATGGCAAGACATTTTCATGATTCGGTTGGGGTTTTTTGTTGTTTTTTTTTTTTGGGGGGGGGTTATACAAAAACCATCTAATTAAATTATTGTTTATAATTCTACATCACTAAATTACTTAAACGGTCAAGCGGTATGTTCATTTACAGTTAGACTCTCTCTACCCACATTAACGAGCATGGAGCTGAGGTAAAGTTAACCAACTTTAAAAGTGCATAACGCAAGAATATGCTACATCATTATGCATTCAGTCAAAGTAATATCATTAAGTGATTGACGGATACGAAACTAAAGCGAAGGCAATCTGATGTGGTTACCACAAAGCAACATTCACCCATGAAGTAATAATTCGCTTTTAGAACGTGAGGGGGAATGTTCAACTTGGGCTAAAGTTCAAGTCATGCAGACAAACAAAGATACATTACTGCTACCAATACAAAGATTACCGGCAATAAAAATACAATTTCTGTGTGTAATTACAAGAGATAGATTTATGTTAATTACGTCATCATTATCAGATAAAATTATAAGATTTGCTTACCAGTCCACCGTATTGTCTATCGAAATAAATACTGACAGGGCGCTATTAATATCACATTAATAATAATTCCAATTACTTTCTATCAAATTGTTATGTTTTTCTCTTCAGTAAGTTGGATGATGTCGTTATTAATGAATTGATCCAAGTATTGTTATTGGTCCATTTCCAGAATAATGAAAGCAACCAATAAAGCATCCCTCGTGAATAGTCAATTGTTTGTTCCGTTCCGTGTTATTTTGCTCGCAGTTTCCGCATGGAAGTTTTTATTCTCTCCATTCATGATTACTAATAGGAGCTGAAAACCGGCGGGTCATTTTGGTGCACTTTCCCTTCCTGGAAAGATTGAATAATTTGTTTCTTAGAAGACAACTCTAACTTGTGTTTGTCAGTTTTAAAAATCAGCGTAAAAAAAACATCCCTTGCTTGAAGTGCTTTCCTTTTCGTGAAAGAAAAACAAACTCAAGTGAAATACAAATCGACAAGCTTCTTATAATGTAATCAAAATTAATCACTTACAACATTAATTAATTAATTGCCGATAATAGTAAAGTTCTTCTGTGGATGTCTTCCAATGGTGCAAAAGCAAGAAAATGTGAAAAAGGGGTGCTGCATAAAAACAGCAGCAGAATAAGCAGTAGTCCCAAAACTCTGTATGGAATTAGGACAAAATGTCCCTTAAACAGATGTTTTTTCAAGGATCGATGTTTTGAAAATAGTTCAAAGGCTTTAATTTCCAACATAAAAGCGCACTGACAATTACATGGGATATTGATACAAATTAATAACGTAAAAGACATTTTTGTCTGAAATTATACCATTTTCGAGAAATTGTATTTAGTTATTAAAGTTTTATTTTATAAGAATAGCTTTTTACAAACTAAAATGACGGTAGTGTTACATTTTGAAAGAAATTGGAATTGTATTGGAATTGTATTGGAATTGTATTAATTTCAACTGTTGAAGCTAATACTATTACTATTAGATAGACCCAAATGCACAGAGCTGCTTATAAACAGCAAATATCGCTCAACACCTTTCTACTGAGCAAAATATATAAGCAGGATACCATCAGGATACCAGTCACAGATGGTACATGTGGAATAGTGTTTTGGCTGGTTACCTTATTCTGGTAAGCATAATTTGGTTGCGTTAAGCTCCTTTTTCTGCTTAAGCAGCTCTATGATATTGGGCCCCTTGCGGTATAACCAAATAATGCATTAACCAATTGCGATTTAGCAATTTTTGCTGGATAATTGTTTTGTTCAAATACGGCAATATTTTATAAACATGCAGGGCACAAATGTTTGTAACTTCACGGGTTACGTTGCACTTGTGAGTGTTTTGTTAAAAATAGGGGTATGAGAAAATTTCTTATGATGTAATATTGCTGTTTGTTATCGACGACTGGAGGGCAGATTAATTCCCAGTTTGATACATGATTTGTTTCTATACTGACGTGGTAGATTATTACATATACGCGGTACATTGTAAAGGGAAAATATTCAATAAGGCGTAGGGTGTAATGAAACTATAACCGTACAGGGTATGAAAGGAAGGTGGTTTTGGTTTACAAAATTTACCAAATAATAAAAACACGCAAAAATCGGAAAGAGGAACCAAACTAGAGATGAAATAATGATAAACTGAGGTAATTAATTCTCATTATTGGTCCTTTGTTATAGTTTCGGTTGTATCTAATAATGCCAACTTGAGATTGGTTGAAACCAGACAGTTTCGTTTTGGGGGATACTACTCTAGGATTGCTGAGTAAATATGAATTGCCGTCACATTGATGTATGGAATGGTAGACCACGCCCAAACACCACGCCCATAGACCATGCCAATGACAGGGTAGTTTTTATACATTCACCATTGGTGCCAATGTTGATGCGAGCTTCCATCCCTTCCCGCCTTCACAAAGTCAACTTCCTTTTGTGTTTCATCTTTTCCATTGGTAAATCAAGCACTACGATTTTTTTCCCTTTGGAAATTATTTCCGGGTAACATGTACAAGTAAAAGGTAGACACGGCGAACGTATTACGTAAGTCCAAACTTTCTTTGATATATTTGTAAGTCTATTTTTGTTACAACCTATGATGGGGTTTCGCAACGCCTTATTGATGCAGTATAAATACAAGACAAACTCTCACAAAACTATAAACATAAAGTACCAAGGAATTAGCTCTGAATATTAATTATTGTAAACTGCAGGAAAATGTATTACACAGCGGTAATTGTACTGGGTAAGTAAGGTATATGCAAGTAGAGTAATAATTAATACTACTCTATCTTTTGATGACAATGTTTGTATTGTTAAGGTTGATGTTTCGGTGATGTATACGTACAAAATGTTATGTTTAATTTTTTCTTTTTGCAGGAACACATACTATTTTATTCTTCTCACATAAAAACAGCTTGGTGGATATCTGTGACGATGATTGCTATGTGAATGTATCTAATGGGTTGACTACCTTTGATAAAGACTGCGGAATATTTTGAATTTTGGAAACCCTTTTGAACCACCAGAAGCCTTCGGCACCAAGGCCACTCATAATACTCAGCGCAGAGTATACATTCCAAAACGAGATTAACCCGCGAAGTAAAAAAGTTGCAGTTGATTGAAAAAACCCAACTTAGTTAAATATTGAATTGAATTTGTTGAACAAAATACCGATGCATTTTACCCTCAGAACATCAATTTGATATTCAATCAAGGTTTAACTTCATTCATCTCCTGAATTTGTTAAGATTCTGACGATGTTCTGTAGAGAGAAGACATGTTTTCTGCACACTTTTTGTTTTCATGAATAACTAATATGCATTCATCATTGACAAAGAATTTGTAAGTATTAGATAAAAGAACTACAGGACGGGAAAACATAACTATGTACTCTGACAACTTCCAGCGCAAAAATTGCGGCAGTATTTGTTCTTATTATTTGTTTCACTTTTTAGAAAAAGTTTTTTTTTCGAACTGTAGCAGGCCTACTCTTTGCTTAGGCCTAGATCATTGTGAATTAACTACTCATATTAGTTTTGTATGTTTTGGACAAACGCATTGACTGCTCTAACGCTTCAGATTCAAACATCACTTTAAAAAGGGCACATTTTGGTTGAAAGTTCAAAGTTAAACTTGACGTTTTGGTCTAGTGCGTCCATTTCAGTGATATTCTATTCTCTGTTATTGCCTCACACAGCTATAGTTTTCTTTGCAACGAGCAAAACGAACCCAGTCCCTATAAACTCCATGATGTCTCAAGCTACTGTCACTTCGTCAGTAGTGTCCACTGCGGTCCCGGAACCGCTATGTCCCGCCGTCGAGATTGCATCAATCTCTGAACAGTCGCTGTCAACTGCAAGTACAGAGGACACTTTGTCGTCGGATGTCGCCAGAGTCGACAGAGGAAGGGAGCTTTTATTTGAAGTCTTCGTAAGTATAGGATTTACATCAATTGTAACTCACTGTTTGAATCGTATATATACCTTAAATGGAAATATTGATTGTATTCTTGACCGAATCCAAATAATGTTTTAAAAGGCAAAAATTAATTAAGGTCTAGATACGAAGTTGAAGTAATGCCAGCTTCAGATTCGACGTGCGCAAACAAGCTCTTAATGAAAATACTATCCCAATGACAGTTTCGCCGATTAGTTTCATTTAACACAGTAGGTCTAAATGAGACGTAGGCCTACATTTTGTAAACACAATATTATTATTAGAGTAGGCTACTTCCTGCCTTTCATCCCAGTCACGTTTCAAGTGGAGTGGGGAATCCCAGAAAAAAAATGGCGGCAAACCGCAACGAAAGCTTGAAGACTTCATTGTCGTCATACAAACTGGCTGGGCTTTATTTCTGCCTACTTTCAAAGTAACCTTTTGTTAAAATTAATCGTAGCCCGTTGTAAAAAGTTACTGTGGCATTGTGGTTTGTCGTTGAGTTTGGAACAAATCTCAGACGAACAAGGAAGTATGGAATAATTCACGTCAAAACAGCAAACCATGTGTGTAAATTGTGCGGCAGCATAATCTATACCTTGTTTCAAGTCACGCGTGAAATACTAACTGGAGTGAGAAGAAACGAGACGTCGAACTAAAAATTGATATACTTACATCACTAGATGACTGGTAGATATTCTGTTTATAAAATGCAGTAAATTAAAACGTGTATATAGCGTGATATGGGGGGATGCACAGTGAAAGCAAAAGGGTTGTCATTGTTTCCCCTTTGTAACTGGAAGATGTTAGCACAGCATTGCACCATTGACTAATATATGGATCTAAGAGTGGCGCAATGGTGTGGGGAAATGTTAAAAGTTTCCTTTGGTGTTTACACGATGGTCATTGTAATGTTACATCATTTATACAAACCATACGAAAGTCTAATCTCCAATTCAAGTAGCTATTATAAGAGAATAAAAATAAACACTTGGAGCTCCAAATAACTGTCCATTGATACTATACTGGTTCAAATTGACATGGGGTAAGACAATACTAAAGCCGGCATTTTTTGTCTGATTTTATTTCTCAATATTCGATCGTATCACCGTTTAAAAGTGATGGTCCATTTGATTCAAGTGGACATTCGAAAAATGTTTTTACTAAGTGTTCGCAAAAGTTTAGAAGTTTCTCGAAATCCCAAACAAACGAAAACTGGCCAATATTGGACTTCTCATAATCGTGGACTTCTCATAATCGTGGGAGACTTGGAACCAGTCTGATGTGTGAAAGGGCGAGGTTTACTGACAAATCCTAGTCGTAAGTGTGACGTAACTAGTGTAAGTCACGCCCACCTCCCACAAACTGGCTCCACTTAGCAACAATATTATATATAGGTTGTATCACCTTACAAACGTTTAAATGAAAACGTACTCAAAATGCAGCTAACGTTAGTTTGTTCTGTTATCAATCATTTCAACTACACTTTCGATGTTGCTATCAACTCTCGATACACAAATTTCACTTGTTTTGGTCTTGTTTAAAACCTGCAAATGTTTTTTTGTTTTATTACTTTCAGAATACTGTGTTGCCTAATGATGAAAATCCTTTTAACACTAAACAAACAAACAAAAAACCTAATAAAATGTAAATAATTATTTTTAAAAACGTAAGAGTGCTAAGCTATTTGTAAGAGAAACATTTTAATATCATACCATAAGTAATTTGACACAGATATTGCCCATTCCTGTGTCATATGCTTAGCCAGTCTGGAATTACTTCCAGTAAATAGGCCTTAGTGTTCGTCTTGGCGGATTTTACACACTTATCAATTAAATTTTAATGAAACGTACACTGTTTTAGGGGGGGGGGGGAAATGCAGTGACATCCAGGAACAATCTCCTTGGCACCAAAACCAATCGGCCATCATAGTTCAATAGTTCAACAAAAGCTATAAACTTTCATTTTGCACTGAATAATTTGTCATAAAAGGAACTTCCGAGTTATGAAGTGGTTTTCAAAAGAATTTTGGGCTGGAGATGTAGAAGCGATATTTGTCATCTCTGTAAAAAAAATAGAGTTTGCAAACCACGGACTGTGTTTTGTTGCATTGTAACTTTGTTACCTCCGGAAGCTTAATGGTGTCAGTGTTTACTCGGTTAATTAATATTTTACAATAATAGTAGCCGGACTCATTAAGAATTGACACAGGTAGTGCGCCACCAAGAATGACACGGTGCATGCACCCTTGACTTAATTGTTCTCGCCTGGCTTGTGGGTACCGATGATATTGATAATATAGCATTTCAACCTAACTCCAACTCAAACTATGATCATATACTGTTTTGTCTCTGCCCATATTATAGCCAAGCAAGCAAGTGACGCCGCTGCTATATTCATAAGTAGCCTTCAAGTAAATACCGCCTCTGCTTTAAATATTCATAAGTAGCAAAGCAAGTAAATAACGCAGCCGTTGTACATTATCCACAATTCTTGTTTTGATTGGTTTCCAGCAGAATGACCGATTTCCAGAAGAAACAACCTCTGGTACTGCCAGCAGTAGCTTCATTGGCTACTACGATGACGTCACACCCGACACGGCCAATTTCACTATATCATGGAGGAGCGATCTACGTAAAAACAACGTAAGTTTACTGCGAAACAGCAAATAACATCATATAATAATTATTTATAATAAAAAAAAACGTGCTTTACGGACGGCTTTAATTGCTTATTAACAAGACCCATATAAGGTGTGGTGCGAGGCAATCTGCAGCCAACCATGTCAGAAACACGTAACCCCAGTACTGGGTTCTTTTGCGTGCATTACATAACACGCGGGACCTACGGCTTTACGTCACATCCGAAGGACGAAGCAACAATGGTTCAGATTTGATCATTTGAAGTAAAATATATCTTTGGCGTAAGTTTGAGAGTCCAACTAACAAGACAGTGGTTGCAAAACGAACACCAAAAGAAAACACAAGTTTTAGATTCACTCTTATTTATTCTTTATTAAAAACAAACAAACAATCGCAACTGATATTTTAATCACCTGTTAATGTTTTCTTAATAGTTTTAATTTCTCTTTACAATAATGTTTCATGACTGAAAGTTATAAACATCCACTTGTCTTGTTTGAAATGTTCTTGTAGGTAACACAACTAATGTACGAGCATGCTAAGCTGATTGTAGGCTACATATGGGCTCTAGATATAGTTCTTCAGGACTTGCAGTTGATGTCACCGGGTGAAACCGAAATTATGTACTACACGAACAAAACAAAAGATGCATTTGGAAATTTACTGTGCTCCGTACATTTCATTGTAAGTATGCAATGCACTTGTTTCAACCGTTCACATCAGTATTACTATTAACCAAACCTCATTCCAACGGGCATGAACTCAGCGTACCACCCCCACCCCAACCCCGAAGTATCCCTTGACGAATAGGGACGACGACGTAGGAACGAGGTTGATATTAATCAACTACAAATTGTAGTCTGGTTTGATTGTGTATTTTGAATATCTAAACTGTTTAGAATTATAAAAACAGAGAATACGAGAGTATGGTACTACCAAGTTGAAGATATGTCTCCTCTATGATTAGAATAAAGATTTGATAGCATTAATTTGTGGTCGATGTTTTAAAAACAAAAACTATTTCCACTGGAACAACATTGAGGAAAAACAAGTGAATAAATGTTCGTCTTATACCTGCCCTTTAATGAATTACAGAGTAGGGCCTACACTAACACCGATGACAGACTATTATTGTTTAATTCATGCCAATAATCTTTAAATTGTTCTACAATTTTCTCCTTCATCAGTTAACTCAATGCGACTTCGACGCAGAACTACTTGAGCAGCTTATTACAACGCCCCCTCTTGACTACGTTCCACCAGACAACGACTGGGAAGTAACGTACATTAGAGACTTTGTCGTGCCGGAGATAACTAGCTACATTTCAGACGCCTCCACTGATTTGAGTAATATCAGTTCAGAAACGTGTTCGGTTTAGAACTAAGGAATGCAAACCTTCACCGGGATCCAATCATCTGGCGTTGAAACCAAGGCTGGATACGAAAATAGTCTGGTGCCTTCACATGATCAAAACAACATGGAAAAGGTAAACATCGGTATAGGTCTTATACCGTGACGTCACTGCCACGCAACTGGTGAAGTAGATGTTGTGCAATACTATGTTGGCCGATTTATAGCAAGTGCAAGGAATATGTTAGCAACGCTCGGCAATGTTACGAACTAAAGGGAAATTGAAATAGTGACTAACGCTCATTGTAAAAAAAGCGATTACAAAGTTTCCCCAACGACGAGAACAATATTGCCAATGGTCATCATTTCCTTTTAGGATGGCAATGGGAGAGTCATAAGTCGAAATGCATTCAACTTTCATTGCTATCCTACAAAAAGAAATCTTACCATACTATCAACGGGAATTCGATTCCCATTATAGCAAAGTTTGAAACACAAACTTTGCCGTTTTGAACCATTTTTATGTAAGCTGTGTTTTAACGGCAGACAAGTACTAATCCTACGGATTTGAAATACAACAATGTTTTCCTGTAATAAAAATAAATATATAAGTTTTCATAAAGTATAACCTTTGGTCTTTAGAACCGTTCGGTGTTTAATAAATGTAGATACAATAAAACTAACTTCTGGAAGTTCATATCAAAAGGTGGTATCGTTTTTGAGATATTGGCGAGAAACTGGAACAGTTATCAACGCCGTAAGAAACGTTTAATCATAGAGAATTCTCTATGGTTTAATGCAGAAAAGTTTCTTAGATTGAAATGTTTTTGAATCCCTCTCTCTAAAACCACAATCCTTTGAAGGGAATTGTTTCTCAAAATGTTATGCACTATTAATTGTCAACAGCTGCAGTGCTTCTTACCAATTTTGGGGGTAATTACCAAACGTATACCCCACCCCCCTATAAACACAACCATGCACGCGAGGCACTGTCAGTGAAATATAGAATGGGAAACGAGTAGAACTTGAATAATATGAAATTACAATTGAGAAGAAGTAATTAGAAGAATGTTAATGAGAGGGAAAGCCAGAGTTATAAGGAATTAAGATATGAATTCGACCTGATGTTGTTTTACTTTACGTAATTAGAATTTTGGGGCGGACTTGATATTGTTATAAGATATAAATCAAATATGTACTTGCTTATAGTGATGCCTTTAATAATGTAATTGTATTTGATTTTTTGAAAGTTTGTTTACATTAATTAATTAATTGATGTTGTTGATGATGTTGTTGTTGTGGGTTTTTGGGGTTTTTTTTTATTGGAGCAGACCGAGCTTGACCTCAATATATTTAAGTCATGGTTGCTAGAAGCTGAAGTGGCGGTTGAGTGAGTGACAGTACCAAACGTGGGCGTGTGTGTTGAAACATTTCCTTGTTCTTATCATCGTTTTAAATTGTATGGGTCATAGGCGTAAGAGGGCGGGCACGGGGGGGGACAACAGCCCTCCTGAATTTGGAGGACATTCATTCATTAATTCATTTGTTCATTCACCGACTTGATGACTTGATGAGTTGTCTGACTCTATCAAGCATAGTGTTAGAGAGAGATGGACCGCTTAGAGCAGTGTCAGCCTCGATGGAAGTTTTCGAAGTATAAAAATGTTGGGACGACCTCTACGACGAGATTAGAGGGACACATCACATCCATTCATGATCAAATTGATCAATGTTTCAGAATTGGAACTTTATACTGAAGTATTATAAATATTAACGCAAGATTATGAAGTGAATACTGATCCGTATACAACCCTATAGTAAAAACACCACTTTTGGAAGAGCATTTTTATCGATGAAAAATGTAGACATAGATGATTCACATAGCAATATTTTTTTATCAAATAATGTGATATATTTTTATATTTTATCAACTATTTGGATATTCGAATTTGTAATGATATATTTATAACTTATGAATCTATAATTGTATTGTATTTATTAAATAATAATGAGAGTTTATCTTTTTTACAGTTGCGATGATTGTTTTTAGCCAATGACCGACACAGACTTGATTAAATGTTTTTTTAAATAAAAGTATAGATATAAAAGTATATTATATGATATTTTACTTATGATAATGTAATTAAATTACTCATGCATTCCCATTGAATTGCTCGAGTGTGTCTTGAATGTTTTTGTAACCCCCTCCCATATATGGCTAAACTAAATATGAAAAATCAATGGAAATAACCACCAATTTATCACAATACAAAACACGATGAAACGATTCCGAATTCATAAATCTAACCAAAAGTTGATTTGTACAGCTCTCTAAAATGAATGTAGCGCCCTCTGTTGGACAGTCATGTTCACTGGCTTTTCTATTGGTTGAAAGTTACAAGTCTGACAGTCTAACGTCTCGTTTCGAGAATCGATACGATAATATGGCCATGTATTAACCAGTCTTGAGAGGAATAGTGTAGGCTCAACACGATTCCGGTTGCTCGAGTAATTTTGAAACGCTGATTTCCGAGCAGATGGCGCGCTTTGGAAATGTTGACAAAGATTTCAGAATCGGCTCCTGTCAAAAACATTACAATACTGCGTGATCACGTCACCATTTGCTACGTGCACTAGACCGCACAAGGAAAAAACGAGGGGAAAAAAACTAAAAGTGGAAGATTTTGTGATTTTGTCTGGACCAATTAGATCTTTTTTTCCCCCCCATTAGATGTGCAAGCGGTAACCAGCAAATAGCTTCGTGGAAAGAGCTTACAAAGCCGTTTTCTGGTACGTGTATAATTATTCTCTATTGTGGAAAATGTGACAGCGCTTCGATCGATCAAGTGTTTCAATACACGCTGGCAGCTATGGCCTTTTGGTATCGACAGCATTACAGTCATATCAACCATCTTGTGGTTTTGTTTAATTGCGGTATAGTGTTTCTTTCTCTTTCATGTTTTCTTTTCAAGAAGACAAGAGCAATAATCGGAAGTATTTCTCAGGATGTTTGTTTTTGTCTCAAATAAGGCGGTAAATTCTTGACCAATAATGAAAGTTGAACGACAACCATTGGGTCTGTAAATTGTCTAATGTATCCGATATAGTTCGGATGTAAATGTTGATATCACAGGAAGGACGACCCTAGCGGATGTCATTACTTCCAGAGACCTTGAACTTTAAAGTGCAGCTCTTGAACTTGCAATGTTGGGATGCTGGTACACCATGGAATGTAACATTACGTATGCCTACATTCTATACATCTGCGCCTTGAAGGTTAACACACACACACACACACAAAAACACCCACAAATAAAAACAAATAAATAAATAAACCCAAAACAACCCAACAAACGAATATCATAATATGTTTCTGCTATCCTAAAGTCGGTTTGCGTCGCCCCATCTATGTCTATCCAAACCTCGAAACGTACGGCTATAAAATAAAATAAATAAAATAAAATAAATAAACAAGTAAATAAAATAATAAGTAAATTAATAAATTATTCATGGTTATTGATCGCAGTGTTTCCTTTGAACTTCACGGATAGTGTAGCTCCGAAAACCTTAATAAACCCATAAAATAAGTAATGCAATTATTTCGCTTGACATGATCTGCGTTAATTTGTTTTTTCAAAATGATTGAGGTGTTCCGTTTTCAAAAGTTAGGAGAGGGTGTTTAAGCCAAGTTTTGTCATGGCCTAAACTATGGCAATGACCTATGTCAACACAGTGATATATTAATTTCATACCAGGAAGAATAGGAAAAACAAATAAAGGTTGCCACATTTACTATTATAATTATAGTTGCCATATTGAATTCAACACTAATGCAAATTTTATTTAATTTTTAACCCTATTTAGAAAATATGTTTTTTTAAATTCGGATGATGTTTTTGGCTTTATATAGTCTGTATAATTACTGACCCTTAAACGTACATCATGTCAACCGTAAATATGCTTTGATCCATGTCTTTATTCTTTAGACCATTGTCACCTTCAAGACTGGTGAAGATTTGAGCTCCATGGAATTTCCCGACAGGCACAATACCACACTGGTCATTATAAGAACTTCGACTGTTTTGTATTGTCTGCCAAATAAAACCAAGAATTCTAAAAAATAATAGCTGAACAGGTTTTGAGATGTACCCCTTCTTCATATCAAAAATTGATCAGACAGTGGATGCAATTCCCATAATAGATTGTATGTTTTCTCCCATTGAGCTGTGTACAAATCGTCAAAAATCTGAGGCTCTTTTGAAAACTGTTGTAACATGTTACATGATTTATAGTGCCAAGCAGCAACATTTCATGAGATCGATGTTGCAGGGTTCTGATACAATACTTTTGTAATCAGGAAATTGGTATCTGAGGTCGAGGTTGGAAAGGGTGGTTGAATTCAGCTATGGCGATGCCATTGGCTGCAGTGGTGAACAAGGGCGTCGATCGCTACTGAAAAGTAGGAGGGACGGGCGAGCAAGTCTTGAAAAAATACATCTTACATTATTTGCACCCCACACCATGACTTTTACATTTAATTTCTATGTTACACTTATTCCCTATTTTTTGTTTGACCAGGAGGCGAGTTACAGGGGGTGATATTTAACAATAACATCATCCGAAATGGGGTTTGGGCCTGGGTTTCCCTTATGTAAAACGGAGATTCTACCAAATACAAACATCATATTCACAATCCCTTTTAATTGTAACCACATTGCGACAATTTCTTCAGTAAAATTGAGAGAGTTTTTGATGTTTTTGTTTCTTCTTTCGTTTTTCTTTTATTTTAAATTATATTATATTTTTAGAATAAAAAATAATAACACTGAACTTACCCTAAAATTTACCAAAAATTCTACCGCGTGTGTCGGCTTGAAGTTCTTCGAAAAAACAAAATACTGCTTCTTCGACAAATCTTGTCATGGCCCAAACTGCTCCTAATTTAATGGATTTTACTACATTGTGTGCGTTGAGTGTGCGATTTTAACAAAATGTAACACATTTGCATGTGCGCGCACACACAGTGGAGGGATCGTGTAGCGTACATTATAGCATACACAAACGACGCAAAGCTTGAATGAATGTAAGCGGGATTTTGGCGTTCATGTCTTGGACGAAACTTGTCGTCTATTGTCTGTATTATAGAAACGGAAATAGGCCCAAAATACCATTCTGCGCGTGGTCCATCAGAACAAAAAATGAAAATGAAGAAAACATTTCACCGTTTGTTCGCTATTCTTTTATTTGAACAAAAATTGTAATGAAATATTAAATCAAGAAAATTGTGTATATTTTTATATTTTGTTGCATGTTTCTAATGAACAGTCAATCAAAAAGTGGGGGGGACATCTGATATGCTGTCCCCCAGTCTAAAAAGTGGGGGGGACATGTCCCCCCGTCCCCCACCCATCGACGCCCTTGGTGGTGAATGATATGGCGATGCCATTGGCTGCAGTGGTGAATGATAATGGCTTATCAGCATCTAGCCATAGCCACTTCCGATCCTATCTATATAGACATGTTCATTGTTGATAAACAAAGTGCGCCGGTTGAAATGGACGGCCGAATGTTAGCAAAACATTCAATCGTGTTAAAAAATGTTGTGACCAAATTCAACATTTTTGTAAAGATTCATGAACTGAGAAATACCTTCCATGATTGCTTGATTTGTTTCCAACAAATTCAACACTATTTTTGAATATTTTCTGTAAGATTTCTACAAACTATGGCTATCTGCTTTTGATTTGCAGTGGCTTTCCATAGTTTTCCGCTCGGTTGGCAAAAACTCAGGCTGTGACGCTGCAATAGAAAGGTCTATTCAGACACGGCCTTAGTACTCACTCTCTTCACAACTTGTAAGGAACTTTAGACGCCACTCAAAGGTAAAAATAGCAAGCTGCAATGAACATGCGCAGTAGACACTAAAAAGGTACGGTCGACCTATTTCGAAACAGAAAACACTTATTGACAAATAATTTAAGAGGTTGCTTGATACAAATGACTTGATTGGTATTGAGTTTAAGTCTCTGAATAAGAAACCATTGTATGAAAACATCTGCAATGGAGATCCGCATAGTTTCAATGACGCATTTATTTGAGTGCCATTATTTATAAAACTGCTCTCCACTTAAAAGTCGTTGATGACATCAACTGCTATTTAATAAAATACGCAAAAATTATAATAAAATTATGCGATTAAAAAAGGGACGTCGTTATCGCTGGTGTTATGTACATTGGTGCCCAACAGTCTGGCCGTTGGCTATGGAGATCTCAATGTCGTAAACAAGGTCGCTGAATCACACCGTGTCAGTGCTAACAGATCAATTTATTCAGTTACCAGTAAAAACGATTTGTAGTCGGGTATCAAATTGACTTGAGGTTACAAGAGTGGGAACGGACAGACAAGGAGACTACGTTTCGGGTAAACGGGACAGCTTGACGTCGCTAAGAGGCTTATATAGCCTCCTGCCAAGCAGCTTTGTCGGCTCCTCCTGACACCCCTCGGGTGGAAAAGAACAATAGCAGTTTCCGCATAATTAATGTGTCATGAATATTTGTTGAAGATTTGCAATTTTAAGATTCTGCGAGAGTTTGGGGCTGTGACTTCGTTTGTGTATTTGCCATTAGTAAAGGGTCCCTTTGGGAGAACTATAAATTCCTATACATTTCAAGAGACTCCATGGCAATTGCCCTATGTTCCAGCAGGCCTGGAAAATATATAGAGAAATACTATTGTCTGAATTACTGATTAAGTCGGGACCCCAAACCACCGTAGCTTATTTAGATTGCCTAGATCGAACGTATAAAAGTCCCTGACTACGTGGACAGAGTTTTCGACATTTTCGCTAAAAAAATTCCCGCCCAATTTGTGATGCAATTTCCACAGGTTTATTGCAATTGTATTGTATTTGTATCGATAACTAAGGATGGGAATTATCCTTCGGTTCAAAAAAACAATGTGTTGATGACGAACGCGTTAAAATCTATTGATTTTAATACAGATATTTTGTGTATCATTGCCATTCGTGTGAGTAGCGGCATCTAATCATGAAGATTTGGGCGCGGTGATGGTGCATAACGAGAGCCATATATAAACTATCGATCATTTTCATTGTTTAATCCTAATCGATTGTCAACCTGATCAATCAGAGGTGACAAGTTCATATTGTATTCTTACGAGTCCCCATTCACGTCTAAGTAAAAGCATCCGGTGGGGTTAAATATAGACATGACGTCATCATCTTATCACTATCAGCAATGCCGCCTCATCAGTGATGCAATTTCATTAACGATTGTCAAGTTGTTGACCTATCATACGTATGTACGTGGCATCATTAGTAATGAAATCGATCAATTAAAATGAATTGTTTACAAAGTTCAAGGGCGGCTATTGAAATAGTAACGTCATCTTTGTGAAAGCCGGTCTGTTTACAGGTGTTTTAGACCAGAATGCGACTTGTTACGTTTGTACTCTGTAAGCTCGTCAATCATTGATTGTAAGGGTGTGTTTCTGGTTGTACTTGGGCTCAAGACAACTCAGAACACGGAAACTTGTATAATAAATTATAATAATGAACACAGCGTCAGTGAAACATGTTCGTTGGTGCTTAGGCAGGGTATATATAAACATTTGGTAATTACTCCGAAAATTAATGACGATAAAAAAGTACTTGGTAAAAAGCACTGGAAAGCTCTTGGTATAATAAAACATTGTTAGAAACGACTCCCTTTGAGGTAATGTAGTTTTAGAGAAAGTAATAATTGTTCACCTAAAACTTTGACGCTGAGAAAGGCTTCAGGTATGAAGCCTTTCTCAGACATCGGAAAGCTCGCAATTCTATACAACAATGGCGTTTTTCTCTTTCATTATTTTCTTGCAACTTCGATATGACCAATTGAACCCAAATTTCCACAGTTTTGTTTTTGTATGCATATTATTTTTGGATTCACCAATGATACTGGTCTTTGATAATTACCATCAGTTTACACTGCCTTAAAACCTTACAGACAATGTATGAAATGAAAATGCCACACAACAAAATAATAATAAGTGTTGAACTTAACGACATGGGTGCTATTATAACTTGTAAGCGTTGGGAACGGTAGGCCCTACGCGTTAATTTTGCTCAATGTTCTTCGTAAAACTGGTCAGAAAAGAGAGAGAGAAAAAAACAGAAAAACAACAACTCAACAAACAGCAAAAAAAAATCCTCTGAAATAACTATAAAAGTTGACATAAATGCATTTACAAAAAGTACTTTTTATTTCATGAAATCTTCTGCATTCAAAATAACACATAAGGCTGACGGTGATTGTTTTAGTACAATAAATAGATAAATAAATATTAATAATTATATTAGTAGCAGGAATATTTGAACATTTTTTTTGCAAAGAGGAATTCTTAAATGGGCGGGGAACAGTAAACAAAACAAAACAAACAAAAAGTAGAATACGCCAACGGACAAGTACGTGGAATATCACGGGAAACAAACACTACCTTTAATAAGTAAATTTTAAAAAGTAATTATTTCTTTTTAGAATACATTACGGATAAGAATGAAATAATTTTCAGAAATAAATAAAATATTTTCAAAATGATAAAACCATTTTGTTTTTTATGGAACACATCTGATAACCACAAAGAGGCTTGGTGGACACAATTACCAAAGCGAGGCTTGGTGGCCACAATTACCTAATTCTAATAACTAATGTATTTGCGAAATTATTGGAGGTAGGCCTCGTGTTAGATTTAAAACGCTTATTATGCATCAATAAGTTAAATAATTATTCAAACTGTGAAAAAGAGTAAGAATTAAACATTGTGGAAAATACTGTCCAAGGAGATTTGAGTAAAGGTTAGAAAATATCTTGTAGTCCAGAGTAAAACCTGTAGGTTAAAACAATTTTAAAACTCTAATACAATAAGACATTCAATGCTATACATCAAATCGCCTTGGACAGCCGAAACAAATTCCGGTGATTTCAATTCATAGTTTCATTATAACCACATAATGTTCTTATACACATCTTGATTAAAACACATTATTTACATCTTTTTTTTCCCAATAAGTTAAACACATCAAACATTGGGCTATTGCACTTAGTTCATAAATATAAGTTCAGAGCGATACAAAATGAAGTTCACACACTCCTAACGGTAAATGTCGCCTCAGCGGCAGCTCAAAATATTCCTTTTTGATTTATGTCAAGATTTTGAGCTTGAGATTTTAATGACAAAATCTCACCCCCCCCCCCCCCCCCCTCTTCCTATTTGGATGAACTACAACGAACATTCAAACCTTCAATACTTTGTATTTTCCCCTATTTGGTCATTTTGTAATACCGACTATGACAGTCGGAAAATGTTTCTCTTGCAAGATGAAAACCCAAACACACCCTAGTCTACCCACTTCATAGTTTGAACACTACAACACATCTGAAAAAGAACATTTATTTATGTTGCCGCAAAAAGTTGGCAACAGATTTATACAAAAATAATTAGAAAAATATTTGTTCTCTTCAATAAATAATATGTACACATCCTATTTGACTCTCTTGATAAATTATAAGTTATTCAATCCAGACATTAGCACTGCCGAACTCTGCATCATTAATGGATGCTGATGTAAGGATATAAAGTACTTGCATAGCTCAAATTCTTCATCCCTGTATAGCTTCTTTTCATTTGACTGTTTAGGATACTTATGGAATGATTTCATTGTACAAAAGCTGCTTTTTCGACCATTAGCTGTCAAACTTTATAACCTTTGCCAGGGCGATGTCAAAAATTGTATCTCTGGCTACGGTTATGGTTTTGTGAGATAGCCAAAGCTGAAGCCACAGAGCTTCATTTCCGACAGAGCCCTGCTCATTTTCATAAAGCTACTAAGCACAGACAGACATTGCTTAGCAAAAACCGTTTACCAGTCGTAACTCAGCAAAGACATTTGCTAAGCAGTATTGTTGATACTTAATAATAGCTTTACGAAATTAGGCTGTATCCGAATTTGATGTTCGGCTATCAGCTACGGCTGTTGCTAGTGGGTGTTCATACATCAACGCATGATGACGTGGTGATAAAGCCGTAACTGTAGCCGCCAATTCGGACACGTCCATGGGTTGAGCCTCATTTCCATCGTCTTGGTGGGTGGATCATCGTTACCATTGAGAAAGGCGAAGTTGGATCATAACTGGATTTCCATATCCTAAAAAGTTGGCATAGTTCATTTCACGAGTCGAGTTATTAGAGGAGGAGTAGATCGGTTGTAAGTGCCCATAAGTAATCATCGAAAAAACCCAGAACTGTATAAGCCCGACAGTTTCTGGGATATTCAATTTTTACATATTTGAAAATATCTTCCAGATTGTCAGTAATTGCGACGCTTTCAATATCTTCCCAGCTCCTGTTGTGAATCTGAAAGTCGAAATGAAAAATAATGTATAAAGATTATTTAAATCGTCAATGTTGTGTAATACTTAATAAGTGCTTCAACCCGAGGCAGGTAGGTGTGCATTTTTTATTTACATCTACATTTCCCCTGAAATAAAATAACAACAACACATTGCGGGATAATTTTTCCCATTGGGAATAACTCTTAAAACGGCCTTCAGATACCGGCAGTAACGCCCGATTTCCACCATGTGCGCAATAATATTCTATACTTGGCTAACCACCAATAAATTACAGAGGATGCATCTCATTTTTAACCTATTATGCGAGACGGACTACCAGTGCTAATTTGACCCGCATGAACCCCGGCATCGAACAGATTAAAAACAATTATTCGGCTCCAAGTGGCATGTGGTTTCTCTCCACAACGGGATATTTTTCAAGAATCGTAGCCAAACTTAGTTGATTTGCCAATGTTTTTTCCCGTTTTTGGGGTGGTTTGTTAATTCTACGTTACATTGGTATTAAAAGCATTTCTCAAAAACACAGCCTGCGAAAGATTCATGGTGTTTTTTTGCTATACGAGAAAACAAGAAACAAATTTGTCCGGCAATGTTGGCTTACTGTTTGCAAAACACTTCATATTATACACGGTTGTCATTAGAATTTAACTGAGAAGTAAACTGCTATAAAAAAAAAGCAGTTTTTGAGAAGTTCATAGTGGTGTCATGACCGGTCTTTTCAACTTCCGGTTGAGGTGGTGCCTTCAGACCTACAAGTTGTTGTTTTTGTGTTGTTAGTCGAGACATGTGGGTTGAATTGTTTGTCACAATCGGAGGTTTTAAATTGGTCTCATTTATTAGCAATTCCGACGGACATAGACAGGTCACTGTCTGTTACGTTATCAAACGTCGGTTGACCATTCATTCCTAATATAGGTCTTAATTTATGCTTTGTGGTGAATTCAAAACATCACTACCTGCCGTTTGATATTGATTCAAATAAACGGATTGGAACCCAAACAATTGAATTTATTTTCAACTTCCACTTTTTAAATTATCCCCTAATACGTCGAGTGTTAGTTGCTATAAATCCCACACCCGGTTTAAAAAAATCTATTAGTATAATACTAAAACAATTTTGCTTAACCATTTTAGTTACAAAGAAGAAAAAAGGAGGAGGACCTGTCATTAGTGGTATTTTGGCCGGTAAACTATTTCTGCGAGCAATTTTTTTGTTTTCGGTTTGAAATCACTTTATGAAATTGGGTCCCTAAAGGGTGAGTTATTGGTAATGATATTAATAGTAGAGTGTTGGGCTTAAGACTTACCGTGTCGTTAATCCCAGCTAAGACACTTTTAATCTTCGTCTGCAATTCGGAGAACCTAGTCTCGAAGTTATAGCTTCTGTTGCTTAGATTCTCGTCAAGTTTGATTCTATCCATTGAGCGGTTAAACAAGCGGAGGATCCGGTAGTGAGTCAACATTCTTCTTGGTAAATCTTCACTTGAGAAATTGTTGGGAAGGAGTTCGCTAATGTTGGGGAGTTTTTCCAGAATGTTTTGGCTGGGAGTTTGCTCAACTGGATTTTGTTTAACCTGTTGGGATTAAGAAACTCTGCAATTAAAACCAGAATACTGTTTTTCTCTCATCGTTTGCTAAACTTGGTCGCTCAGTATTGGTAGAAAGGTTGTCCGCATCAAAAAGACTAGTCTGTTGACAGCTTTGTATTTGGCGTCCCAAAATGGAGTACAATGTTTACAAGTTGGTACAAGAACTGGTGCCAGCTTTGAGAACAGAAATTATGAAATTTGTGGTTGTGACATTGGATTTTTGTTTGATGGATGGTGTCAACGATTTCATTTCAATTATTTTGTGTTAAACAAATAAAATTGAATAGAGCGGGATGTGAACCTCCAAATTAACGTGTCGGCGCTCAACAGAGCTATCTATAGTTCCATGATGATGGCGGTCTCCCTATTTGTCAATATCTTTGTTCGGGTAAAATTTCTATCATCACAAATCAGAGGAAGTGAAGAAGATTGGTTGTTCAGAATTTGTATCTTTACAATTAATAATAAACTTACGTAATCAACGCAGAGCAACTTGAGGGTCGTATGTAAATCATCAACGTAACGAGTGACGAGCATTGGTCGCGATGACCTGTCGGATAAAGACTGGTCCTCGTCGGGTACGCTGGTTTGCGTGATAACTGAACCAGTTGGAAAAGCACTGAGTGAGGCAATCATGCCGAGAAGTATGATGATTATGCTGTACGAACCTGTATAACAAAGTGACAACCAAGATGAAAAGGAGGTTTAATATAAAAAAAAAAATAATAGTGTAATGCATTAATATTGCACTTTATGAAAAAAATACCCCTGAGCGCTTCACAATAACGACTATAAAATCTAGGCAGTACAAATACTTTAAAATACATTATATAATAGATGTTAAATTTGCATCAGAGATAAAGTATATAAGTTGGTTTTACCCATTCGGTAACTAACTAGATATTTAAAAAAAGTAAGTTGCTAAAAAAGTTTGAGTTTTTTAGGAATGTTGATAGAGAATTGCACTTTCCTAAATTCCACCTGATACCAATAATTGGTTTTAATTCCACATTGGACTGGTGCCCCTCACTGATGCTGTGAAAACTTAAGGTTAAAGTTTCAGGGTCCATTTATTTTCCACATTATCAAAACAGAAAATGACACTAGCACTCAAAAGACATTCAGTACAAAGAATACAACTTATTTATACAAAATAAAGATTTCAAGAATTAGATGAAAAGTTTGAGGGTACGTTGAGCTCGGTGAAAAACGCTGACTTAGAAAACTTGAAAAAGTATTGAATGAATGTTGAAGAAACATTGATACTAATTCTCAGTCGAACCATAGTAATCACGGAGTGATACTTGGGAATGATTCTTAAGTGTAAAATGAAACTGCAGTGAAAGTTAACATTGTAATTTAGGACAAGTGTTTTCAACAGGTACTTACCCCAAATGTTCCTCACGCACCACGAAGTTACAAACTTACTGGGATCCATCCTGGAAAAAAAGCTGAGTGAAGTCAAATCTCTATTAATAATTACTGAAGTATAATTCCCGATCAACTTGTGTATAGGGTGCTGCTAATTCTTGGAGCGTGGCTAGCTAGTCAAGCAGGTCCGACAACTTTGAGCTAGTGGCTGATTATACCAATCTAGCTGCATGAGGGCTCTTTATATACACTTACGTTGCTCAGTTTCAAAAAGGGGCGTGGAAAAGTGGGTTCCAGAGTGAGTCATCACGATCAGCTCAGATATACAGGGATCTGTGTGGAGTGACGACAACTTCATGCAGCGTTCTAAAATCGCCGGTCGGTGATCGACGACGGAACGATTCGCAAATACTATTATGAAGACTGATGATCGATCGTGTACTAGCAACGGGAACCACATAGGATATACGACGTCATTGGTGTTTTTTACCGGATGGTTACGTACCAAATTACTCCAAAGCTTCCCTTGTAAACTACTTCACGGTCACTGCAGTGGTACTACTACTAGTTCGGGGAAACCCATCCGCTGCTTTATCTTGCGTGCTGTGCACTTTTGAAACGGGACACCATTTTTAGGGTTATCGCTAGGTAGCTTTATCAAAAAGGAAGAGTAAACCGTACCGGAATTATTTCAGGTTGTGGTTGTTTTGTCCTTGATGTGTTTTAGAAAGCTTTTTATTACTATTACTATTATTCAACAATTAGGCCTGTTTATTTGTTATTTTATGTATTTCATTACACATGCAAATGAGCAAGCGTCAATACCAGTCGGTAGCAGGATGGTGATTAGGAAGCGACGGTTAGCTCAGGGAAAGCCCCGAATGTAATCTGGGGGTAGGGGCTGAAAACAAAATGCAAGGTTCCGGTCTTCAACTCTATGGATCTGAGGGGGATTCGAACCAGGTTAAATAAAGCTGAAGAACTTCCACTGAGCCAAAATTATATATCCCCTTTATGTTAAGTGATTACCTCTGTATATGTACATTTTCATTGTTTATTTGTGCAAGTTATTTTGTACTTATAAGGTAATTATAAGGTATTAAAATACTGAAATCTTGCTTTACTTTTTGTAATCAGTGGTGACATAATAATGTCATTCCTTAATAACGTCCAAATTTAGGTGATGAAGTATTCTGACAAATTCCATAAACCTGGGAGCCCCACAGGTTTTTCCCCTGACAATCTACTTTTCTATGAAAAAATACATTATCATGGCATTTTTTATAAATATAGGCCTACTAATACGAAAAAGTTATGTTAATTAAAGTAAACGGGTTTATTTTATACCACCACCCATCCTGTAATCCATGGTTCGTGGGAGTAGAGGTCAGCTGCAAATAGACATCCTCGTTCCCCTGCTAACCAGTGGAAAACAAGTGGTTTTTGTTGTTTGTTTGTTTGGAGGGGGTAGTAAAAGTTGCTATCATTAATTTGTTGGACGTGGGCATTCACCGGAAACTTTTTTTTTTTTTTTACAATAATGTAGGGCCTATAACCACATTTAAGCTGAAAGTCGCTTAGCTTTCGCCGACTGCCCTGGCCCGGAACATGGAAGTTTGATTGTTTATATATATTCTGAAATATTCCTAATAATCTACTACTCTTAAAAAAATCATTTAAAGAATTACGGATTTGTATAAAAAATGATACTCTCTTATGTAAAAACGTTAGGTATAACCATCAGAAATATTTCGAACTCGATTAATATTATATTATAGGCCTATACCAACAACAAAATAGTCAAAAGGGGAAATAATAAATTATTGGTTTTATAACCAGCATTTTCAGCCACAATTTCATGCCACAATAATATCTCACTTTTGACACTCATTGTTAATAAGTTACTAAAGACTGTTACATTCCTTTGAGTGAGGCCTTAAAGCAGAGATTGACTTGAGGCAGACTCGAGGTGGCACAAATCTCAGAGTAGTTCAAAAGGACTGGTATAGGGTCGATTGAAAGTTACGAAACACTGACTAAAAAGTCACATGTTTCGAAATATTTATTTCCCTTCAAAGAGAAAGTATTTTAGGCTCTGTACCTCATCTGGATCCTCCATAAAAATTATGATCAGATGATTGTAACCGCAATATCCCCTTTGAAGACCCATGTCTAGCACAATGGGAAATCCTTGATACGTCTTCCGATCGTACAAACCAGTTAAGCTCAACGGTCAAACATCTAACAATTATTAACACTATATATTTAAAACCAAAGGAATGAGTCATGTTTTTGTGACCATAATGATCTTATCTTGACATAGGTTTCCTTCTAAAAAATGAGGATTGGCCTTGAAGATGTTTTGTGGACGACGGGCCCAAATAACGCAGCAAAGAAAGGCCGCGACAAAGGGAACTCGTGATCTAAACGCAATTTACCTTTACAAACACCGTGTCACACACATCAAGAGCCAAATGAAATTCACCGGAGATGGGTCCCCCAACTGCAGGGGGGGGGGGGGCCATGGGCATGCGGAACGGCACGTGGGGGGGGGGGGGGTATTTGGTTGGGTGTGAAGAACGAGCTCATTAAGGCTTTAACTGCCCCTATCCATCTTCTTAAACATGACAATTAACATTTCTCAACATGCATTGTTCTGTAACTTTCAATCAGACGAATTTGTCTGAAAATAACATTTCGGAACAGTCTCACCCCAGTCTGTACTGTCGGTCTCGGAAGCCCCCTAAACAGGGCTGCTTTTACGCCCCCTTTAAAGTGTTGATCGTCTTCAGATGTTGTTATGTCCGACTTGACCTGAGACTGTGGTCACATTGTGGACGGGTTACGCCTTGATTGGGACGTCAAGAGCCTCATGTTTTTATTCGTCTGTGATGGAAGTCAAGGAAACCACCTAGGTTTCACCAAGGCTTCGTCGTGCAGCACGCGAGGCTTCGCGGTTTCCTTGGTTGTGTCTGAGAAAAGTTCCTTATGAAGGAATTCATTTTGGGGTGGGTCTGGGTGCCTTTAGTCCAAAGTTCGCCGTCCCCTACAGTAAACCACCTTTTGAATCGTCTATATTGAAAAGTATGGCACAGAGCCTATTGACGGCCAAATGTTGGGTTTTAAAATGAATGCGTCCATTCAACTGAAAACATTCCAGGCAAAATAAATCTTGATTTTTGACTAGATGATAGTTAATAATTATTCATACAACAATGGGGAAGAAACATTTCTTTAAACAAATAACAATAAAATAAAATACAGGCGCGTACGTAGCGCACCCCCCCCCCCCCCCCCCATCATAAACCAAGGCCCCCCCCCCCCCCCCCCCCCCCCCCCCCCCCCCCCCCCCCCCCCCCCCCCCCCCCCCCCCCCCCCCCCCCCCCATCATAAACCAAGGCCTATCCCTTTGTGGTAACTTTTGACGCTGAACCTGTCTGGCCAGTCGTCCATATAGCTAAATTTATCCTTCCATGAGCTATCTTAGAAAGGAGCTTTACACTGTCATTAATACTATTTAATCTATAACAAGTCTGATTTGAGGAAAGTGTATGGCCCTTTTATAGAGGAAAATTAGAATCTTGGGGATTTTTGATTGCTGACGACCGTAAGACCATGGAGGAAGGAAAACGTAAGACTAAGATAACACCCCTTTAACGAAAATAATGAACTCTTTTGACCTCCAGATACAGGGCGAATGGTTCCCAACAGCACTATACAATGACGCTTGACAATACTCGACGTTTGAGGAGGTTGTGAAGCGGAAACCAACGAGACTCAACTGCTACGTTTTCGACTGGGAAAAAATGGTGGTGCTCAAAGGGATTCCTGTGATTTTGTCGCCTGAACTTTTGCTTGCTTTGGCGCAAATGGGCCATGGAGATGAACTAGGTGAGTGGGTAGTGGTTTGTCGTATTCTGTCGTACGTGAGGCTTTTGTAAAGCTTTAATAGATGTTTGGTAAACGCCTCCAAATTGAAGGTACAAAACCACGGAAGTACAGATTAGTGTTTTGCATTGATTGATTGATTTGATGTGTGAGGGGTGTGTGTGTACACTGTGTGTGTTGTGTATAGTGCAGCCAGTATGAGTGTAGCAGCAGAAGGGACGGTAGTAAATTATTTCGGAAGGAAGCTATGCTGTCCGGCAAAGTTGCCATTTTCTTTCCCATCTGACTTGACAAAGAAGTAGATGATGTAACATTACCCCTCGAGAGCTAATGTTGGCTTGAATTGGGCTTGTGAATGTGGGCTGTGGTTGTGACATGCCTAGGCCCTACCTAGACAGTTCATTCAGGCTCTCTGTGTCTGTCTGTCAATTGAATTATAGTAGGGAGATCGGCACAAATAACATTTTTCTACTGCACCCCCATAAAATTGGTATCACTGGAAAGCTTGTAAAAAAAGAAATACAATAGTGTTTAAATCAGCTTGATATCTTAAAATTTGGCCGAGTTATGTAATTTTTAGTATTATTTTTCCGGCATTCTGTTCTGTAAATTTTTAGAGTGCAATGCGTATTTACAATTATCCTTGAAACTTTCACAAATCAGATATCTGCACCCCAATAAATTTAATACCACTGGAAAGCTTGTAAATTAATAGTGTTTAAATCAGCTTGAAATCTTAAAATTTGGCCGAGTTATGTAATTTTTAGTATTATTTTTCCAGCATTCTGTCCTGTCCTCTCAAAATTTACACTTACGACTGTAAATTTTGAGAGTGCAATTATGCGTAGTATTTACAATTATCCTTGAAACTTTCACATCAGATATCTGCACCCCAATAAATTTAATATCACTGGAAAGCTTTTAAAAAAAAGGAATACAATGGTTTTCAAATGACATTGATATCTTAAAATTTGGCAGAGAATGAGAGAATCACAAATTAATAATGAAGTAATATAATCAAACATTCATCAAGAATCAAGATGTTAGAATTCCTAAGTAAAATTTCTGGAATTCTGAAAATGAACACTTTTATAAAATTGAAATTCGCAGCTAACCGCAAATACCCATGCAACAGAAAAGCAGTGCAAAACAATCACAACACTTTAATCTTTCAGAAAATACTAGTTTTTCCTACCTTTTTTGCCCTCCAAAATTATCTATTTGGACGTTTAAAAAAAAAAATTATGAAAAAATGTTGCTAAAAGTCTTCGATTTATAAAGTAATCAATTTCCCTGAGAAAATAAAAAAGAAAATATGGAATATTTGGTATCATTCGTTACCATTGACTCTCGAGAATTTGATCCACACAGTCAATTGAACGATTGCGCCCTCTACTGGTGAGGAACTGACGTTAGAGTACAAGGGTCGCTCTGAAAAAAAAAATAAAAATAATGGCGACTTCCAGGGAAACCGCGAACGACTAGCTCTCCAACTGGCCGTATTTCGAGAAAAGAATTAAGGTGTTTTACCAGAGATTTCATTCAAAAAAATATGATATATTGAAAAAGCAACTTCTTGGTTGCCACACGGTCTTTTAAAGAAGGTAAAATATTTCAAAATGATGTTTTTTCAGTCCATTTTTTTCTTCGAGTTTTCACACGCTAACAGATAGGATAGTGAAACCCGCCGATCTGCTGATCTCCCTAATTATAGAAAGCGTGCGCTTTCCTTAAATGTTTAATGGGGCTTCAAACATGCCTATAAGGGCCTATAAATTAGCCCAGGTTGGACTCCTCCGGTTGCATACAACGCGACGGAGTCCAGGGTATAAGGTGCTCTGTCATTGCGAAAATATTTATGATAAAATTTTTTCATATTTTTACCTTTTTGAGGAAGCTGAAACTTGATTCACATATTCTTTGTGTCCTGAACTTTACGCCTGCTCTATTCAGAATTGTAAATTTTATCCTTGGATGACATTTATATTGTGAAAATAAAATGGAAATTGACGCATTTGTTGCGACAGCCTAAACTGACAGCTTGTGAACCGCTTGAGAATGCTTACGCGCATGCATGTTCTTTGTAGATGCTATGCATATCGCACATGCGCACATGAGCCTTAAAAGTCAATTGGACTTATTTTTGGAAATAATGTCATCCATGGATGTATTTGTTAGTTGTGAATTCATAAAAAGTGTAGTTATGGACACCAAGAATAATATGAATGGAGTTTCAGCTTCTCAAATCAGGTAAAAATATGAAAAATGTGTACCTAAAATTGTGCAGTGGCACTGACTGACGTCCTACCAGGGCTAGCCTATAAATATGCTATTTAATTTTTGGTTCCACCTTAAGGCTTAACCCATTTCATGGATACCGCTATCTTTAATCTCTTTCGGGGGGGGGGGGGGGGAATTGAATGGAAACAAATAGACCCCTTGCATATTATTATTATGCCACACTCTAAAAAAGCGCCATCACTGAGGCCAAAAGTGGCAGATCATTTGATGGTAGGTGATCTTTGTGCTTAAAAACGTGCGCGTGACCTCGGCGTCCCTGTAGCGTTGAGCGTTAAATGCAAGGGGGTCTAGGCCTATAGTCCAATGCATAACTCTATGGAATAATATGAGCTGAACCCCGGAGAGATTCAAGATGGCTGTATCTGTGATTGTGAAACGTCTTACTCTATTGCTACACTATCTTCTAAGTTCTAGTCACGTTGTTCTGTGCATGTATCCTGGTTCCTGGTGCCATGGAATTTCGATCGGATAACAGGAAAATTGTTTGGCAAACGTTTCTAGACCTACCCTGCTACAAAAAATTGTTTCAAACCGTCTGACCTACCTTTTAAATTTTTAAAGACACTTTCAGTTCCTAAACTGTTAAAATCACTCAAGTTGCAGTCTGTCGTTCTCCTCCGCTTACAGCAGTACTGCATACACGGTATGCAAGTAGCATCTCTTTTTGGATCTTACATTGAGAGGCAATTTCTATGGTGTGCAAAATGTCTCTAAAATGTAGAAGTATTGCTCACTGTTGGTTTACATTGAGCACTTTTGGCACTTTTGGTTTATTGTGAGTTTTATAAGATCATAAAATAATTAAGTTCTCTTTATTTTTGTGTTTTTCACAGTTGATGAAAAAATCACTCAAATACACTTGAGGTAAACTTAATATCTGCAATATTTGCATGCCATAAAAATTCCACTTCAATACACCATCCTACTAATGAAAGAGACTGAAACGTGATTTACCATGAAACTTTTGTTTGGAATATTTGACAATGGATTTTATTTTTGTTGACTTTCTTTACTATCAGTAAGATGCTGCGTTAGTGATTTATTCTGAGTTTTATATATTTGTTTTACTTTTACATGTAGATGTTACTATCACTCAACAGGAAACTTTATTCTTAACATTTTAAAGCCTGATGATACATTGTAGCACAGGATTTTAGAACAGCAGGCCTGGATCCATACAGTTGCCCTGGTCTTGTATTCAACATAATTAGATTATGAAACACTCAAATAACAATTAATTTAAGACCATTGGTACATAAGTCTACAGTGCACTGTATTGTTTTTTATCAACAGATTTTTTGAAGATAAAACCTACTTTTTCATAAACAAATTGTTTTTTTAAAAGTAGCTATTTTGAGCCTTTTCCTTGTAAGGTTGAACAGCAGTAAAATAGGTTTTTAGATCAAAAGGAGCTCTTGCAAATTGCCAGAAACCCAGTGTTTGATTTCCACTATCAACCTCAAGTTATGCCATTACTATCATTTATGTCATTACTATAATTAATGACAATTAAATGGTTGTGGGTTTGCCCTTTAAAATGAGGAAATCAAAATGGTGGTCATAACTGTCATTACTCACTGTAATGATCACTAATTACTGTAATGATCACTAATTGATCCAGTGGCTTGGGCTTGATCCAGTGGCTTGGGCTTCCCCCTTCTTAAATTAACCATTTTATAACTCATCGAGGGTAAAAACTAAATTATGTAAACTCATCATGTAATGGGAAAACAAAAATGTAATATAAGATATAACATTCATGAGGAAATCAAAATCGTGGTCATAACTGTCGCAACTCATAGTTATCACCTAATAACAGATCCGGCGGCTTAGTGGGTTTCTTCCTTTAAAAGTCTTCTTAGAGCAGTTAACTCATTGAAGGAAAGGCAAGATGTGGCAAACAAATTATTCGTGAGTTGAAATTAAAAAAGGGTGATTACATTGGTGTTTCCTAAAATTCTGTTGGGCGGTGGTGTTGGTAGGGATTAGTGCAGGTAGGGATTAGGGCTGGTAGGTATTAGGGGTGGGATTTGTGGTAATTGTAGTAATTTTCACCTGTATGACCTCACCAATATCTTATTTTTGAACTGCCCTTCCCCCTCCCTGCAAACCAGCCCTCTATCATTTGGGTCATATGCCCATGGGGTGACCAACTGGCTGGGTACCAGGTATCTATGAGTAATCCAATGATAAAATACAAAACATCTTCAAGACGTCTTTGATGTTCACCTTCAGATTATTTGGTTCTCTCCAAACTGTGGGCCTTTTGTCATACAAATAATAACAGGTGGTATTGAAGAACTGAGGTAGTAGAGATCCTACAATTAAACACACGTATTGGTTGATTTGTAATATTCCCAGGTTTTAATTTGTTTGACCTGTAAAGCCTACATGTAATAAACACATTCAGTTTTATGTAATTTGAGAAAAAGTTTTCAAGCTTCCAAAGTTTCGACATAATTTACAAAAGGACAACATAAAAACTTTATAAAATGTTAGCACCCATTTAAGTGAACTTCGCTTTCAATTCCATAGATAATAAGTGATTCCATGACGTATAACATGTATGTTGAGAATTTTAAAAATCTGCAAAGAGATGAAGTACAAGATGCATGTATTATGCTTGGTTGAAATACTTTTTGGGGGTTAGAAAAAGTAATTAAAGAACGGAAATAAAGATGTATTTCTCAGTGTTTTAGATCACAATTTTGGTGAATTTGTTTATCTCTTCACAAATTCTATAAATAGCACTGTGTCTTAAGATGGAAACTCTGATGCATCTTAATTGTAGATAATTTATGCGGCATTCTTTGAAATGCACAGGTTCGTCTTGAAGAACACGTCATGGTGCGTCAGCGTCACTAACAAATTCATATCACAGTAGCCCACCACAAAATGTATTGATGTCTATCGGATGGAATAGCCTTTAGAGTTAAAGTTAAAAGTCTTATTTACAGAATGTGTCACAAGGCAACCTAAAGTATTCATGCCGCTGGATTCGTCAGCTGGTAAAAATAAAATATGTGTCAGCGCTTTTTTTCTTTTTCTTTTTTTGTGGCAGTGTTTTACTGTTTTGAATACAGTGTCAATGATGTAATGGTCAGGGTTGCGATGTTCAGATTGCGTAGTTAGGTGTGGTAAATCAGTTTGATCCATGTTAGTGAATCATTTTTGTTTTTGTTAATCACTTTACCAGAATATCAATAATATTGACCGGAAACCTCATGGTAAAGTGAATGTCAGTTAGTTGTGGCTTTCATTGACGTAATCAATGCATTGTTGAGTTTTTACCGTGTAAGATTTAAAGCATATGTGTCACATTGGTAAAATTGTCATAAAAGACCAGTATCTAGCGCTACCAGTATCCACACTTGATTTGACCCAACATGTACATATTGTCATACATGTACTAAAACGGTCGGCCATTTTGTGGAGTCAAATTGTTGACTCCCTTAAATGGCGGACCGTGTTAGTTCGCAAAGTAAAAGGAAAACCACGCAATTTCGAGGCATATTTGTGTGGATCATTGTATTCTACTTTTAAAACATCTTTCTAACCATATGCATTTCATAACAAACGGTCACAGACGCTTTTTATAGACCAACTCGTCCGATCCAAGGCAACGTGTCCCTTTAAACTCAATTGGTCATTGGAGTCACAAGAAGTGGAACAAATCCTTAAATGTGTTCATTATTTTCAATTGCTTTACTCATTTCTCAAAAAGCATTGCCTTTCAAGCACAAATAATTCAAAGGGAGTTTCCCGCCATGACCAACTTTATACCATGCATGTTCTGTGCAAATCTGTGAACATTTATATTTCTACTCTTACCAATGTTATGCACACCCTTTATTTGAAAGGATAAATCAAAGTCTATATAAATTGATTTCTGATGGGTAAAGTCAGATAAAATTCTTGGGAACACAGTGATAAGTGACAGTGATTAGGGACTGAGGTCAAAACCATGAAGTTGTTATTGTAGAAGTCCAGACCTTTTTGGAGTTAGATAGGAACAATATAGTGTGCTCATTTTGTTTATTTGTCATCAGAACTTGAATCAATGCAGTTATGGAATGAACTGTACTTCAACTGGATTGTTGATGTCACAGTTAATGATAAGTTCATGGAATCGTGACGTTTTTTAGCTTGGGGTCGGACTTCCGATCTAACCCATCACACATGCAGTGGGAGTTAGTATTTTGGGTTATATTGGATTACGTATTTTTATATACCCTTGCCAACAATGTTGTTGTGGTAATAAATAGGAAAAGGTTTGTACAGGATGTTTATGTTCAAATGGGATTTAGACTGGAACTTCCAAGTAGGTACATTGTAATACAATCTGCCAAGCACTTTGGGAAACATGTTATCAGAGTTGATATTAAATTAGGGCATACTTTGCAGGGTTTGAACTCTGCTCTTTAAAGCATTTCAACCCCCCCCCCCAATAAATGCTACTTCCTTGATTGAGGAAAAATTTAAAATTCTATTGGAATTTGATAAAGTGTGTCATACTCATAAACAAATGAAGGGGCACCCACAGAAATTGTGGTGTCCCCCCCCCCCAACAGTTTTGACATTTAGGATGAGCATTCTTAAAATTCCAACAGTTAATAAATGGCAATATTTGTCAGTACATGTACTTGACATCTTTAACAAAAAGCATTTTTGGAAGTGCATCGATACCCTTGGGCTATATCCACTTGGGCTGTAGCCCCCTCAAATATTTCATTTTTTTAAATAATCAACTGGCAATTGAATTCAATGATCATCTTTTTTTTGGCAATCTGATCAGGTCCCCTGTAGTATTTCCAATATGTTTGCCTGGGTTTCTACACACCCACTTGTACATGTAGGTCTCAAAATATGTGATAACGTGCAGTACTGTGTGTAATTTTTTTAAGTTGGTCAATGCTTGATTTGGGTGTTTTTTGGAAACCTTTGCATGGCAATGGATACACTGTTACTGTAAGTGTAATGTGCAATGATGTGTAAAGATTTGTGCAGGCCTTCTCTTTGTGATCTTTATCAGCTTTTGGTAATGCTGGTTGGGTACTGGAGTTTGCATGGTGTAAATAATCTCCCTCCTTAACTTTCCAGAATCAAACTACAGCTACAAAATACACAATATAAATCTGGTTAGAAATAGTTTATTAACTGGTGTGCATAATATGCACACCAGTTGCGATTTAAGTTATTTTGAACTTTCCCTTTGAAAATATTGGCAGTGTGGGGGAGTTTTTTGATGGACTGACTGAAATCATAAAAGAACCTCCCACTTCTATTGTACAATGTGTTTCCACAACACACTAATCAAATTCACTTTTTTGTTGAACTTGAGTATTTTTGTTATTGTCTAAATTCAATATGCTCTTGTTTATTTGTCTGCGTTCGCATTCCAAGGGAGTCAGACAGGATCTCCTTTTTTCTTCCAGCTCCGCAAATTTTATCCCTCAAAGAAAGGTTTTTTTATTAAAAGTCTAATCCGCATCCTGGTTCCACCTGAAGTATATTTAAGTGTGACTGCACCTTGTCCACCTGTTTTGTTTGAATGCCTGTAATTATTAATTAAAGTACCATTTCTATACTTTATCATGTACTGTATTGTATGACACCTCCTTACAAAGATTCTGCCTTTTGATTGGCTTAGAGCGTGTTACATGGTATGTCTTGAAAGATGTTAATTTTGCGCAAATCTATTCAATCGTTGCTGTACCCGCTACTAAGGATTCAAACTGCCTCTAGCCATTGGGTCTAGTGGTAAGACATCTGCTCTAGCAATGCAAATGTCATGGGTTCGAATCCCACCCAAGTGATTTGCCTGTGGATTTTTTCACACAACTCGGGTAAGTACTGAGTATACAGTGCTATGATGTGTCTTGTTTTTACTAGAAAGTTGGGCAAAGGTGACGCACTATACACGCATCGAACAGTGTACGTAGCTACCAGGGAACTACATGTATGCAACAGAAGCTTCTTGGTACCTAGGCACAGTATGTTTGAGGTGTTATAAAACAAATATTGACTGCTTTTACTTGTGCTACGGTTAAAGGATGCAAGGAATAACTGATCAGAGTCCAAACATAAAACAGAGAAGGTGTTGAGTTTACCGTTATCATCGATGGATGTAGATCAGTACCTACATCATGCACATGTTGGGAGATGAGCATGTAGGACAGATGGGATGGGATTTTACCTTTGATGAAAAAAACATGGAATTTGTCAGATTTGTCCTTTGACAAAATATGGTTATAAGGCCTATAACAAGCAATGGCAGCCATTTTGAAAACTGTTTGCTATGCTAGATATATTTTTCAAAACTCAAATCTGCGATGGCCCCTTTGCCAAATACCTCTCTCAGACAAAAGTTTCCTTTATTTCATAATGTAAACTAAACATACATGTACACACATTTAGTACATTGTGCAAATCCTGGACAACACGTGGTTCCCGATCAACTCAAAACTATAAATAGATTGAAACATACTTTCACTTGTTCAAGACTCCAAGAAGAATGTGACCCCTTTTGTGAATAGACATAGATTTGTTGGGTTCTTTTGTCTGTCTTTGTCTGGGAGCATACCTCACCTGTCACTCCACCCATATCTTTAGTCTCATCCATGAGGTCATGGAGGAGTGCTTTAAATACCATGAATAGTTGTGGAGAATAGGTCCCTGTGTTTTAGAGTCAGTGAATATCATCAGTCATAACAAGCTGAATAGGAATCTGCTTGGAGTATAAATACCATATTGACAATACGTAGTGATGTGGAACCAAGCAACACTGTTGATATTTCTTCAGCAAATAATCATTGTATCTGGTTTTGTAAATGCATCATCCCGCCACAATTCAAAATCCAGTGGCGTGGGGGATAGAGGCCCCCCCCTACCATTCAGAACCCTTAATAATAATAATAAGCACTTCTATAGCTCATAAAGCAGAGACATCAATGCGCTTTACCAAGTCTTACAAACCCTTGCCCCCCCCCCCACCCCACTGAGATAAAAAAGAAGCACAAATGAATTGTTCGATACATGAAATGCCCCCAAGTTATGTCTTTGACCCGCTTGCCCCCCCCCCTCCCCAATTAAAAATTTCTGATTATGCCACTGCCAAATCCTAAACTTGAATTTCAAGTAAATAATTTTAATACAATACAAAGGTTCTTATCCCAAATCATCTCAAAAAATTAAGAATATTTGTTTTGCAGATTTCTGGAAGCTCGCACCAATGTTCCTTGTGTTTCTTTTTTATTGCTTGACGATGATGGGTCTTAGCTGTATCATGATTTCTTGTTTTTAACGATTACCAAACCTTAGTATTATTATAAAAGTTTTGAGGGTAAAAATAATGAATTGAGCTTTGAGCATGATTATTCCATCTACGATACGTACAATCCTACAATGTGTAACAGGAGGTTTCAAAGTAGAATCCAGGCCTTACCGCTTAAATTTTTTGACAAGTAGCTCGTCGGGCAAGTAAATAATGCTTTTTACTATCCCAGTAGGAATTTTGATAAGTCTAGATTTTGAGCTTGTAATGTCATAACTTTAACCATAGAGAAAGGACAGAGATTAGGTAGCGATCGCAACCGGTTTGTTTGTCAGATCATTCACACACACTCAAAGAAAAACCAAAACATTTGTTTGTAGTATTCACATTTAGAAGAGAAAAACTAAAACACTTTTAACAGATCTGTATGGCGCACTGTTTTAAGTAGCCCATAGGGCAAGTTGTTGAGAAGTGGTGTTTACACTAGCCCACAGCAGTTTTTACTAGACAATGTACATCAGGCAAGCCCTGGTTTCCAACTTTCTTGGATAGATTAACATAATATTTCTTTTTATTTGGTTTCATACCGTACCTAGCCTCTACATGTAGATCATTGACCCAGTTAAAACAGATGATACACCATTGAAGTCCACAATAATGATGTAGCTAATAAAACCACCAATGGTTAGGTAATGTGCCAACCACAAAGCCACACAAACCAACACTGTTTCTTGTAAATTAGTGTCAGAGGATATAGTTATTGCCATAAAATGCTTTTTTTTTTTTTTAGGTTCTGGGGAAACAATAAATGGACCCACATCCTATAGGGTAGTGTGTACATGCTAGTACTGTCCATCTGGCCAAGGGTGATCCCCCCCCCCCCCCTCCAGATGACTGGGCCACCAAAAGTTGAGTTTATTGCAGCATAGATTGCACTCAACCACTTGGTAATGACATCTGTTTGAAAGTCTGTGAGGTAAAGTACAATATGTACAATCATGGTACAATGTACAGTACATGTATGTACAACAGTAAATTTGGCCATAGTATTTTGTGTTTCCACATTAATGTGCCACTGGTTACCACTACGGTAAAAAGTTACGTGCTCTCAAACCATAGAGAAAGGATGCTCAAACATAGTATTAATAGTAGAATTCTTGGCACTGGCGGTGCACTTTATTAACCATGTCAGTCAGTGCGCAGCGTGCATGATAATGAGGTCAAAAGCCAGATTTCATTTGCAGCGGAAAGGTGTTTTCGGACGGTCTCGGACCCCTTCGAGATTTCGCGTGAAAGTGGGAGCGTTCCGACACGGCCTCTTAAAACCGATGGGAAACACATCGAGGTCAGTGCTAGGCCAACATGGAGTGGAAAGTAGATTTCTTGACATTTAACGTAGTATAAAAACCCATTCCCCCCTCAATTAAACCACTCAAAGACATTTAAATTTTCACCTAAAGTGTGGATTGCAATAGACGTCATTGGCCGCCATCTTTGATGAATTGTGCACGCGTGAAGAGCTATATCGATGGCTGAGAGTCGTGCGTAGCGCGCTTTTCCATTGTTTTACATCAAAGATGGCGGTCAATGAAGCGTATTGCAATCCATCTATTGCAAATGGATTGTGATACACTCCAGAGATAAGAGGGAACATAAATAGTATCAAAGTGAAATTTAAAGTATTTCAACGTTGATGGTTTATACAGGTCTCCTAATTGCCTCGGCGTCCTTGTACCGGTAGTTGCTTTTAATTATGCTTAGCATTAATATTTCAATGTTTAATATAATTAATTTGTACTAGTGTACATGAAAATGTGGGTATGTGTGTGAGAAATTCATGCAGCTGAAAGAAGAAACTAAAAATAAATAAATGTTTCCATTAAACAAGAAAACAAATGTGAAAGTGTTGTCATTATGGTGGTAAACAATTATTAAAATTAATTAACTGACCATAGGTTTCCTCACTAGAAGGGTAAAATAAAATTATCTACTTATAGCATCGGAGGAATAAAAAGATTTGTTTATTATTTTTTGTAATTTTTTTGTATAATGGGCTTGGGCGGTAGGCCTCTTCTTTCTGTCCTTGCTCTATGGACAAATGCACCAAACGTTTGGAGAGCTAAACGTGAGGAAGCCAAAGTGAAACGTTTCTAAGACCAAAAATAGTATAAATGTTGGTTTTTCCCTCTCAGTAATCTAGATGACTTTTGTAAAGGTTTTTCAAACAAAACAAACGAATCCTTGAAACGATGAAATAATTTATTAGCAATAACACATGTACATCGTGAGTGTTCTCACAAGATAGTCGGGCACCTCAATGTTTACCCAACACCGCATTCAGTTCTATGTAGTAAGTAAGGAGCCATACAAGCCTAGCATTTCCTTACGCAGCAGCTGATTGGTTACATAGCAAGATAGCACTATCAGTTTGGTTCACAGTTTGACCAATCAAGTTAGGGCTCTCATTGTACAAACGAGATATGGTGGACATTTCGATTCTGAACGGTAACGCTGATGAAGACGGATTCTTTAAGTGTTCTTGACTGTTTCGAGAATCCTCAGAAATAAAGAATACAGCGAAAGACTAGATCAATAGTGTAGCTAACATTCCATTAGTAAAATTCTTCTGCCCAATTCCGTTAACTATTAAGCAAATGACTTTTCCGGAGACCCTTATTTCTGCACACGGATGCTTATGTTTTTGGTCTCATATTTCTTTATTTTAATCACAGAAAATTATGTCATAGTTTTTGTAGGTACAATGAAACATTATTACTTCGTTATGTGGTGTTTTTGTTTTGTTAAAATTAATCATTTTCCCGTAATGAATTTTTGAAAAAGTGTCCTCCAAGCTCATTATTTATGCAAAACCGCGACGGTCATGCATACGCTGCAAATGAAAGGAAGCTCTTTTCGGACCCCTGCGCACTGACTGATGTACACAATGTAGGACAATGAACTTGTTTGGTTGTACTGGAGTAGTTTATGTGGGTCTTACTACACTGGGTAGGAGTCTGACCATAGAGAAATGACCACGTCCTGATTGGGTATGGTAAGTCATTTCATGAAAAATCCACCAGTTTGTGGGAAAGCTACACTAGTATATTTAGAAAGCTGAAGAAGTTAACTGTTGTAGCATCCCATGTATGCAGTTCTGCGGCACACTGTCTGTTGTGGTTTGTGGTATTCACTAAAACCAACACATCAAGTATCAGCGTTTGATAGTTTGTATATTCTACTGGACCCAAGGTTTTTCTTTGTCAAGAGTTGAGGAGTTTTGGGAAAGATGTTCCAATGTACTTCAGTCTAGAATATTTAAAAGATCTTGGTTTGCTTTGATTCTTTGATGTAGTTTATTTTTGTACCGTATGGTTACAATGTATTGTTATTTGAGCACAGATTTGCACCTCAGGACCCCCTTCCCTAAATTGAGGGTGATGGATCTTTTTGACATACTTTGGTTGATTTCTAATTAACAATAGTACATCAAACAAAATAATTTTGCAGGATATTTCACTAGTGCTATTTACTATCTTTATAATAAAGTAGGCTTTTGGACTTATATAATTGCACAATTTCTTTTCAGGGTTATTACCAAACTAAAACCCTGTGCACCTTTCATTTTGAAACATTCCAGTGCTTGCCAGAATTCTCTGATTATTTTTAAGAAGTTCTGTGAAAGTTTAAAATCAATATATTGCATATATTTTAATTAATATATTATCCATAACAGAATTACAATAGTTCTTTTCAAATGGTTGTGGCAGGAAACGTCTGGTGAAGATAAAATTGTGGTTGAAATTTGAACAAGAATCTTCAGTCGTTTACTGAGTGATTGCAACAGGTGGATTGGCCTACTCTTTTTGTTGCACAATCAATGATGTCAAAACTCTAGAGTGGAATTTTTGTATTATGGTAGCTAAGGATAATTTGAGGGCTGCAGTGATGTGGCTGCAGTGATGTGGGTGGTTTAAATTAAACAAATTGATGTTTATTGTTGGTATAAATTAAAGACCAGCGCTTCTGCAAAACAGGGGATGTTCGGACCTCATGCTTCAAAAGTTTTTTGTAAAGTAACTTACTAGGCCAGAACTGAGTTTTACTTGCCCCCAGGAAGTTGTAGTAGCCCAGATTTTAAACACTTATTGTCATAAATATATCTTTCTTAAGGATTAATGGTAGAAATCACAACCAGTTTAGTGGTCAAATGTGACCTGCTCCGACGAAATGAGCATAAAGTCGCACAATGAGATTCGGCAATAGGGCCATAGAAAGTCAAAATTTGAAGGGGTCTTTCATTTTGAGATTTATTTGTGATTGTGTGTGACAAATTATCTTCTTCTTATTCCTAGAGCTTCGTTTCAATCAAAAACTTATAAAAACATGCTTTAGTACTTTTTTTGACATGCATTGTCACTGCAAATTACTGCTGGATCGAAAACAAAAGCGTAAAATAACAGAAATTGTTGCCTTTTTCAACCGTCTTTTTTGACCCTCTTATTACCTATAACCCTATCCACTTTGGTATCATCCGAAAGCGTACAGCCCCCTCTGTCTATATTTGGTACTATAAACCCTGACCCCTCATGTATTATTCACGTTTTTTGCAACTATCAACGTGCATTATCACGTAAACAATGCGTGCTTGTTGCCACATTTGGCATGCGCATGCGCAATTCGATCGTGTCCATTCACTAAAGCATCACCTATTTCGTGAGAATCGCTGCTCTTGTCAACGTTCGCTGAAGGCCAGTCACAATCGCACGTTCAGTTTTACATTTTACAAGTTGTTAAAGGCTTTTTATAGTAATAGAACAGTATTATAGTTATTGACTAGATACAGAGTTATGGCGGTGGAGGATCGTGCTCAAAAAGCTGTAAATGGTGCCAACATTTTTAGGTCTCGGCGACGTTGATAGTGAGTCGACTTCCTGCTTGTTGTTTTATCTTTGAAGGCCGTTTTCTCCATAATCAATAATTGAAACCTGACAGCTTTCTCGGGCTGTATAGTAAAAAGTATTTAGACTACCACCATGTGTCATATACCAATGGAAAGCTCTTGTTCTGGACAATACAATAGGACTAAAAAGCTAATTTTCAAAATTCCGACTTTACTCTCATTTCGTGGGAGCAGGTCACAATTGAAGAACATTCACACACTCAAAAATTGATTAACATATTTTTAAAAGGTATCTGTAGCCCTCATCTTAAAGTGGCCGTCCTGCCTTGTGATGTTAGGTGATTTCTCATAAAATTTGTTTTTAGAAAATCTGAAAAGGAAAAAATATGAGCATTTTAAACCAGAAGTTTGCAAAGTTGTTAGTAGCCCGCAGGGCAAGTTGAGAAGTAGTTTTTACAAGCTCACAGCAGTTTTGGCTAGACAATGTATCCCAGGGTGGTGTTAAAGGCAAGCCCTGTATGTTTTTTGAGATTAAAAAAGGATTGAAATGAACATCAACATGGATGAAAACATGACTCTTTGCACTCATCAAGAATGGAAAATGTCTAGAAAGATCGTTAGTTTTATTAACAATCTCAAAGTGCTCATTGTTTGATGTAACGCTCATTTAAGAAATTATGTCATAAAAGAAGAAAGAGTTTATGGTATTCCTAGGCACAGTGGATTTAATAGATGATCTTGTATGGCAAAATTAGATTTTAGTTTCTAATTTGCCTTTTGGAGTTCTAACTTCCCCCTTTTTCTGATTTTCAAGCAAACTTTACCTGTAAGAAATATTTAATTATAACAACTTGATTCAAAAGGGAAGGGTAGGGGTTTCCCAACATGCTCTACGTCATCAATTATTCCTAAAGCCCTGTTCGCATTGGACTTAATTTGGGTAAACTAACCGAGCAAATGGGTAACTTAACCATTTTAAGTCCAATGCGAACAGCCCAGGAAGTTTCCCTCCCAGGTAACTTACCCGACCCGAATGGGTAGTTTAACCGACCCACGTCTGCCCGGTTAAATTGACCAGGTCAGTTTAACCGAGCCGAAAAGTCCAGTGCGAACGCGATCAGGGTAAAAGCCGTCCCGGTAAAAAGCCACATCCGGTCCCCCGATCACCCTCCGCGCTACGTGATCGTGAGGTGACATGTCGTACTACACACGCACGTGTTTACACAGAAGCTCGGTTGCACTCATTGCATTCTCGCTGTCATGCACCCCGGTCAAAGGTCACTGCGATAGCGCCCTCTTGTGTTTGTCTTAAGTTAGTCGGTATAGTTTTTACCGATCGTGTCGGTTAGTTTACCCACGTCATTAATCCAAGTGCGGACGCTGGTAAGTTTCCCCTTTTGGAATGTTAACCACTGTCTCGGTAAAACATTAATCCAATGCAAACACGGCTTAAGAAAGAAACATCCTCTAAATGAAGGATCTTGTCATCTGTGCTGTACATCTTTTCAATTGTTCATACTACATGTATTCTTTAGTCAATTCATCAGTAAGGAGTAACGGACGGACGTTACTTGCCTTTTGTTGGGACATAGGCCTACATGTACACTTAAAGACATTCTTGTACTATTCCATTCTATAATAAGTTGTAAGACTTCACATACAATAAGGTGACAGTGAAAGCGGATTGTGCAATATGTGTAATGGATTAACCATTGATAAACCATGTGTGTGTTCCTGAATCCTGAGACCATCTCAAGACTCTCCTTAATATGATGTAATAAGGGGTATAGGGTTAAACCACAAATATGCCCGCTATGGATAAGTTTTAAAGTGAAATATTTGAGAAAATACCACAAGGTACATGTCAATTTACAGAAGAGTTTTTGTTCCTCCGACATGACAGTGTATGTTGCAATTTGCCCTATGGGTGATTGGAGAATGATTGGAGTGTAAGGCCGTATCCGAATTGGCGGCTACGGTTACGGCTACAGCTATGACTGTTGCTAGGGTGTTGCTAAGGATAACCTCTACTTCAATGCATGATGATGCGGAAATCTAGCCATAGCCGTAGCGGTAGCCGCAATTTCAGACACAGGAAAATGGAGGCAGAGGTAGTCTGGCTTCTTAATGTGTAAAATAAACTATGCATAGTTACTGTACTACTGTGTAAGAAGTATGAACGAAAGGTTTCAAAAAGATTGGAAATTGTTTTGTTTAAAGATAAATTCACTTTAACTCTATATCTTTACTTCCATTTATTACAGTTCTAGCTGATGCTAATTTTCCATCAAGTTCAATATGCACTGCTGGGCCACGAGAAATACGGGCAGATGGTAAGATTTCCATTAAATATAAGATTTTCAAAATATTTGAATTACATGTTACAGGAATTCATCGGATTATAAACAAGTAGCGACATGGAAACACTGCCCAAATATACACACTCAAGGCTTGAAGTTGACCACAGGCCCGAGGCCAGTGATTTCAGCGTCGGGCCAGTAAACTTATAGATCGGACAAGTCTGGCAGTCTTGTGTTTTTTATTAAAGTAATAATACTGAAGTGTGTAATACCGTTAATGAAAAACATAATGCTCAAACCGTTAGCTTTGAGTCTGATAAATATCTTTCAATTCTTACCCATTAGACAAATGAGATCAATCCTCTCTTCTAGTGCTTGTTCAAATTTTAATTCTGGTCATGTACTGTACACTACAAGCCCTGCCGTCTTGTGAATTTCTCCCAGAATTTGAGCCCTGGAACATACACACACTGCACCTTTAGTAATCGAGGACTTCTCTTTGTTCTCCCGCTTCTCTTTGTTCTCCCGCTTCTCTTTGTTCTCCCGCTTCGTACTCTTTTTAAAGAGATGCCCCAATTGGTTTTGTACTCAAAAGCAAAGCGAGGACATCTTCGCTCTGTCAAAACACTGGATCCCTTAAGACTTGTAAGAAATGCTTACACACACACACACACACACAAAACTAAACAAAAATACTCCGCAATTTTCATGCTAACAAAAAATGTGCTGCCCACTAAATCCTTGCACCCTACCCCTATTGTTTTGATAATTGATGTGATTAAGGAAGTTGTTTCATTGCCAAAATACTTCTCTCCTCTCTGTCCTCTAAATTGACCCCCCATCCCTTCCTTACAGTCGCTGTATTTAGACTAATTAAACAATAACGAACTATTACTTTGAGTAACTCAACTTCAGCAATAGCTCAATTTTATAAGGGAGTTCAAATTTCCATTAACAGTCTAAAACTTAATAGATGTTAATTTTGCATCGGGATGAAAAATATAATTTGGTTTTTACCCTTACACCGATCTGTGTTAAGCACTGTATACTCAGTACTTACCCGAGTGATTTGCCTGTGGATTTTTTTCACAGAACTCGGGTAAGTATACTGAGTATATCAGTGTAAGGATAAAAACCAAATTATAGTCTAATGGTTAATCAGAAATCATTAGTGAAGGTTTTTCCTACACTGCGGTCTCTCCAACAGGAAGGACAACAGGTTTTATTATTGTTTGCATTTTCTCTCCTACAGGTCATGGTATACCAGAACTTTTAGAGGCAATATTACAGCTATTACCACTAGATGCTTTTGTGACATCACCGGTAAGTCGTTTTGAATTACTATTATTTAAAGTATTAAGGTTCTGAGAAGGTGTAAGCTAAGGTTTGGTCTTGGTTATAGGAAAAGATTGTGACTATTAACTCTAATACTGTAATAGTAGCTTTGATTTGTATGTAATGGTCAAATTACTTTCACTAAATCTTTAGGAAGGCAGGAACACTCCTATCTTGTTCGTTTTTCCATGAATGAAATTGGACAATTGGGAAACCCCTCCAGGATTTCAGCACAGTTTGCTCTGATTTCCTTTCACTTTAAACTGGAAAAGTTGTTTTGTTCCCAATAAAAATATGAAATCAAACATGGGAAGGAATAATCAGATCTATAAATATAATGTATGGGTGTCTGTTAATGCAATTTGAAGTGTCCCCCCCCCCCCCCCCACAACCGTTTGTTTGGAAGCAGAAGGGAATTTACCCATTCACTCATGAGCTCATTTTTCTTGGTACATTTGTATGTGTACCACCTTGGTATATGATCTCGTTGTAACTTTAGCATGGTACTGTTCTTTTGAATGAGTCATGGGACACATCAAATATCATCCTGACCAAGTCCGCAATGCTTCAAATAGTCGGCTCTTTGAAACACTCCCTGTGGCTGTGCTAGGGTGAGGCTAATTGGTACCAGCTTACACCATTTTTCTTATCCACATAGGAGACTTTCTTCCCCCATTGTGTGCTGTGTACACAGACTTTGATGTAAGCTTTCCTTTTTGGCTTCTTAGAGGTGGTGACAAGTGCCTTCATTGTCGGCAAGTTCCTTTGAATCAGAGTTTTGGATTCCCTTTCGGGGATATTTGGGTCGTTAACAAAGTGTTGCATTGAATTAGGGACAGATCTCTGAGGTGAATGAAACGGAGTTCAACAGATTGGGTTATCAATCTTGGATAGTGAGGCACATGTCTGTAAATACATCCCCAAGTATTCTTGTCTTCATTGAGGTTGGCTTGATACCTGGAGCTTCTGATGCTGTAGGGTTCCAGTTTTTTGATGAGTTTTGAGTTTTTTTAATTGAGTTTAGATTTTTTTGAGTTACAAGTTTAGAAGTGTCAAGTTTTTTATTTTGTGGTATTTTAACATTTGATTTTGAGAGTTCAGAAGTTTTTATTTTTTTAGTTTAGAAGGTTGGTGTTTTTGAATTGAACCAATTTGAGTTTTGAGTTTTATTTAACTTTTGTCATCTCAGTAAGGTGTCTGATAAAATATTGATGAGGTTTTATCAGCTTCAGAGTATAACAAATTTGTTAATATTTCCTTCGAATTATGAATAAAGATGCCAGACAATCTTGAATCTATTGATGTGTGATTAGATGGCTGTTAGGCTGACTCTGTCACCAAAAGGTCAACCCATCATTTATCATACCTAGTTGTAGTTGGGTAATTTGGTCTCAGTCAACCAAAGCGCAGTAGTCTAGAATTGACTATTCTCAAAAGAGACGTTTGTGTTTGTCTTCAGTGGCATGGCCACCCTTGACTCCTAGCGTGTTGGGTGGTTTGAGGTAGGTAATTTCACGTGCCAGCATGGTCTATTGATACATGTTAGAATGACAGCGTTCTGTGTGTTTTGAGGTTTATGGAGCCCTAAGGGCCCAAGTTCAATGTGTAATTGTCATCACTTTCTTGCCTTTTTGTCACACTGGTATAAGTCCACATTAAAACTACATTACTTCAAAGAGGATCATTTCTGACATTGTTTTATAATATCAACAGCTCTCCTTTGCTCTTTACCAATTAAGTTTTGATGGCCATTAACTTTTGGAGTAATTACCAAAAGTAAACCCTGCCTTTTAAAATACAAAAACTCCTAAAAATAGCAGTTCTGTTTTTCATAAATTTTGAAGTATTCCTAGATAACCCATTAAAGGGTCTTCCGGAACCAAAGTATGTAAAACATTCCACAACTCCCAACTAAACTATTATGATCGCAGACCTTGGGTGGCCTTTGATACACTCCAAGTGTCTGGACAAATTTGTCTTTGAAATTAGTCTCACATTTCTAAATACCAAATTTATCAGCAGAAAGAATAAGGTTGTGGTTTTGAGAGAAGTGGGAGTGGTGGTTACAGGTGCCAAATTATAGACAGCTTGTTAAACTAACATTAAAATTGGAACATGTGTGCATTTTTAGCATACCAGGAATATTTAGAAATTGGACTTACAGTTTTACAAACTGAGCTGCAGCAAAGTTGAAAATAGTTACCATGCGGCCATTTTTGTTGACAATCTTTTTAGGTCAAAACACTTTTAAAAAGTTAGGGCAACAGAAGCCATGGCTTCCCTAGCCTCTGTGTAATTCCAGGTCTGGAATTTCATCTTTGAGAGGGCAAGGCCAGGAGCTGGGGCAACAGAAGCCATGGCCTTCCTAGCCTCTGTGTAATTCCAGGTCTAGAATTTCATCTTTGAGAGGGCAGGGCTGGGGCTGGGGCAACAGAAGCCATGGCCTCCCTAGCCTCTGTGTAATTCCAGGTCTAGAATTTCATCTTTGAGAGGGCAGGGCCAGGAGCTGGGGCAACAGAAGCCATGGCCTCCCTAGCCTCTGTGTAATTCCAGGTCTAGAATTTCATCTTTGAGAGGGCAGGGCTGGGGCTGGGGCAACAGAAGCCATGGCCTCCCTAGCCTCTGTGTAATTCCAGGTCTAGAATTTCATCTTTGAGAGGGCAGGGCCAGGAGCTGGGGCAACAGAAGCCATGGCCTCCCTAGCCTCTGTGTAATTCCAGGTCTGGAATTTCATCTTTGAGAGGGCAAGGCCAGGAGCTGGGGCAACATAGGCCATGGCCTCCCTAGCCCTTTGTAATTCCAGGCCTGGATTTCAAAGCAGCATCTTAGCATTTTGAAATGCATCCAGAAACAATTTAAATTTCTTAAAAATATTATAGTTTTTTCCCAATGTTTGTGTAAAAGTTTGAGGTTTCCAAATGAAGTTCTGTGATCCATGTGTACGTGACACTTTACACATGGCCATTTGTTTTTGTCGTCTTCACTGATTGAAATAATTGTACAAAGGTTTTGTTTTGGACATTTTGATAGTGCAGAACACTATAAGTTTGATTGTGTGATCCTCAGTCTGGATTGTATTTCAGGAAAGACCGATAACGCCTCCTTTTTGAACTAAAATAAAGCTGACTGAATAAAGCCATGAACGTATGGGTATTGACCTACATGTTTGGGGGGGGGGGGGTGCAGCGCTGGCCTGCAGGGACCTGCCAATCCCATTTCAAAAGAAAATTAGTATAATACACTTTGTCAACCTCTTGGGACAGCATTTTTAGGAAAATCAAATGTTCATGGTACCTTGATGGAAGGTATTTATTTACCTCTCAGTGGATTAGAGCCATACCTGGTATATGAGTAAGTGTAATATGAATTCTGAGCAGTGATTTATTATGTTTATAACAGAGTAGGCAGAATTACCTGCAATCAAGTACCACTTCAAGTACATTGACACCCCTGAAGAATTGTGTTATGCAAATGTTGACGTTTCTCCAGCTCTTTGAGAACAAGTTTGAAGTCCATCAATCAACCACTGGTTCTAAACTTGCCGATTGCCAGCTGTCTGCAACTTGGACTTGTCGGAAGTAATTACTCTAAAAATATATTCAATAAAATAAATAGAAGAATGTGAAGTATGCTCATAACAATTCCGCTTTCCTTCCTGGATGGAGGGTTTGGTTGGAGACTATGGTAAGCTTTCAGCGTCAGGAATTTATTGTGAAGACTGCTTTTGGTGGGGCAAATTTCTGTGGTTCCCCCCTATAATTTATTAGGCAAAAAAAATTTGTTTTTGTTTGGTGTGGGGTGAGATTTTTGACCTGAAATTTTGATTCTCTGGGAGTAGTGGGGGGGGGGGGGGGGGGGCTGGTTGTAATTGTGCTCAGTACACCGTGGTACATGTACCTCCACCCATGCTCTTGTCCTGGTCTCTACCTGAAGGTATGCACTTCTTGACTGAAACATTTTGCCACAATTTGTAGTCAACCAGACAGAATTAAAATGTCTTGTACTTAAAGTGCAGCTCTAACTTCTTTCCTGGTTGAAATAATTATTGTTAATTTGCATTTATGAATTCCTGGGTCAGTTCACCCATTCTGATTGGTCGAGAGGAGATCACGTGGCCATGCCTTTAATATCAACACATGAGAAGTGTTTGAGCAAGGCTTGGCAGAATTGAGTCGAAAGAGGGCGCTATCAGATAATTGCGCAGAGTGCGCAAATTTCAAGGCCCAGTTTAAGTTGGAAGGTTGCATATTTGGGTCGAGCAAGTTCTAAACTTGCGTGAGGAGCTACATAGTGCTAAATATGGATTGAAATTCAATGCAGAATAGAGGCAAGCTGAAGTTAAACTGTTAGATTTGTTCTCAACTTTTAAAGGTTTTGGGATTTTTTTTAACGGAAAGGTAATAGTATACGGGAATAAGAACGTGGCTCGGTCCTTTATCGTCCTATAACGGCTGTTAAAAAATTATTAACCACTCTTTTATTCCCTATTACAAAGTCAAAGGTCAATGGTACTATTGTAAGAATGTGATTCATCATTATAGGATTTGATTTACCTTGACAACCAGAGCTCTGCTCAATAGAAAATTAATCAAAACAATATTGGAGACATCTCAAACTAAATTGGTTCCTCTATCATTGTTTGGAAAGTCACATCAGAATTTAATTTTAAACACGTCACAAAGAAGAAAGGTATTTTTAGCCTCAGATGGAATGCAAGGAATCTGTTGGAACTGGTTACTATGCGTAGTTTGTATCCATGGATGTGCATTTATGTAGCTTCTGTTGACTTTATTCAATGGGTGTAAACTTTTCCATTTGTACCCAAATATCTTCCCCTTTTGGGGGGGATACCTAGCAGAGAGGACGCCCTGTGGGCTAAGTTTGAGTATAGACTTAAGGTATACACACATGTACACCCACTAAAGTGCTGTGATCGTGCTTGGACAATTAGAAGGATAAATTCCAACAAGAAACGGAACAGATTAAGTCCATGGGTACACAATATTTTTGTGTGTGGTGAGGTTTAAAAGCGAGCAGAAAACAAAGATCATTGACATCAAAAGAAAGATTTCTGACCTGCCCACCTACATACATTTTAGCTCTAGCTCATCCCTTCAGGGGGGTGAAGAAAAATTCCTTTATTAGCTACATGTTGTAAGTGCTTTTTCTTTTGTATTGTAGTGTTATATTGAAAAGTTGGCTCAGAAAGGAATGCACAAGGTTTAAAATATCTTTTCAGTTTGTGTAGCGCTTGACTGATCGTCAGTATCAAGAACCTTGATAAAATTTACTTTTTGTAGATTGTTACAAACACACAAGTCAAGTGCTATATAACATCGTTTTTAATCTGTGTAAGTCTCCAATTATGAGCACAGCTCCAAAACCAAGGTTTGTGGATACGCCCGGTTTTCACTTCCCATTATGAATGATGTATTGAAAATCACTGATGTAAAGCTAAGTTTGTGCACAATTATAGATGAATTATCCAGTGATTTGTCAGCGGAGTGTACAACATTGTCAAATTAATCTGCCAAAATTGTTCAGAATGGAGTCTTTTTAACCGCATGTGTACAAATAATTGGCCTTCAACATAAAACAAGGATTTGATGTGCTAGTGAGTACTACCATGGAGGAAGGAATAGAGGTCTATTCCTTCCTCCATGGTAGTAGCATGGAGGAAGTTTCCTTCCTCTGTGGTACCTGTAAACAATGATTATCAAGTATTGCTTCGATACCTGTACTTGCACAAGAATCTTTATTGAAGATTTTACAATAATTTCCTAGTATATTACTGAGCGATAAACAACAAACAAGCTCTGTGGTTACTGCTTTTATTTACATTACAAACATTTGTAGTAGGACTTGGAATGGAGCCAGAATTCAGACCTTTTGCCAGGTGCTTCTATTGTGATCAGACACGCCTTCAGTTTGCACTTCATATTTTTTATGAATGAAAGAAAACCTTATCAATCGGAATGCGCCAGTGTTTGAAGCGCGTGCCGTCTCTTTTTTGTTCAGCATTTCTTTGGACAGGTGACCTCCCAATTTGAAACCTCATTGGAAAGTTGGACCCTCCCTGCCGCCAGTTTCTAACCACAGCCCGGAAGCTACGGAATAAATAAACATGCCTTGGGCTTGGTTTATCATTGGGTTTTGAGATGGAGGATAATGGACAAATGATCTCTGGTTGCATTGTAAGAACTGATTCACAGAGCTTTATGCAACTGTCTTGATATCATGGGGAGTCAGTAAGCACCATAGCTAAACGGAAGTAATTTGATGTCATAGGCTGAATGCATATTAAACACGGTCTATTAATTAAGACTTGAATAGTGGCCTTATGATGAAATACCATACAATGGAGATGATTGTGACGTGCATGGCTACTTTTGAAACAGAAACTTTCTAGTGTTTGTTTAGGGTTCACAAAAGGTGACATGTGGTTTAATGAAGCAAAGCTTAGCAATAAAAGAAGAACAAGTTGACTCAAGAGGGCTTCTAGCATTGTCCAGCCCAGGACAAGTAAACCATTCATGTCTATTCAATAAACTAAGGGCTTCTCAAAGCACTTCAATTCTTATAATCTGAGTTTTGTCCGGTAATTGTATAAAGAACAACAGCTTGAATCCTTAAAATGTTTGTTTCTTTCTTCTGATGCAATAATGTAAGTCCTGTTTAAGGATTGTAGTGGTAGCGCCTAGTACTTAAGTTTGTAAGGATTCAATGCCAATATTTGTTAAGGACAATAGTAGTCAATTTGAGATCCTATGTGTATCCTCACTAAAGGCTCACCACCTCAGCCAACGTGAATCTGCATTTATTCCAGTACAAATGAATTCATTGAAGTCTGACGTTGTTAAAGTCAGAGAATATTAATTCAACAAACAGGAGATTAAGCTAGCTACAGTAAAAAGAGTGAAAAATGTGGCTTGAATACCAAGCAGGAAGGAGTAAACACCTGAAAACAAAGTGAATTGAGACAAGATAATAAAAATTAATCGTTGTATTCAAATGGCGTACTTAAGATTTTTCCCAGGAATGGGGTGGTAGATGTAACCTTTGGTTGATAAGCTGAGCTACTTGTCAGTCAGATTTGGGAGAGGTTCAAGTCCTGGCCATACCTTTCTCTCGCTCTCTTTGCTTGGGTTTGCTTCTCGATGTATTCTTATTTTGGATTTCAATAATTGTTCTAACCCCCATCCCTCCCATCACTTCTTTGCTCATTGTTCCCCTAATGCCTGACTCATTTCACTCATCCCACGATAAAGTTTTTTACAACAAAGATTGTCCATATTCAATTATCACTAATTCAGATAATGTGTAACGTCCCATAAGTGCTAACATTTTGTAAAATTCCTTCTCACATGAAAATGTACCGTTCAAAAATATCGTGTCTCTGCGCCTAATGGTTTTGCCTGTGCATCCGGGCTAATTTAAGCAAGACACAACATTTTGACTGTATGACACTTTCCAACTTGCGAATAACATAACATAAGTGCTACTACACTTACAGGACAAAATAATATTTCTGTAATTGTTTATTTTGTTCTGTTCATACCTCAAGGCCATGGTGATGGAACTTGTAGAGAAACACAAGGAGGAGAAACTACCCACTCCTGTCTGGGATAAATATCAACTCCTTCTAGATGCTGCCGAGGGACAAAGAGTAAGTTTCTTCCCTTTGTATCAAATTTAATTATACTGGCTCTGAGGAAATGTTATACTTTAACTTTCACTTGTAACTTGAAGGAATCTTAATGGCTGTTGGAGATGCTCTCTTCCTGATACAAAAATGTTCTAATTTACCTGACATCATCAGCGCAATATCTCTTGGTGGCGCTATTTAGGGAGTCAGTTTCCTCGTGTGGAATTGAATGTTGTGTGTACTTTAGGCCATGCGGGGTTTACACGCTCACCATTTCTTAGAATGCCAGACCATGCAGACAGTGTGATGTCATTGCAAGGGGTCATAACCTTAACAGATTATTTGTATAATTTGAATTTATTCATTATTTTTTCAAACTTAGCCATGTTTGGTTTACTTTTGTTCATATCACTTTTTTCCGTGAGAAAATCACACACCCACACAAACAAGAAATCCATGCCTTTTAATACAAACAATTTGTATTGTACACTTGACTTTACAAGTAATTGAAACTGGTGGTAGGAATTTGGAATTGCCCCCCTTTCCTTGTTCCCTGGTATTTAACAACCACCCACGGCTTAGTCCTTTACAAAAGGTAGCCATTAAAAGTTTCAATGAAACCAAATATTCAAATCACTCTGGTAGAAAACATGTCTGTTTATGACCAATCTGTGAAAAGGTAACTATGATTGTTCAGTATTTATTCAAATATTAAGTGGAATTGAGTCAAAATAGGAGCTGAGAAAAATCCACATTTTGGTTTTAGAGGCATTCAGTTGCAAAGTTCTTGTGATTTGATGTAAAAAATTGTGTTGTTTTTTAAATTGGTCTAATTCAGTAGAAGAAACTTTTACTCAACTAAACTATTACTTAACTTAACTATTACATAAATAGACTGTTACTTAATTAAACCATAACGTAACTAAACCGATTTTGGGTTGAACAAAGAAAAATTGACTAGAGCGGGATTTGAACCAACGAGTTGTGGTTTATTATTTGATACATACATGTAACTAAACCATTACATAACTATTATCCAACAAATTTATTTGCAAAACTTAGCAGTGAACCAGTCTTGGTTGGTCCCCTGTTTCTACTCAGCAATAGCTCTATGTTTGAAAGTGGTCTTAGGTTATCGGTTCTTGTTATTGTTATGAAATAAATGTCAAATTCTCAGATCAAAAGTCAAGAAACAATGTAGTTTCATACGTTTGTGTGGTGAGTGTTGTGCATCTGATTGTGTACAAAGGTTGTGTGGCTGTATTTAGTTTGACCAAAATCATCTGTTGTTAGTTATGAAAAACTTGTTTCATTGATTGTATGATTTAATATGCAGGCTCTTTGTATAAAAATAATTTCCTCTATGAATGGACTTGTTTACATGAATTGCAATCATAAAGACTTGTTATGCTCCTAATACAAAATTGTTGAGTTTGTGGGAGAGTAATTGTGTTTGCCTTTTCATTCTTGATAATAACCACGCTCCATTCATTTTAATGTCTGTTGTGCCTTCAAATCTGTTTTGTATTTTCTGGTATTTTTATGGTCATTTGAGGAGGGTACAATGTAGTTTCATTCTCAAGCTATTGTTAAGAGTTGTGTTACAGCGAAAAACTTTACAATGAAATATTATAACTCCAAAACAGTGCAAAATAAAAGAACGCCCACAAAAACACACTAGATCCCCAGACAAAAACACATAAAAATCAATTGTTAGTCTTTTTATAACAAGTTTTTAAGGGGTAATAACAAATTTATGGATACACCCACAATTAAGTACAAAAAACCTATTTTTTTACAAGTTGTACAACAACAGGAATTTTAGAGGTCATAAAAACCTTCAATTTATTAAGAATAGAAATGAAAAACTGTTGAAGAAACGGTTAGCCGACTTTGTGTTTATCTCACTTTAAATCTTTTTGAAAATAGCTGAAACATCGAACATTGTTAAACAACAACTACTTCACTGGTCATTAAAATATTTATTGGTTTACCAACTGAATGAAAAAAAGGAAAATGTTTAAAATAAAAGCGGCAAAGATTGACTGTAAAGATAGAGAAAATCTGTCATTTTTGTTAATTTAATACCAACTCTCCTCAAAGGCAGTTCCCGAATGGCATTTCATGTTCTCTTTTGTGACTTGTGGTTTGAGGGGAAAACAGAAAGAAAGGATGGTGTGCCCGCCACTTTTAAATTCTTCGGTTGACTGGCCAGATATGAAACCATCATCCCAGGTGGTGTACCAAGCTTACTTCCTGATATATTATTTCCCATTGGCATAGCACAGACACCACTACATTCCTGTGGTTGCCTTCTTGTTTTATCAAAAATTAAAATTCCACAAGTTTAGGTTGGCACCATGCCCATTATTTGCTCTTCCATATTTATAATTGTGTGTTAGGGCTGTCTGTTGACAGTGAATGGGAATTAATGCCATGCCATTCCCTCATGCCAAATTATAATCTGTTAAAGAGTGAGAGTGCGAGGGAAAGGTCAGGAGGGGGTTGTAGTTTAGAAATGTTGAATTGACTAAGGGCATTCCATTAGGTCTCTTTTTGTCTGCTACAAATCAGTGAGACTATTGATATTTTCATGTAGCTTTGTTGTCCTGAACGTCACATGGGGTCTTGTGAACTTGGTAGATCCTTCATGTATGTAACACCTGTTCCAATCACAATCACACTCCATTATCTCAATTCTGCAATTTGTACTTCAGTTAATATTTCCTCAATGATTTAAAGGTATACAGGATAAGTAGAGCTGACAAGATAGTTGCAGACAGCGTTCATGTTTTTCAGATACAGTTCTCTCAAATATGACTTCACTTCAGAGGGAAATATTTCACTGAAAATAAATGGTTCTAGTATAAACTTCATAATCAGTAAGCTTTCAGACTAAAATGAAACACTGATGTTTATTTTCCTTATCAATCCTGTATAATACCTTTGAGCGCTAGTAGGAATGCAACTTTTTGCTAATCAGTTGGTTTCCTTTTTTGTATTTTACTTATGTGCAACTGAAAAACACTGTTTTGTGGGATTGACTATTCCTCATTATTGAGTTACAAACTGCACCTGGAACATCTAGGAAATCCTGGTTAAATTCCCGGAAATGATATTTGAGCTCCTTTGTTTAGTTGACATCATTGCCTGTACCTGGTATAATATTAATCCTTAAGTCACTGTTCCGCCCGAAATTGCCCAACCATTTACTCACTGGACAGCCCGAAACTGTCCGAGATTAGAAAACACTTTGTAACTTGGGCTTTACACATGCTAGCGGGTCGTACCAAACAGCCGTCGAAAGAGCATTCTAAAGACTCTGATGGTCCAAAAATATCATGTGGTCACCATTTGAAAAAAGAGAGTTATCAGAAATGAACTACAAATCCCCGCACAAAAGTGTAGAGACCCATATATTTTGAAATATTAAATAGTTGGATGCTAACAATCTTCACACCGAAATGGTGTCAAATACAGTGGCATTTTACATATTTTGATGTGATTTTAGAGACTACTATTTTTCAACTTTTATAAGGACTTTATCTATTGGAAAATGAGTGCATCTTAAAACTGAATTTAACGTTAAAGGCTGTCTTTCAATTAGACTTGATTCAAGGCTGTCTTTCAATATGTCTGTATATTTTCTCTTTTTACACAGGAACTCTTATTCTTGTATAAGGTCAAATACCCTCCACCGAAGCATAGCATATTGTTATTCGTTTTAATTTCTGGGATTTTTTTTTTACCTGTCGTATCTGAAAGTTGATGTTCACACGACACCTTTTGTTTTGTAACCGTTACCAAAGGTAGACTTGTTGGGCACACTAGGTCTAGGTGGCAGCAGACTAACCAGGTGTATCAATTTTGGGGGAAGTGTGTGCATGCGCAGAAATAAGTCAACTAGTCTGCTGCCACCTTTAGAACTCTAAAGTCGCCCATTGAACATCGCGCATGTGAAGTCTGTAACATTCCGATGAGAAAATGTTAAATACTTGAATGTCAAATAACAAACCACAAGGGAAACTGACAGGGTAAATATGTGTTGAGCTGGGATTTGAACCTGTTACCTCCAGATTATCATGCTGGTGCTCTACCAACTGAGCTATCTAGCCTTATATTGGCAGTCTCCCTTAATATTTAAATGCTAAAATTTAGGGTAAACTGGGGTTAAACACACATTAGGGTTAAAGCGCAACTTTACATGTATTTTGTGCATTGTCCGTGGCATTTGCAGAAGTTTTTGCATGTTTTCATCTTCAAACAGCAGCATCTGTCAATATTCGATCGGAGAAAAAAATTATAACAAATATTTCTTTCAATAAAAAATTTGGCCATTCAACTTTAACTTCATGGAAAATAAAGTCATTAATACTTTTTCTTTTCACTTTTGATAAATTTAGGTCAGTATTGAAAAGATTGAGAGATTTGCATTCTATGAAAGAGCCAAGAAAGCTTTTGCTGTCGTGGCAACAGGGTAAGAAAAAATTAGTTCATTCCTACTTTTCTTGAATACCTTCTCTGAAGCTAGACTTGAATAATGTCATAGACCAGTATCCCCACTTTGATGTGACCCAAAATGTACACGTAATAAACAAACCTGTGAAAGTTGAAGCTCAATTGGTCATCGGAGTCACACAGAAATGATGTGAAAAAAACCTGATATGTTGTCACTGTTTTGAAACATTAAGCTTTGGACTCTTTCGATCAAAAATAATTGTTTTACTCATTTCTTAATAATACTTAATAGGATTTCAGTAAAAAATATTTCATGGGAAGTTGTCCACCATGACCATCTTTATACCATGTTGAAAGTATGTGTAAATCTTTATTTTTGGACGATTATATTTCCAATCTTACCAATCTCTTTCCCAGGGTTGATCGATTTTGCCGCGCCATTTTGCCGCGCCATTTTGCCGCGCCATTTTGCCGCGCCATTTTTCCCCCAACACAATGCTCACTCATAACCCCTGGTATTGGTTATATGTCACATTTTAATTAATAGGCCTGTTGTCGATTCACTCTATGCACGTGCTCAAGTGTGGTAACCCGCAAAAGAGGCATCAAGTCATACAGAAACTGGTCCCCTCTCATTCTTGTTTGATCATGTGAAATGTCTAAGTCGGCTTAGGGTGACCATGTAAATACATGATTCATTTTTTGGAATTACCTCAAAACACTTGCATTTTGACATCTGCGTACTAAGCATCCTACAAGCACCATACAAGCGCTTGATTTTTGTTAACAAGGATGCACACTAAGCAGTCACCTTAAGGAGCTAATCAGCACTGTTTTTCATTACATCCTTACTAGTTGGTTTCCTTTTTTGTATTTTACTTATGTGCAACTGAAAAACACTGTTTTGTGGGATTGACTATTCCTCATTATTGAGTTACAAACTGCACCTGGAACATCTAGGAAATCCTGGTTAAATTCCCGGAAATGATATTTGAGCTCCTTTGTTTAGTTGACATCATTGCCTGTACCTGGTATAATATTAATCCTTAAGTCACTGTTCCGCCCGAAATTGCCCAACCATTTACTCACTGGACAGCCCGAAAAAAGAGAGTTATCAGAAATGAACTACAAATCCCCGCACAAAAGTGTAGAGACCCATATATTTTGAAATATTAAATAGTTGGATGCTAACAATCTTCAATTACCTCTACGATTAGAGGTATCGATACGGCACGGTGCCCATGGTAGTGAGGCTATGATTAGAGGTATCGATACGGCACGGTGCCCATGGTAGCGAGGCTATGATTAGAGGTATCGATACGGCGCGCTGCCCACGGTAGCAAGGCTGCAATCTTACCAATGTGATCTATATCAATGTGAATCTTAGACTGATGTGGGGTGGTTGATACAAAGCATGCTGAAAATGGAGACAACTTCGTTGAATTGATCTTACCCTGAGAAATAAAAAAAAACATTCAAACAGTCATACATGTGCCAATTTGAATTACTGTAATTTCTTTTGCCCTTTTGATTTTTAGACTTTGTACCTTTGGGGGTCATTGCTAACTATGTCACATTTACCTGAAGGTAACAATCCTCCAGTCTATCTCAATGTTTGTCAAGCCTATCCATAAACATACAAAGGATACTTCAATCTGTCGGTGAGAATGAACGATAAAAAAAACCTAACAACATACACCAAAACAAAAAAATCATATTAAAAAAAACAATGCCACAATAGTTGACATTCTTGTCAGATTTGTTCAGATAATGGGTCTTGTTAGTAGAGATACAGTAGAGCTCAGTAAAAGTAACCCATCCATGCTAGCTTTATCGTTAAGGAAATCCTCCTACAAACAAACACACTGGAGTTTAAAAAAAAAAATATATATATAGGTCATAGACCTTAGAGGAACAGTCTATGCCCCCAATTTGAACCTGTTTGGAGAAAATCATGGGGCAGGGATGATAGGAGTGTCTGGTAACCTGTTTGAGAGGTTTATGAGCACTGATCTATTGATTGTGGTACCAGACCGTATCTGAATACAGTAGTAACAAACAAGTATTATATGTAAATTAAAGAGCCCCTAAATCACCCCTGGGTAGGCTTGTGTAAGGGTCACTCGATAAAAAATAACAGGTAGTAAACATTTAGTCGCCTTGCAAAAATATCTTGTCAACACTGAAATCGAATCACAAAATACTTTCGATTGGGAAAGAAAATGTTGATTGATACAAACATGTTTTTTTTTCTTTTCTTTTTGGTGGTTACGGAGACCCACAAATAGGTCTCCCCTGCCGGGCAGAGGTCCCAAAAACGGAACTAGAGTTAAGTTGTCACACTGCTTAATGTATTGGTGACAGACAGACGCTGAGCTCTTGAGGATTATTACTCCTGACAATGAGTGTGTGGGAACTATTAAGATCAGCCCAGAAAATCAAACAATTTGAGATATTTTTAAAAAACAGGGTGTTTGTTATTCTGCCTGCACCTCCAAATCAAATAAACATGTTGACAGATTTTTTCTTGGGGTATGTTTTTCAGCGATTCGTACCAAAAGGGGGAAAGGTTAAAGTTACATTGTATGATACTGAGGGTTTGATAGTTTTCTGACAGAGCTAATTTGGTGGTCAGTGATGTATAACAATAGAGAGTTGGTTTAGTGGTCCCACTTAACATTGTGTGAGTTTGAAGTCAAGTAGCCATCAATTTGTATCATAACAAGCCCTTGGTATTCATGGCATGCTGTCATTGTTATTCAAGAATAGAGGTGGGGGGGGGGGGGGGGGGCGTTGGGTACTGGTCCTACTTTGACTTGTTGATATGGTATGCGTTTATATTGCTTTCTCTCTTTTGAAAGACCACAATGAAATAATTGGTATAAAAGTTTTGTCAGGAAACGGGGACAAAGGAGGTTGATAAAAAGCTGGATTCACTGTTTTGAGTATTATATTCTTTTTTATTCTTACCATAATGTACAATTTGTACAGAGAAATAATACCCGACCGATAATTTATTTTTCAGACTAACCAGTTTCTCTTTGTTTGGCTTGAACACACTTACAAATACAAAAATTTTATTATTGATAAGCACTTTTACTTTATGGTTGATACAGGGTTTTTTAAGTGTGTGCTCAACATTAATAAGATTTAAATTTATAAATGTTCACAGTACTTGGAATAAAGATAGTCATGGTGGAAAACTACCCTTGAAATATTTTTGCTTGAAATGCTATAGTTTTGAGGAATTGAGTCAAACAATTAGTTCTTATTTCTGAGTCCATCGCCCATGTTTGAAAAAGGGTAAAAACATATAAGGTTATTCTTTTTACTATTTTATCTTGACTCTGATAACCAATTGAGCTGAAACTTTCTTAGATGGCGGTTACTATTTCTCAAGGTGGTTGTTGCCAATTTGACCAGGCATGATATTTCTTCATATTTGCATCAGATTTCCAATTGTTTCCCTTCTGAAAAACAGTCAAATTACAACCAAAATGAAAGTCTGTAAAAGCCTTTAACATATAGGTCACCCTTCTACTTATGTCAAAGGTCGATTCATGCCTGCTTTACACCTTCATTGTTTAAAGTGTGTTTATGTGTGGTTTTCTAACAACATCTGAGAGTCTTAATTCATTTCTTCCATTGACAGTGAGAAAGCACTCTACGGAAACCTCATCTTGAAGAAAGGAGTGATTTCCTCCGGTCAGTGATCCTTAGCCTCTTCACTTGGGACCATTTAATGACAGAGTCGATACCTTGGTGTGGTTTGTGGCTAGCCACATTTGCTTGTATGACAAGCTGAAAGTAATCCACGACCAAGTCCTTAGAGATATGATTTTATATACAAAGCAGATCCTTACAAAGTCAAAAGATCAGGAGAACAGCCACATATGTTTGATGTTTGGTCTTAAATACCCAATAATGGTAGATTGACCCAAATGAACACATCTATTGAGAGGAATTGCTTCTACATAAAATTGTTATTATTTATCGTCTTCTATTTTTAAAGATTTTAACACATGAGAAATTTGTTTTTTTGAAATAGATCATGCGTGTTATTATTTGTATTGTTCCATTCCCGCACTGATGTGAATTAATGCTGATGTGCATTAAACCAGAGAGATACCAGACTACATACATTGGTACCATTACAGTTGTAATGAAACATGTATGATAAAACAATAGTTTATTATTCACTAAAAACCTAGAAGAGATGTTTTACTGGGAAGACCACTTGGATAAACAGTTTTTACTTTTAACACAATTTTTTGTTTTTCAACCTTTTATAATTTGAAAAACTTGAGAGTCTGATTGATGTTTTCAAGAGTTGACTTGTTCTGTGACCACAAACGCATCATCTCAGGAGATATCTGATTATATTCAACAAGTGCTCATTGCAGTTTGGTTAGAGGTTCCGTTTGGTTAGTTTATTACCAGACAAGAGCGGAAATAGAAATTGGATTGTTGGAGCAGCGTCTTGTAAGGCGGTCTGACCTCAATACACACCTCAGAGGTTAACGTCTGTCTTGTAGATGGTTAGAAGAAGTGAATGACTAAGAAGGTAAATATATCATGCCCAGGTCAAGACGATAAAAACTGAAAATGTAAAGTAATCCACCTGTTTCCATCAGTTTAAATTGCCAAGCCCATTGATATTTAGGCCATGTGATATGAACAGTAATTGGTGGAGCTTTTCTAGGCAGACTTAAGTAGGAGTGCCAGGTATATTGCCAACTACAATTTTATAGATTTGGTCAGTTTTCTGCCTGGGGGCTACAAGTCAACCAAAGCTGGGCGTCTCATTTATAAGCCAAGCACTTGAATAGGGTGATTGTAATCGGTTGGGTAAAAGTTACTCCTCGCAATATGGTTTTTATCATCCAAGTCAAACCGCAGTCGGTGAAGGTGTATATGACACTACATCAAGGGTATGTTTTACCTGTGTGACTCCCTCTGTTGTGGAGAGTTTGGAGTCTTTGAAGTGCCGAGGTCTTGTCAGGTGTAGATGAAACTTAATTGTAACCACTTGGGTGTAAACTACCCACCCTGCTGTGACTGGGATAAAGCTGCTATTCAACACAGTAACTATAAGGTCATGGTGTTGGGTGTATTGCTTACTGCACTGTCATGTTCAAGAGACTCCTTGTGTTTTGTGGGTCATCAGACCGTACCCTGATGTATCTCAAACCCAACCCTATCATTATTGTGGAGGCATGGGTTGGGGGTCAAGATGAGGGCACGAGTAGAAGTTGGTCAGAGTTTTCTGGAGGGGTAGTTGAGATGATCAATTGATGTCTGCTAACCCCAGCTGTGAGGTTATGTCTTAGTGTATTCTTAGGCACCCCCCTCCACCCCACCTCCATGGGGATCACAGACAAGGGAGTGGGTGTGATCGGCATATATTACAATTTCTTATTCCTAGCCTAATACATACTCAGTTGTTGTGGGCTTTTTGGTCTGTCAAGACAACTTCCTCTGATATTGAGTCCCCAACTCCTCCAGGTTCACCTTGCAGCAATGTTGACACTATCGACAGGGTGCATTGAGACGACAACAAAGGCCCGAGTCTAGGTTAAGTAGTGTTTGAATTGTACTCTAATGCCAAGGGTACCTGAGGCTCAGTATGTTGTATGACACAACGGAAAGGGTTAGCATGAGGTAACGTTAATCCTGGAGTAACGCATTAGCTTCCCGCAGGGCGAGCTGGATTTCTGGCTGAGTTCCGATACCTAATATTGAGACTTCTTGGAATATATTTCATTGGAGTCTGGTTTAACAAATAGAACTAGGCAGGTAAAAACATTGTCAAAGTATTGTATGGGAAAAGGGAAAGTGGTTAATGCCCACGTGCTGATGAGGGGTTACTGGAGGAAGAAAACCTACTGGTTTTTCTTGGTATATCTTTGTCAGAGAGTGGGCGATTTGTTTTATGTCTTCAATTGGAATTGGAGTTAAGATTTGAGGGGACAGTGACCCAATGTGTTGCTCAATGAATCCATGGATTGTTTAGGCTGCCATTGGGTCGTAAAAATATCAGACTCAAAATTATTGCACTGTTATTTTAAGTCTCAGACAACTTCTTGATTTCTAGGAAATTCTTTGTCTCTGCATCCATTGTTTACAGATTAAAGTGTTACCTCTGACCCACAAGAAAATTGCAAAACCAGGGTTTTGTGTTTCCTTTATAGTTTCTGTCGATTCAAGGTCCTAAACTTTTCAATTTTTTACACACACGCTTTCTGCTCTTGTAATTTTGGAAATTTGTTTTTGATAAAACCATTTCACTTTGTAAAAGAATATTGTTTAGTTAATCCACCATTTATTTGAGTGGAATCTAGGGTTTGGTTTATTTGTCCTGGAAGTGTGCTAGGTGGAATTTGTATCCCATGAAGATTCTGTGAACGAATTCTCAAGTCAAGGGGAATTGAAAATTTGAAGTGAACAGTTGACATAAATAATATAGTCAAATTTTTTCACGATAATATTGAATAATATTTGCTGTATTATGCATAGCAGTTATTTTTACATGTGTTGTAATTCCATGATGCAATAAATTATATATTTTCTAAAATAAATCATGAGATCAAACAGTATTTTGATTAATTCAGGGAGTCAATAAATGAATAAAATAATTTATTTTTTTACCAACTCTGCTTGGAAGAATCCTTTCATTTACTATTCCGTACAGGTATTTATATTAGAGAGGTTTCGCAAGCGTACGGATACAGATACGATATCCGTATCCGTTCACGTTAGATGCGCAATCATAGAGTCATGTGTCTGGCCTGGGCCAAAGTATAGACACACATTTTGCAAACAAATCCAAAAACATTTTGTGTATGTTCTTGTTCATTGGAGAATTTGATTGAATAGTATTTTTGTTTAACTGATCGTTTTCGGACCCCCACGTTAAACGCGTGTAAATAAAGTTTCCGGCAAGCATGTCAAAATAGAGACGACTGTTTATACTGCATTTTGCTTAGAAATGATGAACACATTTCTATCTATGTCATGAATTATGTCATGAATGACATCTTTAAAAGCAATACCGGGGAAAATGTTTTTAATTTAGGGCAAAACGATATCTGTTTTTAACGTACGTGTATGAGCTCCCGTATCCGTTGTCAACGCGCAACGTTAACACACAAAGTGTCGACGTATCCATAGCCTTGTGAAACCTCTCTATTATCTCAATGAAACATCCCGGGAATAATGTTATAGACCAGTATCCGCACTTTGATGTGAAACTCAGGAGTTGCTTGTGAATCCTTTTTCTCTACGCCATGTTTGTTTGAGCTCAACATGTCACAATCCCACAACAGCGCCCTCACAGAAATCAATAAAGACCCATCATTGGCCGAGAGTTATGCGCATCGCATACAAGTGTGCGCATTCCCATTCCCATTGTCTGACCTCGGTGGTGGCGGCCAATGCAAGAGGTTTTTTATGAAATAAGTATTGAGCTAATGATTTATTTAAAAGGAAAGATTAAAACACCTAATAATGGCAGATTTCATGAAACGCTAAAATGCGACTTGGGATGATTAACTTTTCTTTAATGCATGATTAATCTTAGGATCAGAAGACTGCTGAACCATTCACAGGTTGATTTTGTTCAGTAATTTGCAAATCTAGTGACAAGGTTTATTATCATATCAATAGACCCCGAGCATTGGCTGCTATCGTTGATCCGGCGTGAAAGGTTGATCCGGCGTGAAAGTTGTGCGCAGTGTGTGCAATCCATCTATAGCTAATGATACAATTTTACATTCTGAGTTCACCTTTTCACTCTTCAAATCTTAGTGTCATATTACTTGCAAGACGTTTGATACTTAATAGCTCCTTGGTTAGAAGTAGGAACATTTTGAGTACCGGGGCTAACCTACATGTACACATGGTGAAGGCCAAAACAAAAAAAGAAGGAAGAATATCATGCCTACTTAATAATGGTCATCCATTTTCCATCTTTTGTTTCCTTTCAGAGGAAAACAAAATAATAAAAGGAAGACCTTGAAACACTTTCATAAAAGAGGGGGAAGGGGGGTTTGGTTGGCAACTGCATTTGCCTCTGGCTCAATTAGAAAGAACCCTGGTTGACCGGTTCTCTCAAGCTTCCATTAACTCATTCTTCTTGGCATGGCAATATATCACCCCAAGAGGGCGCTTCACTAAAATGAAAAAAACAATTTAGATTATTGGTCTACCATCATATTTACATAAAGTGGTGTTGTGGTGAATTGAATTAATAACTAATTCAAGTGTCTTGATTATCTTTTGGCACTTTTCTTCAGCTGTACCAATCCAAGAATAGCAATGAGAAGGAGCACATGACGAGAAAAAACAAGATCCAAACTCGGAAGCCGGCGTTATTCTTTATCGCCTGAAAGAAACAAAAAAACATAACCCAAGAATCAGGAATAAAAGTACTTCAAGAGATTCAGAAAGAATTTGAAATGTTCCAGTTAATTGACAAACTATAGCCGTGTCTGAGTTAAAGGCTCTGGCTGGAACACCAATAAGTCCTTTTCTTCAACGCTATCATTGCAGCCAGAGCCTCTTAACTTGGACGAGGCCAAACTTTGTTCTCTTACCGCTCGAATATCCTCATTTCCTTCTATGATATTCTCTGTTGTTGCAACTACAGTGTCTGCAATCATGTCTATTTCACCTTCCTGAAGAAATGAATCAACAAAAACAATTGAACTTTAAAGGTGAACCTGTTTTTGTTTTGTTTTACGCCTGATGCTGTAAAAAGGTCTCAAATAAAATTGTCTAGACTCTAGTTTATTTCTGCTGTACAAAGCACCAGACAACCACAAACCCATTTTTACAATGTTTACAATTGTATATTTACAAGATACAGTTATTTATTTTACCTGTTGGAGAACTTTATCGGCGAATATCTCCTGTAGTTTGGTGATTTCAACCACTTTGCCTTCTATCTGCCTGGGATCAGATTAAGGGAGAATCAGATAAGAATAAAGTAAATGTACAGAGATTCAATTCATTTTCCCACCATAGAAGTTTTATGCATAAAAACTTGGCCAAGTAGAGAATGTTTGTAGTTTGTTCGTGGGTGCTAGTCAGAAGCCATTCAACCTGTAGCTGCCGTATAGCCAGGGATTACACCCAGAGACTGGCACACACAACAAAGATATTGCCAAATAGGTAGTCCGCCATCATAGGGCTAGATAGCTCAGTTGGAAGAGCACTGGCACGTTAATCCAGAGGTTGCAGGTTCAAGTCCCGCTCTAGTCAACTTTTCTTTGTTCAACCCCTATTATCACTATTACACCAATTCATTAGATTGAACTCTTATATTGGGTCATTCTATGATTTGATAGAAGTAGATTTCAATCCCAACTAACTAATCAGTGTCTTTTTATTCATACATTGTCTTACCTCACTTCATCTACCAAGCAGTTCATTTCATTAAAGAGCCTCTTATTTTCCTCTTCAAACTGAAAAATAAAAAAACAAAGTTAAGTGTAAATGACGATTAACTGAAAATTTAAACATTAGAGCTGTTCATAGGAAAGGGAATGAATTCTAAGGCATGAGGACTGCAGAGCTTGGCACTAATCATGACAGTAGAGGGCGCTATTTAGTTTTCACAGTCAAATAATGTTCAAAACTCAAAGAACAATGTCCCTGTTACAGTAAACAAACTGTCTACATGCATTTCAAGCAATGCGTTTGAAAAAGGATCAACTAACGCAAACCAAACATATCTTGTAATTTGAAAACCCATTTTAATACGAGTGATCTTTGGTCAAATTTGTTTCACAAAAAAGTTAATAAAACAAAAAGTAAGAAAACAAATCTAGTACCATTTGCATTTCTTCTGGTGAAAATTCCTCCTCTTCTTCTACCAGCTGATTGGAAGATTCTAGGTCATGTGACATTGGATCTGAAAGTTAGATGAAAAGTATGTTTCAAAAAAGTAGAAGATTAGAAAAGTAGATATATTTGGTACTTTTCCCGGTTTTAAACCTCCCCCATCAGAAAGTGTGCTTTAAAAAGGAACATTATGAAATAACCTTGTTTTGCTGGCGTGCTGGTGGCTGCGGGCAGTTGAAGCTTTGTGGCAAGGGATGTCTGGCTAGGCTGAAGTCTTGATCTATATTAAAGAAAAATAAAACATTAGCAGAATTTAACAAGCCTACTGATTTAATTTATAAACTTAATACGATGCACAACTTTCTTTCCATATTGACGTCATTTGGCAGCCTTAATTGAGAATGTGTTTGCCATTTTTAGGAAGTGATTGCCCTTTTCCCAATATGTATACCTGCTATTTTATACAACTAGCTGCAAAAATGGTTGACTGGGGAACTGTTTGCTACAACTGAGTTATTTCTGTGATTAAACATTTTACCCAGGCAGGGATTTTGCATGGTAGAGATTGGAACCAACATTCTGGTAACACCTTAGATGTTTAACTCACATTCTCTTCTTGTCCACAACTCGTTTGACTCTTACTGCTCTCTGATCGCTGTATAACTTACACACAGCTGTAATCAAAAACAAACAACAAAATAACAAATAATTTGTAAAACAGGTATAATAGCCTGGTAAATCCAACCTATTATTTAAAGATATGAAGACCAAGTTGTGCACATGTTCTTACGCCGCATTGTGTCAGAGCAAAAACAGTTGTACTCAATTTTGCAAAAACAATGTACCTCGCACAGAAAGAGCAGTGTACATTTTGTCTGGTGTTTCCAACATCAAACAGAGCCGGAGGTTTGAAAAAAGCTCTATGTATTTAATGTCTTTGTGAGTGTGTGGTTCTGAGAAGAACTTAAGATTAACTCAACGTAGGACTGCTGCAAGACAATGCTGTCTCCTTCATTATGAATGTTACCTACAGTCTGTCATCTTCCTACCACTTATTTACGGCACTGTACCAACCTTTCAGATATTCCTGTAACAGATCAAAAACAGCCTCTCTGTGTAGCTTCACCTGAGCTACCATTGTCTGCTTGAAAACTGAAAAGAGAAAAACAATTAGTCTTTAGAAATAAGTCGGAGAGTCTTGAGATGAATGAGAGTTGAGGATGACTGATGTACTGTACCTTCATTCTTGAACACTCTGATGGTATCTGAACAGGTTCTCATAAACGCCTGAGCATCAGTGTCAATTTGATCCCTCTCTGCATTGGACATTCCACCCACGTCTGATGTCAGGTGACTGAAGATCAAAAAATTAATTATATCTATAATAATTGACGGACACACAACAATTGTTCAAATATGAGCTTCCAAACATCTTTAAGTTATTGACACAAAGGATGGAATGGAGTGGGAGATTGGAGATGAGTAGAGCGGACAAGGCGAGGTAAGGAGAAGAAGTGTGGGTAGATGGGAAGGGTAGGCAGTGTTACGAACCTCACATTGATCCATATGCCTTCCTAGCGCCCTCTTTTGAGTAGCCAATAGTTATCAATGTAACAACTTAAGATCAATGCTCGATTCGATATAATCTAGAATTGCTAGCTTGCAACTTTCACCAACCTCACAAGACTCCCCCGTCCAGTCAGCACATTTTAATGCCGGACCCTCGATCGTCCGAGCATGGTCCGAGGGACCAGTGCTACACCCGCTCATGTATATTCAGTGCCAGAGCCTTGTGAGCGATCTCTAAGCCACTCCCTCAATCAGCTAAAGAATAGCCATTACTTTATCACAGCGCAATGCTTTGTGTATTACTCTTGCCTGTGTACAAAAGTCGAATGCCATAACGATGTGCGTAATCGGTGTACTACACGAATCCCATGCCATAACGATGTGCGTGATCGTTGTACACGAATCCCATGGGATTATCCCTCCCGCCAGCGTGTGCAAGGTGCATGCAATGTGCTTTGTACACGCAACCCAATTGTACACGCAACCCAATTGCGTGTATTCCTAACGTAGTAGCATTTGGTACGCAAGTGATCTGGTGTGTTATTTCCAATGTAATATCCTTATGCACATTCTGAATTGTACACAAGCAATGGCAAGCACCGCCCTTTACGTTAGTTGTCACTCACTGTACTCTTGCAACCTACCACTCCTTATTTGGGTTATCAACTTGCCACGTCTGATGACCTTCCAGCATGGCAGTTTTCCATTGGTCAAGACCCCATACTTGGCTAATGTTTTATTCATTTCTATACTCTAGATTCCTATATAAACCCCAGATTTCCTTCGTCCAGGACACGAATCGTGATCAGTCTGGATGTACTCATATCAGAGAATCACGATCAGTTTGAATGCACTCAGTCAGATAAACAGCCAGTCTTTACCCTATGGTAAGACTCGGATCTCAGCAAATAGCTCAGTATACCTTTATCAGTTAGACCACGTTATACCATTTGCCTTATGGAACTCTCTAGAACAAGTAGCATTACTTACGCTACCAATATTGTAATGTTACAAGTTATGTGAACAATAAAACAGTTAATGTATTTGTCACAAGTCAGACTCCCGCAAATCTCTTTATAATTATTGCCATTCCCCGTTTGGAGAAGCCTGCCCACTCGCCCCATAAGAGGAATGCAACAGCAGTATAGATTAGGGGAATGGGGGTCAGAAGACAGGGGTGGGGATAGAAACTTAGAAAGGGAAGGGGTGGGAGTTTAGATAAGCAGTGGGGTCAGGATACAGAGGTGATGGGAGGGGGGAGCTACATTCATACCTGGCTACATTAATGTAATCCTTGCGATGCTCCAACAAGAAATCTTTCAATTTGCTAATTGTGTTTGCCTGGTGAGGAAAAACCAATATAATGAGGTCAATAAAATTGTTTTTTGTTTTTTTTGTTAATTGTGAAATATTGGCTACTTATTGGAGATTTAGAGAACTATAAATAACTCAATTTTAAAAAGTTGAAAAGTTTCATATCAATTTTCTTTAGGGAAAAATATCCGTATCCTCTAAATCCTGCCACCACTTTTCACTCATTTTTACCAAGCAAAAGGAATATCGCATTTAAGTAAATTAGATACTATTTTATTTCATAACGAATGAAAATTTGTGGCAGGATACGGAAATTTTTCCGTAACAATTATTATTTTTAAAATTAACAAAATGCCAAGATCGTGAAGTGAAGATTGCTATATAATTATTGAGATTGCCAACGTGGCCGTGCCATATGGCATTATTGCAGAAACCCCCGTCACCCTGCTGACCTTGTCCTCGATATGTTACAAATATCAACTCACCACGTCCCTCGCCTTGATCGAAAACTCTGTCCTATTCTTTGCATGACCCAAGATTAAGTTAATTCCTGTCTCTTTGGTTCCGAAAAGGCCCTTTTTTCGAGTTCGAACAGTTTTTACAGAAGCTTTAAAAAGTGACGTTATGTCGGCTGCCATTTTGTCGAACTGAAGAAAACAAATGGATAGCGCCCTCTAGCGCGCTTTCAATAATCAGCTTGAAAAAGAAACATGGCGAACATTCCGAAAGTGAAAGAAGTGTGAATATTTTCCGTTTTCAACATATAAGTCGAAATGTTTTCAATGTCTTCAGAAATTTTCAACGGACAATGTTCAATAATAACTTATGTATTCTTTGTGGAAGTCTTTTCGTCGGATTTGCAGTGATTTTTGTCGTGTATAAGCTTCTGTTCATGCGGAAACACTCGTCGGGGGTTGACTCAACGTCGTTGAGTTCCCATTTGCAGGCAATTTTTGGTGGTGGACAATCGTCAGGAACATTTGGCAGTATGGCGATGGCAGATTGGCAAAGAAAACCAGAACTTCCTACTGAAATACAAGGTCAAGGGAAGGAATACGTCAGTGCACCAGACATGAAAGTAGGTTTTTGAACAGGAAACACTCGGTTTTTTCCTACCTCCATGGTTGAGTTAAACTTTACATTTTGTTTCTAATGTTATTTTATAATATCATTATCAATATCATCATCATGATCATGATCATATTAATTAAAATTCCCAAGTTAAGACAACATTTATACAAATTTATTTACTTTACTTTTATCGTCACCAGCCAGGACAGTTTATTTGCTTAACAAATTCATCTGTCCTTTCCTATAATTAACAAGTATACAATTCTTTTTTTGGCATGACGACTAGACTCTCTCAGGTAGAACTAGTTTGTAGAAGTAGGATCTGCATTTTGTGTCACACCCATTTGCCCCAAGCTTAGCTGAATATGACTGAAACTAGGAAATCCCTTGGTCAGTAGCTTTAGCATCCGCTTGGCCCAAGTTGGACTCCGACTCGCCGAGTCCTATGTTGCATCATGGAGGAAGAAATTCCTCCATGGTTGCATGCAACACGGGACTGGTGTCCTCTGCTACCGGTACCAGGGCTAGCATCCAATCATGATCTAACATTTTCATTAAAAGTTACTTCCCTACTTCTTTTTTCAAATATCAATGTTTCATTGTCAGATTGTTGTATTTTTGAGTGTACAAATACAAGTGGATTCAAATTCAGCAAACTATGAAAGATAAATTTAATTAATGTATTGTTATAACAATAAAACAATTTTAATTTGCAGTAGTGTTTACCCCCCCCCCCCCCCAAATAATGTTCACCCTTTTTCTGACAGTATTAACCCTAACCATGCCCTACACAACATGATCCAACAGTTTTAAAACTGTGTTGTACCATGTTGCACAGGGAATTCTGTGGTTTACTCTCCTCTGTGTGTGAGTGTTGTTGCATAGGGAATTGAACCATAGTGTATAACAGGGTATCTGTGTTGCATACTGTTGCATAGGGAATTATGCTGGGTGTTAACTGTGTTGAACCTTGGTGGATAAGGCATTAAATATCAATGTTGTGTCTTGAAGATTGTGTGGGGTCACTGGGTCAGTACATAAGTTAACCCCCAAAACAATGCTCATTACATAGCAGAGAAGCACAAAGTAAACTAATTTGAGTCAAAAACACCAGCCAGCATTCCCATCCTCTGTTCTATATTGTTGAACAGGGCATGATACCCCAAAACAACAGTCCAATTTACTGAATACCCTTCCATTCCTCACACAACGGTATGCACATATGTGACCTGTCACCACAAAAGGGCTGTAAAGTCAGTTCCTATCAAAATTAAGATTTTATGCTCAAATGAAATAGAATTTAATGAGCTTTAAAATGAAGGGTCACACACCTCAATAGGTCACACGGTTCCAGAGTTATGACAATTCTAGCCGAGCATTGTACGTGCATTGTACGTGCATTTCGACCTATTTTGGACGATAACTCAAAATGGTACATTGCGGGTTTACGGCCCGTTCGTGGTGGCGGGTCACATATGGATCTTGTTGCTTAGGGCAAGCCACTCACATTGAATAGTGTTGTATGGTGTTGGACGGGGCATATAACACCACGTGGTATGGGGAAAGGTTAGGGTTAAACAAATCTTTACCATGCCTCTGTGTAGTTTGTTTTATATATAACTTTTTGGAACTATATCTGACGGAATAATTATTTTAAAGAATATTGTTTTTTAATTTGTTGTCACAATGAAACCCTGACTAAACATGCACCCTGACTGATTACATGCACCAGGACTTGTTCTCTAATCTTTTGAGAAATTCTGAAAGATCTTCATTGGAATCGGCCAAATCTTAGTCGTAAGCAACGGCCGTTAATAATAGGTCATAGTATGCTTGAATCTCAGACTTGCCTCCCCTACAATGATAAACAATACCTGGGCACACAACACAATGGGTTGTCCTAAGACGTTTACCCAACCAAAAGAGGCAATGTGAAACCGTTCTGAAACGTATTCAACGTCCACTGTTATTCTGTTTGGAAAAGTTTTGCGTAATAAGACAAGTGGTTAATCATTGCCTACAAGAGGAAATGTAAACAACCAAACAACAAATTTATAACCAATAATTATTATTTTCCACCCTACAGAATAGTTCCCTGACTTATCCAGACACAAAGTATGTGAAGGATCTTAGGAATCCCATCTACCGAGCCATCTCCAGACAGAATGGTGAAATCAACAGAATGAGCAAAGAACAGATGAAAGCAAAGTTGGCAGAACTAAGTCTCAATACCAGGTATTAAGAAGTCCTGCTGTGACATCACATGTTTACTGTAACAGCGCCTTCTATCGAAGAGTGGTAGAGAAAATAGTTGTTTTTTCAAGCATCATTGTTCACCACAACTCGTTATCATTATCATTATTATAACAGCGCCCTCTATTAAAGAGTGGTAGAGAGAAGTTGTGTTTTCAAGCAAACAGTGGCAATCTCCTACACACTCGGACAACTTCCTGAGTGAGATTTTGGGGGATTTGGGATGCTTAAGGATAATGAATAATGGATTTAATGGATAATGAAGGTTTCACTCAGTGGCCAGTGTTTATAATCACTTACATTCCTTTTCCATACTGCAGTGGAATTGGCGAGATTCTCCGCACAAGATTAAAGACTCACAATAAGAACCATCTAATGGGTCAAGATGGTTTGGAGACGCCATGCACACAGCGAAACTATGACTATCTCTGTGTCATTGATTTTGAGGCAACCTGTGAAGAACCAACTCCTATTGATTACATCCAGGAGATAATAGAGTTTCCCATCGTACTGGTCAACACAAAAACCATGAAAATTGTAAGTTGCTATCAATTACGCATTTTAGATTTTGATTCTAATGAGAACAGTCTCGGTTTGTAAAGGTTTGTGATTAAACTGAAATTCATAGAGTACTAAGTATTTGTGATGTGGGTATTTTATTTATCTTTCTATGTTTGATAATTATTTCCTTTTTTCTAACAGGAGGATAAGTTTGATGCTTTCATCAAGCCGTTATTGAACCCAAAGCTTTCAAAGTTCTGTAAAGATCTCACCAGTATTACACAGGTATTACACACTACTTTTCTTATTAGTAATTTTTCAGATTTATAAAGCACAAGGGTTCAAATTTAAGATTTATCTTAAGATGTGATTTAATTGCTAAGCAAAGTATGATGTCAAATCACTTGGCAATATTGGCATCTCATCTCAGTGCATTTTGAAATCAAGCTTAGAATTACTTCAATATGAACATTCATTGTGTTTGATCTTCCCAGCCTGCTTAGCTAAGAAATTTAATTCTTAAAAACCATTATTTTCAGTAGGCATGATGGTAGTAAGAAACCAAGTTGCTACTCTTGTGCAGTCCAACAGTTTCAATCAATCATAAAACAAATCTGTCCTCTTAAATGCCCGTCTCACTCCTGGATGAAGGGAAGCAAATATTGTTTTCTAAAGCACCTAAGTATATGACCAGTTAGCCCTAGATTCAAACCACTGTCAATGATAAGAAATTCAGCATAGTCGTTAAACCACTTTACTATGGCAATCTTTATTTGTGTATTTCAAAACAATTTGGCGTAATTTCTCAAATTTACTGTTTTTCTCAGAAACAAGTGGATCGAGCCAGCACCTTCCCAATAGTCTTAAGCCGAGTCCACGAATGGATGAAGAGTAAAGCTCTGGGTACCGAGCAACGTTTTATCATAGTTACAGATGGGTAAGTCAAGTCGTGTACCACTGAATAAAACACAGCAAATTTGAAAACAAGTTTTTTAATTTGTACAATTTGAATATTTTTTCCTTATTTTTTTTCCAGGCCATGGGATATGAACATGTACCTCAATGTTCAGTGCAAATTAAGCCAAGTGCGATATCCATCCTATGCACGGCAGTGGATTAATCTTTGCAAGACGTTCAGTAATTTCTACAAGACCAAACGCATGTGCCTCAGGTAAATGTTTAAATACATAATTGAGATCAAAGAAAGGAGTTTCTAAAACGACAATTTTAGAAAATAGTGTAATTATCTGGTACTCACTCACTTTATGGGAGCATGGGATAAAATGCCAGTTGTTTGGATGACATTTTAGAGGTATTTATTTAAAGAGCGAATACCTTCTAAGAAGCTCTGATTAATGTCTGATCACAGCATCTATTTTTATCACTAGTGGCAGAGAAGCAACTATGGTTCAGTATCTTTGTCAGGGACTTAATTTAATGATCGGGGACAAATTTCATATATAGTGGAAAGATACCCCAATAGATTTGTTCAGCAATGTTCTTTTCTGTCCTGGGTGTATTTTTGTGAACAGAAAGTCCAGTAATTGACCCTTTGTTTTAAAAACTTGTTTTGTTTGCAACATGTTTGATCTTTCTGATGGTTGATAATTAAGTAAGATTTTCATCTTTAACTTGACAGGAATATGCTTGCAGCATTGGAGATGGGATTTGATGGACGGCCACATAGGGGCATTGATGATGCTATGAATATCGCCAACATTGCCATAAGGCTTATGGAAGATGGGTGTGAGCTTGAAGTCAATGATAGACTGTCTCAGTAGCCACACCCTACTAGTGACCACGTCCACTAACAAAAACACCCCTTGAAACAGCGGCCTATGTACAGGAATCTTTGTTGGAATATCTCTTACGTTGCAATCAGGCTGATGGAGGGCAGGTGTGAAGAGGAAGTCAGTGACTGCCTATCCCAATAACCACACCCTCTATAAACCATGCCAGCTATCAACCACGCCCACTATCAACCACGCCCACTATCAACCACGCCCACTATCAACCACGCCCACTATCAACCACGCCCACTATCAAAGAAACCTTTTGAGGTATGGCCTTTGTACAGGAATCAATGTTTAAATATCTCAACAGGCATATGAATGACAGGTGTGGGGGAACTCATGAATACCACTCCAAGCAAACATGCTATCTGTAAACCACGCCTCTTTATAACCACACCCACTATCAACCATCTCTACTATCAATTACAGCCCCACTATGGGTAGGAACGTCATACACAGCTAGGACTTGAAGTATAACTCCCATCAATCAGACGACATGAGCACGGAATAAAGTGTACATGGCAACCTTGGTCATTCCCCACTTGACCAAATCTCAAAAGTTGCTCGGAAGCATTTAATTATTAGATTTATATAAAATAACATGCAGTTGTAAAAAAAGGGTCGTCAGAAAAAAAATCAACTCATTGTTTCAGGTTTATTCTTCCATTGTATTTGTATGAAATTTCTTACAAACGTTTAAAAATAGAAGTTGTTATCCAAGAAATTTATAAATTTTTGTCTGAAAGTTGTTGCTTGTTGTTAGTGCATTGTTTGCTGTGGAGATTATTTCCCCTTAGAATATGTGGAAAATCTCTCGACTGTCTAAAACGTTGTAGCGTCAAATTTTTAAATCTAATTCCAACCTTCATACTCGTGTTAGGGGCTTCTCTTCTGGTGTTAACTCAGTATAGATTAAAGCTAGCTACTGATTCATGATTATCTACTCAATAATCTTACATAATCGGAGTAACTCAAACCATCATGGGGTGATTTATCTCCAGCTTTTCTGTGTCATTGTCTAAGGCTGTGTCTGAATGGGTGGCTATGGCTATGGCTGTTGCTAAGCGTGTTGCTATGGGCATCCTATGCTTCAATGCATGTTACCATGACGATCAAGCTGTAGCCACAGCTGCTCATTGGGACATGACTTAACCCAGATCAGCAAAGAACATCAAACAACCTTTTTTCCTAATGTGTGGTGATTACAAGTCTTGAGTTGTGAGTGCAGATAGTTCATCTATAAAGTTAGCAGTTGAACTTGCTGTAATTTGAGCATATGCCACATAAACATTATGAATTTTAACGGCTTTTAACCACTTCATTAACAAATCTTTATCATACCTCTGTGTGGTATTATTTTAGGGAACATTTGCTTTTCGGAACTTCTGCCAAATAATTGTTTTGTGATAGGAATATCGTTGTCAGTTGTCACAATGAAACCCTGAAGTAAAGACAACAAATGTTCTGATGAAAAGGACTGGGATTTGTTGTTCTCTTTTGAGAAATTATGGAATGTATTACTGTGAATGGTAAAACTTTTGCAATAAGCCATGGCTGGTAATTGGCCATTGTATTCTTGAATATCAGACATGCCGAATACAATGATAAACAATAGTGGCAGCCTATCAATCTCTCATAATCCTTGTTTGTTTAACAAAAGGTTGAAGGTCTGGAAATGGGAATTGCACAATAACCACTGGAAAAAGGGAAATTTCGAACATGAATTTCAGTGTCCCTTGTCCCTCTATGTTCAGGGAAACGAAACAGAGCGCGGTAGGTGGATGTCTATGCACATTACCTGGAGGTGTATTTGTACGTCAGATTGTCAACTGACCGCAACCGAAATAGGACGGTTCAAAGTTGTTTTGGGCATTTATAAATGTCCAAGGTAATCCCGTTTAGAAATTTGTGCTGGAAAACATGTTTCCTAAGTGTAAACATCTGGAAGTACTTTGGGTGAAAACTGGAAGTTTGGAATTAAGAATTCAATCCAGATATTTGAAGGATGATTCCCACTCTAATCCTTTCAACTTACCTGTGAACTTTGCACCAGAATGGTTTAGAATGTTTCAACCTTGAAAATTAGTCACACTTTTTTGTTGTTTTCCCCCAAATAAGAGCATCTCCACCAGAAATATAATATAGAAGTTGTTTGAAACATGAACCAATGTTGCATCAAATGAGCTTTCTAAAGGCTTTTTGGACCATTTCAGTTGTTTCTAATGATGTATCTTGTCTTTTAGATATCAGCCTCTCAATATTTGTCAGTACTGTAGCGAGACAATGTGTGTGCTTTGATTTGTAGTCTATGTTCAAAAATGGTCAACAAAAGTTAATTATTAGAGCTAATATTTAATATGTATTTACAAACAGGTTTTTCTAAAAGTTATTTGTTTTTTGTTGATAGAAAGGTTTTAAAGTTATTAATGTTGCAAAGGTTAGTTTTGGTAAAGATTTTTATGAGAATTCTTTTTAAAAACTCTGTTTGTCAACAACTCCTACCCCGATTACTGTACACTTTAAATAAACTAAATCGAACATTAGCAACCCCTCATTTTAATTTATCTTAAAAGAATTTTGGTTTGGTATTAACAATGTAGTGCAATTCTCCTTTCTGAATTACTTACAAGATATTCGTTCGTTTCAGATGCTTTTCCTGAAAATGTTGTCCTTTCATAATTTTTTATTCCAGACCGAAGGATAATTGTTATCAGTTGGGTAGGCCTATTTGTGTTTTGTCAAATGAACCCCAAATAATCTGAAGAATGAATGCTTGTTTGAGTCTTTACGATGACCTTACGTTTTCAAGGGACTGAAAGTGCTAGACATAAATTTAAAAATCTGAAAGAGTTCCGAATAGAATTACTGAAACAATAGTTTATATTCTTCTTTGATTGGCTCAAAATAAGCTAAATATTTTACTGATGAGCTTTTTATGCAGTAATTAAGGATCAAATTAAACAAACAGTAGAGGAAAAGTGTAGTAGACTTGGTCTTTTATTATTGTGACTTTTCAAGTTTTGACCCAAATATGATAAAAATGCTGGACGTTACCCTTGTGATTTTTTCAATTTGTGTCCCAAATTTGATAAAAATGCAGGACTTACCCCTTACGTTTCAATCAAATTTTGTTCAAAATTTACAAGGGGTATGTCCAGCATTTCTATCAAATTTATTAAGAGAACCTTTTTTACAAAAACAGCCAATCTACTTAGAAGTTGTTTTTAAGCGACACACTTTTAATATTCAATCAAATATTCTGTCACATTCATAAATAAAAGCTCTACCTAAAGCAAGGGTCTGGCTTCCAGTGTACCTTCAATAATTTACATTCATTTAATGTGAACTATAGACCCAATTCACCTGACGTCATTGACCAGACTATATCTTGGTTGTGTCATTTTGGGAGTTATTAATGTTTAGTGAGTATTTTATGAGATATTTACACAACCATCGTTTGTTTAGATGGCAGACCATTGTTGGTGTGACGTCAGGGCTTAGGGTCTTATTCCAGGGGTCAATTTCATAAAGCCTGTAAGCACAAAAACTTACTCAGCACAAAAAAGTATTGCTTAGCAGAAACAGGTTACCAGCCAAAATTACATACAGTTTGCATTGTTGTGACTGGTGCCCCACCCAATTTTTGCTTAGCATAGAAATTTGTCAAGCAGTATTTTCTTCTAAACAGCTTGATGAAATTAGGCCCAGATTTGAAGTCTTCTTCACATGACGCATCCGACATAACTAAAGAGACATAATAGTTTACAAAGGTTTTAACTATTACGAGTCCATACACTCAATGGGGCAATTTTGAGATAAATTATGTGGACACCTATATGAGTGCACTGTTCTGTTGGGGTGTATCCAAATAGATTCAAAAAGATCAAGTAATTTTGTCACAAAAAATTCAGATCATTTCCCCCGTCATTATAATTAAATGGGAGAACCTGCACAATTTCATTCTTGTACCAACTTGTAAGTTGTACTTCAATGGGAATCAATATGTCAGATACTTTGAGAAAAACGGTTTCGTCGATCGTTTTTACTAAATACTTCTCTCAAAGTACCAACTGAAACCGTGTTTGTAAAGAACGCCGTTGGTATATATTTGTACGGGATGCATGCCACAATTTAGCTGTTTCAGTTGGAGTATACTGTATTTAGCACCAATTCAATAACTGGACTATTGTGTACAATGTTTCTTTGGAATATTTGTCTAAAATGTTGTCCTGGTTGGAAACCGAAAGAGGAATATTGGCAACGAACAAAATGAAACAGGGTGGATTTCGCAAACCATGCGTTCGACTACAGAGTATCTGCTCTATATGGTGTAGTCCATAACCACTACACAATGGCCCAATTGTCTTCCTATTTTGAACATGTGTCAATGAAGGCTTAAGAAAATAGGCCCGAGTCCAAATTAGCGGCTATGGGCTACGCTGGGTTGCCGTGTCATCATGCGTTGAAGTATAGGACATCCTTAGCAACACCCTTAGCAACAGCCGTAGCCGTTAGACGCTAATTCGTGTATTGTAAAGTTACTTGTCATGCTGATTGCTTTAATTTGATGTGTTTCTATTTTTCTCTAGAATCAATCGCCACAATACAATTTATTTTTATGTTGCTGTGAAAACTATTCTAAAATTTCATTATAATTATTTCCTTCATATTATTGTCTGTTTTACGATGGTCGCATTAATGATAATAATATAAATCCTGCGAAGCCAAGTTAAGCCCGTAAAGCTCCTCACACTATAATCATTTTCTAATCATATTTTCATTGAAAGTTTTTTAGTGAAATCATCGATCTATTTGATTTTTTCAGATCAAGTTTAAATGAAAAAATAAGCAGAATTATTGTGAATGTTGCTTTTGTTTTACACATGTCCCTTCCTAGGCTCTGAGTTTGAACGTTTAATGAGAACAAAATTGGTTCAAAGAAAATATTTTAAGAAGTTGGTTCTCACGGTCCTGATCTTCCTGTTGTTTCTCATCGAGAAACTAAGTGTTTAGAAGAGTTATCGAGCAGTGATGGTCATTTTGTAACACACAACACACCTGTTCTATGCTGACAACACCTTTTCTCGGTTTCCCTTTCGCTATATTACCGATTGGCAATTTTGAAAGCCAGGTGGGTTTTTTTACAGTTTAAATCTCAAACTATTATTTATAGTTTTCAGTTGCGTTTTCAGTTGTTTTTATTTTTATTTAGCCTATACCTTACTTTCAATTTCCCTTAAATAGAAACTTTGGATGATTTTTATTTTGACTTCACACATAAAAAGCAACTGATTTAAAATATAAAAAAACAATTACAAAAATTAAACTTTAGATGAAGTGTTTACGTAACAACTAAAATATGTTTGATGTTTCACCTCATGTGTTGCATCTTCTGAGACCGGAACTCTCGGATCTGCAAGGAAGTGCAACCTTTAACTTATTGAAAAAACTATGAACCGAAACTCGCTCTGCTTACAATACCAAATGCTTCAAATTTTATCAATTTGATAATCTGCTACAGGTGTGACATAATTATGAAGATATGAGTTTGTGTTACAGCACTATTAACAAATATTGAGTAGTTTAATCAAAACATGATTGATAGCAAATGTTTTCAACCAAACGACGCTTTCAAGAGGTTCAAATTTAAAGTGGTGGCATATTCAATTCTTACCTGGGGTGGGACTATTAACTCAAATGGACTGTGTACCTTCAAAGCGAGCTATTCGTATGATAATATGTAACGTTGGCTATCGGGGTCACACACAAGTTCGGTATTTTGTTAAACTTAAAGTGAACAGGTTCCTAACTCAATTTTTTTCATTTTTCACTTGGCAAATTGTCTTGCTGTTTTCAAAATGTTAAGATCATGCTGTTTTTCTCAAAAATATGTTGCTGGAGGAACAAAGTAAGAAAATTATGCACTAATTTTAAAAATACTTTTAACAGTCATTTGATTTAAACCTTTTTGTTAACAAAACAATTTGCCACAAACTATTATTGCATCATAATATCGAAGAGAAGTGGTAGTAATTTAACTGTATAATGAGATATACTTTTTGTTATCCCTTGTTCCTCAAACCAAGCTTAAAGGAGGAGGGAATAATTATATTGTTTTATCCCTTGTTCCTCAAACCCAGCTAAAGAAAATGGAATAGACTTTTGTTCATTCCTTGTTCCTTAAACCTAGGCGAAAAGTGGAGGGATAGTTTGTTCCTAAAATTAATCGTCTTCTTGTGAAATGTTGTCCATGTTTATATAAATACGGCAAAATGTGGTTATATTGCTAACAAATAACTGGAATTGGTTAATTTTTAAATTGTTAGCTGAGAAAAATTTGATTGATTCTTAAAATCTGGAGCATGTTTTTCATAATTTGGGGAAGAAAATGGTAAACGAAAAATGTGTTACTTTAAAATCCTGTTTTCGATAGCAATTTTCAGAATATATTGATAAATTCAAGCTATACATTTTGAACATTAACCAAAAATTGAAAAAATTCAGTTAAAAATGAAACTGTTGCTGTTAAACTTGTCCTGGCTTGGGCAAATTTTCAAGTAGGCCTACATAAACAATGCATTGCCACTGTGTTTTAACTACCAATTTCTGCTTAATTCAAACATTCATTTATATAAAACCCAAAATACCTTAAAGAAAAAACTGGAGACGAGAAGAGTGTTCGAGACGTTGAGACAATTAACGGCTCTTTTCAGAGACAACTCTCCTCCCAAAAGAGATTTACACATGGTTGTACCTACCCGCAGACATCTTTTCGTCAACTTTAACATAATACTAGTTGAATAACAATAGTCTTGTTCATCGCTGTGTTATACTCTCTGAAATGCTCTGAAAGACCTTACGCTCTCTCCTTATATATTTATCCAAAATCTTAAACACATCCTTTCAAGGCTTAGGCCTATACTAAAGATTCATATTGATGTATTTGAGCCTTTTTTGCTGTAGTGTATGTAACTTGGCTGTATATTGTTTTATGTTTGTCGTGACATTCCTTTTTCCTGTCTCCGTTTGTCTGCCAATAAAGTTTAGGGTAGTAAAGCAGTGCTTCACCTAAACTTAAATGCTGTCTTGCTTTATCTTAAACTTCAACTTTATTCACCACAATGTCTTAATGTAATAGGCCTATGACGTGTATATAAGTAAAACCATGGAGGTAGGAGTAACCAATAATGATAGTTTCCTAGTGTTAATATATATGCAAACTAAATAATATGATTTTGTTTTGCAATGGTGCAGGATGTAATGATAATTATGTAATTTGTATACTTTGATGACGACATTGAAATAAACATCCGTACTACTGAAGGAGACATCGGTATAGGCTACCCACAGCCATAGAGCACTAACCTTGCTCAATGTCATAGGCCTAATATACCTTTTTGTATAAAGGATTATATGAGATGCACAAGCTGACTGGATTTCTCAATGTGTCATTTTGTCATGCATGAATTAAATCTATCATAAGAATAAGTCTCAGGTGGTGTCCGAGTCGAGCTAAAGGATATCCTTAGCAACACCCTTATCAACAGTGGTAGCCGAAGCCATTGGCCAATTCGGATACGGCTGTAACACTATAAACAACATCTTCGCATTATTGCAACACTGTGATTTTCGGCATGAAAACAAGATAACCTTCCAAAGTCCATTATAGTTCAGTGTGCTCCTACCTACCTGTCAATGTAACCCGTAATAACGTCAATGTATTGGAACCAATGTGAAATAACATTGCACAATGGCAGCACACTCCCCTTTGATCTTAAGCCGCTATTACTGAATTGAATCACAATGCACTATTCTCCACACCTGTATTGGCGTACTAAAGGTAAAAACTACCAAGGTGTGTTAAGGTCAAAAACCAGACACAAATCCTTATGAATATGCACTAAAAATTCATGAATATTCACTGAACAACCATGACAATACCTGTTGTGGGTTCTTATGATTGGCGAGACTCATAAAATCATGCTAATGTATTTCTCACGGTGTCAGCATAAAACATAATGCATATATTCATAATACGTAATACCTGATTGGTTGGTAAATATGAATAATTCATTGTCTGTGACGGGAGGGGGCGGGGTTCTTGATCAAGTGCATTCATGCGTATACCTGCTGGAGTTTCCCTGGGACCAGTATGAGTCATGACGGTCCCCTCAACCACATTCAGAATTACCTGACATGCCAGCCCAGCACTGTTAATGCCAGCAAATTATGTAATCGTCCATGTGCGGTTTTTAGGTACATGCTGCAAAAAGGTAATGATTTCAAATACTTTATTTATTTTATTTAAGTTCTATTTTAAGTTAGAATGTGTGATGGGTTTCAAAATAAGTTATTTAACAGCCCTTCGAGGTTGGTACTCATTTGAGAACAATTATTATAAATACAGGTAAAGGGGTTGATTTTAGTCAGTACTTACAAGAACTTCATCAGTAAAACTTGAGTACTTCGCTCTGTAAGATTTACTAAGAGTATATTGGAAGATTTGAATTGGGGAGAAAAATGACTGGATTCATGAAGTTTGTGATTTTACTGAGTGCAGGTATGTAGTTATGATTAATTCAGTAGGTTCAAAGCCGAAGCTAAACAACCCCTCTTTTCCTTGATAGGTAAAGTTTGCTAATCATCTAAGTTTCTCGAAAGCACATCTTCGTATTTTAATATTGTTATTTGCATTCTTAACGGTCGTACCAGCAGACATTTTTGAGAAAACAGCGTGCTCAGAAGTTGGCATATTGAGCAGAGATTTAAATCAATTTTTATTATTAGTTAACCCCAAAAATTTAATTTTAAAGACATTTTCGTATTTATTTAAACGTTTTAAACGGCAAGTTTATAATTAAACATTAATGTTAATCCCCCCTCATCATAAAAAAAACTGTTTTAATTTATTATGTTTTCTTACTTCGACAGTAGTTGGTGTCAGTATCTGTGCACCGGTCCCAGCCACCAACCCTCTTCAAGTTACCCTGCAATTATACAGGTCTATCAACATGGAGATGAGAGAGCTTAGAGCTATTCAGAAGCAGGCTTACGACAGCTATGTAAGTTTCAAAATTTCAAATCATTCTTTTCTTTTGTACCACTGAGGCCCTAAACATTCTCAAAATGTTCCCATTGTTTGTTAAGCTTACTGATTATGAAGCACATTTACAGAACCATTTTTTATGTGTAATATTTCCCACGGAAATTAAGTCATATTCGGGAAAGTGTATCTGAATAATCAAAATTTAAGGACAATGTGTTTACATGCTAAAAATTGTGCTTGATTTTTCACCATTTGCTCCTGACTCAGTCAACGGATAAAGATCAAATTTTCACAGGGTGTTTATTTCATGTCAATGGTTGATCACACAAAACATGAACACTGTCTGTGACTATTATTTTGTCAGGTCTACCAATAGACCTTATGCATATGACGTCATTTGAGTAGGGCGCCCTCGCCTAGAGGTCAAAAGGAAGATGTTCATTGGCCAGTTCTTTGCGTCGCGCGTACAAATCAGCGCGTTTCCATTGTTTCATCATCAGTTTACCTCTAAGATGGCGGCTTGGTGACGTCAATGCATAAGGTCTATCCTGTATTATACCAAATTTTCTTTTGTGGGCGTTAATTTTAAATCTTATATATTTATCTAGAAAAAAACTATGAAAGATGATATCTCTAATTTGAAAATGCGCTTGCTTTTTTGAATATTGATTCACCCCTTCCTTATTGGTATAAGAGCTCCTACTTCAAAAGCCGCGAACCTGCGTTGCATCATCAACAATTCGTCTTGATTTAAACTTCACCTTTGCTGAAATACAACCACCGTGTTCTTTGTCCAATAAATGTAACACGAGTTGTGACGACATTGATCAAAACGAAAGAAGACCAGCGAACCGTGTCTATATTAAACGTTCAGCTGAGAAACTAAGCTAGCACGCGTAACTGCAGTTTTTAAAGTTGCATTGTCCGATTTTTGTCATGAAAAAATGACAAAGTTATAACTTTTCTCCAAACGAATTTTGACAGATGATGCTGTTTAATTAAAAACTCTTTCAAACTGAAAAGTATCTGCTGTAAGTTTGATTTATTTACAATGTAAAGGTTTCCGGTAGTCGAAAAAATGTTACATTTCTTCGAACACAATCTCCCTTGCATTGCTGAAATTGCCCTTCAAAATGATGTGTCCAGCATAAGCAAAATCCGGAACAGTCTCCAGACACTTATTCTTACATTGCTATTCTGCAACATTTTAATATTCTATGTTGTTGTTTTGAAATGTTCCAACAGAAACTGAGTCGATTTGATGCGGACATGTTGATCCCAAACTACGATGTAGATGGTATGCCCAGCCTTAGCAACATCTCAAACGCAGATCGATTTTTCATGAGTGTAAGTATTTGGTTATTTTCTTTGCCTCTTTGGAAATATTCTCATGGCGATTTGTATACCTTTACAGCTGTACAAAAAGTGGGTTCGATTGTAACAATTGTTGTATAAGAACGTCATAAAATAATGACCAGGAATCGACAAAACATATAATATTCCCGGCACTTGGCCTGAATATACATGTGAAGAAAGATTGTGAACAACATTTTGTATGAACTCAATGTCACATTTTACTAAAATGATAATTATTATATATATATTTTTTTTCACCAGGAGATGGATTTACTGAAACTGCACAGTTCCAACCTGAAAGCATTTCAACAACTGATGTTTTTCGTCAAAATGGACGAAAATATGTCCAATGCAGTTCCCGACTACGGTCCCCAGTTTGCTGTTATTGAAGCCAGATTGACACGTGTAGGAGCTGGGATTATAGCAGTGGTAAGTAAATACAGGATACCAAAGAAAAACGAATGTTAAAAGTGTTTTCACTCTGTGAGTTTTCCTTTCATTTATATAAGAAACAAAAGTTGCGGAAACTGTTTTCTTTCGTGTTTGACTCTTCCGAGTCCATTGGCTATTAGTATTACCAATATTAATGTATTATTTTAAACAGTTTTGAAATTGGTACATATTTCTAACGTATTTATTTATAACTGTTGTTTTATTCAAAGATGGCGCATCGTAACTTTTTACAAGATGGCGTCCCAGAAAACGCTCCAGCTAGCATGGGACCACAGAGTAATTCTGCACTTCGCAACCTCAGGGATCTGTTCGTGCTTCAGGAAATGTACTCGTATATAGCCATTGCTGAGTACGATTTGAACTGGAGGATGGCCGTGCACCAGCAAGCTGCTGCTGACCAATAGGAGGAAACTTCCAATCTAACGGCATGAACTTCCAACCAATGGGCATTGAGTGGGTGGAGCTTATTCAAATTAGGACGTAAACTCACAAACTATTTTGTTTTAAGTTTAAAATAAAATACATATAAAATACAGTACTTTTTCATATATTTATATATTGATATAAAATCATTTATCATTTTTATTTATTTTGATAGCGTTTTATATTCAGATGTTTATTTTTAATAACAATAGTCAAGTTATATATATGTATTTATTCTGTTGAATTCTATGAAATTCTTTTAATGTAAACTTAAACCACTGACGGTAAGAGTTAAGTCAAGTTTAATTGACGTCTCTAGAGTTATGTGTTTTTATCTGAAAGTTGATATAAATATCGTTGATATAAATATCGTTATGTATAAGTCACAGGTTTTACTGTGCGTCAATATTTTCTTTGTCAAAAAGAACACACAATAGCACGAATCGTGCCCAAAAATATGCTTAATATTTTATAAAATTATATACAAATCATTTTAACAGTGTTGTTTATCTTTAATGTAGTTTCAGTAATAATTTCAACTTGTTATGCCAAGTCATATTCTAATTGTAACTGTATTATATTACATTAGTTTTTATATTTTTAAGAGTGGGTCTGTAGGGCAAGTGTATTGTATTCATTTTTTGTGCAACAGCCGTTGGTCCATCTTCGGTCTACTTTTACAGAGTAGCTTAATCATAAGCACATAGCCTAACCATAAGACAATGGGATTACCTGGGAAGGGGTTACCAGCCAAAATATCACACCATACCGTTTTGCTCATGTTTTACTGTTAAAGAACTTGCTTAACGTTCTCAATTAGCCATACGGCTGTTGCTTGCGGGGTGTCCCAAACAGTATAACTAAAAATGGCATTTTAACTGTATAACTACACTATTTTTGAGTTAATTTTCCGGTGCAGTTTCCCTTCTTTATTATTATGTCTCTCACTGCAGTCAATCTGTGGTGATTCATGTTCTCGAAACATTTGGACAACATTTCCAAATCCAAGTCCGTTAAACGTTAAATTAGAAAAAAAGTGTTGAAACTACAAACAAAGGAGACACCGAAAATTAATGTCTGAACGTTTGGGACACACCGTGTTTTGGGGCATTATGACAGTTATTCAAGCGTAAATAGCGTTGTGTATTTAGAATAGCCTTGTATTTTACTATCTTTTATTAGCTGTTATTATCCTTTATTTAAAAGAGTACTTTGAAATATTACTACTGTATGGCCTAATACATATTGACACCTTTGGAGTTTTCATTATTATTATTAACATACTATACTAACCACTTTCTAAAAAAAACCTAAATAAACAAATTGTAAAAAGATACGTATGTATAGGCCCTATGAATTTTATTTAGTTTCATTATTATTTTGTAGAGATTGTATTCTTTAAGAGTTTAGATGAAATAAATAATATAATATATCTTGTAAACCGTCGAAGTATTTTCCTTTTTTGTGTACATTTTGTGACAGCAAAATCTAGAAATATCAAAAGTGATTTTCTTATCCAGTGGGGATATCCAGTTAGTTTTGGTGGTTTTCCGGTATGGGGTTACACTACAAACCATCATAATTATGACTATGGCACTTGGCAGTATGACCTACATACTCATGCGCAAAGAAGCAAGGACCAGCTAGCTACCATGCATGGTACTCTACATGGCTAACATTTGCCACTCACACTAAACAATCCTTCCCCACCCCTTCCGGAGGACACCACTGTCTTGAATGGTGCTTTTAATAATCCCACCCTGTTGCTTTTATTTTCTCTACTAGCGTTTAAAGGTGACTCTTTCGACAATGTCCCCCTTTTTATTTTTGTTCAGAAGACATGCAAAGGAAATCCACGGCAAATACTTATTTTTTGTTCTTCATGTATCGGATGAATTTTCTTCGTACTTTAATAAATCAAACCAAATCAAATTAAATCAAATCAAATCAACAACATTTTAAGTTTTGCGTAAAGTTACGCTGTATATCCTATTTCCTGCGTAAGTACCGTTAACAATCACGTGATCACGATCACGTGATATCCCGACGATCACATGTGAAATTAGTCCAAATAAGGCTAATAATATTTTTATCCATTTTACGGTATTTGGTGGGAGGTTGTTTCCTGTTAGTGTGGTGCACTTGGTGTAGGGACAAAGGGCTAGATAGAGCTGCTGAAAGTTATTGCATTTATGGTCTTTCTGAACCTTATGTTGTAAGTCTTAGTCAGTGAGTGAACCCCTAGAGACAAGATGATGAAGGCGGGGATCTTGCTTGCTATCGCGGCTCTGTTTGTGGTGTGTCTTCCAGGGCCTTGTTTTACCGCAGCCGTTGAGGCAAGCGGAGATGAGTTAGCTCATGGAGGAGAGACGGCCGCGGACACGGCAGGCATTATCGAGGCGTTCGTGGTTCCCCACAGTCATATGGATGTCGGCTGGATTTACACTGTTCAGGTATGAGACTGACAGCAGGGACAGTTTGTTTCTAATCGAAATGTTGAAGTAAATATCTATTTTTGCTTGAAAATTGATTTTAATTAAGTGGGTTGTCTCAAAAGGTACGTGCAGTGATTAATAGTGAATGTTTTCCTACATACATAGGCCTACACTTGGCTTTTATATAGCGCCATTTCATTTAATGATTTAGACCACAGCGCTTTAGCAAACAGACAATAGCAATGCAAATAAAACAACAAATGAACATTAAAAGCAATTTGCAGAAAGCAACTAAGGAAAAATATATTTTTTAAGAGCTTTCTTGAAAATAGGCAGTGAATTTGAGGTGCGTATGGTGATGGGAAGGTTGTTCCGCAGTCCTGGAGCGGCTAAAGAAAATGATTTATAGGCAGCAGATTGGAGAGATTTGCTGCTTGGTTTATTTTCAGCAAGACGGGTTTTGTCTGATGCTGAGCGAAGCCCAGCCCTAGTTTGACTGTAAAAAGTAAAACATGATGCAAGATATGCTGGTGCATGTCCATTTAAGCATTTATAAACATACACCAATATTTTAAAACGAATTCGCTCTTTCACCGGGAGCCAATGTAGTTGTTTGAGAAAAGGAGTTACGTGATAATAATAATAATAATAACCAGTTCTTATATAGCGCATTTCACAATAACGTCTCAATGCGCTTTACATTAGTGCCCTGGTCATTGGGCCAATAACATTCCTTTAATCTTTCTCAGCTCCCTGGGGAGTATACAGCCCGGGCTGCCGTGATGGCGCTCCGAAGGCTTTTTCAAACACAATATCAACCTCTACCCTTGCAGGTACCCATTTATACCCCTGGGTGAAGAGAAGCAATTATAGCAAAGTGTCTTGCTCAAGGACACAAGCGTCATGACCGGGACTCGAACCCACACCCCGATGACTAAACCACCAGAACTTGAATCCGATGCTCTTAACCACTCGGCCATGACACAAAATATTAGCTTGGCAGCCCAATTCTGAAGACATTGAAGTCTGTTAACTTGAGTTGTGTTTGCTCCAAGTAAAAGCGCATTGCCGTAGTCCAATCTGGAAAGAACAAGAGATCTTACAATACTGTTGCATGTGTCAAAATCTAGAAACCTTCTTATACGAGTAATGTTATGCAGGTGGTAGGACACCGACCTGGACAATGATGTTATTTGTGGTGACATAGACATACATGTAAGGTTGTCAAAGACAATGCCGAGGTTGCGTACAGTTTTTGTGGGTGTGATAATTTCGTTTCCAATTTTCAGTTGAACACTGGGTATAAGGCGATTGAAATGAGGTGAGGTTGCAACAAAGAACTCGGTTTTATCATTGTTCAGTTTCAACATATTTTCAGTCATCCAGGATTCTATTTCACTAATACACTTTGTAAGCGCTTGTAGGGCAGACTGAATAGATGATGAATCTGAAGGTAAGAAACTGGTATATATCTGAATATCATCAGCATAGATGTGATACAGTAAATTGTTTTCCTTGATGATTCTTCCGATGGGAATGGTGTAAATGGTAAAGGATTTTGGTCCAACAATTGGTCCTTGTGGCAATCCATAGTGCATGTCATGTGAGGAAGCATTGTCTATCAAAACCTGTGTTGTTCTACCACTGAAATACGACTTAAACCATTTAAGGGCTGTCCCTGTAATGCCTATCTCGCATTCTAATCTATTGGAAAGGACATTGTGGTTTACAGTGTGAATGCGGCACTTAGGTCCAAAAGCACTAGGAACACGCCCTTCTGATTGTGGATCATGCCCATTATATCATTTTTGACTTTCAGTAGTGCGGTTTCAGTACTATGTGATGAACAATATGCTGACTGAAATTCCTCACCCAAACTGTTTTTGACAATGTGATCATTGATGTTATTGATCACATGTTTCTCTATCAGCTTGGATAAGAACTTGATGTTAGCTACAGGACGATAGTTCTTAAGTTCGTCTGGATTCAGGGACTGCTTTTTAATGAGAGGGTTGAGTACCGTGTGCTTTAAAATGCTTGGGAAAATGCCTGTGGAGAGAGACTTATTTATAATGCGGGTTAAAACCGGTATAAATATGGAGGCATTATCTTTAAGAAACCAAGTGGGTACAGGATCCAACACACAACTTCTCGTTGCAGCTTTGTTAACAAGCTTAATAACATCTTCTTCAGACACTTGACTAAACTCAGATAGTTTACATGTAACACAAACATTGTGGGAATCACCACACATTATAGCACTTGATTGAGCAACCTTCAGACACTTGACTAAACTCAGATAGTTTACATGTAACACAAACATTGTGGGAATCACCACACATTATAGCACTTGATTGAGCATTTTTCAAACTAGAATAAATATTAGCAACCTTCTCTTGGAAATACACAGCAAAGTCATTACTTAAATGTTGTGCACACTCATATACCGGTAACACTTTACTTGAATTATTTAAGAGCCCATTTACGATTTTAAACACAGTCTTTGTATCAGATGCAGATTGCAGCTTTTCCGAAATATGCTGCTTTTTAGCTTCCTCCATCTTGCAATTGACTATTCTGTTTTGTTCAATATAAAGCTGGTGATGAACTTCCAAACGAGTCTTGCGCCACTTCTTTTCAAACTTTCGGCGAATTCTGCGAGCTTCATGTATGTCTGAGTTATACCAGGGTTGTTTTATTCTGGTTTTACAAGCTTTCTTAAAGACAGGAGCAAAATGATCTAAGGAATTAATTGTGCTCTCTTCAAATGCCTCCGTCAGACAGTTGATATTATCAACTCCAGCTAGAATGTCATCAAACTTCAATTTCAACTCTTTCTGAAAATTGGCAGTATCAATTGTACGAAAGTTTCGCTTAGTAGTTACGTGTTTTTGCTCGTCTGTTTTTTCCAGCATGAGCTGAAAATCAACAACATGATGATCTGAAAGTCTAACACCAACTGTACAGTCCATGATGAGATTGTCTTCCGGTCGAGACAGAACCAAGTCCAGTGTATGGCCACATATATGGGTTGCCCCAAGAACATATTGTTGAAAACCAGCACTTTCAGTAGTTTCCAGAAAACGGATGACATCTGTTTTTTCCGGGCAGTCAACATGAATGTTGAAGTCACCTAACATTACGACTTTGCCAGCTAGGGAATTTACGCATGTTAGAAAGTTCGCCAAGTCATCAATAAACTGTGAAGTCTTTAAACCGTTTTTACTGGATGGGGGAGGTCTGTAGATCAGGACATAGTAGATCTTGCGTCCTGTGTTTGAGATGATTGTGTACTCAAAAGTAGCACATTTGAAATTGAAAGGTATAATCTGAAATTTCAGGGGGCATCTGTACAAGACGCCAATTCCACCATAGTTGTTTGAATCTCTGGGAACATTAATAAACATATAGCCTGGAGGGCAAAGTTCCCCAATGATAACATTATAGGAGTCGTTCAGTCAGGTCTCAGTTAGAAATAATGCATCAATCCCTTTGTCCAGCACATACTCAGAACAGCTGATTGTCTTATTCCGTACTGAATGCGCATTCCACAAACTAACTTTAAGGAACCGTGAAATGTTAGCAGATCTATTACGCTGCTTAGTACGAATCCCTGCACGCACACCTCTATGAGTTGATGGTTTGGCTTGAACTCCGAGAGACCTTATGTACAACCATGTACTTGCGGGCACAGTCAACTTTCCAGTGTTGATATTCAACAGCTGAGACCTGCTGTATACAATTTTTCGATGAGACGATCTAGGAATGCGATTATGATTGTCATTGGTGTCATGCTCAGGACCTGGATTAGGGTTAACATCGCCAGCAACTAATAACTGAAGTTGGAATGAGGCGGATGAGTTAGGATAGTATGATATACAAGTACCAAGATACTTCTGATGCACAAGCCTGCCGTTGCTAGGTATAACTTCAATACTATCTTGAATTGATGAACCACTCCATGTTCGCGTGCAGTAGTACATAGCCCTAGACACACCAAGGCAAGTAGGGTATACTATATAGTACTTCGCTGATCCCATTGTTTATCTATTGTCCTTTCAATTGTAGTAAGTAGTGGTGGGTCTATTTTTTTATATATTTTTTTATGAGATATCGCCTAACTCACAAGGCCACGGACGGCCACTCAAGGTGAGGGCTACACATAACTGATTTGGGCTATCGACCCAAATCAATTGACACCAGGGGCACGTTGCCTCCTACTCCTGGGGCTGAAACAGGATTACCCCCTTCACAGTCCTTAAGGATGTAGGCATGGGTATCATCCACTAGGAGCCTGTCTGGTAGAGCAGAATGCACTACCTTCCCAACTTTTTCGAAGCAATTATGGTTAAGTGCCTTGCTCAAGGGCACAAGTGTCATGACCGGGTATCGAACCCACACTCTGCTGCTGAAAACACCAGAGCTTAGGTCCGGTGACCTAGACCGCTCGGCCACGACACGCCAGATTGATCCAATTGTGTGCATGGGTGACTATAATGTCCACTGTTCATGTACATGTAGTTTGCTATATAGTTACTCACAGGTTGAATGTCGAAAAATCATAGATCCATCCAATATGCCATCAGACAGAACCGCAGAAGTCAAAGCATCATTCAGATATTGTCACTGATGTAAAAGCAATATGCTGTACAAAGTTTGAAGTTCGAAATCCACCGAGAAAGGGTAGAAAACATTGTTTAAACTGGAGCAATGCTATTGCTGTGGCAGCCTGTTTGGCGCACACTATACCAACCTCTGAGCTTAGCAGAGAAAAATGCACTCGAAAATTGTATCAGTTGCCACTCAATACTTAGCATGTTTAATGTGCAAAAAATATGTTCCGTCTAAATATTTCACTATGCAAAATTGTTGGACGAAGTCATTCCCAGAGGTGAACACACGTTTAAAAACTAGACCCAGTCAGTGGCTGCTGTCTGTAGTGTACTAATCTTTTGAAATTTTGATCGTACAAGCAAAAAGGGCAAAAAGTTTTGAATAGGATTTATTCGTGATTACCTATATCATATATGAGGTTCTTGGAGACGATAATGGGAACATTGCTCATATAGTTCTAAGAGTACTAGCATCCCAGGCAATACAGGTTTACAATTTTCTACTCACCCACTTCCAAAAATTGCCCAAATAATGATAGAGACATGACAAAATAGTTAGAAAATCTCCCACTGGCTTCCAAATTGTCAACAGATTTCTCTTTCCTTCTGTGCTTTAGGAGAGCATGGTTGCTTATGCAGCAAATGTTTATACCACAGTCGTAGCAAGTCTCATCAAAAACAAGTCACGACGATTCATCGCTGTTGAACAAGAATTCTTCAGATTGTGGTGGACAACAGTTGCAAACAACACTCAAAAGGTTTCTGGAATTTTCTTATCGTCACTCTCTACAAGAAGAGGGTACCATTCAACTGTCAATTCAGGAGTATAATTAACTCAGTACAAAAGCAGTTAATTTATGATTTTAAGGTTTGATTTATTTCAGTTTTGAAATTGTGAACAAAATAATAAAATTTTGTGCTTTGAATACTGTCTTGATATATAGTTGTGATAACTGTAGCTTCCGTCAACCCCACTGCTACTATTGTCGCAACTATTCTTAATTTTTTTTAAAGTTAGGTTTAGATTTGGTCTAAATCCTAAACATTTAGTTATTTATTTTACTGTTTGTTTTACTGTCTTGTTTCCACTTTTAAGGGGTGTCTGTGTCTGTTTCTCAAAAGTATTGTATCCACAAGAACACTTTCATGACAAATAGGTAGCGAGGAGATTTGTTGAGTCTGAAAAAGACTTTTTAAAATAAGCAATAGTCATGACAGACAAATGAGACATACTTTATTTCATTTTTCATTTCCTGTAATGTTTATTTGGTTTCTAACCAACAGAAACAGACACATCAGCTTGTTAAATCTGGTCAGTTGGAGTTCATTATTGGTGGACAAGTCATGCATGATGAAGCAGTTACTGAGTATAGCGCCACCATACAACAGATGACAGGTAAGCTAAGGAGGTCTCTTAAGCCATTTTTAAAACCAAGGCTTGGGTGTGAGCTAAGGGTGTGTCAGTTATTTAGAAAATTTGCACTTTCCTTTCCCAAGGGGTTTCAGTCAGGTGGACAGAGCCAAAGCCCAAGACGTGGTTTCGAAAAGTGCCTTAGCCTTATATCATGATAATGAAATATCTAACTCCATAATCCTTGTACTGCTTACCATTACGCCACCTTGTAGTAAAGTGCAAAATGGGACTCGGGAGAATAGTCCTATAGCTAAACCAAATTGAAGAGCTAAACCAAATTGAAGAGCTAAACCAAATTGAAGAGCTAAACTGTCTGCATTTGATACTTTGCTGTATTCGACTGGACATGCGTCTACACGTTTAAACGGAGACAGAAGGGATCCGGTAAATTGAAATAGCGAGGACATTTCTTGCTTTGCTTTTGTGTACAAATACAAAACCAATGGGGACATCGCTGAATAAACTATTAGTCCTAACCTCATGAGAACAAAGGGAAGTCCTTGATTTATAGCATATTTTACAAACGTGTGTGTTAGTTGTTTGACTGTGTTTGACCATAGAGAAGAAGAAAGGGTTTGACTGTGTTTGACTGTTTTTGACTGTGTATTTTACAACTGAAAGGTGAATCTTAGATTGTAGCTGACAGCTTTTTATTTCTGTTGTAAGCAATGGTTTTTAAAAATCATGGTAAATGAATAAAGTTAACAAAATCACTTGTAGAAAGTGAACAGTTTAGGTTTCATTTCGTGTTCCTATTAATTTTTCTTCAGAGGGTCATTCTTTCATCTACGAGACCTTTGGAAAGCGCCCTCACTTCAGCTGGCACGTAGATCCGTTTGGCGCATCATCAGCAACGCCATCACTCTTTGCTATGATGGGTTTTGATGCCCACCTTACATCCCGGATTGATTACAACGTGAAGAACCAGATGCAAAAGACCAAAAGTTTACAGTTTGTTTGGCGTGGGTCGCCCTCGCTTGGTACCAAACAGCAGATCTTTACGCACGTCATGGACCAGTATAGCTATTGTACCCCACCAGATTTGCCTTTCTCAGATAAGTATGTATTTTTCTCACTTTGGGTAATTTTTTTCCTTTTTTCAATTGCTGTCTCATGCATTTAAGGGTTGTTTCTTGAATAGAAAATTGAAAAAATTAAAAAATTATTTTGAGTAACACCCTGTAAATGTTGGAAGTTTTCTTTATTTAACAGGACCGGTTTCTATTGGAATGGATACGCTGTGTTTCCGAAACCCCCAGCTGATGGTATCTATCCACATATGAGTCTACCAGTCACAGATCAAAACATCAAACAGTATGCTGCCACCATGGTCAACAGTATCAAACAGCGTGCAGCCTGGTTCCAGACTCCTCAACTTCTATGGCCGTGGGTAGGTTGGACCAGTCAACATAGGGCTCAAGAATTCTTTGTGCATGTATTGGAATGGTGGAGCTGACAATTAGTCGCAGACAGTGTTCATGTTTTGCGTGATCAACCGTTATACTTGAAATAACGAACCTGTGAATATTTGGGCTTAATCCGTTGTGTGAGTCTGGAGAAAATAGTGGGGAAAAAACTTACACAATTTTCATCTTGTAAACACATTGTCCTTACTTTGGTTGTAACAACCGAAATCAGCTGTTAAGTTTTTTAAAGGTTTTCAGATCAGTTTTTTTACGAATATGACTTCATTTCAGAGGGAAATGCTTCACAGAGAAAATGGTTCTATTATTTTTCTTTTCACACTAAAGGGTTGTGACAAGCAGTTCTTCAATGCGTCAATCCAGTTTGAGAACATGGACAAACTTGTCGCATATATCAACAAGAATTCTGAGGGCCTTGGGGTTCACATCCAGTATGCAACACTTGGAGAATACTTTGAAGCTATCCATAAAACCAACACCACCTGGGCTGTGAGAGGAGAACAAGATTTCTTGTCTTATTCCTCTGGTGAGAAACGAGAATCTTATGAAATCTTCAGGAAGATTTCTTTTATAAATTGTGAATCAAGAATATGTTGGGTATCTTTTTTTAGAGGTTCTTTAAATCTCCCACGAGCTCATAAACTATTTATTGTCTTATTCCTACGGTGAGAAACAAGAATCTTAATCTTCAGGACGATTTCAATCATAATTGTGAATCAGGAAGACACAGTGGTATCTCAGGGGATTGCTCTTTTAGATAGTGATTAAGTTCGCTTTTGGGCAATCCCTAGGCTGCTGTTTGGGTTTTTTTTTCTACATGTCCCCCTGTTTTTTTTAAATATTTTGTCTGACTGTTTTTTTTTTCAGTCTTCTGTTTATTGTATTGTTTGTTTTTAAAGCCTGAATGAATAAATAAATAAATAAATAAATAAATAAATAAATAAATTTTATACTCCTGCTAAATGCATGAATCATAAGCTGTTTTACTATAAGCCACTAGGTGACAGCTAGTCTTGGTTTCAAGGCACCCCAGTTGTGTAATTCTAAATAGTAAAAAAAAACTTGTTACGGCTAGAGGCTGCTATCATTCCTGTAACCGCTATTTGAAATCAAACCCACAACTCTCACATTCTGTGGTAGATATCTGAACCATGAGACCACTGAGCGAATACCCTGACAAGAGGGCAGTTCAAATCTTGTAATTAGCAGTGGTTACAACAACCAGTTCAACAATTGCATGGGGGATTAAGAATATTAGTTTCTCGTTCTCGATGGTGGTCTAGTGGTTAAGATATCTACGTTAGAATGTGGGGAGAGTTTTGGGGTAGAATTTCACATAAGCAGTGTGTCTCTGGGTTTTGTTCTGTGAGTCTCAAGGAAGCACTGAGTTATAATGCTTATCCAACGACTTTACGTTAAATCACAAAAAAAAAACTTTATTCCCAATGCAATTAAATGTGTATTAGATTGTTCACTGTCATTTCATTCTTGCACTGACCACAGAGTACATTGAAAATGGATGTTATTAAAAATTGTATGTTTTCACAAAATATCTGGAGCATATTTAAATGTCTAGTTTTAATGCCACTGTTTCCACAGGTGCTAATTCAGTCTGGACTGGGTTTTACACCTCCCGTGCTAATCTAAAGGGAACAGCTCGCCATGCTCAGTCAAGTCTTCATGCTGGTGAGACACTGTTTAGTGTGTATCTTAACATGCCAGGAGTCAACCGTACTGTAGATGCTTCTAAAGCGTTAGCCAATCTGTCTTCATTACGCTGGGCTTCGGCGGAGGTAAGTATGCTCTTTCTGACCCTTTGACAAGAAATCTCTCTCAAGAACACGGCCAAAGATCCAGTGGCATGTCGTAGCCGAGCGGTCTAGTTCAACAGACCCAAGCTGGTGTTGTCAGCAGCAAAGTGTGGGTTCGACACTTGTGCCCTTGAGCGAGGCACTATATTAATCATAATTCCTTCGTAAAAAAATTGGGAAGGTAGTGCATTATGCTCTAACAGCCAGGCTCCTAGTGTATGATACCCATGCCTACATCCTTACGGAGTGTGGGGGGGTAACCCTAATTACGCCCCAGGAGTAGGAGGCAACGTGCCCCTTGTGACAGTTGATTTGGTTCGACAGCCCAAATCAGTCAACCCTCACCTTGAAGTGGCTGTCTGGCCTTGTGATGTTAGGCGATCTCTCGCTTAATTTTTTTTTTTAATTGTTTGATTTTTAGTGAGTTTTTAGATTGAAAATAATGAATTTGTTAATGATTGCCAATTGTGAACTTTGTCTTTCAGGTCCAGCACCATGATGGAGTGACCGGCACAGAGAGCCCAAAGGTTGAGGCTATGTATGAAGACCACCTCCTCAACGCTGAGAAGAAGACTCTCAACTCAATGAAGATGATGTTTAAGGATCTCTTCAAGAAACCAACAACAGATGGAACGGATGGGGAGAACATTCTTACATCCTTGAACAATGGGGAGACATTGGGTAACTCAGTTTTGTTTTCAAGTCAAACGGTTAATTTTGATTCTTTTCTGCTTGGGCTTTATTTATAGTTTAACAAACAAGTGGATAAATTTGGATGGACATTACGTTCTATTTTTATGCCAGAAAATACAATTTCAGGTTTTAAAGAAATGTATTTAAAGTTAGGGTCATTGACCGGTTTTTGCCAACAGAATGCTGATTTATTGGCAAAAATATCAAGGACACAATAAAAGTCACCTGTGAAAGTTTCAGCTGAATAAAGTGTCTACTTGTCTCGGTATTTTCACAAGAAGGTTGTGCATGAATTGTTTCTCAGATTAAATTGTTTTTTGGGTGACAAATTATTCTAACCATAATATTTCGAAGGGAATCGTTTCTCAAAATAGTTTATACAATCAACAGCTGCAGAGCTTCTCACCAAGTAAGTTTTTATGGTCATAAATGTTTTGAGTATTTACCAATCTATGACCCTACCTTTATAAACAGCACTAATGTACTTAAGTTATTTACACTCTGTAAAATGTTTGAATCTGTAATATTTGTTTTATGTTTTTAGATGTTGGACCTGACAAACCCCTAGTTCCAATTCTTGTGTACAACTCACTAGGGTGGTCTGTCAAGAGACTGGTGCAAATGAACATTACTGACCCTAATGTGACTGTCATTGACATACATGGGAGGGACATTGGGAGCCAGGTCAGTAGTGGTTGTTTTTCTGAGAAGCTGTGGCTGCATAGAAAAGTCGTTGGCGATGGCCACAGTGGTAATATTGAAGCATACAGACAGAGTAGTCTAGCCATAGCCACAGCCAATGCTGGTGTGTGTCTGTATTGAGGGTCTTTGGCTGTGGCTGATGGCTACAGTGGTAATATTGAAGCATGCAGACGGAGTAGTCTAGCCGTAGCCACAGCCAATGCTGGTGTGTGTCTCCATTGAGGGTCTTTGGCTGTGGCTAATGGGTACAGTGGTAATATTTAAGCATACAGACGGAGTAGTCTAGCTGTAGCTACAGCCAATGCTGGTGTGTGTCTGCATTGAGGGTCTTTGGCTGTGGCTGATGGCTACAGTGGTAATATTGAAGCATACAGACTGGGTAGTCTAGCTGTAGCCACAGTAATCTAGCCATAATTTGTCCTTACTTTATTTCCTCACATTCAGGTTAATCAGCCAATAAGTCCAGGGGACCCGTACCATCTCTTCTTCTATGCCCAACTTTCACCTTTGAACTTTGACGTCTACTACATCAAGTATAAGACCAAACTGGATGATACCATTGCAACCATGGGGAAGGTCGAAAGCCTTCCCGCAATCAGGCTAGATGCTGGATCCATGAATGACAAGAATCGTACCCCCAAAAAGACCTCTTTATACAAAAACATCAGCAACGACTGCTTCGATGTGACGTATGATATGACCACTCAGCTACTGCACAGTATCACTGACAAGTAAGTATCATTTATGTTTGATGGCGGGGGGTGGGGAGGATGTTGGGGGCAGAGCTGTGTGTCATTCCGCACAGTTGGGCGTGTTGTTGGTGATTGAACTTGAAGTATCAAATCTGAAAGAGTTGTAAAATGGCTTCGCAGAGTGCTGTTTCTTTATTTATTTATTGTTGGACATTCCATTGTGAGATAAAGAATGTTGGCTTTCGTTTTAATGTACAATACTCACAAAAATTAAAAAGTTAATTTTTTTAAAGTAATGACGTATGTGGAGTTCCATAGATAGCTCAGTTGGTAGAGTGCCGGCACTTTACTCCGTATATCACAGGTTCAAGTCCCAATCTAGTCAATTTTTCTAGTCAACCTAAAATTATTGAAAAGATAAACAAGTGAAACCACTCCCTTTGTCTCTCTTTCTCTCTCTCTTTCAGACAAACTGGTAAGACCATCCAAATGCAACAGATGTTGATGGAGTACTACTCACACTATGATGTTATGTTTGGACAGACGTCAAACAACTATGTATTCCGCCCTCAGGGTTCGGCTTATTCTGTCGGAAATATGGTGAAGACGGATATAGTAACTGGACCTTATGTCAACGAGACCAGGCAATCTATCTTCAAGTAAGAAGCCACTATTATTATGCATTTATAATTACTAAAAGTCTATGTGGCCTGTTAGTCTGTTTGTGTTTATTTATTTATTTACTTATTTTTTAAATATTTTTATTTGCAGTATGTATGACCCTCAGCACAGCCGCTTCACTGTTACTCTACGTCTCTTTGATTTGCCGCACACTCATGACGATGACATCGTATGCGGCCATATTGAGTTAGACTTCAAAGTTGGACCACTCACACCAAACAAAGAGCTTATCTACCGGTAAGATTTCATCCTTCTCATCAGCTTTCTCAAACTGAATACTTTGTCTTTGTGGGGTTCAAACTACAGATGATGTTGCCTGCCTGGCAAGAGTCAAGCATTGTTCCAATACACACAGGAATGTGTGCTGTTAAATCTTTTTATTTGTTCGATATATAATCCCAATTTCTTAAACTTTAAACAGATACTTGTATTTTTGTCCTCTTTCACACAAGGTTTACAACCAATATTGAATCTTCAAGTACCTTGTATACCAACGACAATGGCTTTCAAACCATGATGCGTAAATTGCGTACTCAAATTCCAGAACCAGTTTCTCAAGTAAGTTTTAAGGTGTTAAATTGTTTTTTTAGTTATTAAGAACTAGAACTAGTTATTATTTATTAATAAGAAAATAGAAGGGTGGCGACGAGGTATAAAACATCCGTTTAAAACTGGCATGGTTGTGGCTGTGCGATGAAGGACCCATCCAAAGGTGAGGTCCTATATTGCATGGCCACGGCCACATGTAAAGTTCCGCTGTAAACAGCTTGCAGCTTTGAGTCCTGAATGCCCCATTCAAGAGACCTGTGTTCTGAGCTAAGAACTTTACAACACTTGCTTGTGTTCCCAAACCCTAACCTTTCAGAAAGTTGTTGGACATTGTAAGATGTGGTAATAAAGGCCCAAATAACAATTATTCATTATTGGATCTTATCAGCTTCCAAACATGTGGGTATTGAGTTGCCACAAAGCGGAGTATTTTGGAGTATATGGGAGGGTCTGTAGCGAAGACACTTGGGGGTTAGAGTTAAGCTATGTGTTGTGTGGTAAAGATGTCCTCAACATAGAAGAACCTAGATCCCTGAATTTGTACTTTTAACAATAAATTCACACTTTGCACTTTTGTTTTTGACTCCTGTTATTTAGAACTACTATCCACTGGTAAGCTCAGCTTACATTGAGTCAGTGAAACAGGATGTTCGTTTGACGATCATGTCCAAGAGAAGTCATGGCGTGGCCAGTCTAAAGAACGGTCAGATGGAGGTATGTAGTCTCCAAGTTCACAATGACCAAAAGTACTAAACTTCAAATACTCTATGGACAGTCCTTTGTTAGTGTGTAGTTAAAGCACAAGAACAACATTGGTAATCGACCCTTCCCACGAAATATGTAAATTGCACATCACGCGTGCGCACTAACACTTTGGTTGGCAAAATGATGGAACATTGCATCTTTTTGTATGGGGCAGATGGTGGCGTGACGCAGACTCATTTGTACATCTGCTTAGCGCACACCTCTATGGCGTTTGCCAATAGTATCTGTACGCATGCGTGACTGTAATTAGCATATTTCATGGGAAGGGTCTATTGTCCAAGACCAGTATCTGCACTTTGTGTGACCTAACATATACATGAAATTGAAATTACAAACCTGTGAAAGTTCAAGCTAGATAGGTCATCGGAGGCAGGAGAAAATAGTATAAAACAAAATGATATGTTTACAGGTACGGTCATAGATTGGTTTTGTCAATGTAAGGTTTATTTAAAGGCAAACTTATCAAGAAAGATGCTCTAAAAGTCACATATGAAAGTTTCAGCGGAATACAGTATCTCTGTGCTGAGAAAAACATCAAAAATCTGCCACATTAATAGCAAGGTGACAGGGGGTACCAACCACATCTCTGGCTGCAGCATTTGCGAATGGACACCAACTCTCAGAAATCTAAGAAATGATTCATGCATGAATCGTTTCCTAGATTCAAATGTTTTTGGGTGAAAAATTATCTTTGAAGGGAATGCTTTCTTGAAATAGTTTATACAATCAACATCTGTAGTATTTCTCACCAAGTAAGTTTTTATGGTCATTAATATCTGGATTATTTACCAATCTATGACCCTGGATTTAAGATCTGAACTCCTTGTGTCCGTTAAGCTATGCGCGTTATGCACTAGTGCATGGTCCTTTAACATTACACAAAAGGCTTAATGGACACATTGATTTGCGGCCTAATTGTTGGTTGTTTCAAGATTATTTTAAAAACACTGAACACTTTCAGTTGTGGCCTGCAAAAGTTGCCCCAGAGTTACAGTCAAAATCTGTCATCAAATAAGCGTAAAATATCTGACAGTTAAGAATTCCACTTTTGTTCCCGTTCTGTTATTTGGGGTAACTCTGGTATTTTTAGAACCCAAAATGTATTTTCCAAAGTCAATTCAAAGTAAATCCACAAATATTGTTTTCATGTTTATCAAATTGCAAAAGCATTAATAAGTTTTGATGCAAGGAAATTAAATTATGCAAATTTCTTCAAGTGACAAAGTCTACACATCCAATTTATTGTTTTGTACTGAGTTACTAATAACTTTAGATCTGGAATGATAAATGATAAATTGTTTTGTGTTTCGTTTCATGGATGATTGTGATCAGGTGATGCTGCTACGGCGTCTTGTCACCAACTCTGGTTATGACGACAAAAACAACCTGACGCTGGAGCAGCCGCTTGTTGTCACGCCAACGCTCTGGTTTTTGCTTGGTAACCGCACGCACTCCAGCGAGCTTCAGCGTCGTGCCTGGCTGCACTTAGAGAATCCACCAATCATCATGGCTGTCAATCAAACTCAGACAGCGTGGTATAAAACATGGCAAGCAAACAGAGCAAGTGAGTTCACGTTTGATGTTCTGCAAATACTCTTCTTCTTCTTCTTCTAACATCAAAACTAGACTGCAAGTTTGACCCGTTACCTTAAAGAGGACTATACTTTTGGTCATATGCCTGTCAGCCATCTTGGCTTGGAACCATTCAATATCCACCAGAATCCCTCAGCACATGGTAACTCAATATACAAAGTAGTAGACTCTTCATGCCCCCCATGCTAAGTTTGTTTGATTTGGCTTTGCAGTACCGAATCCATTAAACTGGGGTAACACCAGAACTTAGAGTTAGAAAGATCTACTCTTATTAGGTTGGTATCCCTGTCCAAATTCTTGTTGTGTTTCAAACCACAGTGGATGTTACTGAGTGGTCAGACAGTAAGAGGGTTCAGAATTCTTCACAATTTTAAACCCAACCCAGAAAATTCATAAGCACCAAGAACCTGACCATTGACAATCTCTTCATGCCATTCTTGGGTTTTTTTTTTTTTTTTTTTTTTCACAATCCAGAACAAGTTCCAGCGATTGCAGAACTCCAGGGCCTGTGGAATGAGAACATCATTACCAAACCCAAACCTACAATCTTCTCTGACCTTCCTCCTAATGTTCACCTCTTGACGTTTAAGACACCAGGCTGGACGTACAATACTTCTCATAAGGTTCACCTGGAGGACATCCAAGCTAAATGTAAGAGTTCTCTACTTACCTGAACTATCTACATGTATGCCTTGATCCATATCTGCTCGAATGGTTACATACAACACTGTTCCCGCCTTATCCATGTAGCACTTAGTACTGCATTACAATAAACATTATTTATTTACTAACTTGCGAGTAAACATATCCCAACAAACTGTATACCATTGGAAAGGGTATATAATTCTTTTTGAATGTGATGTATATGTGGCCACGTTTCCCGTTTCATATCACTAGTAATGAGAGTAAAAAGAAAGGCACTAATTGTTCATATAAATGTTTCCCATAAGGATGTGTTTACAGTATTAGTTTTTTCTATAGTTAGGCCTATGTGGGTTAATCCTGCCCAAGCAATTTCATTATCTTCAGGCTTGGAAATACACACTGAGGTCATGACCTCTGATGCCCTGGTCTTAGTCTTGGTACCCCATAGACTTTAAGCTTTTCAGATTGAAGTGCCTTTTGCAATATGAAAATGGCCTTGCCTTCTCAAAGATGGGCTCGATTTCACAAAGCACTAAGATTCATCTTAAGATGAGTTGTCAGTTATGACTATAGTGATTTGTTTTGTGACATCACACTTTGCTTAGCAAGTTAGCAATTAAGATGGATTTGCGGTTAAAAACGATCTAAGCTCTTTGTGAAATCAAGCCCAGGGCCCAATTTCATAGAGCTGCTTAAGCTGAAAATATTGCTTAACATTTTTCTGCTTAGTAGAAATGAGCATGATACCAGTCACAAATTGTACTTGTGACATGGTAGTTTTTGCTGGTAATCTGGTAAGCATAATTTTGTTGTGATTAGCTACTTTTTATGCTTAACACTCCAAGTACCTGGGTGTTGCTATCTTTCTGCAGTGTTTACGTTGGTGTAGAGCAAAAACTAAAATAGCATATCATCATACCCCAATATGCTATAACATTGTGGAGTACTTCCTTCATTTGAATTTCATTTAAATTTATGCTGAATATCATGAAGAAGGACGCATACATGTTACAAATGAAGCAGAAAATAATCTGATTCAGTTCTTCCACTTGTCAATAGTTCCAGAGTCCACTGCACATTCCATCGATGCTTAACAGCACAGCCTTTATATTTTGGTCATCTTTCGCATTAACTGCATTTTCCTGTGAGATCTCCAGTAGAATTGTTTAATATATACCCCAATCACGTCATATGATCAAACATCCTTCTGTTTTTAAAGTTCTGAATAATTGGAAAGTAATTGCTTTGTTGACGTCGACTGATAAGCGCTTCGTGAGTGAAGATTAAACATGATTCCAAAGAAAGCCCAATTAAAGTTGCAATTAAAATCTAACAGTACAAACATAAATATATTAGTTGTTTTTTTTCTTTTTGTCAGTGGAAAATGGAATCTATGATAGATCCAGCGACCCTCCAAATCTCAAACGAATCTTAATCCGCCTCCAACATTTGTATGAGAAAGATGAGCATCCTGTCCTGTCTAAGCCAGTTACGGTGGATCTTGTGGTTCGTATAACACCTCCTTCACCTCCCCTCACCACCATCTTAAAGAAATTCTATCGAACTACTGTAAATTGTCTTAAGAGTGTTTCTTAAGTCAGAAGAGCTTATTCCTTCCTATGCTTCACAATCCTTCTTATGTGCGGGCCCTTCAAGCAATTCAAACACTTTTAACAAATAATAAAAGGCGATGGAGACAACTGCCTCTTTGCTGTTGGTCTTTGCCTCGGTGCCCCTTGAGTTTGTCCACTCATTGATGTGACCTTTAAAGGTTTTATACAGGATTGGTAAGGATAAAAAACATCATTGTTAAATTTTCGTCTGAAAGCTAAATGATTATGAAGTTCCTACTAGAACCATTTGGGTGATATATTTTCCTCTGAAGTGAAGTTATATTCGAGAAAACTGTATTTGAAAACCTAAACAAAAATGGAACAGCTGATTTTGGTTGTTACAACCAGAATTATAGACAATGTGTTTACAGGCTGGAAATTGTGCCTGGTTTTTCACTATTTTCTCCTGACTCACACAACGGATTAAGCCCAACTTTTCACAGGTTTCTTAATTCATGTATAATGGTTGATCCCACAAAACATGAACACTGTCTACAACTTTTTTGTCGCTCTACCAATCCTGTAAACTACCTTTAAAAGCAACAACTTAAATGTCAGGCCAGTGTCTTTTATATAATATTGTTAAAATTGTATTTTTCCCTCAAAATACATGTTCTAAAAGCTATTATTTTCACAATCATTGAAATATCAGTAACACTTTTTCTGTTTTTACTCCTGGTATTTCTTTCTTTCTTTAAACAGAAATTCTTGTCTCCGTTCAATCAAACTATCGCTGAGATCAGTGAGCGAAGTCTGTCTGCAATCTGGCCCACTGATCAGGTCAAACGCTGGACTTGGAACACTAAAAAGAGTGTAGATATCGATGAGGCAACCAACAATTTCAATCAAGGTTATTTAAATTTTGAAATATGAATCAATCAACTTTTTATATTTTTTTTATTGTTAATATATAAGCCATTGTAAAATGAAATTCTTTGTAAATTTCATGTCATTTATAGCTGTCTTGAGAGGAAAAAAACCAGCCTTTTATGTAAGGAGAGCAGTGAGAGAAAAAAAACCCGGCCTTTTATGTAAGGAGAGCAGTCCTTAAAAAAAATAAAAAATAAAAAAAAAATATTTGAACAGTATTGTTCACTAAATTTTCAAGATGCTTGTTTCTATATTCAGACATTAAAATGCAATTCCACAAAAAGAGGAAATAGCCATCGATACTTTACTCTGTACACTGTTTTTCAGTTTTCTTTGTCAATGTTGTTAAAGAAAAAGCTTATCAGCTAACAAATTGCATTAACATATTAATTTACATAAAAAAATCTATTGTCTGGCAAATTATTTATAATCAAATAAAGCTTTTTATTTTGTGTTCTGTTGAATAGCTTTTGTTTCTGTTTGGTTACAGATGCCGTTGCTATGGTACCGTTTAACGTGACGTTGAATGCTCAAGAAATTAAGACATTTTTTGTTACCTTTGGAAAGAAATCTAACTGAGTTTCACTCCACAAAGGTCTGAACGAACCATAGAAGACTCTAAAAGACATGGTAAGATCTCTGATACATTACAAAAGACTGGCAAAGTCTCACGCGTATTCAAAGATTGGGACCTGATAAAGTGCTCAAGTTTGTCTCCTTCACGTGTTAAGCAATGGGTGTGGGACCAAAGTGCTCAAGTTTGTCTCCTTCACGTGTTAAGCAATGGGTGTGGGACCAAAGTGCTCAAGTTTGTCTCCTTCACGTGTTAAGCAATGGGTGTGGGACCAAAGTGCTCAAGTTTGTCTCCTTCACGTGTTAAGTTTGTCTCCTTCACGTGTTGTCTCCTTCACGTGTGGGACCAAAGTGGTCCCAAATTTGTTTGAATATGCACAAGACTTGCATGGTCTATATAAAGTGGATAAGGATTAACAGACCTATCAAAGTTACTCAAGACTGAAATCTTAAAGTTCTAAACTGTGATTTATTTTTACAAAAATTATTATACACAGAGCTCTGCAGATTATTTTACCATCTGCAGTTTCATATTTTATGTCATCTAATCTTTAAAAGAATTTGGAAGAAGAAATTACATGTTATCAAGTTCTGTCAATGTATCTTTGTTTCTACACATGGGTGAGATTAAAGGGGCTGTGTCATCATGATCAAAGCATGAAGCATGAAAGTTCATAATTCCATGTACAGCCACAGGCCTGCTATGATCATGACGGCACAGCCCCTTTAATCTCACCCATGTGTAGAAATAAATTTCCTTTAAAAGAGGTCAACTTGTTGTAAAAAAGTGGTCCACAATTGATTCAGCTAATTACTAAAACTAGTTTAAAAATTACTTGCCGTTATTTTTATAACAATTGTGTTATTTGAAGTCAACTTAAATGAGTTTTTCTGAGAAACAAAGTTTCAAATCGAAATTGGTTGGAATATCACTCATAAGTTTAAAAAGGTTTTAGATTAGCAAAAACTTTCAAAAAGTAATTTTTGTACTGCAAATTTGTTATGTTTTTTTGTTGTTGAGTTTTGTACAATTAATACAAAGTGTCATTAAGTGTATCAGACTTTTTGTAAAATCTGAAAATTGTTTTATTCTCAGAGCTAAGTTTTGTCGTTGTTTCATAGTAATTGGCCTCAGTGCCTTGTCAAAAGCTTCCCATAGATTTTCAGATTTTCAAATGGAAGTACCCTTCGCAAAATGAAAATGGCCTTACCCTCTCAAAGACGAAATTCCAGGCCTGAACAATAACACTGAAAACACTATTTACAAATTAAAGGTAATGCAGTGTTAGACTGGTCCCTTAGTATTTACACAACCATATAATAAGTTAAATTGCTAGTGGGTGTGTCCATAGGTTCACCACACCACCTCCAGTCAAGATTACTGCTGGAAGTACATGAGCGGGTTTTTTCCCCCAGTAACTTTGAAAATACCATTAAGCATGTGACAAAGTCTGTCTGTTTAAGGTCTTTTCAAAACCACGACTTGGTCTTCGGCTGAGTCAGTTCTTTAGAAGAGGTGCGTTTTCCTTACAGGTCTTCAATAAGGCATATGGAGCCCAAGCCCAAGCCCAAGACCAAGCCCAAGACGTGGTTTCCGAAAAGACCTCATTAGAAAACATGAAGCAGACATTCGAGGTAGACTTCATATTCAGGGCGAAAAGTTGGCCGTATCTAAAAGTTGACCCTCAGTTTACGTGAGAAATTAGAAAGCTAGTTGGAAGGAAATTACATGCAGTGATGTTGAGCTAACATTCCAGTCAGAAATGTTGTTCCAACTTTGGAGAAGTTTTTTTAAACGACATCTTGATGCTAGTCCCATGTACATGTAGATAGATAAGACAGTGGAAATAAACATCTTATAATAATCAAGATGGCGTTTCTGCTTCACAGATGTTGTCAATGGCGTTCACATGACACCCATTCTCGTTCTCAAATGACCTGTTCCGTACCCTCCTGCTCAGTGTGCGGATTACCTGCCGATGAATAGAGCCACCGTCCCCACCAACTGACGAGTTGCTCACAGTCATATCCTGGCATCGACTCTTACAGAATAACCGCGCAAAGCGTTTACGATACTGCGCGTTCAGGATACCGTAAACCACAGGATTAACGGCAGCATTGGCATACGTCACGATAAACACAGCCGTGATCTGATACGATTCCATAACATTCATGTCATAGTCTGCCATAAGAGCGATAATTGTCATGGTTACAGGTCCCCACATTATAACAAATACTGTCACCATGGTGATAAGCATCCTCATAACTCTTGCCTCTCGTTGTACGTTGGCGGAGGTTTTGATAGAGTTGCTATCGGTCCTGGGTGCGGCTTCCATGTGGTTCCGCATACGCTGTAAACTCATTGAGAACTTTCTCATCACGGCACGGTAATTCCTGGTGATTATAGACAGTGGTATAATAAACACCACAACAATGTTGATGCACGAGTAGATCAGAGGTACGTAAAATGGACCTGGAAAATCAAAAGTACATACTGTGATGTTACGCCAAAGTCCCGTGCTGTTCTCCTCGATGGTCGAGTCTCTGGTCCGGAAAAATAGAGCTAGCGGAAGCACGAAGATAGCTGCCCCAATCCATACGACTAACAAACGTAACAGTGTTACCTTTAGCGTAGATCGATGCCTTTGTAACGATACGATAGCCTGGTAACGATCCACGCTGATTAACACCATAGTCCAGACGCTGACGATACCACAGACAAACTCAACAGCAGTCAAGAGGTGACATAAAACCTCACCAAAGATCCACACCCCAGTAACCCTCGTCACCATCACCAGAGGCACCATAAGGGTGAAGATGAGGTCAGATAGGGCGAGGTTGGTGATGAAGAGATTGGTGACTTGCCGGATGGCTTTGTATCTCACAAAGAATGATATGACGAGAATGTTACCACTGATGGATACCACAGCTAGTAAACCCATTATGGTATTTTCAAGGATGTAGCTTTCCTTCCATTGCTTGTTGAACTCTGAGAAGAAGGTGAAAAACGATCTGTTGGATGCAGAGTCCACAATGTAAGATAAACCCATGATGGCAGTCGGATCTAGAGAAGGCAAAGCAAATTAAATTGTTGTGATTTAGTTTGAACATCGAGAGATTTGGGCCTATCTTCTAAAGTGTACTAGAAATACATTAATCTTGTATCTCCGGCTTCCCTTAAGAATATTTGGAAGGAAAATAACAATTAATGTTTTTTTAAACAATTTTGGGTTGAGCAAAGAAAAATTGACTAGAGCGGGATTTGAACCAACGACCTCCGAATTAACGTGCAGGCGCTTTACCAACTGAGCTATCTTGGCGGTCTCCCTTTAGTGGTTTATTGTTTTTTAAAACAATACAAAATGTTTGAATGAAGGTTGTTTGAATTGTTTGTTGGTTGAAGCTACCTGTCTCGGAGACACTGTCTTATTTACAGATCTTAAACGGGTGCCATACGTCATCCAATACAACATAGTTGGTGAGTTAACCACGATGAGACTGAATGATAAATGAGGCTTGTGCATGTACTGCGTATTCTGCACTTTGTCTTTGTGGGTCCAATTCGTTCAATGTTATTAGTGTGTACTTAAGTTCTGCCGTAACTGAATGTGTGTTGACATTGACAATGTGCCATAATGTACCGTGATTCGCACGTATGGACGTTTCGAACGCCTGTTTTAAAATTCATGTCTTGGTTATATTCATCACTATCAAGTAAAAATCTACTAGAAAAAAACATCCATTTAATGTTTACCAGTGCGTAGATTGTCAATTTGGGGCTGAATTTGCGTAACAAAATTTTTTCATTGAGTTAAATCGATCTTATGGAAAGCACGTTTCGATCGCTTGTTTTAAAATTATTTTCTTAGTCGATAAATTATTTTGTGGTATTCATCACTATCAAGTAAACATTATTTAAAGAATCTACTGAAACAAAACAAAACAGACATGGTAATGTGTCACTGCGTAGATGGTAAATTTGGGGCTGAATTTGCGTAACATAATTGGGGGTTTTTTAAAATTAATTTCTCTGCCGTTAAGACGTGAGATGTAAGATGTAACGTAAAATCTGTGCACACATTTCATCATCAGTCAAAAGTCCACACACAAACAAAACACAACACGAAATCCGACTTTCCAAGCACATAATGATGTTATTACTGAATCGTCTTAATCAAGTTTCTTTAATTTCGTACCGGTAACCTAAGTGATAAATCAAATTAAAGGTGCCCAGAGCAAACACCTTCGACGGCACGTTACTCCGGAGATATCTCACTCTGGGGCCGGCTGTGCTGGATTTCACCTCCAATGAGCAAGGAAAGTAGTTTGATGTACAAATTACACAAATAAACTGAGAGGTTCTACCTTACTATGGGCGATGCATTTCTTAATCTGATGTTTGTTTTGAGAAAGCATAATATTAGTACAAACGCATGTCGTGTATTTTTAGGCGGTTCGTGTTGGATAATTAACTTGGATAAAGACGTTTTGGGTGGGTTTTTTCGTTCGAGTTATTTTAATTAGAAAATAGAATTAGCTGTTGCAAAGTGCTTTTAATAATACCGAACCAGAAGGACGATATAAATGCAAGAAGGTTAGTGGTCTGACGTTTCGTCCCTAGCAGAGTCCTCTGCCTTTTTTTAAATGTTGAGTGGTAGGCCTACATTATTTATTTTTTTCCTCATAAAATGAGAGTCACGTCAGCTTTTTTTTAAAACAAATATTTTACATTTTCTCCTTATGCACAGCCAAACAAACATGCTTAAAATCACTAATAAACTTCAACTGTGATTCGCCGTTTTCTCGAAACGGTGACCGCCTAAAAAATAAAATTCAACTGTTTGGTTATAATGAGAATTAGTTGACGAGAGGGATGAAGGAACTCAGTCGTAAACAACTGATGTACCAGTAGCATCACTTGATCACTTAGAAGCAATTTGTGCTAATGACATTTTGCAACTGTTCTCTCTTTGTTTGACCCAGTCACCTGCAATGCTATAACGACGTAATCCTCGTGTAACTGATGACCATAAAATGCCGTAAGGTTTTTTGTTTTTTAACATCCAAGCATATTGATTGCTCCAAAACAAGAGCAATTTTGTTACCGCGGTAACATTTCACAGAACAACTCAACAATTTCAGTGACCTTTAGACCCTGACGTCAGTTAGTTTACGAAAGTGTTTTCTTTGAAGTCGTGCATCATTTGTAACCAGGCAACAGTAAAGTGCCGCCCAACTTGCTTCGTGTGTTTGTCCATTTTGGCAAGTCCAGCGCTATCATAATATATTTTTTATATAAATGAGTTAAGTAAGAGTATTTAGTGCCAACTCGTTGTTTGCTTTATTTTAGACGAGAATTTTAAAGAGGAATTTTGTTGAGAAGATCGCTGAAGAAAAACAAATTAATTTTGTAAAAGCATTATCGATGAAACAATTGCTTTGTGTCTAGGGTATAGCTCCCTGATACAGAATAATTTAACTTCAGAATTGACTGGACGAGGTGTAAACGTCACCAATCCAACCTAACACCTACCCCCGCCATGCAAACAATAAAAGAGGAACAATCACATTTTGGGGCAAACGGTTTTCTTCTTGTTTGTTCTTTTTCATGTAAAAATCGGTAGTCCTGGAATTAGAGGGGGCGTAACTGTAGATGAACGTGGGGTGGTGTTTCGTCTTCACCCCCAGCCTTGTTACGTCAAAAATCCTTATTATTTTGAGTGTTTGCGCTGTGATTTTCAATTCTACAATGAGAATAAAATGAGCGAGGCCCAGTTTCAGTAAGCATAACACGTATTGCTTAGCACCAGCACACATTATTTTGTTTAGCACTTGACTGGTTCTGTATATATTAATATTTTCTGAGTATGCGCGCAATTTGTGAAGCACCACTTTCTCCTAAGCGGCTTTATGCAATAATTGTGCCACGCAGTACTTCAAACGGAATGATATTCGTTGACAGGTATCAAGTATTTTGTAAATTTACAAACATCTGATTCCATTCACACGCTCTAGAATACATCAATCAATTCCATTTGTTTTAATGAGTTTGTGGATTGTTTGATTGTTTGATTGTTTTAGGGTGAGTTGTTACCAGCTGGCAATCATATAGACCGTCATGCTGCCACCATCTATAGTCATGCTTATTGTATCCGATAACAGTATTGAATGCTGATATTCATTGTACAAAAATAACCAGACTATTTCTCCTTCTATAGCCTCGGTTTGGATACATTAATCTGGATGGGAGAAAGTCAAGTTGGCCGCTCAGCATAATATAAAGGTCTATTTTTGCACTCGATTATTCTGGATTTGTAGCTTACGGAGACTTTGATGCAATCTAGTGACGTTATAGAACTTCCAATGGTCTCCGGTTCAAGTTCACGACCTAACATGTTTTTCTGTTTTCATTTTTTTTCTTCTCAATGGTAAAAAATATTGATTCTAGCTATATTATATTCTTACTATGTCCTCACGATCCTACGGTTGTTTTTATTGATTTCAATAACGACAAACATCATAATGCTGCAGATGAATGTCTTACTGTCTTTTGACTGCCTCAGAATGTTTGAATTATTAAGACGTCGTGAACAATTTGTGTTTCTTGCAGCCACCTTTCTTAAACAACAACCACGCAGAGCCATGACATTTCCGATAAAAGGTCTTTTTTAAAAGAGGTACCATATACGACTTAAAAATCGTATAGGCTATGGTATCAGTACCGCCATACTAATTTTGTTGTTAATACCTATTGTGACAGTTGAGCCTGTTACACTATCAATTAAATTTTATCTTTCACTGATTAGAGCCCGAGTATATGAATAAATAACTATCTTTACATAAATATTTAAAAAAAACTCCACATTTGCCGGATTTCATTTACTAAAGACGCATCACCGTTTTTTCGTCAAAATTTAAAGAGAAATAATAAAAAACATTCTCCGAACGAATTTAGACAGGATGATGTGTCAAACAAAACCCCCAAAACAATAGTTTGTTCACGATGCCCCCCAACCTTCCCGCTGCTCAGAACCCCCCCCCCCCCCCCCCCCCCCATTATGGGATCGAGGAAAAAATAGTCCCTCCCCACATTAAAAACAAATAACAAAACTAAATGTTATGTCTTTGCCCAGCCTATAGCTCTTTAAATTGTTTTGAGTTATTATTGTTGATTAAACCCTTTTAGTTTTTATTTAGTTTTTATGTTCAGTGTCTAATATGAAAGTTACAACTTCCTCAACTAAAGAAAAACAGCAACCTATGGCCATATTCTTTAAAACATTTTTTACTTTGGCAGACTAACTATAAGAAGTGCATCTCCCCTATATTATTATACTATGAAACAAAATTGAACCGTTTTCCATAAAACAGCGGCAGTCCTAATTTCCTGCTCTCAACAATAAATACCATACATGCTTAATTAAAAAGGGAATTCTGAATCTTTGGCTGATGTCATACCTGTAAACATGGTACCTTCATTTCTTTATATTAATACAAGTCAACATCAGACCGTGGGCGCAGGCCGTTGTTAACCAAAATAGTGCCGTTACTGTGTACTTAATCAATATCATGTTTCGCTAATACTTCTAACGTGCCGTATATAATATGATTGAATAAAATGTTTTATATCATAACGGCATTCTCTTGATTCCACAGCACCAATGTGTACTCATCTTGCAAACTGTACACATCTCTCTTTAAATTCGAGTTGAAGAGAGAAACCAGTTTAGGCCAGTTTTGTTTATATCGTAAAATTATGGTTACAGCTGCGTGGAGGTCGGGGCTGGGGTGCAATGGAGGAGGGGCTTGGTAGGTCTTATATACGACCACTAACCCACCACCCCAACCCGGTTGATGTGTTCTATATCCTCGCCCCCACCCCCTCTCTCTCTCTCTCTCTCTTTCAAACTGTGACTGCAGAGGCAGGTCTTATGGAGGGTGCCACCTCCAAGCCTCCAATCTCTTCTATACCGGCAGGCCTACTTTTTTTCAAGGGATTGGCGGACGTCAAACCCGTGTTTTTGTGTTTTTATAGCCTTCTATAGCTGTCGAGTGGGTACTTTATCGTAGTATATTCCATAAAACATTCATGGTTCAATTTACGCATGCAAAAATACAAACGGGAAATGTGGCCCTTTTCGAAACCACAATTCGGGCTTACAGGCTCCGGCTTGGGCTCCGTCAGTAATTTTGAAAGTGTGCACTTTCGGACGGGACTTCGAACAGGCTGATGATGCCTATAAGCCGAAGCTCAAGCTGAATGCGCTGTTTCGAAAAGGCATTGTGATCGCACCATCTCAGCATGAATCGGCTCCATGGCTATGACACAAACCTTATAATAGCCACAATCCTCGACAGGTTGGTTATTAATTGGCACTAAATTGCATTTTCTGGAAGTTTATTATGTTCGAGTAAGATATTTCCAGAATGTTTGGCCGATTTGTGATTGATGACCGTGGAGCTCCTATCTGAACTATTCGGAGTATTTGTGTTAAACTAAAAGTGAAAAATATAGAATGTTTCATAGGGCCTACCGTAATTAATTCCAAGTTTGTTTGCGCTTTTTGGTTTGCTTATAGTTGTGTGACCGCCTTATATATTTGCGAAAAATGGGAGGAAAATTAAATACTTATTAATTATTGATTTTTTCTTCTTCTTGGGATTCCTTGGAGGTTTATTATTATCCCCAGCATGAAAATAATGTCGTAATAATATGTACATTTTGTGTGATTCTTATAGAATATTGAGGAGTCATAAATAGTGGTTGGTGTGACGCTATACATGCATTGTAAGAAATAAAAGGAGAACATTATAAACAAGACGAGATAAGTAGGCCTGGTCATACCGGTATGTCGCATTTCTTAAGTAAAATCTTGCCTCTCTTAAGTTAACTATATCGGATCATACCAACATATTAAAGCTTATTAAGGATAATGTCAACCACTGGTTCTTCTCAGGATCACCACAGCTCATAATATATTAAGGAGACCTGTTTTCCGCAAACTCACCATGATTGGCCTTTATGAAAACCATTTTTCCAAATAGTTATCTACGCTTGTATAATATACAACCATTTGTGTTTTGAGGAGTACTGTTGTCTTTGAAAAGAGCTGTTAGTATTTCCTACCTCCATGGTATTTCTGAGCCAACACTCCTCCCAAAAGATGTTACGCTACTTCACATTATCCGTATGCAAAGCTCCACATCGTTATTTGTATTGTATGAAAAATCATGTTGGAAAGAAGTGTAACTTGGCATGCGAATAATAGTTCAAAATATATATGTATTTATAGGCCTATTATATGTATTTTTGTTTACACGATAAAATAGAATTAGCCGTTTCAAACTGATTACCAACCAAAAGGACCTATGGTATAAATGCAAAAAATTGTTAATGGCCTGACGTTTCGACCCTAGCAGAGTCTTTCTCGAACACACATTTTGTTGCATGTCTAAACTCACATAGACAAAATATTCTTTGTTCAATAAAAATGCTGGCCTATACTCACCATCACCCAAGATATCATTCGTCAAATTGAGCTGAAGATGTGATCACTTGATCCACCGTGGCAGTATATCCGTCAATGTCCAACTCAAGCCATGAAGGGCCTGATTGTGGCGTCTTGCAGACTTGCAACCCTCTACCGCGGCACAAAATACTACATTACTGCTGCATAATATGTCAACAACAAAGATTGAAGTACGGTGGCCCCGATGAGACAAAACGATGTTGTGTTAGCTACAATTATTAAAGGTATAGTATTCGATAACTTTAAACAGTTAATAAAATTAAGCATTTTCTGAAATCGTTGTTTTATGATGACACTACACATTAATCATAATGAAACAACAATATGCTGGTCTTTTCTGGAATGATTCAATAATACTTAATATAGCAAGTTGATGTTTGACAAAGCACTTTTCGCCTGTTTATAATTTGAGTTTGTTTGCTAAATAGAACAAACCCGGCTGTCTGTCTGATAGGTTTAACCACTCCATGGGAAAACTCATCATAATGTATAATATATACTTTTACGAGTTTTAATTTACGTTTTAGACTTTAAAGAAACTTTGGGCTAAAAAGGGACAACAGTTCTTTCGACCATTAATGGCAGTAGGTTCATAATTCCATTTCACCAAATCAGTGACCGAGTTCACCATGTCACTATTGTGCCTTATCGTCAGTGTTAGTGTGGGTGGTTGTCGCTGCATCAGAAAATCCTCCTTTTAGTCTGGGATAAACTGTTTTTTTAGAAAAAGGTGCCCAAGTAGCAAACCACAAGGGAAAGTAGGAAATTTCTTTTCAGGTTAAACGAAGGAAAGACTGACTGAAGAGTTGTCGTAAATTTGGGGCATTTTCATACGGAAATTTCACAGGTTCGAGTCTCGCTCTAGTACGTCAATTAATTTTGTTCAACCCCAAATTATTTTAAAATGTCCGTGTGAGTAAAAATGCCCCAAATTTACGATAGATCTTTCTAAGCCCCGATTAATCATTGAATTGTGGTGACCTTTATTCGTTTTCATTTTAGATACTGACAAACCGAGTTCTATAATTACACTGATAAGAATGAGTATAGGTCTAGGCCTACCGTCAGTCATCACAAGATAAATATTCGGGACACCACGTACCAGTTCCGACCGCAGTTAAAAAAACGCGTATTAATAATTAGTTTTTATTATAAAGTGTTGGGTGTTACACTAAGTAGAGAGAAAATAATCATGTGCCAAGCTTCATAGTCATAGGTGTATCACTTGGCTATCTCCTTAAAATTGCCTTGTTTTGTTGACAAGCGTTGGGTCCTTTTTCCAAGATTCCAAAAGTCTGGCAAGTGTATAGGCAACTCGGCGACGGTGTTTTCGTTTTGGACGAGCATAGCTCAATTTTTTTAGGCTAACCTAACATTTGAAAAGAAAATCATTTTCTTTTCAATTGATTGTTGGCTTTTTAGCTTTAAGGAAGTATAGTTGTCGGCAAATAAATATGATTGAATTTCAAGAGGCGAGAGACTTTCAAATGTTCTTTTGAGTACTCTTTTAAAGTTTTAGATTGAGACTCTGATGGATTGAAACTAGTGACAACTGCAGATGATTTTGTCCCTAGTTACAAATTTAGAGTGAACTTCAAACCAAAACTTTAAGAGGGTGTTTGAATATTTAGCACTTGGCATTGGTTTATATAGTAGTAGTGTGTTGGGTCTTGATGAGACAATCTATTGTTAGTTTATGCATGATGCACAAGAACAATGGGGATTAAATGATTAAAATTAGCATAACAATGGAGGGTAGAAGTCTTGATGAGACAGAATTAGCATAACAAAGGAGGGGTAGAAGTCTTGATGAGACAGAATTAGCATAACAAAGGAGGGGTAGAAGTCTTGATGAGACAGAATTAGCATAATAATGGAGGGTAGAAGTCTTGATGAGACAGAATTAGCATAATAATGGAGGGTAGAAGTCTTGATGAGACAAAATTATCATAATAATGGAGGGTAGAAGTCTTGATGAGACAGAATTATCATAATAATGGAGGGTAGAAGTCTTGATGAGACAGAATTATCATAATAATGGAGGGTAGAAGTCTTGATGAGACAGAATTATCATAATAATGGAGGGTAGAAGTCTTGATGAGACAGCTTTATGCGTGGGATGATTTGAAATGGGCCAATGAGAGAGGAGGGTGAGATTTGAAAATGGGCCAATGAGAGTGGAGGGGTGAGATTTGAAATGGGCCAATGAGAGAGGAGGGTTTGATAAGACAGAATATGTATGAGATGATGAGAACAAAAGACAAGTCTAAATTTTTGATGAGACAGCTTTATGCGTGGGATGATTTGAAATGGGCCAATGAGAGAGGAGGGTGAGATTTGAAAATGGGCCAATGAGAGTGGAGGGGTGAGATTTGAAATGGGCCAATGAGAGAGGAGGGTTTGATAAGACAGAATATGTATGAGATGATGAGAACAAAAGACAAGTCTAAATTTTTGATGAGACAGCTTTATGCGTGGGATGATTTGAAATGGGCCAATGAGAGAGGAGGGTGAGATTTGAAAATGGGGCAATGAGAGTGGAGGGGTATGATTTGAAATGGAGCAACAGAATATGTATGAGACGATGAGAACAAAAGACAAGTCTAAATTTTTGATGCGACAGATTTATGCGTGGGATGATTTGAACAAAGAAAAGTGTAGAAGTCTTAATGAGACAGATGTATGTGTGGGATGATTTTAAATGGGTCATTAGAGTGGAGGGCATGATTTGAATTGGCCCAATGAGAGTGGAGGGTGAGATTTGAAATGGGCCAATGTGAGTGGAGGGCAAGTTTTGAAATGGTGGGGAAAAAAATAAATAAAATATAAATATATATATACCTATGGCGTATATATATATACACACATATGTGACCTGCTCTATCGAAATGAAGATTGTCTCGGAAATCACGTTTACGTGTAATTCACCATTCAAAAGTTGTTAACAATCAAAAATCTTGAAAAACACTTTTAAAAAAAAAACGATTCTGCGATTTTGGTGGTATTAGGTTTAACAAAAAAACTTGATCTTTCTTGTCGTGGTCTTACCTTTAATTAAAAAGATGAATAAATCCACAAAAAGTATGTTTTCTTGAGCATGTTTGTACGCATAGCTACAAGTAGCTAGCTGTTGTTAATAACGATTATCTAAATAAACACGTCGTAAAATAATGGAAGTGGCTTTGTCTTGTAGACTTTCTTCATTGCCTGATAACTTCGGACTGAAACGAGCTACATAAATAATAATGGTATTGTTGGAAAGCCTGTGAGTTACTTGTTAACATGGTATGTATAACTCAAATTTCAACAATTTCCGAGACATTCCTCAATTCGATAGAGCAGGTCACAAATAATAATAATAACAATAAATAAGCAAATGAATAAAATTAGACAGATTTTGTTTGTTTATTACCCTTAGTAACAGACAGTGGATGAATCTCTTTTTTGACGAAGTGGTGGCTCTTAAAAGAGCCGGTTGTTTTATACTGACGTGATCACCGTTGATTCAAACGTTGCAGTTTCTGGAGGCCATCTGTTCCTTCGGTGAAATAGGCCTCCACCAGACGAGCTTTCTCTTGCCGCGTCAGTTGTGCCAGGTAGTTCAGGTATTTCTCGTTTTTTTACGAAGCGTGCCTGTTTCGTTGCCATCTCTACCGTGATGAATTCCAACTCTTCGTCATAGTTGTTCGTCTTTGAGGCGATGTAAACCCTATGGAGCTCATTTACCTCCGCTCTTTTCTTCTCCAGAGAAATTACCCCGTAATCAGTCTTGTTTTGCGGCACCATAAAAATATAATCTAAGTACTTGGTATTCATTTTAGCTTGGCAGCAGAGGATCAATGATGCACAGTCCATCGTGGCAGAATGATTCAAGACTACCGCTATGCCCACCGTTAGTAACTTTCACGTACACTGAAATTGACCAATGATGAGACAAAATTCTGAATTGGGCCAATGAGAAGCGGGGGCTTGATAGGACAGAATTATGCATAGTATTGTACCATCGAACAAAGTTCTAAAAGGCGACGCAGTCAGGTAGTCTGTGAAATGTAATTACACGGATTAAGAGTGGAGGGGTGAACAAAAGGAATTTGGGAGGAGGGTAGGGGAGGAACAATATATCCATATAGAAGATGGTCTACGTGGGGATAAAAGGCGACGCAGTCAGGTAGTCCTTGAAATGTATTTACACGGATTAAGATAGTTGGAGGTAAACATAAGTGAACAAAAGGAATTTGGGAGGGGGTTGGGGAGGAACAATATATCCATATAGACGATGGTCTACGTGGGGATAAAAGGCGTCAACAAAAGTTTAACTTATCCTCGAGGTAATGAATGAAAAAGAAAAAGGGTACAAAGGCAGCTCTAGACGTCTTAACGAGACAGGTTTATGCAAGATTAACCATCCCCCTTTAATCATCGAGCCAATCGGAGCGTCGATTTGGCGTCCCTGACGATGATGTCACTTATTTTCAAATCAATTCGAGAGAAGCACAGCCAATCTGGCGTCCCTGACGATGATGTCACTTATTTTCAAATCAATTCGAGAGAAGCACAGCCAATCTGAGTCTCATATTTGGTGTCACTGACAATGATGCAATTTATTTTGAAAACAGGTGGAGCGAGCACATTCCATAGGAGTCTCGCATTTTATATTTCAAACGATACCCTTTGTAAAAGTTTAAACTGGTGTGTATGTCTTGTAGCCAATCAGAATTTCTGATTTGGCGTCCTCCCGGTGCTAATATATACCTACACAGGGACCACTCCTGTTACCATTCTACGATTAAGTTCGATACTAATTTGACAGTTCCAGTTACATCGAGACTAAACCTTCATCATGTTTTTCATATTGTCTGACTTTATTTAGTACATTAAGCATGTCAGAGTGCGAAGTACTTTTGGAATTCATGGAGTTGTCTGTGGAGCAAAGAGTAGCTCTTTCTCAGCGAATGTATCGGCTGTCGATCGATGAATCCGATTGTATTTATTTTTGTAAACAATTTATCGTTGGAGTAAAAACGATCCACCATAACTCTGTGTTACAAATAACGCATATATCACAGTCAATTCGATTCTTTAGAATCTAATATTTGGCTGTTACTTTTAGCAAATGAGAGACAAACATATTTCATTCTCAGCTTATTGAGATAAAAATGCACTCAAACTAACGAACTATCATTGCACCCCAACATTTTCCCTTTTTTATTTTTAGGGGCGATCATTCGGATGAATGAATTCATCCTTATCGTTTGGTACACAATACTAAACACAAACCTAATCTCTACAACAGTTTAAACAATTTAGATTGTTTCTTCTACAAGTTATCCAATAACCTTAACTGTCAACCGAGTCCATCTCAGGACTGTTTAGTTAAACATCATTTAGCGTGGAAAATAAACTCACCAACATCAGATGGCGCGCATGAAAAACCAACACGTAACCGTAGCTCCATGTTTATAATGACGGCAGCACCTTAGTACGTTCCTCAATCTCTATCAATATTATGTCATTATTTCCCACCGATACTTCTTACCCAAACTGATAATTATTAGAAAAATTATGCTTGATTTCGGCAGAACAGAAAAAACGCATTCGGACATTGTGCCATGATTTACACACACGCACACAATCGGTAGAGTTGTCACTTGCCTATACCTGCAACATTGGACCTTATAACAAATTTTGCCATTACGTCATGTACCGATTAGTGTTCCCCCACTATTTGGTAAAGGATTAAATTTGTCCAGTAGCCTACCTCTCACACATACAGTTTGTCCTTTAACAAGAAAGGGTCTATTTTGTACACGACAAGACCGTAGCTTCCAATGTTGATTGGAACTGACTGTTGAATGCTTATCGTTGTTAGAAGAAGACAATATTTTCATTAAAAACAGTTATTTTCTGTAGTAAAAATGACTGTCTTCATTCCGATTGAAAGACCTTTTTTTTTTTGCTAACACAAGATACATCAATGACTTTAGAATTTTGTCCGATTTAACTAACAATGTTGATGAGACTTAATCATAATAATTTACTTAGTTTAGTTATAAACAGACTACAAACTGTAAACTACAAACTACAAACCAAAATATAAAAAACATACTAAAAACGTAAAAACTTCAGACTATAAACTACAAACTCCAAAACAAAAACATACTAAATATAAACTAAAATACTAAAAACTGCAAACTACAAAATAAAAACTAAAAGAAAAACAAATACTAATCTCAAAATGTTAAAACTTACAAACTAAAAAAACTTAAAGCTTTAAACTACAAACTACAAACTACAAACTAATATAATTTTTTTAAATTAAAATCTTAAAACTACATAACTACAAACTGAAAAAAAAAATACTGCAAATTGCAAACTGCAAACTACGAACTACAAATCAAAAAAAAATTGATAAATTAAAAACCGAAAAACTTCAGCATACAAACTACAAACTACAAAAATACATACTGAAAACTGCAAACTACAAATAAATAAAAACTAGAAGAAAAAGTAATACTAAAACTTACAAACTAAAAAAACTAACAGTTTTAAACTACGTCCAAACCACAAACTGCTGCAAACTACAGACTACAAACTAAAAAAGAAAACCATTACTAAAAACTGCAAACTACATAATAAAAACTAAAATAAAAAAGAAAACTAAACTCAAATCTTAAAAACTAAAAACCTATAAACTAAAAACTAAAAGAAAAAACATACTGAACTGGAAAACTAAAAACTTAAAAATTAACCAACTAAAAACTTAAGAACTACAATTAACATAAATCTTTGTTTAAAACATATATATTAAAAACTTCAAGCTACAAAATAAAACATACAAGAAAAACGAAGACTAAACTCAAAACTTAAAAACTATTGCATAAGCCTAAAAACCTACTGAATCATAATATAAAAGATTTAGTATCTGCATACTTGTTTTGAAACAGAAGTAAGCCAACTTTTACTGAACTTTTCAACTGATACAAAACATTATTAGGGGAGACAAGACAGGAATGCATACATTTGCATCACGCTTATACACCATGCACTTGAACTAAGTTTTACTCAAGACTATGAGTAAATGTTTGCGCTTTAAATTTCGATAAGTTACTCTTAAAGACAATGTGAAAAATATAAAACATTTAAAAGCAATACAAACTGAAACAAATAAATACAAATTTACAAACAAATAGTGGTAAAACAATAACTAGAAAAGAAACTGCGAAAAATGCACTAACACAACGAATCAATACTAGTCAACGACATGATGAGGAATGTGCAACTAATACATCACATTATTATGACACAGCGCTAATTAGTTTCTGTACAAAGACATCGATGCAGTCCAAAACAATCGCAGACAAGAGTGCAGACACTTAGAAACCTCTTATAAATAAGACTGACAAATTCACTATTAAATCACAAACGATATAAAAGAAAAAAAATGTATTCGAGCTAAAATAAAACATTAATTACGAACAAATGTTATCGTAATCAAAAAATTAATTTCAAAATTACAACTAAAATCTAATAAATCTTAAAATACAAACTAAAAACTAAAAGAAAACAATACTTAACTCCAAACCTACAAACTTCAATACCCACTAAAAACAAACAAACTAACACATGCATAATACTTTGAAACAAAAGTAAGATGACACTACTAAACTTTATACTGAAACTTTTCAACTGATACAAAACACTATTATGGAAGACAACAAACGATTACAAGTATATGCATACGTTTACACCTGACATCTACATGTACTTGCACCCCACTATACCTTTATTACAGACATGCGCTTTAAAATTCGATAAGCAACTCTTAAAAGTAATGTAGACAATTTATAATTATAATAACAGCAAAACAAGAACGAAACAAATAATATATGGAATCATTGAACAAAATGTACAATACTGCAAAGACCACGGAAGAGTGTAGGAGGAGCTGACTTTTCCCCGTAACTGAGCAATGAGGTATTATTTTAAGTGAGCAGCGAGGCCATGACTGAGAAATGAGTACAAATTTGAGTGAGCAGGTCACGAAGTGACGATCATGCAGCGACGGACAAGTGGTATTGTAGTGTGCGCGTATGTAATCGTTCAAGACGCAAGGAGCGTCTTGAAAGAGCCCCAAACTCAATGATTCAAGACATCCTTAACGGACGGAAAGAGGATCCAGAGGACGTTGCTCGTCTTTTTTATTCAACGGTTTTTGATGACTTGTCCAAACTGATTGACTCCACGATCAAACAACTGAATGAATACAATCATAGTTTGTGTTAAAAGTAATATTACATAACTGTTCATCCTTTATTATTCAATTTATACTTACGTGCATGGTTTTCAATAAAGGTAAAAAAGTTAAATTATGTATTGATTTGTTATCCAATCATTCTGTGTTTATTATCAGTATGTTGTTAAATTTAACTTAAAATATAATTATTTAAGTGAATAAAGAGACACAAATAAAAAGACGACGCGGGTGCCTAAATACTAACCGGATGTCATCAGAATTCCTTGAGTGGTCAACGGGCAAAGGATCATTTTCAACTGTGTGTGGACAGTATGTCACCTTCTTTCCCATTCTCCGCTGTATCCGCCGTAAACAAGTGTTTAATTTTAGCCATGGACAGGTCCGAGAGTTTTTTGTCACGAAATTTAACAAAAGCCAAACATTTGTAAGGAATGTTTGTGTGGATCATTATATTCTAATTTTAAAACATCTTTTTCAACCGTGTTCATTTCATATCAAACGCCTTTTATAGCCCAAAGCGTCCAATCCGAAGGCAACGTGTACCTTTAAGTTTTCTGTTTTTTAGATTTTAAGTTTTTAAGTTTTATTTTTAGTTTTTATTTTTCATTTATTTATTTATTTTTTTTATCCCGGGGATAACATTTTATTTCTCTCTTATCAACTTACATTAACATAGTAAAGAGAACAAATGAAACATCTTATATTACAGTAAATAATAAGAATTAAACTGGTTACAGTAGGTTATTCACAGAGTACATAATACTTATTCCATACCAGTTTAATTCTTATTATTTACTGTAATATAAGATGTTTCATTTGTTCTCTTTACTATGTTAATGTAAGTTGATAAGAGAGAAATAAAATGTTATCCCCGGGATAAAAAAAATAAATAAATAAATGAAAAATAAAAACTAAAAATAAAACTTAAAAACTTAAAATCTAAAAAACAGAAAACTTAAAGGTACACGTTGCCTTCGGATTGGACGCTTTGGGCTATAAAAGGCGTTTGATATGAAATGAACACGGTTGAAAAAGATGTTTTAAAAGTAGAATATAATGATCCACACAAACATTCCTTACAAATGTTTGGCTTTTGTTAAATTTCGTGACAAAAAACTCTCGGACCTGTCCATGGCTAAAATTAAACACTTGTTTACGGCGGATACAGCGGAGAATGGGAAAGAAGGTGACATACTGTCCACACACAGTTGAAAATGATCCTTTGCCCGTTGACCACTCAAGGAATTCTGATGACATCCGGTTAGTATTTAGGCACCCGCGTCGTCTTTTTATTTGTGTCTCTTTATTCACTTAAATAATTATATTTTAAGTTAAATTTAACAACATACGGATAATAAACACAGAATGATTGGATAACAAATCAATACATAATTTAACTTTTTTACCTTTATTGAAAACCATGCACGTAAGTATAAATTGAATAATAAAGGATGAACAGTTATGTAATATTACTTTTAACACAAACTATGATTGTATTCATTCAGTTGTTTGATCGTGGAGTCAATCAGTTTGGACAAGTCATCAAAAACCGTTGAATAAAAAAGACGAGCAACGTCCTCTGGATCCTCTTTCCGTCCGTTAAGGATGTCTTGAATCATTGAGTTTGGGGCTCTTTCAAGACGCTCCTTGCGTCTTGAACGATTACATACGCGCACACTACAATACCACTTGTCCGTCGCTGCATGATCGTCACTTCGTGACCTGCTCACTCAAATTTGTACTCATTTCTCAGTCATGGCCTCGCTGCTCACTTAAAATAATACCTCATTGCTCAGTTACGGGGAAAAGTCAGCTCCTCCTACACTCTTCCGTGGTCTTTGCAGTATTGTACATTTTGTTCAATGATTCCATATATTATTTGTTTCGTTCTTGTTTTGCTGTTATTATAATTATAAATTGTCTACATTACTTTTAAGAGTTGCTTATCGAATTTTAAAGCGCATGTCTGTAATAAAGGTATAGTGGGGTGCAAGTACATGTAGATGTCAGGTGTAAACGTATGCATATACTTGTAATCGTTTGTTGTCTTCCATAATAGTGTTTTGTATCAGTTGAAAAGTTTCAGTATAAAGTTTAGTAGTGTCATCTTACTTTTGTTTCAAAGTATTATGCATGTGTTAGTTTGTTTGTTTTTAGTGGGTATTGAAGTTTGTAGGTTTGGAGTTAAGTATTGTTTTCTTTTAGTTTTTAGTTTGTATTTTAAGATTTATTAGATTTTAGTTGTAATTTTGAAATTAATTTTTTGATTACGATAACATTTGTTCGTAATTAATGTTTTATTTTAGCTCGAATACATTTTTTTTCTTTTATATCGTTTGTGATTTAATAGTGAATTTGTCAGTCTTATTTATAAGAGGTTTCTAAGTGTCTGCACTCTTGTCTGCGATTGTTTTGGACTGCATCGATGTCTTTGTACAGAAACTAATTAGCGCTGTGTCATAATAATGTGATGTATTAGTTGCACATTCCTCATCATGTCGTTGACTAGTATTGATTCGTTGTGTTAGTGCATTTTTCGCAGTTTCTTTTCTAGTTATTGTTTTACCACTATTTGTTTGTAAATTTGTATTTATTTGTTTCAGTTTGTATTGCTTTTAAATGTTTTATATTTTTCACATTGTCTTTAAGAGTAACTTATCGAAATTTAAAGCGCAAACATTTACTCATAGTCTTGAGTAAAACTTAGTTCAAGTGCATGGTGTATAAGCGTGATGCAAATGTATGCATTCCTGTCTTGTCTCCCCTAATAATGTTTTGTATCAGTTGAAAAGTTCAGTAAAAGTTGGCTTACTTCTGTTTCAAAACAAGTATGCAGATACTAAATCTTTTATATTATGATTCAGTAGGTTTTTAGGCTTATGCAATAGTTTTTAAGTTTTGAGTTTAGTCTTCGTTTTTCTTGTATGTTTTATTTTGTAGCTTGAAGTTTTTAATATATATGTTTTAAACAAAGATTTATGTTAATTGTAGTTCTTAAGTTTTTAGTTGGTTAATTTTTAAGTTTTTAGTTTTCCAGTTCAGTATGTTTTTTCTTTTAGTTTTTAGTTTATAGGTTTTTAGTTTTTAAGATTTGAGTTTAGTTTTCTTTTTTATTTTAGTTTTTATTATGTAGTTTGCAGTTTTTAGTAATGGTTTTCTTTTTTAGTTTGTAGTCTGTAGTTTGCAGCAGTTTGTGGTTTGGACGTAGTTTAAAACTGTTAGTTTTTTTAGTTTGTAAGTTTTAGTATTACTTTTTCTTCTAGTTTTTATTTATTTGTAGTTTGCAGTTTTCAGTATGTATTTTTGTAGTTTGTAGTTTGTATGCTGAAGTTTTTCGGTTTTTAATTTATCAATTTTTTTTTGATTTGTAGTTCGTAGTTTGCAGTTTGCAATTTGCAGTATTTTTTTTTTCAGTTTGTAGTTATGTAGTTTTAAGATTTTAATTTAAAAAAATTATATTAGTTTGTAGTTTGTAGTTTGTAGTTTAAAGCTTTAAGTTTTTTTAGTTTGTAAGTTTTAACATTTTGAGATTAGTATTTGTTTTTCTTTTAGTTTTTATTTTGTAGTTTGCAGTTTTTAGTATTTTAGTTTATATTTAGTATGTTTTTGTTTTGGAGTTTGTAGTTTATAGTCTGAAGTTTTTACGTTTTTAGTATGTTTTTTATATTTTGGTTTGTAGTTTGTAGTTTACAGTTTGTAGTCTGTTTATAACTAAACTAAGTAAATTATTATGATTAAGTCTCATCAACATTGTTAGTTAAATCGGACAAAATTCTAAAGTCATTGATGTATCTTGTGTTAGCAAAAAAAAAAAGGTCTTTCAATCGGAATGAAGACAGTCATTTTTACTACAGAAAATAACTGTTTTTAATGAAAATATTGTCTTCTTCTAACAACGATAAGCATTCAACAGTCAGTTCCAATCAACATTGGAAGCTACGGTCTTGTCGTGTACAAAATAGACCCTTTCTTGTTAAAGGACAAACTGTATGTGTGAGAGGTAGGCTACTGGACAAATTTAATCCTTTACCAAATAGTGGGGGAACACTAATCGGTACATGACGTAATGGCAAAATTTGTTATAAGGTCCAATGTTGCAGGTATAGGCAAGTGACAACTCTACCGATTGTGTGCGTGTGTGTAAATCATGGCACAATGTCCGAATGCGTTTTTTCTGTTCTGCCGAAATCAAGCATAATTTTTCTAATAATTATCAGTTTGGGTAAGAAGTATCGGTGGGAAATAATGACATAATATTGATAGAGATTGAGGAACGTACTAAGGTGCTGCCGTCATTATAAACATGGAGCTACGGTTACGTGTTGGTTTTTCATGCGCGCCATCTGATGTTGGTGAGTTTATTTTCCACGCTAAATGATGTTTAACTAAACAGTCCTGAGATGGACTCGGTTGACAGTTAAGGTTATTGGATAACTTGTAGAAGAAACAATCTAAATTGTTTAAACTGTTGTAGAGATTAGGTTTGTGTTTAGTATTGTGTACCAAACGATAAGGATGAATTCATTCATCCGAATGATCGCCCCTAAAAATAAAAAAGGGAAAATGTTGGGGTGCAATGATAGTTCGTTAGTTTGAGTGCATTTTTATCTCAATAAGCTGAGAATGAAATATGTTTGTCTCTCATTTGCTAAAAGTAACAGCCAAATATTAGATTCTAAAGAATCGAATTGACTGTGATATATGCGTTATTTGTAACACAGAGTTATGGTGGATCGTTTTTACTCCAACGATAAATTGTTTACAAAAATAAATACAATCGGATTCATCGATCGACAGCCGATACATTCGCTGAGAAAGAGCTACTCTTTGCTCCACAGACAACTCCATGAATTCCAAAAGTACTTCGCACTCTGACATGCTTAATGTACTAAATAAAGTCAGACAATATGAAAAACATGATGAAGGTTTAGTCTCGATGTAACTGGAACTGTCAAATTAGTATCGAACTTAATCGTAGAATGGTAACAGGAGTGGTCCCTGTGTAGGTATATATTAGCACCGGGAGGACGCCAAATCAGAAATTCTGATTGGCTACAAGACATACACACCAGTTTAAACTTTTACAAAGGGTATCGTTTGAAATATAAAATGCGAGACTCCTATGGAATGTGCTCGCTCCACCTGTTTTCAAAATAAATTGCATCATTGTCAGTGACACCAAATATGAGACTCAGATTGGCTGTGCTTCTCTCGAATTGATTTGAAAATAAGTGACATCATCGTCAGGGACGCCAGATTGGCTGTGCTTCTCTCGAATTGATTTGAAAATAAGTGACATCATCGTCAGGGACGCCAAATCGACGCTCCGATTGGCTCGATGATTAAAGGGGGATGGTTAATCTTGCATAAACCTGTCTCGTTAAGACGTCTAGAGCTGCCTTTGTACCCTTTTTCTTTTTCATTCATTACCTCGAGGATAAGTTAAACTTTTGTTGACGCCTTTTATCCCCACGTAGACCATCGTCTATATGGATATATTGTTCCTCCCCAACCCCCTCCCAAATTCCTTTTGTTCACTTATGTTTACCTCCAACTATCTTAATCCGTGTAAATACATTTCAAGGACTACCTGACTGCGTCGCCTTTTATCCCCACGTAGACCATCTTCTATATGGATATATTGTTCCTCCCCTACCCTCCTCCCAAATTCCTTTTGTTCACCCCTCCACTCTTAATCCGTGTAATTACATTTCACAGACTACCTGACTGCGTCGCCTTTTAGAACTTTGTTCGATGGTACAATACTATGCATAATTCTGTCCTATCAAGCCCCCGCTTCTCATTGGCCCAATTCAGAATTTTGTCTCATCATTGGTCAATTTCAGTGTACGTGAAAGTTACTAACGGTGGGCATAGCGGTAGTCTTGAATCATTCTGCCACGATGGACTGTGCATCATTGATCCTCTGCTGCCAAGCTAAAATGAATACCAAGTACTTAGATTATATTTTTATGGTGCCGCAAAACAAGACTGATTACGGGGTAATTTCTCTGGAGAAGAAAAGAGCGGAGGTAAATGAGCTCCATAGGGTTTACATCGCCTCAAAGACGAACAACTATGACGAAGAGTTGGAATTCATCACGGTAGAGATGGCAACGAAACAGGCACGCTTCGTAAAAAAACGAGAAATACCTGAACTACCTGGCACAACTGACGCGGCAAGAGAAAGCTCGTCTGGTGGAGGCCTATTTCACCGAAGGAACAGATGGCCTCCAGAAACTGCAACGTTTGAATCAACGGTGATCACGTCAGTATAAAACAACCGGCTCTTTTAAGAGCCACCACTTCGTCAAAAAAGAGATTCATCCACTGTCTGTTACTAAGGGTAATAAACAAACAAAATCTGTCTAATTTTATTCATTTGCTTATTTATTGTTATTATTATTATTTGTGACCTGCTCTATCGAATTGAGGAATGTCTCGGAAATTGTTGAAATTTGAGTTATACATACCATGTTAACAAGTAACTCACAGGCTTTCCAACAATACCATTATTATTTATGTAGCTCGTTTCAGTCCGAAGTTATCAGGCAATGAAGAAAGTCTACAAGACAAAGCCACTTCCATTATTTTACGACGTGTTTATTTAGATAATCGTTATTAACAACAGCTAGCTACTTGTAGCTATGCGTACAAACATGCTCAAGAAAACATACTTTTTGTGGATTTATTCATCTTTTTAATTAAAGGTAAGACCACGACAAGAAAGATCAAGTTTTTTTGTTAAACCTAATACCACCAAAATCGCAGAATCGTTTTTTTTTTAAAAGTGTTTTTCAAGATTTTTGATTGTTAACAACTTTTGAATGGTGAATTACACGTAAACGTGATTTCCGAGACAATCTTCATTTCGATAGAGCAGGTCACATATGTGTGTATATATATATACGCCATAGGTATATATATATTTATATTTTATTTATTTTTTTCCCCACCATTTCAAAACTTGCCCTCCACTCACATTGGCCCATTTCAAATCTCACCCTCCACTCTCATTGGGCCAATTCAAATCATGCCCTCCACTCTAATGACCCATTTAAAATCATCCCACACATACATCTGTCTCATTAAGACTTCTACACTTTTCTTTGTTCAAATCATCCCACGCATAAATCTGTCGCATCAAAAATTTAGACTTGTCTTTTGTTCTCATCGTCTCATACATATTCTGTTGCCCCATTTCAAATCATACCCCTCCACTCTCATTGCCCCATTTTCAAATCTCACCCTCCTCTCTCATTGGCCCATTTCAAATCATCCCACGCATAAAGCTGTCTCATCAAAAATTTAGACTTGTCTTTTGTTCTCATCATCTCATACATATTCTGTCTTATCAAACCCTCCTCTCTCATTGGCCCATTTCAAATCTCACCCCTCCACTCTCATTGGCCCATTTTCAAATCTCACCCTCCTCTCTCATTGGCCCATTTCAAATCATCCCACGCATAAAGCTGTCTCATCAAAAATTTAGACTTGTCTTTTGTTCTCATCATCTCATACATATTCTGTCTTATCAAACCCTCCTCTCTCATTGGCCCATTTCAAATCTCACCCCTCCACTCTCATTGGCCCATTTTCAAATCTCACCCTCCTCTCTCATTGGCCCATTTCAAATCATCCCACGCATAAAGCTGTCTCATCAAGACTTCTACCCTCCATTATTATGATAATTCTGTCTCATCAAGACTTCTACCCTCCATTATTATGATAATTCTGTCTCATCAAGACTTCTACCCTCCATTATTATGATAATTCTGTCTCATCAAGACTTCTACCCTCCATTATTATGATAATTTTGTCTCATCAAGACTTCTACCCTCCATTATTATGCTAATTCTGTCTCATCAAGACTTCTACCCTCCATTATTATGCTAATTCTGTCTCATCAAGACTTCTACCCCTCCTTTGTTATGCTAATTCTGTCTCATCAAGACTTCTACCCCTCCTTTGTTATGCTAATTCTGTCTCATCAAGACTTCTACCCTCCATTGTTATGCTAATTTTAATAATTTAATCCCCATTGTTCTTGTGCATCATGCATAAACTAACAATAGATTGTCTCATCAAGACCCAACACACTACTTATAGTGCGGTGCTTGCAACTTGTTGAGCACAAAAGCGCCACCATACGTTGGGTCGATTATTCACGCTTCACAACACTAAGTTCTTCTACTACATAAACGGATGTATTCGTCGTTTCAAACGAGATCCTCCGCAAGATCAGCAATAATTGATGTTTGTACAATTTAAAGTGTTATTCAATTGGTCATTTATTTGAACTTATCAACGTGGTTCTTACTCGACAGTAATTTTTTTTTAAAGAAGAGAAAAACAATAGAGACATTTGTAAAAAGAAATTATTTGTAGTGTGTGGCTGTAACACATTAGTTAAAAAAAGAAAAAGAGCAAGCATGAAAATCGAGTCTGGGCCAGGGACTATGGGGTGGGGGGGGGGGGGGGGGTGGGGGAGGGGAGAGGTCACGTAATTGCTTCATTTTTCGTGCAGCGTTGTTACATTTTTGTCATCCATGGTCGAGGTATGGAGGAGTAGTTTACACTATGGAGTATGTTTACATGGTTAGGTTGGTGTTTTAAATTCCTTCCTTGTGGTAGAACCAGTGTTGGAAAAAATAACCTGTCTACAAATCAATAAATAAAAGTAGGCCCGCCAGTACACGAAGTGAAGTGCTTTCAGATCTTGCAACGAAGAATACGAGAGATTGTGTACAAACAACAGAAGATCAGCGAGGTCATATCTATTTTCGTCTCTGACTCACGCCAAGTGGTCCTCGCCCATTCAACATTTGACCAATGACGGATCACCAAAGTGACATCACCCACAGATCACTGACTGATTACGTAATTCCAAATGTCAACAAATTGACTGCCATTGAGAGCGTGTGTTTGAGCATGCGCAGTTGGCATGATGAGTCATGCCGAGCCTGTGTTTACCATGAGGTTTCAACCACCATAAAATAAAAGATTGGGTATAAAACCACCTTTCAAAAGTTATATTCATCATCAGTCTTCTTGTCCAAGTAAACCTTAAGATCATGGCAGAGAAACAGGTTTTATCCAGCACTAGCTCAAATTCTTCTGATACAGAAGAGACGTGTCAGCAATACGCTTTGAAAATGGAAGCGAAAACTCCGGCATGTGCAACTGACAAGCTATCTCTTTGGGCCGGTGGTAATGGGGCTACAGCTAACGTTTCAACGGCGGAGCCTCACGGGGAGTGCACGGCAACCGCCACTGGACTTTCCGAAGGACTAGAAATGCTTTTGCAGAAACAAAGGAGGTACTGAACCATTTGTCATGTAGTATTTAAGTAAATAGGTAAATGGATCTCCATAAAGCAAAGATCTAGAAAACAAGTCCACTTTAAATCATGAAAATAATTGATTTGGTTTGGGCCAGCCAAATAATTAATACTATTTTTATTAGTAATTACTAGACTGACTGAGATTGCAGACCCAGTCCTGGGGCGCTGCACTCCTTTAAAAAAATGGACAAAGGGGTAGTAAGCCTACTACTAGGACTACATAATAAGAGATTAAAGACCTCGGATGTCAATTTTGTTTAAGGAGTACAGCGCCCTAGTTACTGGGTCCAATTCATTACCAACTGATTAAAGTAGTTTTTCTTTTTATTGGATAAATCATTTAGAATTTTAACAAAATATTAATAAAGCAAAATAACTACATGTTATAAAATTAATTAAAATTTAATGCAAAATGGCGTCAAGTGCACATTTCAAATTTCAGCCTGAGTTACCAATATTTTGCCTTTGGCCGTTGTCGTACGTAAGCAAAAAAAAACAAACTTGTTCATCACCCTGGTATTTAGATTTATCTAACTGCAGCTCTGCACCTCTTTTTGAAAATTTGTGTAACTAATACTAGTGTTGCGGGCCAAGTATGTAGTGATCATGTAAAGTGTAGACAGGATGTCGATATGGCCACTGATTTAGTTTGGTCCTATTAAATTGCACCCAAAAATATAAAAATTCTTACTAGTGGGGCCAAACGAAATATTATTTTTGTTTCTGTAATCCAACCTTTCAAAAACCTGCACGCAGTAAAAGCTTCTTGATCATAAATTTGAAATTTTGAAAAGATATCAAGTTTTTAGAAAATTGCAGAGGTGATAAATTTCTCCTTGTCAATTCATTATTTCTGAAAATAAAACTCCTAAAATAATAGGTTTTTCTACCTCTTGCACTCCCTTTTTTCCAGAACATTACAAGAAACAAAAAACTGTTTGTGTTAGACCTGATTAAGAGAAGCTCCAACTGTATTTTTCTTATGGGCCGACTGCTCTATTACTGCTCTATTAAAAAAGTATACCTCTGATTTATTTGTAAATTATGCTATGGATGTTGAAATCAATTAAGAGAACAGAAGAGTAGATCTTTCAGTTGTCTCATATTTTAGTAGGATGTGCTTAAAGGGTGTGTACAACATTGGTAATTGCCAAAGACCTGTATCCACACTTGATGTGACCCAACAACATGAGAAAACAAACCTGTGAAAGTTAAAGCTCAATCGGTCTTCAGAGTCATGAGAAAACAGTAAAAAAACATTATGTTTTTTCAAACATTGGATTTTATCCTACTTGATAAAGACTATTGTTTTACTAATTTCCTTAAAACTATGGCATTTCAATTTTCAAGCAAAACTATTTCAAGTGAAGTTTTCCACCATGACCATCTTTATAGCATGTAAAGTTATGTGCAAATCTGTGAACGTATATTTTCAATCTTACCAATGTTGTACACACCCTTTAAGTGATAAAAAGCCAGGAAAAAGGAAGTTTCCGTAAGTATTTGTCATCAGAGTCCTGAGGTTGTTTTTACCATAAAGCAATAAGCAAACTGTCAGAATGCATACAAACATGTTTGGCAGCTTGAAGCTATTTTCCTCTTCCTGTAGCCTTGCGTAGTTTGTTACTATCTTTCAGCAGTCCATCGATACCCACGCAATTAGTTAATTGGTGTTGTGCAATTCAGATTAAAGGGTTTGTCTTCGGTCTTTAGTTAGGATTGAATGAAAACAATTTCAGTCCTGCATTAAAGAAACTACGTTAGAGACCTTGGACGGAAATGGTAATTTGTGGTTTGTGTAGGTTGATTTTAAAGGGAAAACAACGTCAGGTTTTAGTTCAACCACGGAGGAAGAAACCATTATGAATATTAATTGATTGATGTTTTGTTTTGTTTTGTTTTTTTGTTTTTTTAATGCTAGGAATAAGCATACTCTTGAAGAATTGTTTCAGACAAATTTTGTAATATTTTGTAAAACTCCGAAAGAAATCTGTAAAGTTGTCATCAGATTTGTCTATCTGAATTGTGCATTATTGTGAGTAATTCTACTGACTATTGTGTTATCTCGTGATTTGGCAGAGATTTGATGTTGGAGCTAAGGAAGCTTCAGACAGGCCATCGTCCAGTCACCAGTACAGAGAGCCGAGAGACCCTAGAAGATTTCTTCTCTGGTGGAGAAAGACAAACCAACAGCCGACCCCAGAGTGTTATCTCTGAGGTGCAAGGGCTGTCAGAGCGTCGACCAGTGTCTTCAGTTCTGAGGAGCAATGCCTTTCGACGCAATCTTGAAGATGTTATCCGAGGCACCCTGGTCCGTCAAGACCGAGAACTTCAGCAGACAATTCGTCTTCGCTCGGCTGGTTTCAACGCTGGAGGTTCAGCACCAGCTCCTGGGCATCCAAGTACAGACACATTCCAGCAACACTTGGAGAGTTTGAGCCAGTTGAGTCATTCGTCACGAACATCGACCGGCTCCCATCCTTCCCTTGGATTGGCGGATGTCTTCTCACCGCCGCCACCCCCACCACCTGTGCCTCAGCAGGGACAACCAATGCACTATCAACAACACCAACAGGTTAGTCAGACTAATCCACTCGCCATTTGAAATTCTATTTACATTTTATTCCTTTTTTGTTAGGTGTAAATTTTGTACATTTTGGTAAAATTGAATTTAAAATCTTGAATCTACACAGCCACAACAGTTTCCCTCAATGCAGTCCTTCCCACCATCACAATGGAGGCCACAACAACAGCATATGCCACAAAATCCATACCAGCAGCAACAGTCCTGGCAGCAGCAGCAACAGTCCTGGCAGCAGCAGCAGCAGCAGTATTCTCAATGGCAGCAACAGCAGCAATGGCAACAGCGGCCCTGGCAGCAACCTGTGCAGCCGCAACAACCTGTGCAGCCGCAACAACCATGGTTGCTGCAGAGTAGGTGAGTGTTAAAGATTTCAGACAAAATTACAAAATAACTAAACCAAAATGTTAACTTCCAAACTTGGCTCAATTCCTTGTTTAATTCCAACAAAAGCATGGAACCCTACCTTATATGACCATTAAACAAGGTTTCAACGTAAGCAAGCCTGCTGGACAGAGTTCAAAGATTACAAAGTAGTGCCCACACCCTTGAGGGAATAAATTACCCCATCACTGAGGGATCTTCATTGGCTACCAATCAGAGTTGAAACTTGCTCTTTTTGTTTATAAATGCTTGAACAAGACGTCTTTCCAATTTACTTTCATATTACACTCTTCCACATTTTCTTCGGTCCACAGTTGACATCACTCACTTGAAAGTTCTGTGCCAAAAAGCATTCAGTGTAGCTGGACCAATGATTTGGAACAATCTTCCTCCTGTCCTAAGGGAATCTGTTAGTTTTTCGTAAAGCTCTTAAGACTCGCCTCTATCCAAGTTAATTTGTGTTATGTGTGCTATGATCTTGATCAAATAGCACCTTATAAATTTTAACTGTTTTATTATTTTACTGTCCATGACTTAACAGTGCACAGCAAGCAAACGACAACATAAACATGTCTTCATACCTGCAGCAGGCAAATCGTGAGGAAGCTGTTTTTGAGATAAGCAATCTAGTCCAACGTCAACTCGTGTCATCCATGCTCAACAGCCAGTTTAGAGGAACCCTAGAGAACACAATGATGGTAAGGTCAAACACTGTCAGTGCTGCTATTAATGTGGCGTGGACTAGCACACTGGACTTTCTAATACTAGTCGTAGTTACTTCTCAAAATCTAGTCCAACGTCAGCTCGTGTCATCCACGCTCAACAGCCAGTTTAGAGGAACCCTAGAGAACACAATGATGGTAACGTCAAACACTGGTGCTGCTATTAATGGGGCGTGTCTGGCCAAGTGAGCTAGCACACTGGACTTACTAGTTGTAGTCACTTCTCAAAGACTAAGGCATCTAGGGATATCTCTTTATCACGAGTTTCTCTCCATCTGTACAAATTGTTTTCTTTTTTCCCAATGCACAATGTAGTTTCCCTTCTCCCAACAGAAGTTAGAACAAGTTAACAATGACCTTTGCATTTATACAGGCTCATCTTCAAAACACTGAAGCTGATGGCCAGAGTGTGGCCAACTTTATCCAATCCCTGCCTCAGAGTCAAACTCATCGACGGAATGATTTCAGCCATCTTGGGATTCAGGCCCCATCCAGAGGCCAACCAACAGCTGCTTCATCCTCTGGAACAGCAACCTGGGTGAGTACATGGAAACTTGACTGATTTGACTTGATCCATAGCAGAATGTCTGCAGTATGATTTCTCCAAATGTCTCTATTTTGTGCTTGTTGATACCAATTGACAGTCCCAAAAATAAACACGCCATCCAAAGTGAAGTGGTTGAATGCATCTTAAATTTGCTATGGATCATGAACTATTAGTCTCAGGCAAAGTCGTAATCGAGGTTGTAACTTGCCTTTTTTCTCCAGGCTGCTCCTGAGCTCGACACACTCAGACGTCAGATGGAGGAAATGCAGACCATGATGAGGCTGACATTTGAACTCCAGCTTGACATGCAGAGGTCTATCAGACAGGAGGTGGCTGCTGCCCTCAGTGGCCAACATGGACAAGGTCAGAATAATAAGATTTTATTCAAATTCACCTCATTTCACTTAAAGGAAGGGTCAAAGATTGTTTTTTGTCAACGTAATGCTGATTCATTGGCCAAAGTTTATATCAAGACAATTACAATAGAAGTCACCAGTGAAAGTTTCAGCTGAATACAGAGTCCACTTGTTATGAAAACAGCAAATAACTGTCACAGTATTTTCATCAAGAATGTCAAATCCATTTGGCGAGGTGACAGCTGGTACCACTGCAACTCTGGTCGCAGCATCCATGAACGGACACCACAGAAATTTGAATTTTTAGTCAACTTCTGTGAAATGATTCATGCATGAATTGTTTTTCAGATTCAAATGTTTTGGGGTGAAAAATTTCCCACACAATGTTACTTTATGGGGGGAATCCTTTCTCAAAATAGTTTAAAACTTTTACCAAGTGCTTCTTACCAAGTAAGTTTTTATCAGGTCATTGATTTTGAGTATTTACCAATCTAACTTCCACAGTGCAAATTATTTATAGCTACTCACAACTCTACAAGCATGTGTTATTAAAACCCTCTTGCTGTCTGACCATTCAATACCATTCACTGTGGTTTTGAATGATAGATAAGCTATGCCAGCCTTGCAATATGATACCATGAGGGAATGCATGTACACAGTACACAGTTAGTTCTGTGCACAGTTGTGCCACCATACACAACTTTGGCAGTTGAATGGTTTCAAATGGTTGGTCAACTCACTTGAAAATGTTGCGAACAGTAGGAGGGTTAAAGGAGTGATGAGCTGTTATTTATGGTTGTGATTTGATATTTTGTAATTCTACAGTTCCCAGCACAGAGAGTGTCCACGGTGCTATGCCACCCAGCCAGCCTGCCAGTGAAGGTAACTGCGTCATCTGCTTGGAGAAGTCTGTGGACGCGGTCCTCTACCAGTGTGGTCACATGTGCTGCTGCTTAGCCTGTGGACTTAGACTGAAAGGGATGGGATCTCATTGTCCAATGTGCCGTGCACCTATCCGGGATGTAATCAGAGCATACCGATGCCAGATGGAATAAGTTATCATCATGGAAGAGCATTGTAAATCCTGGACGGTGCACTCTATGAATCATAGAATAGCGCACCGGTGTGGCTCACACCTATACCATGCCAAAAATGTAGCAAAGGGAGCCCTTCCAAAAAATATATATAAATAAATAATAAATTAATAAATAAAAATTTAAAGAAAGAAAATAAAGTATCTATTTACTCTAACACACTCTTCTGCTCTTGCACAGAAGACCCCCCCACACCAAAAAAAAAAAAAAAAATCTCTAAAGAGTTACTAAGATTCCCTGAAAACAATGAAGACACAATGGGGGTGGGGGAAACAATGAAGACACAATGGGGGTGGGGGAAACAATGAAGACACAATGGGGGTGGGGGAAACAATGAAGACACAATGGGGGTGGGGGAAACAATGAAGACACAATGGGGGTGGGGGGCAGGGTACACCATGACACATATCAAGCACCAAATGCTAAAACTGTGACCCAGATTTTTAGTTATTTTGCAACGCCTCAAAATATTTCATCATTGCAGTGGTAAAATGTTTACCTCAAGTTGTTGACTCTCGGTAAAAAATATGCTGCAATATTTGGTGATGATTATATTGATTTAATTGGATAAATTTGTGATTTCAATCCTAGCAGAGTCCAGGGTCAAAACATGAGGTCGTTGACATTTATACTTTTTATATTTTCATATTCTTATACATAGCTTATTAGTTATCGTCACAAAGACTACTTCGCAAATGCATGTTACTATCGCAAATTGAGGTGCATGATGGTCTTGACAAATTATTTGTCAATATCTAGACCACAATGCAGCTCATTCTGCAGCTCATTCTGCAGCTCATTCTGCAGCTACTGTAAAACGTAATATACTATAGTGTAACTGCAAACAAATATATATTTTCATATTATACAGAAGATATAAATTACTTTTGAAAGTTGTACAATGTATTAAAGTTGAGAGACTTTTAAAGTCTGATAAAGCAATTTGTAGCAATACCTGTACCATTCATATTTGTTTTGTTTAATACAAAATTAATCAAAAAAAAAAAAAAATATCCATGTATATAGTTTAATGCAAGTGCGGTGTTTATCATTAAATACTTTTAAATTCTTGTTGGATTAGAAAAAATATACTATTTCTTCTTTCTGTGAAATCCTTATAATATTTTATGAGAGCTTGTGGAAACTGGTGGATGAATTGAAGTGAACTGGGTACTACTACTGGAGGTGGAAAATGATGTCTTACTTCCAACCCCCCCCCCCCCCCCCCCCCCCCCCCTCCTAATGCTTTCCCTGTCCTTTGGGATTATTGAAATTTTTTAATTAAGAAAGAGGGGAAAATCATAAACAAAACATCTCAAAGCTATGTATGACTTTTTCATGTTATACTTTAGCAGAAATGGCCACAAATTAATGAGTATTATCGTGTATTTTCCTTGAGTTTTTCCCTTCTATTATTTGTTCATAAATTGAGATAAAAGGTTCAACTGTGGGTCAAGATACGAAAAGTTTCTTTAGCGGTTTGAAATAATTAGTTTCAGAAATAATAGTAAAAAGGAAAAGCTGTCAATAGAGGTCGCCCTTTAATCATTCCGTGAGGTCGATAGGAGGCGCTCGGGCGGGATCCGGGAAGGGACTGAGCTGTGCAAACTTCAAAACACACGTGGTGGACAAACAAACTTCATTTCATCATTCTGGTGAAGTTTTCAGACGTAAGAATTGTTTTTATTCGTTGCATCAATGAAAGTTATTTGTACATTTTCTATTTTCCATTATTCGTTATTCTTGGTCGGTCGAGAATTCAGTGCATTTGTCTAAGCCTATGCTTGAAACAGTTTCTTGTTTTTTACTTCGAGTCGGTCGACTCCGAGAGTGACCAGACAGCCAGACGGACGAGTTCACCCAGTAACGGTCCGATTTATCTGGAGGTTCGAGTGGTGCTGTCTACGTCTGTCCTTGCTCTATGGTCTGTTGTAACCCCAATTAGGGCCAATCCACTCTGTATCCTTGGCCCTAGCGCGACTGCAAACCTAATCTTGTGCCCCCTTGATCTGCAAAGATCTGCATCTTGAAACTTACCGATTGAGTGCCAATATACTTGTAAATAATAACCGGACAGGTGATATTCGTTTAAAAAACATAACAGATTTTGAGGGAAAATTGATTGCTTTTCGCGTCGCGGTTGTGAATTTTTGTTCACATAACACACCCGGTCATAACACCTTGCGCGTAAACCATGATTTGTCTGGTTCCCTCAACAACTCCACAACATTTATACGATCAACTGTTACGATCTTGTTGGACCAGACTAATGCTGAGTAAATCAGTCTGGTCCCCATTAAATTACAGCAGTTGATCGTATAAATGTTATAAAATGTATGACATCATCATAATTTCTTATCCAGACATTTAGATTTATAAGTATGTGCTAAGTTTAAAACTTTACAGCTTGCAACTGGTTTTCAGCCAACAAGTTATACTCCTTTTTGGATTATACTCCTTTTTAAAGTCTGGATATACTGGCCTACTAGAAATAGATTCATCTTATATCAATAAAGACATCAATGGTCTTCTATCTAGCCAGGATGCCATCCTTTGTAAAACTACCCCAATGGAGATATACTTGTATCCTGATTCAACCCTATTCCCCAATGAGGACATCAATTGAGGTTCCAGTTTTTGTGTAATTAGATTTCTCTTTAATGCATTTATTGCCTCTTCTTTCTCTATTTCAGTTAGTAAGTTCATAGTCATTTCAGTGACACCTGAACAAAGAGCTAGCAACGAGCATTGGCTAATGTTGAATATGGTCCATCGGACAACAATTATTGTGAAGTGCTTGCAGGCTAACTAAGTCATCAATTCTGTATTCTCAGAGTTTGTTAGACTCCACAACATCACTACTAGAACTGTCAGCATTGCAGTGGTGTTCTTGAGCATAATAAAGATTAAAGGTGACCAGTGGTGTTCTTGAGCATCATAAAGATTAAAGGTGAGCGATGATAAATAATAAAAAAATAAGGTGAAAGTATCCAAGCTGGCCCTATATCAACTTGTACCTCATATATTTTGGTCTGAAGATTCAAATTTGATTGAATCACTTTTTCAGAAAAACTGCCACCTGATAGCACCTTTAAGGGTAATTAGGGCAGCAGAAAGAACCACACTTCACATTTACTCAAATTTGGTTATGGGGTGATTTTGGCTCAACAAGCTGAAATTTGAAATTTAAGCTCCCTCCGATAAATAGTTTTTGTGCTCTGACACTCCCTTTCTCAACAATTTTGGTCAAAATGAGCGCGACTGCCAATATTCAAACAACCATATTAAAAAGTCGGTAACTTCTTTGTCAAATTGGTTGATATTGATGTTTTTGGAAAGGGAATTGCATTTGGAAACCAAATCTGTCATTATTTTTCATGTAGGAACATTTTGAGGTATGATGACTTTTTGACCTTTATTTTGATCTTGAATTTGACCTTGTGGATCACGTGAAACAGATAGCCACAGTTTGTGAAAATGTGAAACAAGTTTCCCAAAATAGTGTTGAATTTGTTGGAAACAAAGCAACCAATCATGATATTTTTTTTTCAATTGAAAGTTTGCAGTTTATCAACACTAAACCTACACAGATCTGGCCTACAGAAAAGAATACCGCCCTCTGTTGACTCTAATTGTAGTAGTTATTAAAAGGACATAATGACCCATGCCAGTTTTAAAAAAGGCCCTGACAGTTATCCCAATAATGCCGCCCTCTATCTGGAATTTGTACTGTATCTATGAAAAAATAACAAACCTGTTCTGCGGTGAACTTTTGTTTGTAAAAACATTTTCCTTCCCGTGAGGATTCCTGTGGGAGATTTACAGTTGATTGAACTTAGGCTTTCCTGGTCATCTCTTCCCATGTGCAAAATAATTCATAAAATAGCTTCATGGGATTATCTTCTTTGCACTACCTCCATGCTTGGACCAAGAAGTCAATCTGTTATGAAAACTTGACCTTATTTCACAAGAACCGGACCACTACCTTATCTTTAATCATAGAAACTTGTTTTTGATACCATAGCAACTGTATGCGTAGGAGCATTTGATATTCATTCCTGTGTTGCCATGGAGTTGTTGTTTGTATAGTATGACATTCTTAAAGAAAAAGGACTTTTTGTATTTTGTGGAACTTGACTTAATGCAGTTAATCAGGTTTCTATCAATGTTAAGGAGTGTTGTTTGAACACCGACAAGTATTATGGGATGTTTGTGATAACAAAGAGGAAATAAATAATTGTGTTATGAAAGAGAAAAATATTACCAATTACTCCAGATAGTAAAACGATACTGCTTTCTGGGCATTGACAGCGACTCTTTTAGCATCAATTTGATGATAGGGTTTTAAAGTTGTCTCTCTGCAAGTTCTTCATCTGACATTTCATAATTTTCACTGAGATAAAATCACTAAAAATAAAAGGTTTCTATAAGAACATGAAATTAAAAAGACAGAATATTAACAAAATCTGAAGCCAGTGATTTACTTATTATGTAGTTTCAAATAATTTACAGTAGGAAAACAATTGACCCCTGGAAAGTGTCTTTGTGAACTGGTTGCAGGTATCCCATTTGGGGACATTTAAGTCCTCATTTGGGGAATAAAAGGTTGAATCGGGATACAAGTATCACCATTGGGGGAGTTTTACAGAAGATGGCATCCTGGTTTGATAGCCATCGATGTTTTCTTTGGGTTAAGATGGATCTGTCTCTAGTAGGAGTATATCTAGATTGGGGTATTGACTGTCAATTAACTATTTCTAGCTATTTCTCATGGTTGAAAAGTCAAATTGGAAAAGTGAAACTCACAGTTATTTAACTCACAGCTATTGCCTTGAAAGTACATTAAACTCATTGTTTCATTATTGAGTACCAGTACTTTTATAATTCTATATCATAAAAATTAAAAAGTTTTGTATGCTCATTAACTCATATCCACCTGACTAGTTTCCTTAAGGAGAAATCTTGAATTATACCCCAAATATAAACAGGTGCTCGCATGATTCTGTTATTTTAAAGATGCTGAAGACAAGGCTTTGACCATAGCTGTTGTTATCTCTATGGGCTACCATTCTCATTCATGTATTTGACCCCAAATGATAAAAATACAACAAAATATGCATCTCTATTGAGTCAGCAAACATTTGAAGCCCTTTATTGTGATTGACAAAGCAAGAAAAGAAAAAAAACCTGCCTGGGAAAAATGTATGCTGGGGTTTAGATATGCATCTGTAACTTGATTTAATTAGGACCAGTGTATCCTAGCATGCTACAAAGGACAAGAACAGGCCGTTACATCCACCTGGCTAGGTTTGTTGAGTAATGGATAAAGTCAACAACCCTTAATTTTGAATGACAGTGGTCTTAGTTTTTGTAACAAAACCCTTGATTATTGTAATAGAAATCTTGTTACATTAGTTGAAGTTTTGTTTTCTCTCTCTACAAATGTTTTATTCTAATGACACATCATAATTTTTCTATTACTACAGTAAAATTAACAGCTGGAACAAAACAACAAATACATTCTTAACACCTTTATTATCAAGTAAAGAAAATTAACCAATTGGTTGAGGTTTTCTTAAGTGGGGAATCAGCATTTTTGTTGAAATTCTGTTTTATTACAAAAAAACTATAAATTTACCGAGGCCCCTATTTTATTTACGACATCTTTAATGCCCAGCACTACTCAGTACAAATGCTAATAAAAAACATATCACAGTAAACACCATCAAAATTGTTAAAAGATAAGTCAAAAGGAACCAAAATATGTTAAACAAAAAGATTAAAAATGCAAATTACTCATTTGAGCTTGAAATGTGCTCCTTGATATGTTTGTTATAAGTCGTAATAGTTGGCAAGTTTTTAATGGCAAGTGGAAGATCATTCCATGTCCTGGCTCCAGAGAACTTGAAGGAACGTTTGCCAATTTCCGTTCTTATGACTGAGTGACCGATATTATTATTGGTATTTGATCTAGTGTTATAAGAGTGGGTATTCATCTGGGATTGTATACCAGTCCACATAATACTCTGGAGCTAGACCATAAACACACTTGTACGTTACTCGTTAGAATATTTATAAAATACTCAGCCCGCTGACGAACTTGCATCCATATGAGCTCAGTATATAAATCATTAACATGTACATTTTTGACCTTGCAATCCAATTTCAATCTTGCTGCCCAGTTTTGCACAATTTGAATTCTTTAACATACTTATCAGCTCCATCTGATGAATACATTCAAACTTTTGCGTTTGTTTCTCTGACACTGATAGAGTAACAACTGGGCTATGGGTAGTTGAACATTCCAACCAGGCACCATCAGCCACATTCATCCAGATTGTGAGATTCATACAGATGTTCAATTATATCAAAAATAGGAAAGCAATCTAAAAATGTATATTTATGTATGTAAACATGCCCCCGAGTGCCCCCCCTCCCACAGAAAAGATTTGCGATAGTGCTCACAGAAAAAGAAAATAAAAAACGGGGGGGGGGGGGGGGGGGGGGGCGGGGGGGGGGAATGCGTGTTTGTATAATCTAATGTTGTGAACTATGAAACCTGTGGTTTATTATTTGACTTCAAATGTCAGTACTTTTGTTGAGCGCTTTAAGGAGGGATGGAATGCAACTCTTCCTGTTCCAACCAGTCCAGCATTTAGTAGACTAGGGCACGCTATGTTTACTGACATCAGGCTTGGTTGAATATAGGTTAAACATGGTACGAAATAGGACACAGTCAGAATGATGACCAGGCTGTTCTTCAAGATTAACAAACTCTCCTGTAATTCCTATTTTGAATTAACGAGAGGGTCAGTAATGGCTTATGTTTTCAACAGATGTTGTCATCAGAGAAATACCAATCCGAACCGAATGCTAAATTAAAAAAACTGACCATTATGGGAATGAATACATTATTATCTCATACCAGTGCTTAAAGGTGATCACAGTACAGTAACTACTGATGTAAATATTAATGCTGGTATGCCTACTCTCTTCGAATCAAGATAAAGTGCAGCACTTGAGAATGCTTGCCAACTGTTGATGGGCTTAATATGTTTGAATATATGCATCAGGTAATTACATTTGTAATGTTAAAATTACTGCTTTTATGCTCACTCACTTTGAATCAAGATATGGTACAACATTGGTAATGTTGCTCCTATGGTATGCTTTCTTGCTTTGAAACAAGATTTGAATCAACATAATTGGTACAACATTGATAATGTCGCTAGTATGTATTATTCTTTGAATCAAGATAAAGTATTCTGGATGAGAGTATATCTGCTGCTATGATGTATTCTCCATGATTTGATTGCACGACACACCCAGTGGTAATGAAAGTCCTTCACTCAATCATGAAGTTTGCTCTTTTATTCAATACTCATTCAAACTAGTATGCATAACAAACAAACAACATTTCACAGTCAATCTTGGGTTGAACAAAGAAAAGTAGACTAGAGCAGATTTGAACCAACAACCTCCGGATTAACGTGCCAGCGCTCTACCAACTGAGCTATCTAGCCTTGTTGGGTGTCTCCCTATTTTGTCAATCTTTGTTCTGGGGGTGCCAATCAAACAAAGATATATTGACATAGGGCTAGATAGCTCAGTTGGTTGAGCGCCGGCAGGTTATTCCGGAGGTCGTTGGTTCAAATCCCACTCTAGTCAACTTTTCTTTGTTCAACCCAAAATCATTTAAATGTACCCGGTCAGATTCCCTTATGGTTTATTATTTGATATCAGTCAATATTTCAATAACATTTTTTTCATGAATCTTTTGTTGGTTTGTATATTCGGTCTTATTTTAAATTGTGGTAAACTCTTCATAGTACAACTATAGGTCCCCCCCCCCCCACCCATTTTCTTTTATAGAATTGAGGACATTTCAGACCTAACTCTTTTCAGATAGAGAAAAATATTCACATCAGTTTGATTTTTTAATTTTGAAATTTACAAAAAGATCTTTAATATCAAAGCTTTGGGACAAACAACCAGAATATGGATCATTATTATGTGTGTCCTTCTACAATGGATCAGAAATGATGGCGCCTGAGGTTTGAAAAGAGAGTTTGGTTCTTGAATAGTCACGGTCTATCAATCACATGGTTAGATATATCATTAAACTATCTACATGAATGAGTCAATGGGCTCCACACCCAGACACTACAAGGCCAGTAAATTCATATATTTCACTTGATGCTATTGTTGTTGGCCATACATAATCCCAGAAACCCATTTTAAATTCAATCCCCCAGGGCTTGTGTCTGATGAGGTGTGTCTGAGTTTGGAGTCAGGCAGCTGACAACATTAACTATGACTGCAGTCCCAAGTTAAGTCACCAAAGTTATGACTTAAAAATTGTGCAAAAAACAGTTAATGGCCTGACGTTTCAACCCTAGCAGAGTCTTTCTTGAAGGCTAAACGAAAGACTCTACTGGGGTCCAAACGTCAGGCCATTAATTATTTTTTGCATTTATTCCATAGGTTCTTTTGGTCGGTAAAGCAGTTTTCAACAGAACTCTATTTTCTCACTTTAGATTTGTACTACATCCCAGGTCAAAAGTCACAATTCTGTAAATCATAAGAGGGTAAAAATAATTCTCAGGTAATTTTTGTTCAGATAATAAGTATCAAAACCTTTAAATAAAAAAAAGCTAAAATCCACTTTGACAGATTACTTAATTTTATGGGGCCAGAAATTAAAACAACCCTTTCATTATTAGAGACATTTTATTGTAAACCAAAAATATATGACACTAATAATCTCAATTGAAGAGTTGTCACCTAAAATTAAAGCTTGATTGATTGCTTGATCTAAATTTGGGTGTGCCCCCCTCCACAATTTTCCAACCCCCCCCCCAATATAAAGTCCAAATCATGTCATGCCGTCAAAAAGGAAAGACAAAAAAACATGATGTGATTGAATCAAACCCTGTGTTTCAATCTCATCTTGATGACAACCCAAGTTGTTATAATGTTGTATTTTCACTTCCATCAATGTGATTGAATCAAACCCTGTGTTTCAATCTCATCTTGATGACAACCCAAGTTGTTACAATGTTGCATTTTCACTTCCATGAATGTGATTGAATCAAACCCTGTGTTTCAATCTCATCTTGATAGCAACCCACGTTTTTATAATGTTGTATTTTCACTTCCATTAACGTGATTGAATCAAACCCTGTGTTTCAATCTCATCTTGATGACAACCCAAGTTGTTATAATGTTGTATTTTCACTTCCATTAATGTGATTGAATCAAACCCTGTGTTTCAATCTCATCTTGATGACAACCCAAGTTGTTATAATGTTGTATTTTCACTTCCATTAATGTGATTGAATCAAACCCTGTGTTTCAATCTCATCTTGATAGCAACCCAAGTTTTTATAATGTTGTATTTTCACTTCCATCAATGTGATTGAATCAAACCCTGTGTTTCAATCTCATCTTGATAGCAACCCAAGTTTTTATAATGTTGTATTTTCACTTCCATCAATGTGATTGAATCAAACCCTGTATTTCAATCTCATCTTGATGACAACCCAAGTTGTTATAATGTTGTATTTTCACTTCCATCAATGTGATTGAATCAAACCCTGTGTTTCAATCTCATCTTGATGACAACCCAAGTTGTTATAATGTTGTATTTCCACTTCCATCAATGTGATTGAATCAAACCCTGTGTTTCAATCTCATCTTGATGACAACCCAAGTTTTTATAATGTTGTATTTTCACTGCCATCAATGTGATTGAATCAAACCCTGTGTTTCAATCTCATTGAATAATAACTTTTCATGCTGTATTACATTAACTTGAAACAGAGCCATGCATTGTAAATAATTCCTCTTGCTAAATAACTTTAGTAAGGTGTAAGCCTCCATGCATGTTTAATATGTAGTTGAACCTCATCTTTAGTCCCAATACAAGATGGCAATTATTGACATTCTTGATGTATACAGAATGATGGTGATGTAAAAAGCCTACCACAGGACACATATAGATCACCTGATTGACTTTTAATTCCTGTTGAATCCATTTTTGATTTTTGACCATTTAAAAAAATACAGTTGCAAGGCCGTCTGAAAATTTTATGAAACCATATCTATTCATGCACATCAAAAAACAAATTAGTGATATGTCCAGCGGACTCGGACCTTAGTACTAAATGTCCCCACCATATGGATGTGAGTCATTAATTTTACAGAAGATGGATTCCCATTAAATTACTCCAGCCACTCCGACGCCCAGCACAAGGCCAAAATGTATAACAATATAATACCTGTACTTTAACCAAGGCCCAACAAAAGTGTCCCTCATAAATGTAGATTGTATGAGAGAAAAGAAGTAAACTAAAGGGGTCAGTGGTTCCGCTTGAACCTTGTTTGTTTTCTTTTTGTTAAGAGGAGAGGACAATTCATGTGTAGGTGGGTGACTATGTTAGTTTGGTAAAGTGGGAGGGTAACAAAAGATATGAAACACAGAGCAAAGGATGCCTAGCTTTGTTCATTACTATAGAGATTTGAATATGTTCAAATTGAACGGAACAGAAAGTGTGGACTGGGGTGTTGATTTGTTTAATTGTTCCGTCACAGTGGTCTGAAACAGAGGATAAGAATAAACAACATGTGACTGTGACCTTATCAGTTTGTGAGGCTTTTGAGTAATAATCAGTATTGAGAACTAGATTCTCAACAAATAATTCCCTTTGCTAAATTTTAAACAGTGTAAATAATTTAAATAAACCCCCTTTACCTAGTGTTTGTTTTTTAAAGTTTGGAGCAATTTAGAAAACATCCTTACATACCAGCCATGTTTATTCTCGTTGTATGCCTTGTTCAATCTGACTCCAAGGCTTTTCTTCTTCCAGCTGTGCCCACCTAATTTCTCTTCCCTAGTTTATGCCCACCTATTCCCTATCCAACCCTCCTCTTAAATATCCCCACGTCCCCATGATCACCTCACCCCCTCTCTCTCTCTTCCTCAGTGACATCAAGTAACCCATACTTCTTCCTCACGGACTCCATTGATATTTGTTCTCCTCACTGCCTGCAAGATACTCCCTCTACATCAATGTGTTGTCACATTTCTCCCCTCCTTTCTACTGTGGCTTAGAAATGGTCATGTGACCCATTGACCCCAGGATGGTCATAGCCGAAGGGATTGATGTAGAATATAGGTTGGTCAGTCAGGTCAATCAACTCCTTCCACTCTGGTTAGTTTGAAGCTGATGGAGTGCATGCTCGGAGCTCGGTAATCATAGTTACTAAGACATGGTTATGGCTCCAAGACAGTATGAGTGTCCGTCAGATTCATTTGATATGTGAGGAAAACATGTACAGTGTAATACAATATGAACATTGTGAAGACGATATCACTTTGCAATTCTGGATTTCTCCATCTTATCATAGACTCCTCAGCCTCCGTAGTGGATCTATATTTGTATTACCATGCTAGAAGATGAAAGGACTTCATTTAATTTGAAATCCAACAGCGTGAGATGTCTGTTTGTACAAATATCTGATTGATGATTAGTATTCCTACTCAGAAGAAACGTAGCTGAGGTGAGGAAGATGATTTTCTAAAATGTTCCCTCCTTCCTTCCAATTTAGGTTCATTTCTTTGGCCTTTGCCTACTTGGTGGATCAAGCTGTACTTTACCAGGGATTGAATTTGGGGGAGGGAATCTACATTACAGCAAGCCATAAAGCTCAAAATTGTATACAAGACCAGAACCAAAATGAGAAAAAACATATATTTAACATAAACGCTTTTTTTTTTAAAGCACTGGGAGAAGATTGATGTCATTTGTCTTGAAATGGGTAACTTTACTTCAATACTCAAAAGAATCTAAAGATATTTATCAGAATTAAAGTCAACATTTTAACATAGTTTGCTTTTTTATAAGTAAAGATGTAAAACAATGAGGTTTTATTGTTCAATTTAAAAACAAGACCGGTGGACTTCTCCATTGGTGAATTTACTAGCCTGATGCTAACATCACTGGCCTTAGGCCAGCAGTCCAGTGTTGATATTGAGCCCTGCCTTCATTTTGGTGAATTTACTAGCCTGATGCTAACATCACTGGCCTTACTTAGGCCAGCAGTCCAGTGTTGATATTGAGCCCTGCCTTCATTTTAAAAGTACATTTCTTTTATGTTTGGTCACAATTTATCCCTCTATGGTCATTTGGGAATTTAAGCAATCTTTGGTTTTTCACAACGGGATTAAAGTTTCAAATATAGTTGTCTATACTCACTGGAAAAGGACAGGAGGAATTAGTCATTTTCCTTTTTGTACTTTTGTCTGGTTATACACCTTCATTTATGTTCCAACACCCCTAGTAGTATACTTTCCTAATCCTTACCCTAATCTTAATCCTTACCCTAATCCTAGCATGTAAATCATGAGGACATTTTCGGAACATAGGGTTGTCGGATCATTGGGGTGTCGGAACATAGGGATGTCAGAACATACGGATGTCGGAACCTGGGGACGTAGGAACATAGGAATGTCGGAATATAGGGTTGTCGGAACATAGGGTTGTCGGAACATAGGGATGTCTGAGTATAGGGTTGTCAAAACATAGGGACGTCTGAACATAGGGACGTCAGAACTTAGGGACGTCGGAACATAGGGACGTCGGAACATAGGGACGTCGGAACATGGGGTTGTCAGGATATTGAGCAGTGACTTCTTTTCCATTCAGGAGATCTGAGTGAAAGTAATCATTATTGGTTTCCCGCTCCCACAAAATGTAATTTTCTCTGCAAACAGTAAGGTGACATCATGGTCAATGTGGTATTTGTTTTTGGACCATGCAAGGGAAAAACTTGGTTATTTTACTTCAATAAAAATGCAAAACAGAACGCAGGGCGCCAAGTCACTTAAAAAATTTACTTGTGGAAATTTGTACTGTGCATTGCTTGATATCGTCTATTGTGACTTCTGCATGTACAGGTTATGTGTTTAGCTACTTCAAAACATTTTCACTTCATTTCTTTGCTCATATTTTTACCAGTTTTAAAAACTAATTTTGAGACAAAAACCTCTAAAATTTACTTCATATCTGACTTTTTTTTAAACCTTAAGATCTCTTTGAACTCTTTACTGGAAAACCCAACAATTATGCTTTTGAGCACAGAATCACTCATTTACTGTCATTATTAATTCTTTATATGAACTGCTCTTGTTGCTTATTTGTTTTAATGACAAAAAAATTGAAAAAATGTGTTTATTTTGAGAGCATGGAAAGTATCTTTAAGGTTCAAGGGACAGCCATTGTGACCAATCAAATATTATGCCAGGTCAATATATTTTTAGAAACATGATTGTTCAGCAAAGAAAAGGTATGTTCTTAAAGTTAACCACAGAATTGTAACTTTGAATTTTTAGCCTCCTTTAAAAAGAGGTCTGCTGTAAATGTTATGGTTATGGTTACTGTCTTTATGAGTAAAGTTACTGCCGCTGTATACCCCAGACCTAAAGACTGGCCCACCGCCCCCACCCCAGACCCAAACACAGGCCCATGAGGTTACTACCCCCATGCTGTCCCCATTCAAAAAATCATTCAAAAAATCATTCAAAAGTATATTATTGGAGTAGTTTACTGGTCCCTCTCAAAACCCCAAAGGGCAAACGAGAAGGAAAACAAGAGTGGTTACTACTCCCTCCCCCGGTTAAGAAACGCCTGAAGCCTTCAGCATTGAGGAAACTAAAGTGCGCCCCCACAGAATTAGAGCGCACATCAAACTTGTATTTGTCGTCAAATAGCGTGCAGCAGCGAAACACTTCACATACCCCCGAAAGGTACCTCCTGGGCCACTCTACCATAACAGCATGTTCCCTCCATGACCTGTCACTGATTGAAGAATCACGAGTGCCCTAGGGGATTGGGAATTGGGAATTGAAGCATTGAAGTGAATAGTGACGAACAATCATTTATGTGGTTTAGATGTAATGCGCCATCACGTATAATGAATAGTATCATTATTCATGTAGTGTATGTGCTGCTTCACGATATTCGCTTTAAACATCAATTGCCTGTGTACATCATTATACGAGAGAATTGCCTCCTGGGATCAACTCACTTTTAATTTGTAGTACATTAAAAGCGTTTGAAAGCAAGGTGAGTGCTAATCCCTGAGTCATGAGTTAGTTGTAGGTTTTCTGGTGATTCATGAATCTTTCGTTGAGTATGGTAGCAAGCCCATAAAAAAAATGGGCCCCATATGGGTCCCATATGGGCCAGAATATGGGCCCCATGTGGGGATAACCCATATGGGGCTCTGTGGATCCTGCACCTGGGATTCATATGGGGCCCATATGGGATGGCCCATAACCCATATGGGATGGCCCATATGGGTCCCATATGGGCCAACATATGGGGCCCATAAGGGTCCCATATGGGTTGGCCCAGATAACCCGTCTGGGATACATCTGGGGCCCATCTGGGTTATCCCATATGGGCATTACCAGGGATTCGTATGGGCATTCTGGGCCAAAATAAGGGTCCCATGTGGGTAGCGTACATATGGGGCCCATGTGGGGCCCATATGGGCCAGCCCAGATAGCCTTATAATATATTCAAGTAATTATTTAATGTTAATGATAAGTCTAATTATATGAACGATTACATGTATACTAATCTACAATACCACTAAATACAAACTATATTACTCATTTATAATATGGTGTATAAGTATATATATACCTTTACGTACCGGGCATGTATTATATATATAGTCCACAAACTGAAGACCTACAGTCATGGTTAACAGTTTTTTAATTAAAAATGTCATTATTTGAATTAGCTTGTTTTAAATGAAATCGTCTAATTGTAAATTTTATGTATGTATTTTTCTTATAGACGAATATCTTACAAAAAAGTACAAAAACAACTTTACAGAGCTAAATTTCACTAAATTGTTTTTAAAAATTATTAAAAACACACTACTTCAATGCCCTGTCCCATAAATTTGCATATTGCCAATATGGGTTTGCCCAGGTCTTACCCATATCGTACCCATATGGGTCTTTGCATATTCTAACCCCAAAGTTTGCTTAGGTCGTGCTTATAGGATAACCAAATGAACCTTTTCATATCAATGCACACAAGGGATTGCTTAAAGGTAATTCCTAATCTTATGTGGGCCTTTCCATAAATGTTTCATCCAAGTTTTTTCCGGAGAAAATTACAAAATCCATTGGAAGGGTCATAAATCCTTGGGTTTGCTAAACTAGACAACTATATTCTAAACTATAATATTAACCCTGTAATGGCCGAGGTCTTTCTTTGTATTATCTTTGCCCAGGTCTTTTTAATACCACCCATATGAGCCTTCCTGCCCATATGGGATTGTCCATATTTTTCCACTATTTGGTCTTTTGAATCTTAGCCCATATGGGAATTAAATGCCCATGTTTTCCCATATGATAACCACACGGGACAATGCATATTTTGCCCATATGGGCTAGCCCATGTTTTCCCCATCTGATACCCATATGGGCCAATTCATTTTGTGCCCATATGGGGCAATCCCTTGTTTTCCCCATATGATACCCATATGGGCCACTTCATATTCTGCCCATATGGGATTGCCCACATTTTCCCCATATGATACCCATATGGGCCGTTGCATATTCTGCCCATATGGGAATGCCCATGTTCTCCCCTTATAATACCCATATGGGACAATGCATATTTTGCACATATGGGCTAGCCCACGTTTTCCCCATATGATACCCATATGGGCCACTGCATATTCTGCCCATATGGGATTGCCCATGTTCTCCCCATATGATACCCATATGGGACACTGCATATTTTGCCCATATGGGCTAGCCCATGTTTTTCCCATATGGGCCCCATATGGGAATATTCCCCATAACCCACACCCATAAGGGCCCCATATGGGTACCATATGGGTTGGCCCAGGTCCATATGGCCCAGATATTTCCCATATGGGCCCCATATGGGCTTGCTACCTGATTACAAATACCCTTTCTGGACTTGCGAATTATCTTTTAGTTCTGCTTGTGAACTAATGAACTTTGATTTTCGAGTATGAGATAAAGAAATTCTGTTGCTCAATCCGTCTATTAATAAACTCATAAATCTTTAATTTGAGTTTTGAATTTTGAGTCTTGAGTCAATAAGACCTTAATCCCAAGTCTTGAGTGAGTCAATCTTGAGTCATTGATTGCTCACGTTAAAGTCATTTTCAAAGTGGCACCAACAGCCTTGATGAGACAGGCTCTGTACCAAAGTTCCCACATTTGTACCATTTTTGTGGCATCAGTGCTTTGATACTTATCGTGATTTTCGACCACTGAATAAAAACCCAAGTTTATGGAATTTCACGTAACTGCAAAGGTCGATCAATGAAGTCTCTTGTTTTAGTAATTGGATTTTAAAAGGTTGACATTAAATACCTGTTCAAAATGCTATAAAATTTAAAGACAAGTCAGCTTGACCAACTCCATAAATGTTCAAGACATTTCCTCTGTTGATGAAATAAACCTCAACTGAGAATATGTTCCCATAATCTTAAAAACATATTTCTAGGGATAATTTCAAGGTGCCTTCTAACTAGCAATGTCCATCAACCTTGCCATAGTGCACATTTGGTCATATATCTGGCCCTGCAATAAATCAAATCTACAGCTGGTCCGACTGGTTTTGTTTGTTTCACCTCTCTTTCCGAACCTTGTAAACTTAGTAAAGGTATCTGGTGATGTCAATTTCACATGACTCTGTCCCCTGCAGCATATGCTAATTTACTGTCCCAATTAGGTCTTAAGCCCTGTCAGACCAGCCAATGAAAACTCCCTTTGACATCTCCACGAACCAAGTTAGGCAAATTTTGTTTCCTTTTCCTAGTTTCTGGTGTAAAACTACATACATAAATCTGAAGGTGATGGGAACAAGGGGTTGGCTAGGAGTAATATTGTGTCAATCTGGGGCACCCTTAGCAACAGTTCAGAGGTCAGAGGCCTATAAATCGTTACAGGCAAACCCTTTCATATTCCCCCGATACACCTCAGGTCAAACACATCCCTAAAAATGCAAAATGTCATGTATAGGAAATGATACAGTGCCTATGACCAACCAGTCCACCCAGATGGAGCTCATTTAGGCTATGAGTGGAGAGAGGTCACTTTTTGCCAGTATTCTAATGTACATGTACATGTACACATGATGAATGGCCAACTCTGCTAGCAATGATAGCAGTAATGGTCACTCTACTTTAAATTATGACCTAGGTCACATTCTGAATAGAGCATTGAAAATGCTTCCAGTAAACAACAGAAGCTCGCTCAGAGTTTTTAGTTTCTACGTGGTGGGTAATCTAACCTAGGAGGATTGTAATCTTGTTAGTACAAGGTATACATTTTGTAGATGTTTTAGGGTCATTTGTCTGTGGTTAAAAATTTTGTTCCTACAGTGATTATGAGAATTCACCACATGTAAATTACGTTTTGATAAATATTAATGATCTTACCAGAGCCTGAATGTCATACTAGGCTGGTAAATATTGTCTTGCTAAATAAAGTAAAAGCTATCTCAGTTGGCTTATAACAAAGCAATTTACATAAGACACCAAATAAAAATGCTCCATACATTCGCTTAAAGGTATTATACAGGATTGGTAGAGCTGACAAAATAATCACAGACAGTGTTCATGTTTTGTGTAATCAACCACATACATGAAATAACAAACCTGAAATAACAAACCTGTGAAAGTTTGAGCTCAATTGGTCATCCAGGTCACGAGAAAATAGTGAAAAGAGACCTTATGTGTTTTCTGTTTTTCAATTATCGAGTTTATTATCGCGCGCGATAAAAACTATTGTTTTACTCATTACTCAGAAACGATAGCATTTTAGGCAGAAATATTTAAAGGAACCCTTTCTACCATTACTTACTTTAAATCATGTAAGTTATGTGTGAATCTGTGAACATTTGTGTTTTTCGATCTTACCAATAGTGTACAGGGCCTTTAATTTCAGAATCTGAATCACTATTTAAATGAAAATACATATTTAAAAGCTACTAAAAATGTCCTTGTTAAATGCACATAAACTAAACTCAATCCATTTGGGATTTCTAAGGAAACGAACTCAGGTAAGCACAAAGACTATTATACACATAATATTTACTCCATCTATAAAACATGCATAAAAAACTTGCATTTTCATAACACACTCAACAATTAGTAGGTTATTTATTCAGCCTTCTGTTTTTTTGTTTTTTTTCTTCTTTCAGATCCAAGTTTCTTTGTTTCTAAAGGGAGAGCTGGAGATTATACCTTTGTTAATTACTCCAAAAATTAATGACCATAAAAACTTACTGGTAAACAGCACTGGAGAGCTGTTTTTACTATAAAATATTGTGAGAAACAAAGCCCTGGCCTTTGAAGTAATGTAGTTTTATAGAAAGAGGTGATTTTTCACCCCAACAATTTGAATCTAAGAAAGGCTTCAGGCATGAAGCCTTTCGCAGGCATCTCCTGAAATCACACAATTCTATGCAACAAGGGTGATTTTTTTCTTTCATAATTTTCTTGCAACTTTCTTGTCAAAATTTTCACAGGTTTTTAATTTTATGCACATGTTGGGATACACCAAGTGAGAATACTGGTCTTTGACAATTACAAAAAGTATACCCTGCTTTTGAAATCTTGTTTGATGTACAAACTGAAAGGTGTTAACATTTGAGATAAATCCTGGTTTTCCCTAAATATATTTTAAATGTCAATGATTCCTAATATATATTTAGGGAAAAATTTTAAATAAAAAGTGTTCTTCTTAGGTCAGCACAACATTATTTACAGTCATTTTATCTTCCAGTTTATTACTTGATACATAAAAAATTTAAACTGTGAGGTATAAAAGACATTATTTACATAAGTTTTGAAAGTTTGCATGGTGGAGATACAATCTAGTAATGTTTGCGGTAACGCCATGAGTAGGATTTGAAACTTTGCATGGTGGGAACACAATCTAGTTGTTTATAATATTATTTAAAAAAATGTATCAGTGTAGGAGGTTCTTCATCATATGAATTTACATATTTCTAAAATGATAAAGTAGGTATAGTTAAAATAATGATTTCTTTTCTTGGTAAATAGTCAATACAATACGATAAATAGTCAATACGATAAATAGTCAATACAAAATACTAATTTGTGCCCCAAAGTCATGGACAGGTTATTGATTAGTGTAACCTGAAAATTCTAGTGGAGGATCATTCGTTGTGGAAGGAAACATGAGAACGACATTTCATGTTAACATGAGGGTGACCTATTATGGGACATACCACAACAAGAAATGAATGTGGTTGTTGGGCTCGGTTTGTCGCAATTAAAATTAATTATGTCAACATGAGTGAGCTTGCTATGCTAAAAGCGACTGTAGCTAAACAGGTTTGTATTGCATTGCATTTAGACAACAAAAGCATCGCTTAATAATCCAACTGACCCAATCCTTTAGTGGACTTATCAAATGACCTTCAACTTGTTCCAGTTTGAACTATCATGCAGCGCTTTCATACTTCACTGGTCTCGGCTTCGCAGGAGTAGTGATCATACAAAAGAAGTCTCTCTATTGTATGTGTGACTCCAAACAGAAAATGACCTGGGAGGGGGGGAGGATGGTGTGTATGCATTCATCATGATTTCAGCCATTTGGTTTCCAATTAAACCACTAGCCTTGACCTCTTGGTAATAATTTTCACCCTCTGATTAGTGTTTGATTCAAATCTACTTCAATGGGAGGGAAATATCCTTGTCGCTATGTGGTCACTGTTACATTAATTAAATGGGCATGAGAATATACGCAGGGGTTGTTGAAAAGCTTGGCTTGTTTATGTCTTTCCTCCGGCAAAGGCAATGATGAAATAAGAAATGATTAAGATGGACTTGGCATATAGCCAGAAACGGGGTGAACAAAACCTGCGGAATCTTAGGATGTTTTTGAGGGATATGTCAGGAAACTTTAGCATCATTGAATACCCCTAGGAACGACTAATAGTCGAAGAGGAGTTAAAGATGGGGTCTTCTATAAATAAATACATAAATAACACATGAACGTAAATCCTTACTGAATTGCAAAATATGTTTTTGAATGCATATTTTCAAAGAAAACTTAACAAATAAAACTATCAAAAAAAACCGGACGTAAACAGGACAGAATCCTTTTTATTTTGTCGATCTTTGTTTGGTTTGTACGTTTGTAAATATACATTTTCATTGTATTTTTTAGAAACAACGTGTCTTTTCAGATTGGTAAAAAGTGGTCAAAAGAACAGTCATGTAGAAGATACAGTGGGATTGGGTTTTACTCTTGTTAAATTTCTCCAAGAGAGAGTACAGCAACAAATATCTTGTTACCAAACGAGTTTGGAAAACGTCCAGAAATTATTGCGGGGAAAACATTATTCTAAATGCCAATGGGAATGTGTTTTTTGACCACAGGATGAGTGGATTGCAAAAACAAGTTTTCACAACTAATTTATTACATTAAACACAAATAATTAACTAACAATGTGGGGGGGGGGTTCCAAGTATTTTAAGGAATAAGTTTATTTCACCAAGATCTCGCCAGAACTTTTACTTAAAATTGTCAGTCATTTATTGTTATTGTTTGATTAAACTACAGTTACATAAAAAACACATTTTAAATTCTTTCTTCTAATAAACCATGTCACCTTGTGTAATGAATTTTCTTGTAGTAAGATAGAGTGAATACTGTTGGTTCAGATACCCCTACGTTTTGACAATCATGCTCTGATAACCCTAGTGATCTACACACTAGGGCTGGGGTTAGGATAAGGAAAGTACATTAGGGGTTGCCAAAAGTAGGGGTGTACGTCTGAACACAGGGGTGTAACGGATGATACTGCACTGGTCATCATGAGTATTCACATTTTGTATGATAGATATCATGCAAATACAAATCTGTAAACATTAACAGTTGAACATGTTTTGCGGTGTGACTCACTCTTCCTTCTTGCCAAAAGTTGATAAGCAAATAATTTTGCGATTTCCATAAGATTTGATGTTTTCCTCTCTTGAACTGTGCACAAATTGTTCATGCATGAAGTCCAGGTTGTGTGGCTCTATTGTAATCATGCATTGTCATGGTTACTGAGGATTGACTTTTTCATCATGGATGCTCTGAAAGCCTCTGTTTCAGGCTTGAGTAGGGTGTCCTCCCCTTGAGGTCAAATAGAGGTACAAATCCGCGTACAAATTTCCATTTTTTATTATCAGTTTACCTCTACGATGGCGGCTGGATGACGTCAATGCATAAAGTCTATTACTCACCACAATCACATCTTCCCCCGTCCACAATCTTGAATTTATACAAAAACAATTTCATCTTTAGGCCTATTGGGTGGTTCATTGTGGTAAACATTTTGAAGAAAACACCATTAAATGACATGGTGACCATGCAATCTCAATGTATCTCAGTTTTCATCAATCTATACGATTGTTGGAACATATTACCCAGTGAATTAGTACCTGTATGAACAAGTTTATGAAAACCATTTCATCATGCATACTGCGTCTAAAAACTGACTCTAGAATTTCTTACAAAATGACTGTTGCATAGAAAAGAATCAATGTTGTATTCAACTGATTAAAAAAATGTATATGAAAACAACACGTCAATGATTCGTATCAATTTGGACCAAAAACTGCAGTGTGATGGAACAATCAATCTACAGTTTTCTTCCTTGGGATCAATGTGAAGGGTTATTGTAAATCTTCTCTGTCTGTAATCTGTTTCTTCAAATTGGATAGTGTTCATGTTAAAGGCAAAGTATAGGGCCACATTTGGTTTTTGGAACCGTTCGGTTGTTATAATACATTAAAACTAACCATGAAAATTTCACTTCTGGAAGCTTTTTTGAGATATTGCAGAAAATCTGTATTTTGATGTTATTATAAAGTAATATTTGTGTTACGGCAGTCAAAATATGTTGGCAACATTATCATAATATTTAAGTTGAGGTGATCACGTTGTCATCACGTTGTATTTTTGTGTTGTAAAAAATGTAGTATTCAAGTTGCGACTCGTCAAGTACGTTGTAAATATTGTAGACCATTCTAGTTTTATCACAACTTTGTGAAAATGTGTTTTAGTTTGTTTACAACATTATAATATAATCAATGTGTTTTTTGTCTGCATCATGTTTAATAGTCCAAACAGCTGGTTAGGATATTTTCATTGTCATTTATTAGCTAACAACTAGGCTATTAGTAAAATGTTTGACACCACTAACAATGTTAACTTTCAATATAGATTGTCATAAAAAAAATAGCCATTCGAGAAGTATTGCCATCACATGGCATAAAGTAGTAATCATTAATTGAATTAAAGCGGGGCTTATTGTGTGAAACGGAAGTGAGCAGTGTGGGAAGAGACTCTACCACCCCCCCCCCCCCCACAGTATTCCAAGCCGCGGACAGAATCTTCTTGAGAAATATTTTCCCCGGTACGATTTTCTAGCCTCGCTTAGGCAATTTTGTCCTAATCATGTCTTAAATGTGCCCACAATGTGGCTGTTACATGTGTACATTGTGTCCTTGCATTCAAAACATCTAAAGGGGAGTCGACAAAGTTTCGTTGTTACAACGTTAAATTAATAACGTTGCTTACACCAAAGTCTGACTTCATTAAAACATTTTGAGAACGTGAAACTGTTAGCTTGGTAAGCAGTTCCATGAAATGTGGCCATGGTTTGTAAGTTCAGAAGAGAATGCTCTGTGTGTAGTGCATTATCTGCTTTCAGGAAATTCAGGCACGCTGCCATTTTAACTATATAGCAAATTTCAGCTTTCCCATTGGTTGATCGGAATAATTCAGCTTTCCCATTGGTTGATCGGGATAATTCAACCATACAGGCATGTAACATGGTATTCATACTGATACTCTACGTGCACAGCAGACAAAGATGACAATTTAGCTAAGGACTCTCCATGTTTCTTTGATTCAAACAGGGTTATGTTGTCAAGTTAACTGTTTACTGGTAAAATAATTACTTCTGGGGGTGTTTTTTTCTTTTGTAGACAAACAATTTGATACACTCAGCTTCAAAATGCTTCATTTGACCTTCAAAAGCCTCTAGTGATTTACTGATTTGATGTGAATGTCCCATAACATCGCTGTCCACATACATTTAGCAAATATTAAATTATGGACGCAATTCAGAAAATCTGCAACAAAAGGTGGGAATGAGATTCACTGGATGACTGAACTTCAAAAAGCAAACTACAAGTTGGCTGTTTGGAGAAGCAGCTGGACCCCGAGGAGAGAAAAATGGACTAGGTTTAAAAAAACTTGCTGTACTAAATCAGCCCCCCCCCCAAAAAAAAAAATATATAATAATAATAATAAATAAATAAATAAAATAAAATAAAATAGAATAAAAATTAAATTAAAACACAAAATAAAAAAATAAAAATAAATAAATGAATCCAATACAAAATATAATTAAATAAATAAATAACATTATAAATTATATTTATTTATTGATAACCACTAACAGGTATCATCAAATAAGAAACGAGAAAGCATAAAAACAGGGTATACCTTTGGTAGTTATACCCTGCCTTCAAGAAAACCATAACAAGTAAAAATGTATAATGATTTAAAAACTAAATAGAATACAAAATTTATTATATAAGTATACATGCATGTAATACAAAAATATGCAAATCGACCATTAAAATGACCTAAATTCATGTAAATTAAGAAGATCCACATCAATGATTTTTTTAAGGTCAAATAGATATTTAATGTGTATCTCAATGGAGCCTTTTTCCCTGGTTCATGAGGTTTCATGAATGAAACTTAAAATGAAAGGAAGTAAGCATTTCAGGTTGGGGAAGGGTTTCATTCAACCTTCATGTTTGTGGAAGAAACTAGAGCTTGAACAATAAGATTTCTCTTGGCATTAACAATGGCCTTCATCGTTCTTTTCCTCCAGTCTGCCTGGTTGCATCACCTATTTCATAATGTAACATCCTTTGTCCATCACAACGCACCAGAGAATCAACAATTTAAATGTTCACACTCCATTTGTTCTGATTTCAATTGTTAGTCTTTACCTCCAGCCATTAGGCTAAATGATGGAAAGGGCTCCATCTTGGTTTTCTGCATGATAAAACACAATGACCTTGCACTACTTGTTCACATTGCTACATGCTTTATAAAAAAGACTTTAAAAAAACTAAACACTATGATGAAAAATGTCTGGCATTTTTTGCTTGGTTGCTTGACGGCGATAAAGTAAATATATTTATAACTTTTGAGAAACTTCTCAAGAAGTCCCATTCAAGTTATTACATCTTCAGAAATCTTAAAAACAAAACATGTATTCATGTTTTTATGTTATTTTCAAAAAGGATACAAATTTAAGTGACTTCCAACCCCCAAACCTTTTGAAAAACTTTTTCATCCAACGTATTGTATGATAAATTGAAAACCTCCTCGCCTTCTCTTTACCGCTTCAATACGTGCCCAATTGGTTTTTAAATTCTCAAGATGGATTATAAACCATCCGTAGTATAGAAATTACATGGACATAATCCATTCTATTCTAAACAAAACCTTCAGAATACAATATGTAAAAGATCTATTGCATTGATGGATTAAACTGACCAGGCCTTGTAGTAGCTAACCCCAAGATTCGGAATCAAGGCATTAGATGTTATCCTTGGTCTCTAACCTTTTGGTCTAAAACCAGGTCTATTTTCATAAAAACCCTGAAGCCTTTCTGGACATCAGTTTTCCCGCTGGCTGATGTTTACACATTTGCTGTTTTTGTTCATTGCCGTTAGTCCGTTGGTATACACAGCATAATGACGGTACATTATAGGTTTTGCATCTCAACAAACCAAGTAAATAACCATTGAAAATGCCATCACTAGGACCCCCAATGCTTACAGGTGTCACAGTTCCATTATTTTATAAACTAAGTTTCCTCAAAAGGCTTTTTTGTCACGCAAGATTTTCAGTCGTCCTTTCTTAAAAGACTAGAACTAAGCACTTTAAAAAAACATTTCTGAGAGTGATTTTACTTGTCCACTTTACATTAAGAGAGATTTTCGAAACTCATTTGAAGAATTTTTAAAAAGTAGGCTTCCCATAATCTTTCATTGGTCTCAAAATTTTCCATCTTAAAAAAAGGTGTTCCCCCCCCCCCCAATTTAATTTTTAAGAAAAAAAAAACGAACATTGAATGACGCAGGGGGAAGATGCACATCATTAATTCAAACTCTGGCTACTCTTAATCCATTCCCCAAAGAAATGTTTGAGCAACCGAAGTCAATTTCCCTGAAGCCATTATAGAGAAAAGGGTCAATAAAGTATGGGCACCAGTCTGTATTGAACAAGAAATTTTTTATGGCTGTGTCTGAGTTGTGGCTTTGGCTTGATGTATAGGACGCTCATAGCAACTCCTGCAGCCATGTCAGCAGTCACTAATTCCAACATAGCCGTCTCTTGCATTATCGTTTTTGTTTTGTTTTGGGGGTGTTCATTTTGTTTTAATAATGTAAATAATTGTAGAGCTGTCAACTCTGATTCTGCAGAAAGTTCCCTGAAAATAAACCAATATTTCCATGTTCTTATGAACAAATAGAAAAAACTCCCTAAAAAGGGAAACTTTTCCCCTATTTTGTTGAACGTAATTCTAAAAATCTCCCTGATTGCAAGATGCAAATGTTGGCAGCTTTGTAATTCTACTGTTGGAAGGGAATTGACTGTATTAACCAAATTCAAAGGCAACTGGCTATGGCTAGTCCGAATTCAACGACTCTGGCTACAGCTTTAGTCATCATGGGCAGCAGCAACGCTGGAGAATTGGACTTTTTGGTGTTACACAGCCATTCATTTGGACATGGCCTGAATCAGTCTGAAGAACTATTTCTTGTTTAAGGGTTAGGGGTCATTCAGGTCAAAGTTCTGAAAATACCTAAAAATAAAGACAATAACAGGTCCGTGGAAATTGAAAGCTTTGGGAACAAACTGCAGGATGTGGCACAAAGTGTTCAGTAAGATCATGTAACTTTGTGGTTTTTCAGAGAATAAAAAGATATGTGCGCAATTTCATGGCTCTGCTAACCGTAAGCAAAGAATCAGCGCTTACTGAAGCAGGGAATTCCACGCTTATGTCAAGCGTATTTCACGGGTTAGCAGTGAATTTGTGCTTGTGCGCTTGCGTAGTCCACATTACTAGGCACTTAACGCTTACACAGCTAGCGCAGAAATTCAGTGCTTGCTCGGTAAGTTGGTAAGCAGAGCCATGAAATTGGGCCCGAGTCTTTGATAAAAATGAAAAGGCCATGGATCTAAGACAAATGACACCAGTAGACAAGATTCCTGAGACAAAATAATCAGCATTCTGTGCCAATATTTTTCTTTAATCAAATTTTGGTACAATCAATGAGAAGTAAAGTCATCTTAAAATATTTCTTTCTTTCACAACTCAAAATGAATAGTACCTTTTCCAAATCCATAACCATTACTATTGTTTTCTTAGAAAAAAAAACTTAAAATAATCAAACACATGGAAAATTGGCAATGGAAAAATAAAGTCACTGATTGTATGACTTCTAAAATAAACCTGAACAATAAAGACAACTGTAGTTGTGATTGCCCACATAATTTCAGAGGTATGTACACAATGGAGTCCCACACTTTAAACTCCATACTCTTCATAATGTAATATCGAGCAAAACGTTTCTCCAAACTTATCAAAAGGAACCAAAGATTATGAGTTAGTGATGATGAGGTACACTGTGTGAATATAAACATTTCTACTACTCTCCAAATAGTTTGGCAAATATGAGGTCTTGAGTCTTTTCCAGACAAGTTTTTAAATAATACAAATATTTTGAACATCATACTAAATGATTTCGCTTATAAATTTAAAAGCTATTTTATATGTAACCCAATATGAACTGAAGTAAACCAACCAACCAAATATTTGTTTTTCTTTCAATCATTGATAATTATTGGTGTGGCACACCCAACAAGGAGGGTTTGGGGCTCAAGGCCCCCACCATTCTTCCCCCTAAATTGGGTTACATATACAATTGGTATTCCACAATAACATTTCCTTCATCATTTTGGTTATTAATATAACTCACTCCAAACTCTTCATGGAGATGAAGTTTACACATTGATGAGATTGAAACTTTAAATTAATATGGCATTCAATATTTTCCAATACTTCATAACACATTGGAAAGTAGTTGACAATAACCAAGCATGGTATGGAATACACATTTTAAAACTAAACACCAGACTGCATGACTTCTGAAAGACAACCTAAATCAATATGATCTAAAAAAAATTGTCTCGACTCTTAAATAGCATGAAGTTCTGATGATTCGCCACCAATTAGTTTCTATAATTTTGTATGGAGGTAAACTGTCATAATTTACAAGTATGAATAACTTTGTTTTTACTGGCATAAAGGGTTACAAGGTCAGTTTTGTGATTTTCCAATGGGGTCCATGTGAAAATGAAAAATAATTCTCTAACCGGTTGTTATCCAATGCAATGGCATTTTACATGTTCACCCTGTACACTATTTTAATGCTAGGTTACAGACTTGTAATTTTCCCCACTTTCATGTGGACTCAATCTATTGGAAAGTCACAAAAATGAATTTGACCTTGAATTCAAGACAGGCTTCTCCTTCCACCTCACTCTTTTTAATTCAACAAATAAACCTTTAAAATTGTTATCTTTGGACAGAAAGTTGCTTTTTGAAGACTGCAATTTTTGTATTTGAAATCCATTTTGAAACTCGAATTGTGTAATATTTTGACAGCAAGTTGTTATTTCCAACTGTGTGAAATAAAGTGTCACTGCTAGAGGGAACGGAACTATACCTTAATTTGTAATAAGAAAAAGTTAACTTCATTTTCAGCATGTTCAATGCTGTTGTTCAGCACATCATGCAGGTTCCACATAATTGTTTTGATAACGTTGTTATTTTGTTGGCAATTTTGATTAAAATTAATCAAATGTGATGAGGTTTTGAAGATATCATTTTCAAGTTGAAAAAATTGAGGTAATTGCTTTCTTTTCACTCGTTAGTGATTTGTTCCCCTTTTTACCTTCAGTCTGGATGAGGATTGGGCTTATAACGTTTTGATGTTCAATTACTCTGAGTACCTTTTGTGAACTCGTTCAAGCAGGAAAGGGAAGGATGTTTGGTAATCAACAGCAGAGGTAGTCTTTGTGTAAATTGCTATCAGGCATTGGAGAAATAGTGGAAAAAAGAACAAGTTCACAAAAGATTCAGGTTAGGGGTAATCAACTTGAGATTGTTGCAGACAATTTCTTTTTGTTCGATATGACCCAAAGGAGAGGTGAACTTCAAAATGGTATATCCTCATTAATTGGCTGATGCCATCTGCTTAATTGGCTGATGCCATCTGCTGAATGTACTGGCCTTTGGATTAGACAACTACTGAAAAATTTACATATCATGGGTTGACATCATAATACTCCCACAAAAATAGGAAAGATTTATTTTACCAATTTGTTTGTTTGTTTTTGGATTATCATTGCTCAGTCTGTGCTCAAGCTGGAACTACCTTTAAAAAAGACACAATTTTCAAAAATAGGATGGGAATTTTGAATACCCTGGCGATTGTTTCAGATAATGTTTATTCTTGAACCTGGTCCGATTATATTTCTAGACTGGAGGGAATGTTAACATCGTTTTGCTAGTAGACAGGAAGACATGATGCAACGACCATGATATGTTTCTCTTCTAATGAGTCATCTAAACATGAAGCGGATGTTTAAGATAAGACACAGCAGAGGTTAGTCAGAAAAAAACCGTCCATTGATGATTTCTCATGAATCAATGACAATTTACAGATAAAGTTTCAGTTTCACAAGGTTCGGTTAAACCACAAATATTTCAAGGTTCAGTTTCAAACATTTTGTATTTTGTTCCAACATTTGACTGCTAATTAGTTCCCTTTTCTATTAAATTAAATAAAGCCCTTTTCACATTACAGAGGAGAGCCAATTCACAGAAATAAAAAAGCACATGCATTTTCTGGGGATTGTTAACCCCACAGCCACCCCATGTTTGTTTCACACTCATATCTCCTTTAACCCTACTCCAAAGCAGGGGAAGCTATTTCCCAGGAGTTTGCCAGGGTAAGCAATTCAGGTCTGAAAAGGTCAACCAAGTATTTTTTAGGAATTTCCTGAGAAATTGGTCTCGTGTGAAGGGGGCTTATGTGCAGTCAAAAGTTAAAGAACATTAAATTACTTTAGAATTCAGTTCCAAGAGTGAAAAGTATATTTTGATGCAAGGGGAAAATCATTGAACATTTCCGTTGATATGCAACTATAAAGTCCTCGCACCTGCAGAGATTATGTGGGCATATTTGACAAACAATTTTAATACTGTATTCATAGCAGAGTGGGTGGTGAGATGGGAAGATTGAGTTTATGCAGGTACCTGTATGTTGGGAACTGCTTGAGGCAAAAACATCCTCATGTTTAAAAGAAATTAATTTAAATGTTACAGTTCATAAAACAGCAAAATGCACATCCAATTTCAAACCTGTGCATTGGTAAACTTAGTGAGAGATTAACAATGTGTCTATTTTTAATTCAGTAAACTTTATAAGCGTTATTTAACCCACCGGTAAACTACCATACAAATATGTAACTTGTAATGCATTTAAAAACTCAAAAAAGTACGTGCAAAGACACAAGAAATACCATAACACTGAAGTGAAATACGACTTCTGAACCACAAGGTTTTGCACCAATTTACATATTTTTAAACCGAGTGGTCAAGTCAACAAAATTTACACAGTGAAACAAATATCCCGCTTCTCACAGTGCTGGTGTTCAAAAAATAACTCTTCCCTTTTTTATAGTTTTAAATGTTTTTTTTCCTTCTCTTTTTCTGTCACTTTTTTAAAACCTTTTCCCACCAATCCCGGTGGACAAATTGGTACCATTAATCCTGAATGAGGTAGGTGTTCTTGACAAATTTAAGACTAAAACTACAACAATTAGCTTAATCACAATACACTATTCATGGTTATAGATTATACCACTATATTTATATATATATAAAACCAACAACTATCTTATGAAGTAAGCTTTTTAAAAGCACATAGAAATTTACAGCGACGCAAGAAACTGAAGTATACACTCATATCCATATCGGAGTCGCATTACTCTATACGCAGAGTAAACTACACGTTACTCTCATAAAGGGTCAATTGGACGACAGTCAGAGTCACTTTGGCTCCGGGTCAGAGTCGAATTGGCGGGCTTCGCAAGTTTGTGAACTTTTGTCAGAAATTTCGTGCGCACGCAGTAGCCGAAGTGGTCTGGTCAATAACTCTATGCCTATTCTAGCAACGGAGAGCCTGCCGCGGTATCCAGGCTACGTTCGTTGCTATGTTGGTTGCCATCTTTGATTTCCGACGACAGGTACGTGGTCATTGATGCTGAAGTTTGTGCTGTACATGTACTATGTAGCTAAGTTAAGACTGTTCGTTCGTCGGTGGAAGTTTTGAAATATAAAACATGTAAAGTTATGTGGTGTTTAGGCATTGTGTGTAGGTACTTACTCGTGTCGCAAAAATATGACAATGGGATTGGATGATTTTGTGGACACTACTGACAGACTGAGTACTGTCATGACTGTTGAGGATCTTCATACAAGAGCAAAATTAGTTGTGCACATAGTCAGTGCTGCAACACCAATGTCTATAGCTCCATTTGTGTTGACGGCGTACCAAATGAACCTGAGACGTGACCTGAAAAACAAGATTGTGCTGAACTCCTGCAATAAGGTCAGAGTCTACTTTTGTAAGCTGTGTATGATGACATCACATCAAAATACAATAAATTGTAAGTTGAACATGATAAAATACCTACTCCTAAAGCCTTGTTATTTACACCATTTAAACATTTTTTGTGCAAAGCGGGAGGTCAAGATAGTGGTTAATTTTGGTACAATTTTTCCTCAATATAAAGGGGCTTTTGATTCCATATTTTCTGACGAAATGTCATTTGTTTGTTTTTTTGAAAATGGCTACCTGGACAACACAGAGTATAACATCATCACCACACGGTCCATCTTTCAAGATTACCCACACCTAGCAGAGAGAGGGACTTAAATATACAGATGCAGTGGTAAGTATTACAAAAGCTTACTGTAAAGTCTCTTGGGTCACTCTGTCGATGTAATTAAAAATATTACATTTGGTGGGTTCTAGATAAACAGTGAAATAATATGACCTTCAGCATTGTGTTGATTTGTGACATAGATGTACATCAAGGTCTATAACAAAATAATGTATGAAATAATTGTTATGGAAATTGGTTTAATGCATTTAGAAAGTTTGGAAGTATATAAAAAAAACGCCAGCGTAAGGTAAAACCATCAAATGAATTTTAATGTCCAATGCAGGTGGTGTCCCCTTACGAAAAACATCTCACAAGCTTTTGTTTGAAATATTCCACCAGTTTATCCAATCTGGTTCCTGCTACCAGAATATTTTAGCTTGCCATACCTGTAGATGTAGAACAGAAGCTTTTCAAGTAGCTTTTTCCCCATGCTCCATCTCTTTCGAATTTTCTGCCTGGTGGATGTTTTCCTCCATCTTACAATTTGTCTAGCTCCAGGAGGAATATTAATTCCCCCTTCAGCTTTGCTGAGTCTTTTTATACTTTCTCTTTTGTACGAAATGTAGTCATATTTAATATATTGAAATTCATACTCTACAGATCTGGTCAATCAACAAGCTGTCTCGAGTGTTCCAGCCCTTATGAATGAGGACATTTTCGCCATAATCAAGAGTAGAGAAGACAACAGTTCTGTTACTCCTTATATACTTTCATAAAACCCACTGGAGGAGAGTCTCAAAATAGTGGCTGATGGGGTTGTCAAATGTGAGACAGATAACCTCTTTATGGCAGCTGGGCTGCTTGTGGCGACATTCTATGTTTTTAACAATGCATACCCAAAGTGTATTATGGCAACACTCACCTTCTATCAAAAGGTGTTTCTAAATTTAAAGGATGAAGCCAAAAAGCTAACTATAAGTATCAGCCTGATGTCAAAACCTGCATCAAGCAAGTAAAGTTATCATACTCCTGCAGGTGTTACCACATGATGGATTCGGTGATCAGTTTGACTTGTTAGAAAGTGTTAAACGCATGATTACGTGTTTTATGTTTTCAAGGTTTAAAATATTGATGATGAAGCCAAAAGCACTTGTTAGTGTGAATCATGTGATGTTAAGATCAGCCTAAAAGTTTCTATAAGAAAGTTATACAAATTACAAATTTAGGATAGGTGCACCCTTCAAGTGAAATAGTTCAAAAACAAAAATCTGTACCGTTGCTGTATTTTACCTTTAATTATGTAAATGCAATGTCAGATTATGCTAAATAGTAATTTTTGTTCGTGCAATTTAATTTTACCCCAATTAGTACTTTTTAATTTGTACAAACTATGCACAGTTTTAGTTTTTATCATTGCATTTGGAATTTAATGCAAAGAGTTATAATAAAACCATAGAGAGTTAGCCAAGAGCAATTGTTTTTCATGTCACATACTTATAATTTGCCCCATCAAAAACTTATTCTATGGTCCATGGTCCCATTACCCGCGCCCCCCCGGGTTCTTTTGATGATGCAATTGACTCCACTAGAAAAGTCACAATGACTCGTGAAAAGAGTCATTTGACCCCAAAAAGGAATCGCTGAAGAGAGTAACAATGACTCTTCAAGAGTCGTTATGACTCTTCCAAAGGAATGGCAATTGACTCTGAAGAGTGTCAGTCGAATCTAATAATGGAGTCATTTTAGACATAGTTGCTGGACTCCATTTAAAGAGTAGCCTAGACTCTGTTTTGGATATGAGTGTACATACTAACTGTAGGGGGTGACAATTCTAAACAAGCTTTCAACAAAACAATGTTAAAATAACCCATTGATATTTTTTTAAGAAGAATTTGTTTAATGGTAGTGAAGGAAGCTTTCAAGGAAAAAGCTGTGAAAAGAAAGCTTAGCTGTCATTTAGTTGGTTCTGGTGCAAGTACATGGTACAAAAATATTTCAGTATTTTGAGTATTTTGATGTATCTAAGCTTACAGAACGGTTTATTCATGAGGTCACAGCTAAAGTTCTGGTACATGTAATTGGTATGTGGGGGAGGGGGGGGGGGAAATAAGTACATACTTCAGCTCAAATAAAGACAACAAAAAAACAAACATTCATTCTGATAGGAAGTCCATAAGTCGAGGTATTCATTTTATCATTATTTGAGGTAATAACCGAGAATTTGTTTTTTCAAATTATCATTTTTGAGGTAATAACTTAGAAGTTTTGGTGTTTTCATATCATATTTTGAGGTAACAACTGAGGTATTTTTATATTTCTTATTATTTCCATTAGGTGATATTAACACAAGTGCAAACATCACAAGAGGACCTTTTGGGTCAAAGGTCAATCATCAAGTCCCATACAAACAAGCCCAAAGAAAAATACATGTCTTTCATTGAACCAACTCCCTCCTTTTCAACAAAGAATTACCCCCCCCCCAAAAAAAATAATAATAATATGAAAAAAGATCATGCAAGCAGTATTTAGTCCAACTTAATTGTTAAAAATCTAAGCCTACACACTTTCTCTAAAAGCCTTCATTGCTTGCACAATGGTCCATTGGTTGATTGATTTTGGTCAAATCCACCCAAGCCAAACTGTAAACAAGTCAACTACCCTCGTAAAAATAAACTTGTCTCGCACTTTTTAACAGCAGATAAATATTTTTTGTTAAAAGTAAAGGGTACTTCGCAATCATTTAAATTTTAAAGGGTTCAATTTAAATCTCTTTGTAGTGGTTTTATTTGGGAGAGAGTAGCAGCAATAACTTGATTATGTTTTGTGATGAGCCGTTTGCCCAGTTTGGATTTGTAGAAGTGTTTTTTCTCTCAACTTGAGTTTCAGGCTTCTACCCCCAAGACCCACTTCTAAAGGTAGGGCATCAGATTACTCATAATTGGATGCATGTTGTAAAAACCTCAACATTTGTTCCATTCGTTTTGCAAGATCATCCTTTTGGGAACAAATCGTGGCTAAACAGTGTCTAGAATGGAGAAGGGTTGTTGGGTGGGGGTGGTAGGGGCTGAAATTTTCACAGGGCCACGGACAGTCTCGTAGTAATTTCAGGACTTCCTGTTGTGTTGCATTAGTCATAAAATGTTGCACTAAAGCTCAAGTGTTGACATCATAATTATGATGAATAGCTAACATAAAAGCTTGTGGGACTGTTGGGGACATGTGTTCCGTAGGCACCTTCAGCTTTAATCATACATGAAAATATTAAAGTGGGTTGATCACCTTGAACCTTTTACCATTTCTATTGCTTGTGGGAATCATCAAATGTTAACTCAAACAATGGGAAACTGACCCAGTATAAAATGTTTAAATTATTTTGGGTTGAATAAAGAAATGCTCTAGACCCAAAATCAAATGTTAACTCAACAATGGAAACACTCTTTGTATCACACCAGTTCTAATGACCTATATACATTTCAGATTTTGTTACAGATTGTGAGAATTCAATTTAATAAAAGTTGTTATCATCTGGACTCAGATATGGAAGTAGGATTGGCTTTGGTGTTGAATTTGAGCTTGATTTGTTACAGTAATAATTACAAATGAGTGAGTCGAATATGATAAAAAGCAGTACCGATGAATTAATTTAGGAGTTAAAGAAAGTGGATGTGGGTTTGGTAGTCTATTAGTATTGGAAGTGTCCTTCGTGACTGTAAATGCAGGTGTTGTTTTGATTATTCTGGTTCCATTCTGATGGATCACCAGTGTCTCTACAATGATATACAGTAACTGATTATTGATGCCATCAAAGCATCTTGATGGCATGTCATGTACTTTGTATAGCATAACGAATCAGAGGAAAAGCATTTACAGCTGGAGGTAGAGAGTGCATATATCTCGCTTTTCAAGGTAATTATGTAAACCTTTTATTGGATTTCACAAAAGGCCAGAATCCTTCACAAAGAGGATATGCTTGTCTACAACTCCCGGGATGTGTTACGACCAAAGAGACAAGCATCAGAAGGAAATTGGTTCAAACTATTTAGTTTTTCTGTTGTATTTAATAGCCATTCATAAGACCCAAACCCTACATAGACACAGTCCTCGGGAGTCCCCGGCCTTGTCTCATGTCACTTGTTTCTATGGCAACAACATAAAAGATCTTATCAGATATAGCTTCAGAAATGTTTTGTGTAAAGTGACTATCCGCCCATTTTAGTTAGAGCGTGCATAAAGTTCTTCTCGTTAATGTGTGATTTTTTTTAACAACTTAGGGAGTTGTCTTTAGAAACAAAACGCTAAACCTAAACAGATCAGCACATGAAGTCAGTTTTGCAATTGAAGCCTGAGCAATTGGCAGCTGAAGTGCCAGGTCATGGCACATTGCAGGACATATCCTATTCAGGTTTGATTCGCACTGTAAGGTCATAGGTATAAGTCAAACATATCTGTAGAGTAAAGTCATCAGAGTTTGGCTTTTTAAAGATTCATGTTTCTTGAGATGGAATTATGAGAGCATTAGATTTGGGCCATTTGTGAGGCATGGTGACAACAACAAAAACCCAACAAACTAAAGAAACTGAGATGATCAAATAGTATTGATGACCTCAGAGCTTTAAGTACTGATTGAACAATTTTTGTTTTTCCAAGGAGTGATTGTACAAAATTAATCGTTGATACACTCATGGTGTGGAGGCCCCCCCTGAATGCTATCCTATCATTTCCTGCATAGCATTCTCAAGTATTTGTTATCAGCATTTAACATCCGCTCAAACATAATGAAACTCATGTCATGCTTTTCATGATCTGAGGACACCCATAATGCGCACTATGCTAAGATCACAAGCCAGGCAAACTAAACAATATTCACTTCTGAGCTACAATAACATCACTGCATGGAATATTTCTTGTTGAACAACCCTCTTCTGAATGACAAGGCTAAGAAACTTCTTTTCAAGCTTGCTCTGCCCACTAAAACACAAAACCTTTACCTTTCTTTCAAGTATAAATGAATTGTTCCCCCCCCCCCCAGAAATATAGACAATTTCAACATGGACTTGAATGACATAGACATGGGACTCTGGGAATATGTGCAACCGAATGCCCACGCGTATTTCTGGCTAGCCGTTATGCTCATTGAAATCTTATCAATATATATTTTTTTATTTTCAATCCTTTAACTATAATACTGCTTCCTTTGATTCATATTTTCCCTAAAATTGTTTTAAGTATAACTCTACCTTTTTCATCAACTTACTATTGCTATGGAACCATGCTTTACTTCTTTTAAGTAAAAATCTCTGAGCTGGAAAGATGAAAATGTGCTGATGAATGTCTTGGATATTTTTGATCAGAAAATTAATTTTTAGGTATGTTTGGCATTTCTTCAATAAAATATTGTAATTAAAGTCCATAAGGATGAAGAAATTAATTGTGATTATTCTTCAGATTTGAAACTGAGTGAAGATTTTTCAACACAATCTATGACAAAATTTGAATTTTGCATACAACTCAGAACTGTTTTTTCCCGAATGTTAAATTATAAAATATAAAATTCTCACAATTATATAACAAAACAACCCCACCATATCAATCCACTTCTTAATATTAGAAAATGAATTGTAAAGCGACTCTTAGATTATCTTGCCTGATTGAACCTGGTGCCCCAACTTCACGCTGTGGTATAATGGGTGTTTAAGTCAGCTACCATCCTCGTCACCATGGCGACATTACTATTCATCATTTGCCAATTCATAGGAACGTTCAAGGGGGCTAGTTTAACATTGAATGGAGATTGTAGTTTTCACAATCGTTTTCTCGCGGTCCAAAACTAGCCTCTGTAACAAAGAATACATGGCCACAGACTAGGAATAAAAGCAGAAACACAATTGCTTTGAACCTCAAGCCGTACAATCCTATTCAAGGAAACGGTGATCAAAACCGTTTGACTATGGCTTCATTCTTGGCATAAAGGAGTAAAGGAATATTAAACATGTCATTGATGATTATCAACGTTCTGTTTCTTAGTACAAATTAAAGTTGAAAGTTAAATCCTGAGGTTTGAGTTTGGAAGTCTTTATATTGGGTTACATTGTGAAGAGGGGGAGGAGGAGGGGAGGGGGGTTGTATGTATACTTCAGTGCAACAAATCAAGCAAGCAGATTTTGAGGTAATTAATACCTGCACAAAGAAACGGCGTACTCTGAAAGAGTCACTTACTACAATTTAAATTTCTCCCCATTGGTAACGCAGCAGTTACCTACAGCCAAATCTATTAAACGCAAAACGGAATAGTCACTTAAAACTTAATACTAGGAGTATTAATAAAAGAGGTGTTGTCACACTTGTTAGTTCATTATACTATATTATTATTATTACAATATAAAACAAACTGTCCCTGATGTGTTTACATAAATATTTAAATATGCTTGGCATTTGTCTTGAAACCCTACCATTGACTTGAGTTAAAACCCGCCTCAATTAGTCTCAACATAGTTTGGCCTCTTAATTTATTTCATTTAGATTTGAAAAATCCAAGGTAACGTAACAAACAGAACAAATATACCACCGTCCTACGGATTGTACACTTTTTTTCATGAGGTCATAAAAGGATACCCAACAACCTGTCAAAAACAACAACATACAAACATACCATTTCATTCTAGAATTTAAAACTGGTATCAATTACAAAATATATGGGGTCAAACATAAAGTTTAAGTTTTGAGTGCATTTAACAGTAATTAATAAAGGCATTGTTATACCTGCATGAACTTTAAAGAAAACAAATGATTTTTTATCGTATTGAAGGGGAAAACACTTGTAAACCACTGTATTCTAGCCAGGTTTTGGCTTTCACATAAAGCTAATGTAGCAGATAAGGTTTTTGGTACAAGCTAGGTACATAGCTACCTGATCCAAAGTTCAATGACATCACTTATTTTTGTCTTCAGTTTTTTTGTTTCCACTGATGACCGAGATGGGCCACATTGAGATAAAGGTTACCAACCTGCCCTCACAATATAAAGTCATCTTTTGATTACCCATACTACTATACTATTGGAGGTACAAAGGTCAGTTGCTGCATTTCACAATGAACCTTAAATGTATTATTTCCTTTTGAGTTGGTGGACTGCTCCAGTTTGACTTGATGAATAGTCCGTGGGTTATGTGAGCCACTGTCATCTCATAACAAGAAAGCTTAGAAAGCTAACAACCCTTTGAACAAGAATCAAAGAATTTCACTTCAGTTGAACCAAATTTATAAGAAGGAAATATTCACCGGAATGATTTCCCTGGATCTTATTGGCAATTCATGAGGTATAATTCCACTGAACACCTACACTATGCATTATCCCTATAGACATCTTTTATGCATTGCAGCTGTATTGGTGTGGTTTCCAGTCTACCCATGTACAATCACAATGCTAATTTTGCACTCGGGAAGAAGGGACCAGTCTTGTTTGATCTTTTATGATACAAAGAGTAGGCGTAATTTGGGGGGGGGGGGGGGGACACGACAGAGATTTACAAAGAACCTCTGAAAACTTACATTGTAACCAGTTTCTACCAAATGTCAGTGCAGCCACATAATCTCCTAGATCAAAGTGTGTTGTCAATAAAATGAACAACGGCTTTTGTCAATGTCGCTCGCCTTTGCAGAGCGACACTCTTGTATTGTTTCAATGAAGTTAACGATGTAATTAGGTGCGCGATTGATATACTTGAGGTTTTGTTACATTCAAAAGAAGATGAACGATGTGAATAAGTGAAATCAAAATATTTACAATGACACAAAGGGAAATGACAAACCTTTCCACCCATACATGTCGGTTTAAACCTTTAAAAAATAAAAAATAAAACTCTAGCACAACCACAACCAAACCCAGAAACAAAATGCGAGAATTATAAGCCATTGGGGATTAAACTGTAAATTACCGAGGCACCAGGTCACCAGCACTTCCATTCCTATCAATCACCCAGTTTTGTACAAACACATTCCTTGAAAGTAGAAAACCCTTCCAGTCTCCCAAAATGTCATTTTACAAACCCAGTCGTATAACAACATCATAAACCAAAAACTGTTATTGTAGTTCACTGAATTTATGATTTCCTTATTGCTAACCTGGTTTTTAAATTCACTGTTTAAGTGTGAATACTTTTGTGTCTTTTAAAAACTTGCGACAAAACTGTTTTTATTAATTTTCTTGTGGCCTGCACTTAATCCCCTTTTCAACAAATATTATTTCGTGAACATGTACCATGTGCAAACACTTCCAAAACTTTTTGGGTGTTCTTTGTAAAAATATTACAAACCTCTTGGATCGATTATGAAAGAGCTACTCATAATTTTTTTTTCCAATAGTGGTAGAACACTCCTCCGTGTTATATAGTGTTGGTTTAAACAAACAAGTAAATGTTTGCCATTAACTGGCCTTGTAATAAAAGCACTCATTTTATATATACTCGTATATTTATCGCGCCAACAAGTGCATTTACATATAGACGTCTTTTTTTATACAAAAAAATTAATAATTACTTGATTTCTTATCCATGTAAATTTAACAGACACCATACATACAAGACATTACACATAAAACTTGACAATGGCAGCTTAATATTAATATTTCATACTCCCTGAGTTTAAGCTTACATTCCATAAACATCAAGATTTACAGCAATAAAAGTGGTCCGCATTCCGCAAGAGGTAATAGCTGAATAACCCGAAAACAAACTTTCATCCTGTCACTTAGAAAAGACTAAAAACACAACTAAGTGTGTCTTTCTTCATCATCTTCAACTCATCTCATGTGTTGACTGCGAGTTATGTGACAGGTGAATTCAATCTTATCCCTACACACATACCCGCATATGCTACACTGAAATGGATGCCTGCTTCCATGGCAGCTCATGTGCAGAGTGAAGATAACATGGTCGGCAAAGTAGGTCTCACAGTGAGGGCACTTAAGGAGGTTACTAGGAATAGAAGAGGGATCCAATGCTGCCTGATCCGTCTGAGACTGCCCATCCAACTTACCTGAAGAATTACCCGCAAATGACTGCAAGTCGGTCTGGGTGGCTTGGTTGAAGCTGAGGCTACTATGGGGCGGTGGCTCCAACATGACTGGCAGATGCTGAGGTACATGTACGTGGTTACGCTCCTCCGACGGCTCATCAGCATTCTGGCTGATTGGAGACACCGAGCTGTTGCTAATGGGCTCCATGTCCGGGTAGATCACGTCTCTGGAACCCACGGATAGATCCACGCCATTCACACTGTTGGGTTTCATTGCATAAGGCAGAGTCTCCTCTGTCTTTAAGCTGTAAGCCTGAGTAACCTGGCAGTATTGCCTGGCTTGAGCTTCACCACCAGAGCGAACATACTCTGATATCTCAGGTCTCATATCTGCCCAAGAGTTGTTCACGTCTTCACCATTTGGTGATATGAGGTAGTTGCGCTTGGGTATAGGAGTACGCTTTCGTTTGCGGGCCCCTCCTTCCTTCTTTCGTCTATAGATGGGGAAGCCAGCACCAGCCCACTGTAGAGGGGTTATGACTGAGATTTCACTGAGAGGATGTTGTGGGGAGGTGCTGGGAATGCTGGTGACCATATTGGTGCTCATACTGCTCACAAAGTTCCCAACGGAGGGTAGTCCCAGAGCAGAAGAGGCCGAGGACACAGAGTTGGAGAGAATGGAAATAGCACTTTGAGATGTATTGGCCATCATGTCCTGTATGTTATTGGTCATGGTCGGGCTGGAGTAATCCAACCCTTCACCTGATTTTGGCCGCTCATTATTCTCAGACTCTCCTACCAGCGTGTTCTTCTCCAACACTGGAGGCTCTGGGGACTGTGGTACAACTGACCCTTCTGAGTTATACCTGTTAAAATCGCTAGCCTTTGTCAAGGACACCTGAGAGTTAGTGATTCTTGCAGAGTCATGAGTGTCATTAGAAGCTGAAGAATCATGGTCATCTGGCGAGAGAGAATGCCTTCTGTTTCCTGAGTTTTCGTGAGAAGGATGAGTTGAGTGGGTGGAGTTGGTCAGCTCTGACTGCATCAGGTAACGAGCCTGTTCCTCGGAAGGAAACAGTTTACTGTGAGATTGCAACGGGGGGCTGTCCTCCAGCTGGGGCTGATTGGAGGAGGAAATGGGAGGATAGGTCATGTCAAGGTTGTCAATGGAATTGGAGTTGTGACGCTTACGTCTGTGGGCCTGAAGGTTACACTTGTACGGGGTCTGATAGTGGCAGGAATCGCACTTAAACTGTTTGCTTGTTCCCGTATGGACAATGAGGTGGCGCATAAGACTACTGCGAAAGGCACTGCTAAAGCCGCACACTAAGCATTTGTAGGGCTTCTTTCCGGTATGAACGTTCATATGTTCATTCAGATGGGTCTTTGTGGGAGATATATGCGTGCAAAGCTTACATTGGAACACCTTGCTCTGGTCTGGAAAGCTAGGAAGTCCCGAAGGCATGAGGGCTTGTTCTACAGCAGCAGAGAAGGGCAACGTTGGGGTGTGGTTTTCAGGGAGTGGCATTCGGGGAGGCAAAGCTACATGCTCCGAGTGCCTGTCAGTGTGGTTGTTGTACAGCGCGTGTTGTTCTGCCCAGGATTGGCTGTTCATATCAGCCCTCTGGTGGCTGTGAACGGCCAGATGTTGAATCAGAGTGTTATGAAGAGAGCAGCTGAAGTTACACTCACGACACTTGTACGGTCGTGAGCCACTGTGAATGTTCATGTGCTCATCTAGAGCACCCTGAGAGGACAGTAACACCGTGCAGAGTTTGCACTGGTAGCCAGTTAGGTTCTTGTGGGGGGACGTGGCCGAGTCCCCGTTGCCCACAGGATCGTCTGGCTCTTCCTTCTGTTGTTGCTGCTCCTTCTTGATGGAGTCACCCAGTCTGCCGTCGATATCCAGATCGATGTCCAGCTCACCTTCTTCGCTGCCCGGCAGACTATCACTGACTACATCAGCTGCGTCCGTTGCGTCATCCATGCATGTTCACTGCCTGTACCCTTACCAACTAAACCCTGCACAAAGAAGACAAAAACAACACACAAAAATCAGTCAAGTCATAAATCAGAATAATTATTCTTTTCATAGAGGAGTCACAAAGAGTATATTTCAGGAGACTAGATTAGATTCAATACCACAATCTGCTCTAAACTCAACCACCTGACCAAGTGGCAAGGAGTTAAGTCTTATCACATTCTACAAGAATCCTTAGACTTGGCACAAGCTCATCACTGTGCAAAGCTTGACATGACCCATCACGCTATTCAATAGCAAGTTGTCATGGCAACACCGTCCAATAATCCTTTGCTATACGACTGACAGGTTTACTCAGTCCTTTAGATCCAAACCTTTGCAATAACAATACTAACATTGAAGACACATTAAAGAGGCTTCACAATAGCTGTACTCAAAGAGATTTGTCAAAGAGAGTCGACATCGGGTCAAATTGCTATGTGATGTAAAATGTCTTTGATTGGTACCCTGTTATATTTAGAATTACATTCAACATATTGGGGAGGAAGTTTCCATCATCAGGGAGACTTTTCAAACTTGCTCATAAGAACATGGAAAGATTGGTTTATTTTCAGGGAACCTTTTGCAGAATCAAGGAAAGTTGGTAGCTCTGCAGTTCTTGGAAAATGACTTGGAATTGATTTTAACATGCAGTATGCTGTATCTCGGCATCTCCAAATTACTGAGTAATAACAAATGCTGACACTTCTTCCCCCTCACACCTCCTCATCTGATTGGTTATGTTTTCTTCTTGCAATTTGTTGGCTAGGCGCCCACATAGAGTAACTAGGAATCATAATATTCCTGATACCCACATAAATATTTTGAAAGTTGGAAATATTCTGTTTTTGGTTTTCTCCCCAAAATGATTAAGCTTTCATAACTAAGTGTCAAACAAATTTAAGCTCCTTTTTATAATCACCTTGATGAAAAAGAAATGTACTAAAATGTCGGATTCTTCAGCAAATTTAGGTCAGGAAAAAACTGGATTGTATGATTTGTTTTTGGGTTTGTTTTGTTGCTAAGACAACTTTGACAATTTATGATTGGAGATCTAGCTAACCCAGCCTCTGCTGAAGCACCATCAAATCCAATAATTGGATTCGACCCAACGTCAGTTTTAATAACGAAAAAATCTTGTTTGTGCAATTAAACCTGCCCACAAAAATCAAAAAATCATGTAATCAAAAACAAAATCATGGAAATACAATATTAAAGTTCATATTTGCTGGTCCAAACAGTCAGCCTTTAAATTAAAAAAACAAGTTTTTGTTTTTATAATGATTTTAATAATGGTACAAGCCTTCAAAGGACTATTTCATGACTGATTTCAAACTCTGTAAAGGATAAGTCTATTTTGTTATGTTTCTATACTCAAAGAAGAAGACAAAGAATAAATTAACAAAGAACAATACAAATCAAATTGACCTCAGATATAAAAGCATTGGAAATATTGAATTGAAACTCAAACTAAGTAAGTTTCTATTTCGATAAGGCTCAAGATTATAGCCACAAGAGGTAGTATGACTACTAGACATGATGCATGTCTTATGACACAGCACTACAGTTTGCATGAACTAATGAAAGAAAAATGAATGAATTAAAATACTCTTCATTTACCACTGTTTGAAGACAAGGATTTCTATCACACTTGGCCAATCACAGGAGTGTTTGAATCTTTTCCCAGTGGTTGAAGAGCATGACTTAAGATACACTTATGTTGTGTACAGACAGCAGCTTTCATGAAGGTACAATGTATCTACAACCTTAACATACGACATGTGCTTATGGTCAGTATGGCAGGGTCAGTTATACTGTGACACCTCATGACTCAATTCCCAATCCCATCCCAAAAGTTGACCTGATGAAGCCGGGTGATTGTTAGTAGACAGGTGGTTCACTATTAGGCAGAGCAGGAGCATAGCTCCCTCCAACCCCTAGTCCAAAGTCTCCACATGTTAGCTATTCCTAAGCCACAAAGTGACCTCACAATGTTGATGACAAGAACATGTACCAATGTAGCTTGGCTGGGGCTCAAATGTGATTGAACCTTATGAAATATGGACGTGCTCAATCGCGGTGAATAAATCATCCAGCCCGATGGTGAATGGATTGAATAATTACATACAGGCTGGCACAATGAGTGGGACAACAAAACTCATTTCAGCCACAAAAGGCCACTTTTCTAAACTGATAAAAGAGCTGTGTACATTTGTGATGCTTGTTCCATGCACTTCACAAATTAAGTTATGACTAAAATAACAACAGGGCAAGTAAAGCGTGTGAAATCAGGAATTCTTCATATTATTTTTAATGGAAGTGAATATCATGGGATCTTTTCTAATCATGCCCACATTTATTAACGGCAGAACCTCAAAGACAAACATCAAATTTTTGGGGGAAAAAATAAAATAAAATAAAAAGGGTAGAAGTTATCTGCTCTGGACTCCTGGAGTAACCATACCAAATAAATTAAGAAAAATGGCTGCCTTTCAACAAACGTTAGACATCAACATTGACAAAGATAAACAATGACTATAACACAAGAAACTCCCAAAAGGCAAATATCAAATCAAGCAACCCAGTGCAAAACTCATAACCAAAATATTATATAAAGAAAAGAATTCACACCACTTACAGTCTGCAATGACAAAGACTCAAACAAATCAACAAAGCCATCATGCTATGACCTACAGTTGGCATAACAACAAATTTAACAAACTTTATTAAATTTTTTATTTATTGATGGTGCACATAGTAGAGATGAGGTTTTTCTTTCAAAAGGAACAAAAGAATTCAATATAATCTTAAGAAGAATAGTTATTTTTTAAAGTATGAGAAAGGTTGGGACACAAGCAGTCATTCCACTTTGTCCTGAAACGTGCAAATGACTGCAGATAGCCTTCCACATTACAGGACTCCAATAGATCATATTAGAACAGAAGTAAACACACCAAGTGTTAACTATTCTCAGATCACTCTAGCTTATCAGAAAAGCTTGATTCCATGAACTATAATAGACTGGAAACAGTCAATCAACCATCTACATGTACATCTAAAGTGTAAACCAAGTCCCAAAAACTATATGTATCCAAAAACCACAAACTAGTCCCCATGGAGGACACTCTTCACTGAATAATGGTGCCCAACTGAGAGGTCCAATTACACTGATGAGATTCTAAACCTAAAGGTTGTATTGGGGGGAGGGGGGGTGTCAACATGATCAATAGTAATTACCAACATCCAATAAATGTTGATAAGCTACAACCTTGCATAACATGTACATGGACACAATGACAACTCATCACTAATGATAATCCAATCAGGCCTATAAGTAATACTCAAACTGTTATGGTTTTGTTAATTTAGTAAGTAATAGTTAATGGCTTGACGTTTGGACCCTAGCAGAATTTGTCTTGATAGCTACATCAAGAGAATGACTCTGCTAAAGGTCGAAACGCAGGCCATTGACTATTATTTGCATTTATACCAAAGGTCCTTTAAGTTGGTAAGCAGTTTGCAACAGCTAATTCCATTTCTTAATAATATAATGATTAAAAAGTGCTGTGAAAGTTCACCATTATAAAATAAAAAGAAAACACATCAAATAAAAAACACATTGTATAAAAGGTAGGCACTTTTTCCCAATTTACCAGCAAGGCAAACAATACATCATATCCACCGACCCGCAACTGCAAAGACCTTTTCTTTAGTCCATTATACATGTATACATAAAATGGGCCTGGTTGTTATTTAATTTCCATTCTACCTTCCAGAACACAAAACTCATTTGTATGCACGGCAGATGCAAGGCTGAACCTCTCAGGAAAAAAATAAAAAATAAAATGAAGGAAACAAATATGGAGAATAAAATGCTTCATCATTGATTGTACATAATTAGAAAATAGGCCTGTATGTTATTCAATTTCCATTCTACCTTTGTGCAATACAGAACTCATTTTGTATGCACAGCAGATACACGGATAGACCTTCAAAGAAAACTACACGGATAGACCTTCAAAGAAAACTACATCACATACAAAATAAGCCCAGAGTGGAGACCAATTCTTACTGACACAAAAGAAAGGGTTTTGTGTAGTCTTCATTCAAGGTGTAATAATTTGGCTAGTTTGGGAATAAATTGAAAAAAGCCCAGACTGGGGACCGGTTCTTCCCAACACAAAGAGAGGGTAGTCTTCATTCAAGGTGTAATAACTTGGCTTGTTTGGGGAAAAAATGGAACTAAGGGCCATGAATGTCTGCAACAAAAGTATGTGGCAACTTGCCAATGCCTGTAAGCATGACCATAATGACTAGAATGTACAGAGTGCACTCTACATCTTCTTTAAAAAAGTGCTGACATTTTAATTCTAAAAACTCATTATTAATTACTTATATATTTGTTGAGAATATTTAAATTTTTCTGTATTTAATGTGCAGTAATCTGTAAACGTCTTTGTGTGAAAAATCATTTCTCTTTAATTACTGGTAATTACAAGACTAAAGCTACACACTGAAACAGCCGAAACTTCAAATCAACAGCCACAAAGTAACTGTAGACAAGACATACACTAAAGAGTTTCAACCACAATTGTTAATTTCCAAAATCTAAGAATACATCAGAAAGTGAAATAATATGCCTACACTACAAGAGACAAATTTAGTGCTTGCTTAACCATTATATTTTGAAGAAACTTGGGTTCCCACATCCCATTGCTGTTTAACGGAAGCAAAGAGGCCAATGTTCAAATACATGCCAGACTTTGACAGTCTATTGCATTTTCCTCTTTTGAAAGTGCAAAGTTTAAAACTAAAAATGTCTCACTTTCAGTTTCATTTAGCTGTAGATTAAGAAATACTTGTAAGGAAGAACTATTTCTCAACTTTTAGGAAAATGTTCCTGAATAATTCCATGTATTGTTTGTCTCTGGGAAATGAATCCTTCATGAAAAATCAAATCTGTATAAATTTACCACAGAGACATTTGGTTTTTTGAAAGGTTGTAAAAATTATTCAATAAATGCAAAATGGCTGACTACTGTATAGAGACTTTGTTAATTTCTTACAGTTACAAGAATGCAGAGTAAAACTAATGTTCATAGGTCAGCCTGGGTTTTTGACCCCCGGGCACAGCGCACATTGCACTTACATGTGCCTATCTTGTCCACCATTGTGGCAGTCAAAATGTACACAAAGGAGTTGACCCCCAAATTGGTTGAAATAGTAAACAAAAATTTTGCTGAGGTGCGTTCCACATCTGCAAGGGGGTAATATTAACTAATGTATGTAATCTAGATGAACTGACTAAACCATGACAAGAATCCTGTTGAGTCATTAAGATACAACAAGGGTGGAACATTTTCAGTTTCATCAGACATGAAAAATATACAAGAAGTGAAGAACACTCTCCAAAGGTTCTGATATTACCAGTAATTCTGTTTTCTTCTGCCAATATTAAATGTGGTATCTTTACCAAAAGCAGTCTTGCTTTCTATAGCTAAACTAAAGAGCAAGGTTTCAACTAGAAGGTTGTATGTTCACATCCCCACTTGGCCACTTGTTATCCTAAGCCTTTGGATAATACATTTAGTCCAGTTACACTATGCAAATATGTTATCCAAGAAACAACTTGGCATTTAGCCAACTCAGGCGCTGCTGAATTTGACAATAAACCTACCACACCAGGAGATCCTAAATTCAGGGGAATTACCCCATGAGCAACGCCCCTCGGAGGTAGCAGGGGAATACCTTCCGGATTTCTGAATCAGGGGCCAATAATGGCCTTTTACTTTGTGGTGAGTGTGGCGTGGCCTTAATTCAGTCAGGCATAGTCTGATTAGACCACATGGTCATTTAAGGATACCAAGAGACCAATCAGCCGCTTACTGCTGGCTGAATCAGGCATATTCAAGAAATCCCAAGTGAAATAGGCTGACCATTAGAACATCATCTCCAAACTCAACCTCAAGTTTTGCTTAACAAAAATATTCAGGAAACCAATCAATAAATCTATCCATGATACCTTGGCTAGCTTTGTTCTGCTAAGCAAATAAATGTGTGATGAAATTGTCCCCTGGTGTTGAAAATGTGTTCACAGATTTACAGTAAATTACACACAGTGTATAAAGATAGTCATGGAGACATTTTGCCAAAAATGCTACAGTTTTTTAGAAATGAGTAACCAATTACTTTGGATGATTTCAAGTTTGATATCGGATATTTGATAACAGTGATGTGGCTCTGATGACTGGTTTAGCTTAAACCTTCACAAGGTTTATTAGTTCATAAGTAATTTCAGTCACACACACAAAGTGTGGATTCTGGTCTTTGGCAATTACCAATGTTCGCCGCATTCAACAGATATTCCATGTATTTTGAGTCAATTCCCAGTGGCCCACGTGGAGCATGAAGATTGCTTTGAGTCAGTGTATATCTAATCACGTTCACTGACATATGGAATTAGCATTTATACATTAAGAAAATGCATTAATAAACTAGGACTTAGATTAAGTACCAGACGGGCCCATTTTGATGTTCGGCACTTTTGCATTGATCCTCGTTGAACAGGTTGAATAATTAATGTAAATTTAACTTGTAAATAATTTTTTAATGTAACCCTAAAATTTCAAACTGTTATGCTAAGTGAGTGGAAGGTTGTGGCTGTGCATTAAGCATTTATAGCTTAAATTAGACTTTACGAGAGATTCTCCGCAGTTTACAACGCAAGTCCAAGACTTCTCAGGTATTCACTGAATGGCAGGCCAAAGTCTCATAATTCTAGCATTGACCAGTTACATCACACCCAAACAAGTCCAAACAAGTTCTGCAGTCCACTGTATTTTCCTCCAGCAATAGTACAAACATGAATTAAAGATTTGCTAATTTTATTAGATTTGTAAGTGTAAGTTCTGACCATAAAGTACAAAGAGAAAGAAAATAGTTTTAGTCTTGAAAAGATATTTGTGGTCCAGTGAAAAGTCTAAAGTTGGAATTCACATGAAATGTTGCAACTAATTTCAGCATGCCCTCTGACATCCTCTCTAGTCCAACCCTTCCCTCGCTTCTATGCCTTTGGTAATTACTCCAAAAATTAATGACCATAAAATCTTACTTGGTAAGAAGCACTGCAGCTGTTGATAATGTATAGCATTTTGAAAAATGATTCCCTTCTATGGAATGTGGTTTTAGAGAGAGGGGTTCAAAAGAATTTCAATCTGAGAAATGGTTCACACATGAAATATTTCCCATATTGTGTATTCCAATTATGGATTACTCTTCCTATGTGGATGTAAATGATCCAGATTTTTCACAATATCTCAAAAATGCTACCACCTTTTCCAATGAAATTTTCACAGGTTAGTTTTAATAGGATTAAAACAATCAAATGGTGTAAAAAAACCTAAAGGTATACTACTTTCAAGTAGTTTCATTTTGTGTGAATTTGATTTTGAATTTGTTTTACTATATTGACAACAACTTGCACCTATTGGTCTGAAATTTGTACGTACCCGCACGATATACCGGGTTGAGCATGGGGAGAAACCTGCAGTTCATTGTACTTTTGGTTTAAATCATGATTGAATGAGTCACAATCGCATAGCTATCCTAACACATTATCCTTAATGTAGTGCATGTATATGTAGCTTCCTCACTAACAAAGCTCCAACCCTAACATGGGGGCGGGATTGATTGTCCAAGTTATGCATGATATTCTCAAACCATTAAATTTCATTCAATAGAAGAACGGAAAAAGACAATGAGATAGTTTGGGTTGTGGTCAAGTCACATACTTGAAAAAATAAATAAATTGAATTCGTGGAAAATCGTCACACCTTCTCATTCCAACAGAGAAATCAATCATTCATGATTAGTCATTCAACTCCTCTAGTTGGGCTACGTCCTGTAGCCTCAGATATTGAGGGCCTTTCACACGATCCTGGCATTATTATTATTTAGAGTATTTATTTGTTCAATATTTGAATGAAAATTTATGTTTTTGCACGTAACTATTTCCAATCAAACTGATACACGGATATCAAAACTTTAAAAAGTGCATCTAAATGCTCAAAAGATGAAAGAAAACATTTGAATACAAAAGTAATAAAGTCACCTGACATCAACTCCAAATAGAATCCACAAAATAGCAAAAATCTAACCTCTTTTTACCTGCTATAAAATAATAATACTAATCAAAGGGATCTTATAATCAAGAAATTTCAACAGTTGACATTTTTATTTCAGCAAAACTTTGAAACAATGAGCACACTGCACTTATATTAATTGTTTGAGCTACTTCTGATTTTCTGTTCTCAAAAGTACTTTGTAAATCCTTTTATAGGTGGTAAATTTTAGTGTAGTTCCAGTTAGTTTCTACCAACAAACCAACCTGATTTCATTTTACAGTTGTCATTATTTTGTGGTTTGTTTTCGAAGAAAAATTCAGAGTGAATTCTCTTCAACTAACTTTTGGGCACATCTGTAAAATTAATAGACAAAAATGATTTCTAAAAATAAAAATAGGCCAAACATTTTCCAGTGATCTACTTGAACTAACTCTTCCTGTCTGAAATAATGTCATGTCTGTTTAAAAAACTTTCCCTCAAAATTTGTTGTTAATTTTGATTTAGCGGATACCAAACATGCTTAAAATCTGTTTTCTGTTTGTTGGCTCAATATTTTGATTGTCTTCAAAATCCTCTTCTAAAGATGATGAAAATACGTCTCAAAGAGCTCAGTAGCTCTTTCCAGAGGCATTCGAATGTCTATGAGAATGTCTATGAGAATGTCTATGAGATATTTCCATGGTGAAACTAAAAACTTCTCAAGCTTTTATTTCAACCATGCAATGTAACAACAGATTATAATTATTCTTCAAAATAACTTTCTTGAAATTTGTTGGAAATGAATAAAAAATGATTTTTTTTTGAAAAAAGTGGGCCTAACAGGGTTAATCCATGAATGTATCAAAACTGTGGGGCATTCTGGATCCAAATTTTGCAAGTTTGGCCGAACAAACCAAGTTGAAATGCGGTCCTCAGACAGTTCTTTAAGTGATGTTTACGTTTGGTTTTAAAAGCTCTACTGTGAAATATCAAGCACTTGAAATGGTTTTACTTCTAGTTTATGATTTTGGAGAAAATTATATTAAATCTACTAAAACAATTAAATAAAATTTAAAAGAGAAGAAGAAATGTTTTGTTTTTCTTTTTCATATCGGCGCACAATTCGAGCTTGTCGTCTTGATATGCTAGCTTGTGATCGGACAAAACCCGTGTTTTGTTCAGAGCTGGGTCTTTCTAAGTTTTTGTAACTGATACAGTGCCTTGAGGTTATTTTAGAAGCAATACAATGATTTATCAAATGGTAAAATGACAGCTCAATTTATGCATAGAGTAATTCATTATGCCGGGAAGTGGTCAATATCAGGACATAAATATCTAACAATTAATGTTCTTACTCTTCCTCAGTGAGAAAACATTGATGAGTGAAAAAATGGTTTAAAAATACAAATTGTTTCCAGTGGTAAAAGTGATGCAGATGCTACAACATGGTCTGCTTGTATTCATTGTCCCAAACAACCGTACACGTATGTTAAATAAAAGTCATGTACTTGAAACCAAGCCTATATCAGTAATAATCATCCGGATCATAGTTCAATGTTAATACTGCTGATTCACTATTTACATATCCTTTACCTTGACATATTTAACACTGTGTGGGTCAATGCATGGTCAATGTATCCACAATACACGTGCATAGGATTCTATTAGTAGATATTTCTGTGTAATTAAACTGGGTATCTATGTACATACATACCACATCAAGATCATATCCTCAGTCCAACACAATTATTATTCACCTGAGGTAGAATGTGAAACGTTGTCGACCAGGAGCTATAGCAGTCCTGCAGGAGGACAGGTCAGCATGCTTGATATAATGGTCGAACACACAGAGCAACTGATCACCTACTCGGATCGCTGCTGCTAGAGCAGTGACATGGCAATAGGAAGCTGGTCATTGGTGCACAGCCTCATGAAAAGCAATTGTTGCCAGAGCATTGCAATGAGATTGATACTGGATAGGCCCCCACACACACCATAGCCAATGTGCACAACCATTTTCATATACACATACATATCAGGCCCTATTGTGTATTATATGCACACACATTGTCCCTTCCCCACATTGGGTTAGTATGCGCACATCCAATTGAAGTCAATGAACAGTGACCTGGACAGTGTACTGGCTCTCTGCAGCTACTCATACATAGCAAGCATTATGTGGTGGTTTCATCCAGTGTACAAAAAAGCCCCACTCTTGCAATCCAACAGAGGTCAGTTCCTACTCAATGGACCAATGAACAAACAGGAGTTACTGCATCATAACCTAATGCATTATGCTCATTCAACAGCCCCCAATGTCATTGGATGGCCACTGTGTATTATTCACAAACAACAATTTTCTCCATGACCTCGGATTATTCTTTACAATAATTTTTTTCACAAATAATACATACATACATGGCGACAAAGAGATAACTCAAATCATTGCCTTTACGGATTTTATCTTTTAAAAGCGTGCTTAACTCATATATTATTCACCGTGGATTTAAATCAACAGTAATAACTAGTAGACATAAAACAGGAGTGGTAAAAATAAAATATACATAGTTTTTTAGTTTCAATCTAAAATCTCACTTTTTATAAAGAATATACCAGTACCGACCCTCTCAAGAAGTATTTCTTTCAAAATCGAGAACATTGCATATTTCAAGATACTACAAATCACAGTTGCTTATTTTGATATTGGGAATGCTAATATATCATCGCATCAGTGCAAAAACTTATCTCGACATGCACTTGATTCGTAAGTTATGACAATTTCAAACTCGCTTATAAAGTAAGTGGGTTTTTTGTGTGTGGATATATACAACATTTTCGCACTGACACAACGATATTGTGTTTTATATGACTAGAGATTTATCAGCTTTATAGGAGTGTGGATATATCCACATTATATCCACACTCATACAAAGTTGTGGATAAATACATATAAAGCTCAAAAACTTGTGGATATATCCACACTCATATAAAGCACAATATAAGCATTCCCAATATCCCAGGCCTGGAATTACATGCAGGCCACGGAGGCCATGACCTCTGTTGCCCCATAGTCCTTGCATTGGTGCCCATTCAAAAGTTTCCAGTAGACTTTACGATTTTTCAATGAAGTTGCCTTTGGAAAATGAAAAATGCCGCGCTGCCCATGGTAGCGAGGCTGTGCGACACTAGATGCATGGACACACATTCAACATGCTTCGACTAAACTTGAAAACTTCCTGAATAAATGTACTGTTTGTACATCTCTTCTTATCATCTGAGATTTTTTTTTTTATAAATTACTACTGAAAATAAGACAACTTTGGTTGTAATTTTTCTCCATATTGTCAAAATTGTAGTTTTTATCTCATCCTGGTCACATAATTTGTTCATGAATAATTTAGTGACAAAAAAATGTCTGAAAAATAGTTGCCAACTCTCCCAGATCCTACAGATAGTTCTCTGAACATAAACCAGACTTTACATGTTCTGATAAAACAGATTTGAAAATCTCCCTGATTATTGAAACTTTTTCTGACTGATGTTGATTGTAGAGTAATTCTAAATATCTCCCTGATTGTTGTACAAAATCTCCCTGATTGCAAGATGCAAATGTTGACAGCTCTCTGTATTTGGCAGATACTTTGCAAAAATCATGCACTCATTATGTACAATTGGACACAGAATATTACAGAAATGGCCAAAGAAAGCATGTTAGGAACGTACTGGGCCTACAGTGTTTCTATCAGTTCCACAACCGTGTTGCAGTAAAACCAAAAACTCAAATAAAATAACACAATCCAAAATCTTTAATCTTCCAAACAACATCATAAACTGTCCTTGAGGCCTTGTTTGTATGATCTCTACCAAGCTTCCGCAAACATATAAATTCAGGTTTTAACAGGTGAATAACATTACTTCTTGTCAATGAATCTTCACAAAATATTTATGGACATAAATGATGCAACAATATATGCTTCATAAAAACCAATGATGGTTTGAAGGCTAAATAAACCAATAGCGTCCTCACCTTGAAAAGTTTTCATGAAAATTCAAAGACCATATTCTAATTGACTACGAACATTTCAAAAGAAAATATGGATGTGCAAACTGATTCAAGTTTTTTAGTTCAGTAAAATTTTCAAAATTATTCCATTAATTTTCTTTGCCTTAAAGAATGTGAAAAACAACTTTTCCAAATAAAATAAATAAGATCATTTGGTTGATAACAAATGGAAATTTAAATTAGTTAGAAATGCATCAATGGCCCTGGGTTTCAGTGCGGTGTGGGGGAAAAGGTATCTCATTTCTCTCTAAAGCCTAGCAGTGAAGTGCTTCAGTTACAATTGTCAAATACACCGGTTCACATGCAAACATACCCCTAGATCATTTCAGGAAACTATCCCCCCCCCCCCCCCCCTTGATATTCCTGGTCCCCAACCTTCCCCACACTGGTAACCCTCAGGTAGGGATCAGTTTTCATGCTCTGTTCTATCTTGAGTATGTGCTAAAGAGTTAGAATAGCACTGCGGGCATACAGACTTCACTGATACACATCTATACCATGGAGGATCTCTCCCTACTTACGCCTACTCCAACACACTCACTACTACCGCCACAGGCTCATAAAGGACCCTCAACCAATCACATGGATGTGTATTCCATGGAAAATAGGCCCAAGAGCTACTGTTCAAGGCAAGCAGGGACGATGAACTACCTACATTATGTATGTGTTCCTGAAACATGCCCTACATTTAGGGACACCTTTTACATTTAGTAATTACGGCGAGGGGTCAAAGAACTTGTGTACGTTGGTTGACGCACTACAATTACTATGCTCTGAGCATTAACTCTGAGGGGGTGCATGGTGTGCTGACGACATGTTATGTAGAACATGAACGTGACACAACAAAGTGATATGTATGGCACATTAATGGAGCAGCTTCGGCTTTATGACCTGTTGAATGTTGAATGCTTGATGTGGTAGGTTGGTCACTTGATTAGGGAGGATCGACTTCATTTCAGATGTACATTGGGTATCACAGTACATAACTCACAATAGTTGAGTGTACTATGAATTAGATCTCTGATCTATAGCATGGTTTACAGTAAGCCAGGAGATGTACATGTAGTATGGTTTTAACGATACCTACATAATGTGATGTTAGCTCTAGCCAGATGGAATGATCAATGCAATGGAGGACCTGTATATCAGGTTAATACTCTATGGTGTAGAGTAGGATGGAAGTTTTTAATTATTGGTAACGACGCTTATTGGACTTATTGTTCATATCATTAGCAGAAGGTTTCACATGAAAACACAGAAAGTAAAAATCTAACAGGCTAATGGTTGGTTTGTCCATGTAGAGTGGTTTGCTACAAATCAATGTGTTAATTACATTTCAAAATTAATTGAAAATTACCCATTACGGTTAGTTTCCCTTGTGGTTTATTACTTGATGTTTGAAATAAAAAGTTGCATTCCCTTGAGGTGATCCTGTCTTCTGCCACTTCCCAGGTTGTATTGTAAACTTGAATGTGATCCCTAGTTATATAGCAGTTTACAGTTGCATGGCTTTTGACTGGGAGACTACCAACATTAGGGCTAGATAGCTCAGTTGGAGGAGCCCTGGCACTTTAATCCGGATGCCGTTGGTTCAAATCCCACTCTCGACAATGTGTCTTTGTTCAACCCAAAATTAATAACAATTTACCCAGTCAGTTTCCCCTGTGGTTTATTACTTGAATTACATTTCATTGTCTCACACATCAAGATACTCTTATGGTCTCAATGTGTGAACCATGGAGCAATGAGTGATCTTCCCTTACACCGATGCAGCAGAGCAAAATGCTACACAACATAGATCAGTCACTGCTCCAAATATCATCATTTGCTACTCAATATATTATTAGTATTAAGTGGGCATAAAACTTTGCAGTCAAATAGCAAAATTGCTGGAGGAAATCATTCTCCGACCATGAGGTGTAAAGTACTATTAAACCGATTTTGCAGTTCCTCAACAACCTGAACAGATTGATCCAATTTGTGATACCCCGCCTCTCTAAATATCACCAATAAGTTTATGCACTCTGACAATCTGCTCTATGATATAACCAAGTACAAAGCTCATAGTGTCATGCATGGAGTCATAGTACTTAACCACATCAATAGACAACACTCTGCAGGTCAACCTAGGCCAGCAACATGTAAATGTATGTACTCATGCATTCTAATGTAAATAACAGTGTTGGATATGTTCATTGTGTTCATTTGACTGAACCAAACTATGACCTGCCCTTCATGTTCCTAATATAGGCTTTGATTACTGAACAGGGATAGGATACACTTGGGCAACTCTACATGTCTTTGTCAGACTGCAGAGCATAATCTGAGGTTGCAATGTCCATGCCATGTTTATTCTACTCCTTGGGGCTAGAGTAGTTCTTTGTTTATGTATTGAATAGATTTCCAGTGTTACAATGTGGCCTCTTTGGATCCCACACTTACATGTCCAATCTTCCCTTCTCTGTACATTCTACGTGTTCCAATCATGATCAGTCAATACATTGGCAGCATTGAGAAACTGTCATACATGTACATAATTAAATTTTTTAATATAAAATAGGTCCAAACCAGCAATCTAATCTAACCCGTTTTATCCACAATAAAAGGGGGGGGGGTGGAGTTACATTTCATTATTTGCCCTGAATGTCTTTGTTTAGTACCATGGGTAACCTCTGCTCATACTACCCCGAAGCTTGGGTCATATTTATTCAATGACCACAGAAAGCATTCAATGGCAGTGGACTCCATAGAAATGCTGTTTATACCACACTGTGCCTGACTTCACATTGAATGCTGCATGTAGAAACACAATATGTCCCCAACTCACTCATGTGTGTTAAATTGAATCAAAACCAAATCTCAATCCACAAGTGTAGATTGCATTATATCATACCCAACAGCGATGACTGATTTCCCTGGTATCGCATCACAAAATACAACACAAAATGTATCCGTTGCTACTCAAAAATCACCATCTGCTAATCAGTATTCCATAATTTACTGTGCACTAACTTGTTCAGTCTAAATAGTTAAATAGGTAGACTTGCCTGATAGATAGTGACCCTTAACAGTACAACACATTATGCATAAAATATCATATCTAATGAGAATTTAACTGCAAGTTGTCATTTATGCAATCTCTTTTGTTAAATATTTAATTCAAATTATGTATTTAAAAAATTCAAACACATATATCATTTATACCTCGCTTATTGACAAATGGATCTAAGCTCCTTTACATACTGAAGAATTACTAAAGAACAAGAACAGACAAATTAAACATTGGGCAAGAAAAAGATGTTTTGGGCAGTTTCCTGGATATATTAATGGAACCAGTTTTTCCAATGAAGAGTAGGAACAAGTTCCACAGCCGATATGTTTCAGGACTAAAGAGCCCTGTATGATCAGCAGGTAAATGAAGATAGTGTTTTAGAAAACAATATCAGAAGAAAGATGTTCTGGAGAAGAGCCATTGCTTCATAAAAAGAAACAAGATGTTCTGGAGAAGAGCCATTGCTTCAAAAAAAGAAACAAGATGTTCTGGAGAAGAGCCATTGCTTCAAAAAAAGAAACAAGATGTTCTGGAGAAGAACCATTGCTTCAAAAAAAGAAACAAGATGTTCTGGAGAAGAACCATTGCTTCATAAAAAGAAACAAGATGTTCTGGAGAAGAGCCATTGCTTCAAAAAAAGAAACAAGATGTTCTGGAGAAGAGCCATTGCTTCAAAAAAAGAAACAAGATGTTCTGGAGAAGAGCCATTGCTTCAAAAAAAGAAACAAGATGTTCTGGAGAAGAGCCATTGCTTCAAAAAAAGAAACAAGATGTTCTGGAGAAGAGCCATTGCTTCAAAAAAAGAAACAAGATGTTCTGGAGAAGAGCCATTGCTTCAAAAAAAGAAACAAGATGTTCTGGAGAAGAGCCATTGCTTCAAAAAAAGAAACAAGATGTTCTGGAGAAGAACCATTGCTTCATAAAAAGAAACAAGATGTTCTGGAGAAGAGCCATTGCTTCAAAAAAAGAAACAAGATGTTCTGGAGAAGAGCCATTGCTTCAAAAAAAGAAACAAGATGTTCTGGAGAAGAGCCATTGCTTCAAAAAAAGAAACAAGATGTTCTGGAGAAGAGCCATTGCTTCAAAAAAAGAAACAATTTAAAGTTAAAGGTAGGGTCATACTTTGGTAAAGACCCACACAAAAATTGTGTAATTTCAATCTGACAGCTTACTTGTTATAAAGATGGTAATGGTAGCAAGCATCCGGTGAGATCCCCCCTCCCCTCCCCTGTTGCTTACTTGTTATGAAGATGGTAATGGTAGCAAGCATCCTGTGATATCCCCCCTCTGATCCCCTCCCCTGTTGCTTACTTGTTATAAAGATGGTAATGGCAGTAAGCATCCTGTGAAATGATTTAGTCTGAAATGCCCAAGTTGATTAGAAATCAATAAAAGAATGTTGAAATTTTTTATCTCAAGACGTGTTTTAGAGATTAAAATTTCCATGTTGTCTGTTTGTGAATGATGCGGCTTGAGAATGCCATTGGTATTCGCTGTCACCTTGGTAAATGTGGATGAAAATACTGTGACAGTGTTTTGCTGTTTTCTCAACAAGTAGACACTGTATTCAGCTGGAACTTTCACATGTGACTTTTATTGTATCTTTATTGACAATTTGGCCCATAAAACAGTACTCTGTTGACAAAAACCAATCTATGACCCTAACTTTAACCCATTAACGGACAATGACAAAGACAAAACATTTCGGGGGTGGGGGGAAACTGGACTGAAACAAATTTCAGGAAAATGTCCTGCCCCCCCCCCCCCCCAAATAAAAGGTGTTTATTACTCAAAATCTTTGAGTAAGGCAAATCACAGAATTTGCACGATCTCTGTGGGCAGTTTTTGTATCCGAATACAAATACAAATCTTTGACTAGTATCCTGTTAAGTTTTGCTTAGCACTAAATTAAGTGTTAAGCAATTTTGTTTGGCTGAAGCAGTTTTATGAAACTGGACTCAGCAGGACTCCTTAATATCTTTTAGGCTATTAAAGTATTGAGCAGAACTTGCTTAGCAGTACATTGCAGGACACCAGTCACAAGCAGCACACACTGTATGGTAATCTGACTGGTAAACTATTTCTACCCAACATAAACTATATATTAAGCTCAGGAAATGTCTATGCCGAATGCAATGTTGACAGGCTAGGCATATGTTGGTTGCATTTTTTCGATGCTCCTAAAATGCTTTGCAGCCAGAGAAAAGTATTTACCAGGTTTGCTTCTTTCTGTAAAAGCCATTTTCAACTTTAAAGTGGGGGGGGGGGTGGTTACATCAAGGTAATTACTCCAATTTCTGAACCAGAAGTATCGCTGAAATGCTTGGAAATAACAACTTCCTGCACCCTGAGAATTGTTCCTACCTGATGCAATATCATTTCAATACAACATCAGATATGTCCAAAATCTGAAACAGATATTATTCTTGACACCTTTTAGTTCAAAGTGAAAATACCACAAAACGTGAATGTTGATTGTTCTTCTTGGAAAATGACAAGAATCCACCCTTCCAACTTGTTGAAAACCAGAAAGAAAATTTAATTGATTCATTCCGTGAAACTGCTGAAGATTCAGCACTGGTTTGGGGTTACCATACTACATGTAAGAACGGAAATGGAAGTACATTATACAGTATTGATGAACCACGGAAATCATTTGATGTCGTAACTTGAGAGTTTTCTTTGTGAATTTCAGATGGTATTTTGGGTGAGCTGTATCAGGAAGATACATATTAACATTCCTCGAGTGTTGACCAAGCAAAGTTCATCCAGAAACAACATGAAAAATGTCCACTTGAACGGTGCTGTGTGAAATCCAATCTGAACTGTTATTCACTGTAATGATGTACATTCAGTCTGTTGGAAGTAGGTCACGTCCGTGACCCCCTACCAGTACAATGCACTGTGCTAGCTGAGGACACTTCCTGTTTCACAGTGCAATATTTCTACGTACTTAACATACAGCCCCAGGGGCGGATACAGGGGGGGGCGTGGGGGGCGCACGCCCCCCCTTTTGCTTGAGAAAAAAAAGGGAAAAAAAGAGACACCATCAAGAAGAAAAGTGAGGGAGAGACAACATTAACGACATAGGCCCTACCTAGTATTTTTTTTTTCAAAAAAGCTACTAATAATCCGTACCTCGTACATGTACACTTTGTTTCATTTGTGAACCACTATTAATTCACTGACAGACATGTTTTTCTCACACACAACATGCCTGGCGCGGGGATGGATCCGGGGCGTGAAGATCATTCACCCGCAGCGTGAGTCGACCGTGTGTGTACATGTACATTGTGCAAAGAAGTTTCTGGCTGGAAAGTAGCACTCGCGCGCGCTAAATACGTGACTTTTACAACACGAACTTCGGAAACTAGTGAAGACATAGCCCCATGAATAGGGCCAATCCACTTCGTATCCTTGGCAATCAATTTACCCCCCAAATCCGTGATGTTTTTTAAAAAAAAATTTGCATTAGGGCTTTCTGCAAGTAGGCCTACAGTAGCATTCGATCGGTAAGTTTCATAACCCGGATTAAAAATTACATCGGGCACAAAATAATAGGATAATTGCAATGGTGCTAGGCCCAATTGGCAAGGATACGAACGAAGTGGATTGGCCCTACAGTGGGGCTAGTGAAGAGCATCGCTTAATCATGGTGTCTCACTCTGTTTAGAAAATCACAGATTTTTTTCGTATTCAAGAAAGAGGGTAAATATCCGTTGTGTTTCTTTCAAACTAGTAATTATCAATAATTGTGCAGAGAGTACAACGATGCAGGGCTGGGGGAGGGGGCTAGGCCTCTAGTAGGCCTACCCTCACCTTGCCGTACATTAATGTTACTGTTGCTCGATCGCGCTGTCACTGAAGACAAACACAATTTGTTCTAATCAGTAGTAACATATTTTGTGTCACATTCTAATCCGCAAGTAGTGAAAACTAAATGACAAAGAGACCCTATTTGGTTATTTATTTTAAAAATTGCACTATCGTTTGTCTCGCTCAACAGTTTTTTTCCCCTGAATAAGTATTATTTTGTAGCCTGCGTTTTGATTTTATAACTCAGGATGGCTGATTCAAATCAATGACTCCCAACTCGAAAATAATGTTTTAATAATGATCTTGCTAAAACAAAATTGGTTAAAGTGGTCAGATATTGCATCGATCGCACCACAGAGCATCTAGAATCCTAACTGTTTCGGAGCATTTAAGCGGGCCCCGGAAGCGGCCCATGCCGTTATATAGGGCTTCGCGTTATGCGCTCGTAGGCGCCACAAATTGCATTCACCATTTGCTGCTTGGTAAATTTTCACGCCCCCCCGTTTGGAAAATCCTGGATCCGCCCCTGAGCCCATTTGCTTGACTTCGCTCTTTTCTATGGGACAATCTATCCTTATCATGCAATAACTGTGGGGTATTTGCCTCAAACGGCAATCCGGACTGTCCGAAGAGAAAAGTGTTGGTTGAGGAAAGGCTAGAGGGCCTAACCAGGGGTAGTACCTTACTCCTTACCAGCGGGACGGAATCAATCTCAAACAAGGAAATTCGATACATCTCTTATAATTAGGAAGAGGGGACAACTGGGTGTCTCTTCCCTGGGGGGGGGGGGGGGGGGGGATGGGACTCAAAGGTCATGAATGAATAAACATGTGTAAAGGATATGAGAGAAGTTACAAGAGAAGCCTCTTCTGTACAAACAACTTCCTCCAGGATGAAAGGGTGGGTTTCAGGAACAAGCAGCTTTCACACATTATACTCACAGCGTCCTCTCTTGATATCCAGGTCATTTAAGTGGTATTTTTATTCAAATGTTCAAAACAAACTTTATGGCCACACACTCACTTGTAAACTTTGACAATGCAAGATTAGATTTTCATGCAAAATGGTAAACAGTTTAAAGTTTGTTTCAACATGTAAAAGCATCTTAGCGTCATCTTTTAGACGAGGGACAATACTCGAAGGAGGTGGATGAGGGAGACTACATCACAGTGAAATTCCAGCTCAATATCTTAACACTCAAGGTGTTTTCTAGACACTTTTAAATTATTTGTAAAAGATTATTTTTTGATAGACAGGAAAATGAATTAATTTACTCTTCCAAAAATTAATGAAGTATCCTACATTTAACTTAGAAAAGGGATAATTCTAAATCCTGATCATGTTTACATTATTTAACAAAATAGAAGATAACTTTTTTTTCCGTTTCGTCTAAAGGTCTAAAGGGTTTGGGGAGAGGTATATTGAGAAAGTCTGAACTTCCTTTCCAGCTCAACATCTTGAGAGATAAAATGAGATTTACGTATGTTTTGTAAGATGACTTAAACAGTCATAAGAGCAGTACACAGAATGATACACCAATAATAAACAGTTGAATCCATTACTCCCATTCTCTAAGCCCCACAGGGGCAGGCCAAGAAGAAGAATTACTCAATGTGTGTCTGCAGCGTTGAAGGTCATGGCCAATGCAAATGACAGTTTACCATGGTGATTAATATCCACTGGCATTGATTAATCAATGTTTTGATCAATGTTACTCACTGCTAGTAGATCATGGCAAGTACCAGGAATCTCATGAGTCACATCTAAGTTGGAACCATCATCCCCCCTCCCCCTCCCCCAAGAGTTGATCAATCAAAGACAAGGAGATTGTCAACTTATAGCCAAACAAATTTGAGAATATTAAAAAACTTTCACCAAAACAATTTACCCTCTTCACCTGAATTCCTTGTTAATAGTTGATACTATCAATTGCATTTTAATTTATATAGATTTGATTTCACTTTTGATATTTTAATGATTCTGGTTTAATTCGAACGGAATCATTCTCCCTTAATAATAAAAACACATTTCCACTTTATTCAGAACTGAAATTACATGGAGGTCACAAAGGCCATAGCCTTTTGCCCCTAGTCTTGGTCTTTGTGCCCCTTCAAAAAAGTTTCCCATAGTCTTTTCAAATTTAAGTGCCCTTTGCAAAATTAAAATGGCCTTGTGATCTCAAAGATGAAATTCTAGGCCTGTTTGTTACAAAAATAAATGTTGCATATGTAGGCAAAATATTTTCATTTTAAAAATATTTTTATCACAGCTTTCTCTTCAATGTACTTCAGACTTATTACAGTTTGGCCGAACTAAATACACTTGCTTGACAATATAAAAGAGGAAGAAATTTCTTTCTATTTTGTATTAGTTTAAAACTACACCCATTGATCAACAAAAGAAATGCTTCTCAAACTCAAATAAGAACTGAACAACCAGCCTAAGATGACAAAAAAACAGTGAAAAAATATATTCAGAATTTTAAATCAGCAAACAAAACATTTGTATTCATTTAAACATAGAATTTTTTAAAGGCCATGTGTATACGGATAACACAGCAGCTCAATGTAAAATATGGGGGGAGTAGTTAGGAACATTTACAATTTTCTTATTTAGAAGCACCGTAGTTTAATTAGTCCTTAACACTTTTGCTGAAACAGCTAAATTTAATATAACACCAGCCTGTGCCCGGTAATCTCAACTGACTTTGAGTGTTCCCGAATGACCTTCAATATCGCTAAACAATTTTCTGCTCAGCAGAAAAAAAAGCTGGATACCAGTCACAGATAGCACAATGTGACGTGGTATTTTAGTTGGTAACCTTAATATGGTAAGCATATTTTTTTGGTGCTCAGTTATCTCTGTGCTTACGAAACTCTTTGATATTAGGGCCAGGGCCAACCGTTTTAAACAAATCTTGCTCGACAGTAAGCCTGTATCGTTAACTGTATGAATACCCTGTACATATGATTGCATCGGGTTGCCCATTAACTTTCGCTGGAATAAATTTTCTCTGCACCATTTATTTCTGTGAAGTAATAAAAGCATACCCTGCCTTAGTAACATAATGTGAGGTCAAGGTTGGAGAGGTCAACTTTTGATAGCATTCATCTTTGAGTGGGTATTTGGCTCCATGCACTGACACGCTTCATTACCTCTTTATAATGTGCGTCTCTAATTCATTTTAATAGTTACCGGAAGTTCTTAGTTTATCACTGATTAGCCACGTGCAACGAGTTCACTCCAATTGATCCCACGCATCCCTGGGAACGTGTGACAACGTATCTTAAGCTCAGATTGTATGTGATCAAACAACGTTAACATGCTACCAGCCCTGGAATTTACACACAGTCCATGGAGGCCATGGCCTCTGCTGTCATGACTTGGCCTTGGTGCCCCTTCAAAAGTCTCCCATAGACAGGCCTCGAAATAACCCACAGCAATTGCCGTGGTGACGTGGTGCCCTGTGCTTTTGCTGTGGTGCCCTCTGCAAAGTTCCAATACAAATTTAAATTTTCCTCATAGAAGTGCCCCGTACTAGAGGGAAATTGCTGTGCCTCTTCAAGAGCAAAGTTCAACGCCTGCATAGACTTTAAATTTGTCCAATGGCCGTGCCTTTTCCCCTTGAAAGGTCAGGCACGTGCTTCTCTTCTAGGTCTTCTGTGGTATCGGAGTTGAAAATGTACACTGCAGAAATTAATGAAGGTGAGGTGCAATTAATACCTTGCTACGTGTTTATAACAATAGAAAAGGTAAAGAAAATTGATGACGAAAGAGATTTGCTAATTGGTCACACTTCTCTTCACTGAGTGTGTTATAGCCACTTTGTGTTGTTTACTCCCACAATTAAGTTTCAGAGTCCAAGGGTGGTTTTACAGCATGAATGACATACACTTGTGAAGTATTTTTTAAACATTGTAAAAATAACAACAACCTTAACTACACTGACAATGTTTTTACTGAAAGGGGCCTCAAACTGGAGGGAAATTTATTTAGCGATAATCCTGTCAATTTATTTGCTCTTCTTTTATTTTCCTGAAATATTAATGTCAGACTTTCCTTTGAATAAACGGATTAGTGTAGTCGGGGGGGGGGGGGGGAGGCCGGGGGCACGTGGTTGCGCTGTTGTGCCCCCCGGTTTAAAAAATCCTGGATCCGCCCCTGGTGGTTCTGCAAAACTGAAACTTTCGTCAATATTTAGTGAGAAAATTGGTATTTGAAAAATACAAGTAATTTATGGAAAGACAAGTTCAGCAAAATCTTTTTGTAAATTACAAAAGGTAAAACTTTACCCAAAAGTCCTACATATTTTAGTCACGGAGTTTAACAAATTTATTTTAGATATTTATTTATTTCAATATCACTAAAAGTGGTAAATCACCAATATAAGAGGAAAGGCAAAAATGGTCAATTGCAACAATTTACAAAAATAACGAATTGTAAACATTGTTCAAAACAGTTTACAATTGTAGAACTAAATAAAATGCAAATAAAAATACATAACCCTGGGTAATTTTTCAAAGACAAACAATGTGGGGTTTCCTTAGCAATGAAATGAGTGCGTTATGTCATAACTTAGAAAGTAACAAAGGGCCTTTTCAAAATCAAGACTTTGGCTATGACTATGGCTATGGCTTCCAATAAAAGGACAGAGCCTAAGCCAGAACCAAAGCCACAACTGAAGCCCAAGCCTTGGTTTTTGAGTGTCATAGATCATAGATGTACCATGATTGTTGTAGTACATGTAAATCATTAAACACCATAGACTTGACTCAAGTCCAACTTTTTCCTTATAGTCTACATCCATCAGGTCACATGACAATTGCTTCATAGTGGGCCGTCCAGTGTCATTTCTGTATATTGACCACTGTCAAAAAGTAGTTGTTGTACAGAACTGGCTCCAGAGGGCGCACTTTAACGCTTTGTGATTTCTGTTTGTGGTGGCTGTTGGTTAATGACAGAAGTCTGACTTAGGTCAAGTCTGTAAACACCCCTGTATTAAGCACTAATTACTTGGATTCCTTTTTGCATTACACATAGCCTCCTATACACAATCTTGTTTCCCCTACTCAATAATGATGTCACATGCAACCAACTTGCATCTGACATCTTATATTATGTAAATGATGGATCACACCAGTCAGCATGGCCTCATTTCAAGGCAAGAAATCCAGCCAAGTTCTGCTTCTTACCGCCATAGTTTAAAGGTATTAAACAGGATTGGTCAGGATAAAAAACATCAGTTTAGTTTTAGTCTAAAACTAAAGCTTCCTGATTATAAAATTAATAATAGAACACCTTTTCTGTGAAATATTTATCTTTGAAATAAAGTCATATTCAAGAAAACTGTGTCTGAAAACAGCTGATTTCGGTTGTTACAACCAAAATTAAGGACAATGTTTTTGCATGCTGAAAATTATGTATGGTTTTCCACTATTTTCTCCTGACTCACTGTCATACAACAGATTAAGGCAAAGTTTTACAGGTTTGTTCTTTCATGTAGGCGGTTGTGGTTGATCACACAAAACATGAACACTGTCTGTAACTATTTAGTCAACTCTTAGTTACCATGTGTAATACCTTTAATATTAGGTTACTCATGAGGTTCTGATCATAGTAAATGTTATGTCATGCCTTATGTTAAGTTCATCTTGTCAGTGAGTCCTAATACATGACACAGACGTAACATGACCATTCAATCTCCGCCCTCATACCCTCCCAAATCCTCCCAAAATCCTACTCAGGAAGTCGTCTGATTTTTGGGCTGTGAACCTATAACCAACTGCTTATCACTGGGCCAGGCATACCAATCTTCTCTACATCCAAGTCTAAACATGCAGTGTTTTGAGTTACTATGGGGGTGGAGTATTTTGGAGGATTTATGAAGGTCTCTAACCAAGGGGTTAGATTTTAAAGTGTCCTTGGCCATTTTGATTGATTGATTTTGTGTGTGTGAATTAGCTTTTTAGTTTTAGAGAAGGCATGTGTTGGTCTCATTATGCGTTTCACACTCCTGTGGAGTTGCATGCTGCACTAAGTAACCAGAAAACCAATATTCAAGCAGATCATAATTACTGATGAACTATGATGGGATAGTAAAAAAAAAACTAAAACAAAACACTCAAGGTAAAAAGGGAATATTAAAGAAGGTCATTTCACAGTGGGAGAATAACATATGATTACAAATGTAGACTTAGACACACTGTGACTTAGACTTTGAGATCATAAACATTTTCCTTAAAGGCAAAGTATACCTTTGGTTTTTGGAACCATTTGATTATTTAATCCTGTGTAAATGAAGATAAATACAATTCAAAAGGTGGTAGCGTTTTTGAGATATCGCCGAAAATCTGGAGCAGTTAAAGCCACATTCCTAAGAAGGGAATTGTTTCTCAAAATGTTAAACATTATCAACAGCTGCAGTGATTCTTACCAAGTAAGTTTTTATGGTCATTCATTTTTGAGTAATTAACAAACGTATACCTTCCCTTTAAGAGACACACAACCATTGACTTTTAGGTCATAGAAGTTTCCTTAAAAGGCAATATTGAAACCCATCTGTTCCTTCAGAGGTCAAAGGTTAACTTTGCAATTAAATAAATTAAGTCATGGAGAATGTAAGAAGGTATGGGTGTAAGTAGTTTAAGTATTACTTAACTAATAAAGGTCATTTGAGGACAGAGGGTACACCATGGTTACCTAAATGACATTAAGGATGCATCAATCAGGCACAAGGTGTTTTTAACTTCAGCTAATTTAAATTAACAATGACAAAAGGCAGAAATATTTCTCAATTTCATTTAATTGATGGATGTCTCCCGGGAGCAAGCATAGAATGGAGACTCTTGGAACTAAAAAGAGTAAGGAAATACAAGACTGTCCAATGAGTGGCTTGACAAACGTTAGAGTGGGATTCTCTCATCAATTTGGAGCGAGGTTTGCTTTAGAGAAGGACATCATTCCTACTCAGCTTCCTACTCAGCTTCCCTCCAGTGTGTATGGACCCTAAGGACCAACGTCTTAACAATCAACAGATATTAATAGCCCCAGTGCCTTCCTAACCTCACATTCAAACCAAGAAAACAATGGTCCTTACCCTCTCTGTTGTCCGCTCATCATTCTCATGGCATGCCTTAGTGAAGATTTTTTCTCTCTCAATTGAAACCTTGACCTGCTAAAAGCTTTTATGCTTGACTTTCTTGAAGCATGACACAGACAAAAAGAATATTTTATAATGCCCCTTTTATTTGCTTCATTAATTTACCGCTTGCTGAAATTTTAAATTTGGTTTGGTGCACATAAATTATGGTCGGTTATTCCATGGAGGTGGAACAAGTATGAACAATTTACTTCCTAAAGATAAAGTAAAGAATTGGTAATGATCAAGAAGAAAATTGCACAGTTCCAGGGGGGGGCGGAAGGGGTGTTGCGCAATCATTTGCGATCGCTGTTTGGGTACACTCCATTTTAAAAATAGGTAATGACCATTAAAAAACAAAAAGAAATCCATGTATACCGTTAAAATTCTCTCTTTATCAGCACTGAAAACATAACAGTGTATATCGTAAGAGTATTTTCAATTGTTGAGATGCTTAATTTTAAATAAAGTGCGTAAAAATATTATCGAAAATTTTCCGTTGGTTTATTGCAGCGGCCAACGTGTATGAATGGGTCCAGGTGGGAATTTCGTTACAAATGGTCTCCCCTAAAATGGCTACAAATATCGACATAATGTGAAAAAAATTATCGTTCATCCTCTGATTTTTTTCCATTAACGTAATATTTAGGAATAGATCTTTCATTCCTGAAAGTTTAATCAAAATCCCTCGGTACATCCTCTAGATATTTGACGATTTGTAAAAGTGTTTTTGGAGAGAATGGATCCCGCCAATACTTATTTTGCGTTCAAACGATCTCTGTTGACGGACGGGAACATTTGCCGCAGGTAATTGTAATTCTGAGGCAACATACACATCTAAAACAGATATGTTATACATGTCGTTTAGGTTAAATATATGTTGTTTATTAAATAGTTAATTTACTGAAGCAGTTGGCAAGGCAAAACAAAAATTTACAAATGTTTTCTGGTGTAAAGATTTTGTGAATGTACAACATTTGAAGATAACAATACCCTCTGATAAAATGGACTCGTCCAGGCAGTCTCAACGGCACGCAGCGGAGAGCAACCGTAAATTCAAATAGTGTGTACTGTGCATACACACACATCCGTTTTGTACGTGGGGAGCTTCGACCAGTCCACGTCGCGATGGTCGAATGAGATTATTTTCAACGTAGGTGGCGCGCTGGTGGCGCTACCCCTTCCGCCCCCCCCTGCACAGTTCACTCTGAAAGCTCGAGAAATATTCCAAGAAATATTTTGACAAAACATGGAAACACGTTTTATCGTTTTCACTAAAACAGCACTAAATTCGATGGCAAGTTTTATTCATACAGCTTGTTACAGAGGTCATATCAGTACAAATCTTACAGATAAATATCTGAAAATAACATTTTAAAAAACCAAATTATTATTGCTTATTTAGATTGCTGTACGGTAATCAATATAACCTAGATTTAACTGAAAAACAAATTTGATGACCAATTTTAATGATTTTTCACAGATTGGTTATAGGGTGGACAATGAATTTCTTCTGAATTTTAGTTTAATAAAAATAAATTTGTCTTTAAAGTTAGCGTCCTACTTTAGTAATGACCTCAGAAAAAATGGTGTAATTTTCCTCTAACCCAATTTGTTACAAAGATGGTAATGGTAGTAAACATCCTGCCAAACCTTTTGGTCTGAAATGCGTCTGTTGATTAGAAATAAATAAAAGTACGCCATGAAGAAATACAATACAAAAATTTGAATCGCCAAAGATCGCCTTCAGGCAACTTTTGGAAATTCAAATTTCTGTGGTTTATTCTTCAGGCCTTGCATACATTGTCTAGTAGAAACTGCTACGGGCTAGTAAACACCACTTCTCAACTTGCCCTGCTGGCTGCTAAAAACTGTGCCACCTACTTGTTAATATATTAAACAATTGGGTTTTTTGAGTGTTAAAGTTATTTTTTAGTGTCAATTTTTGTTTCGAGTGTGAATGCAAATTCATTTGACAAATAAGATAGTTGTGATTGCTACCATTAATACATCAGAAAGTATACATTTATGACAATACATGTTTAAACTCTGGGTTACTAAAGCTTCCTGGGGGTGACTAAAATGCACAGTTCAGTATTTCGGTGGGCTACTTAAACAGAAAGCTGAAACGGAAGGTCTGTACAACAAACAAATTCCTTAATTATCACTTTCATAGAACCGTATTTGTGGTGTCACTGAAAAACTCTGACATCAAAGGTACATTTTCAGCAATACATGATACTGTGTGTTCTGGAAGGGTCAATTTATTCGCATCCTAGAGTCTTCCATTAACACGCCATACAACTAAACCTGCACACAAACTTAATCAAATTAAGAAGTCCGGTTTGGATCAAACAAAGTGGATAGTGAGGCTAACTAGCCAAGATGAAATTCGATTTTGTTCTTATCGCTTTATTTTAACAGATTGTGTAAGTTGTATTCATATTAATATGCATGGGATTTTTAATTGAGCACTTACATAACCGAAGTCTTAAATCAATTTCATAATCTCGAAACCTTTTGTCAACTCAAAACAAAAGCAAATTTAATAGTCATTAAGTTTCAATTTTGTTGTTCACACTTTAACTTAACCGACTGTGAAAGTGGTATTCATATTGATGCATTGAGATTTTTAATTGAGCTGGTAGTGTTACGTAACCAAGTCTTAAATTATTTCATCATTTCAAGATCACAAGATTTTATTGTAATTCATTTTTTTAATTTTATTTGTGATTAAACGCGCAACAAGTTAATGGCTTGTTAGAAATTCTATTGCCTAAGTAAAGAAAAGTAATTGAATAAGATGTAATTAACTTTACAATAGGATATTCAAAACGATTGGGAATTTATAATTGTCTGAAGCAATCAAAACTAATGCTGATGATAACCTCAATTTCCATTGGATATTTAAAGGTAGGGTCATATAGGCCTATTGGTAAACATTCCAAAAACTAATGACCATAAGACTTACTTGGTGCATTGGTGAGAAGTACTGCAGCTGTTGATATATAAACTATTTTGAGAAAAGATTCCCTTTGAAGTAATAAATATGGTTTCAATAATTTTGTATTCCCAACACATTTGAATCTGAGAAACGATTCGGGCATGAATCGTTTCTCAGATTTCTGAGGGTTGGTGTCCATTCGTGAATGCTGCAGCCAGATATGTGGTTGCCAGTTGGTACCCGCTGTCACCTCGCTTAACAAAGATGGATTTAACGTTCTTGTAAAAATACTGCACAAGTATTTTGCTGTTTTCTCAGGAACTAAACACAGTATTTAGCTGAAACTTTCACATGTGACTTTTATTTTATCTCTTAAATCACATTATGTTGACAAAAAACATCTATGACACTACTTTTTAAGTCAACAAGAAGTACCCAGATATGACATTTTTCTGTTAAAGATAAACCAACAAAACCCTTGGTTTATTTATACCTCATCAAAAGTTGATGTAACCAGTGTTGTACGTTAATTCCGTATAACCTGTTTATCTAATCTTCACTTCATGTCAGATTCTTCTAATTAATGAAAAGTGACTTTGAAGTTTGAGCATGTGACGTCAATCGTGGTCAATTCCCAGTGTTTTCTTTTTGCTGCAGCGCAACAAAAGCTAACCCAATTCGCTCTGGCCGTGTTGTTAAATTGGCAAACATCACAATACTCAAACTGATAGACAATTCATTTGATCTAGCCACAGAATTCAACGCATTAAGCAATTATGTCCAACTCCTCTTCCTTCCATTGCTCATCTTGTACAAGTATGTTTTCTCTCCTCAAATACATTTGTAATTATCTACTGCTGCTCATACCATACCAAAAAAATTGACCTGCAAAAATATGAACACTTGATTTTTTACTTAAAAATACTTTATTTGTCAATTTACACCTTTTTGGTCATAGCTTGCTGAATCTTATTTCACTATATCCTTCTGAAGACTTTAATTTGGCATACATGTAGATATTACCCGTTTATTTACAAAGAGTTGCCAATTTGTTGTTTGACAGTGATTTATTCAACTGATACGTAATCAGTGGTAGACATTTTAAGAATGGCTTTTTGTTTTAGTCCACCTTTTAATTTACCTACATTAAGTCTTCAGGCATGATATTTGAACATCGGCAAAAAGTAGAGAAATGTACAAGGGCTGAAATTCACATACACAGGGTGAAGGCTTATTCATATTTACAGCCTATTTAGTAAAAATTGTAATTATTTTCTATGCCAATTTTTTTTTTTTTTAATCAGATTACAGTAGGTCATACCTGACTGAGTCTTTTATATTCTGGCCAGCGATTCTTTGTAATAAAGCATTTATATTCAGATTTAATAGTCATTCGATATAAACACTGAATCCAACTTTGTCATGTTGGCCTACATACATAAACCAACAGAACATGTGGGTCTTGTTACGGCATAGATGTTTTAGCAGGTGTGTGCCCCCCCCCCCCCCCCCTTAACAAAATCCATGATCACTTCTCAGGTTGTTCTTTGTTTGAATGTTGAATTTGTGACCACAAAAACAAAAGGATAACATTTTAATTTAATAACATAAAACTTCTGAACCATCTCATGGACCTATCTCATGGTTAAATTTACCTGAAACAATTACTGTACGCTAAACAATCCAGTTATTTTTGATTTAAACATCAGAGACTAGTCCTGGTCATTCATGCTGGTGGTACATACTACACACATATTACTATTATATTATATTGGTTTGTTTTTGTTAAAACGCATTTAACATTTTGCATCCCTGCCATAACAAATATGTTGGCAGTAATCAAATTCCTTTTAAACCACCATGAATTTTAAGCATTTCAGCATTTCATGGAAAGAAAAGGTTACCAACTTAATAATTCTTATTCTTGAATTCAATTTTAATTGTTGGTTTCTGGTATTTTTTACTGAGGAAGAGTTGGTTATTCAATAAGTTCTTTTTGTTTATTTCCCGCAATATTTTATTTTATTATTATTATTTTGTTTAATGGGGGGGGGGGGGGGGGGGGGCCGGGGGGATGCCTTTATGAGGTGTATCTTATGTTTCCTTAAAATATTGAGATTATTTTAGGAGCATGTGATTGTTATGTTTTTAATTTTGTAATTTTCTGCCTGGTCCCAATGTGAGTCATTTGTTGATTGATCTTAATAAGGAAATAAATATCTTCTTCAAGAAGTCAAATCTCATCGAACCTGGGGGGACAGATCATTCTCCGTCGCGGCACCACATCTCTGGAATCAGCTTCCTCTTCACATTAAAACCTCCAATACTATTCACTCATTCAAAAAGTCTCTCAAAACACACCTCATGTCTAAAGCATTTAGTTCCTCCTAACTGAGTTTTTCTGTTGGTCCCCTCCCCTTTTGTTTTTTCGCTTCCTTTGTTAAGCGCCTTGAGCACCTTTGGTGGATATGTGCGCTTTATAAGTCTTCGTTATTATTATTGTTATTGTTATTATTATTGTTATTATTATTATTATTAACAATGTACTGGATTAGTATTAATATTAAAACTGAAAGCACAGAATCACTGACAAAACAAAACCGCCAAGTCGCTTAAAAAAATTGTTTACCTTATTTGAATTTTTCTGGTTGAATTTAGAGTATTTCTTGAAAACAAGAAGATGGTCATGAATTTGTTCTTCAAAAAAAGAAATGATATCAAGTATAGTATAGATCTCCAAAATTACAGTAAGAACGTATCTATATTATTTGTTTTCTTTTATATCGTCATTATAGAGTATTAGTCTAAGATTATTTTTTATAGATCGAGCTAATATTCCAGCTTGAACAACATTGACCTAGTTTATATAAGAAGTGTAATTATTAAATGAACAAAGCTACTATCCTTGGCTGTCTGTTATCATTATAAACCTCAACTTGTAATATTTCACAAACCATGTCTGTAATAATCATCACCGAAAAAATTACAAGTCTTATTAACTCATTCACGTTTACATGTACAGTAATTCTAAGACCAATCTATACACTGCAAGATCATTTAACCCATACTGGTCATATTGCGTTGCCCTTTCCATACGACCCTCTGGAAAATTCATCATTTTACACTGGTTCCCTTTTGTGTAATACCATGATGGTCATGCATTCCACTCAACAGCCAAGCTTGGGGGTCAGTCACATAATTAATGCATGTCTTCTGCATAGCCAATGAACACATTGTCAGCAGGGTGGACGTTCAGTACATTATGTACATGTATAAGCCCATAGGCATCAGTGCATGTGTTCAGCATGTATGACTGTACAGATTATACCAACAATTGTCTTTCCATATCCATGCTACTAGTACTATAGCTGAACATTATAATAGCATGGCCTTGACCATTTCACACAACACATGTACAATTACTACACTCCATAATCATTATGCATTCAAAAGACCCACTGGTGCTGTAGAATGCACTTTTTTTAAATGACCTTCATAAATTTAATCTCCCTCAAAATTCTGGATTTCACTCTAAAGCAAAGGTGTGGGATGTCCAACTGCAAAACATAATTGAAATAAATTGAAGTTCTTACAGAAAAAAAAGGCAAATGTAAATTAACTTTCAATCAACATTTGTTGAAAACTAATGGAACTTTTACCAAAGGTTAAGTACATGGAACCCAGCATTTATTTTGGTTACGTATTTTTATGTAACCACACTGACTGCTGATGCATTACACTCTAGTATAGTACAAAACAGCCTAATATATTATTCTATTATCTTTGAATTTAAATTATTGTCAGTAAATATTGAGGCCTAAATATCAAATAAATGTTTGACTTTGACAGAAATGTCGGTATTCTTTAAAATAAAATTGAAATTCCATATATAAACAGACGGGTTAATGTGTCATCAATGTGAAGTAATTTTAGTTACATTACTTTTGTAATTAAGGTTTATTACTGAATAGGTGGCTGCAGCTACAGAAAGAAGAAAACATTATTGTTGCATAGAATTGTGTGCTTTCAGATGCCTGAGAAATGCTTCATGCATGAAGCCTTTCTCAGATTCAAATTTGGGGGCGGGAAATTACCTCTTTCTCTAAAACTACATTACTTCAAAGGGAGCCTTTTCTGATGATGTTTTATAGTATCAACAGCTCTCCAGTGCTTTTTACCAAGTAAGTTTTTAAGGTCCTTATTCTTTGGAGTAATTACCAAAGGGTTACACTCCCTTTAAATAAAAAAGCAACTTCTTCCCCAACTACAAATAACTTATAACAGATATCATATCCAGAACTACTAGACTTTCATGTGATAGGACTAGACTGCAGCGTGTTAGTACTAGGTTATGCACTATGGGAGATAGGGCTTTTTCTGCTATTGCCCCTAAAATGTGGAATGACCTGGATGTCTCTGTTCGAGAAGCGCAGACTGTAAATCTTTTTTAATCTAAACTTAAAACACACTTTTTTAAGAAAGCTTTTGAGCAATCTCTTAGATTTTAACTGTAACTATATTGTGGTCATTACTGTCGACTTGTGTTTTCGGTGGGATTTTATTATCTTTGTATTTTTCAATTGTAATTTTTGGTAATTTACTTGTACCTTTTTAAATGCTTATCATCTTTGTGCTTTATGTACTTTTTATGCCTTTTTGTGAAGCGCCTTAGAGCATTTTACAAAAATAGATTTGGCGCTATATAAATGTACTATTATTATTATTATTATTATTATTATATGCACTAAAAGAATTTACATTTTCTTTATAGTGCATGATCCATAGAGTTGGCTTGTAGATTTTATACGAAAATTTGAATCTGTAAAACAAAATGTGCCTGTACTGTGGCTCTGAAAAGAGTGGATAGTGCAAATGAGCACTATGTGTTAATTCCCTCATGAAGTTTAATCGGTTTTCTGCTATTCATAAATCATTATAATTTATAGAAAACTTAAATTCTGCATGGGAATGGGAAAACATGTCTTTGGGGGTAAATTCTAGCAACAAATGTAAAAGGTTTTTTTTTGTCAGGAGTCATTTTATTGCTTACAACCATTTTAGGGACAAAATGTACAATGAGTGCCTGGAGGAAGGGCCTAGAGCCTTAAACGCCTTTCTTCTGCCGAGCACACAACAATAAGATTTCATAAAATGAAGACGGTCCTTTCTTAAATGCAAAACATTTCAAGAAGCATTGATTCTGACCTTTTAAGATGTGATTTCTTCAACTATGGATGGTGAAATCTTGACTGGTTATGAACAAACCCCAACCAATGAATGAATCATCGAGGCATTAACTCCGATCATTGAAGTAGAAGAAAAACATTGAAATCAATGTTTTCAAAGTTCAATCAATTACAAATCATCTTCAACCATCCGCTGTAAGCTTTAATGTCCTCCGTTGATACATGTACTACATGTATGTAATTCTAGACAACCCACCTGTACTGTGAATCTTCCTTGCTCTTTACTCGATGGTAAAGTTACATCTATTTCTCCTGTGGCAAGCACAACTACTGTTACATTGTTAGTGTTAGCCTTTTTCCCACAGGAAGGGCTGTTTACTTAAAAATCCTTGGTGAATGGTGACTGAATAATGTTGTACGAGTCAGTGCTCTCTGGTTATAACATACATTATGGTCAATAGGAATGCTTTGCATATTCACCAGAAGCTGTCAACATGACAGGAAATGTGACCTACAGTACAGTACACAGGTGTGTCACTACTGTAACTTACAATCACTGTAACTAATATATAACTGTAGGTACTACCCCACTATAGCAAACACACCCCTACCACCTGCACACCTAGAGTACAGGTACTTGACCATAAAGGCAGGCTGCTCTTCCTGTTAAAGGAAGAGTATACCTTTTTGGTAATTGCTCCTAAAATTTATGACCATAAACACTTACTTGGTAAAGAGCACTGGAGAGCTGTTGATACTTTAAAATATTGTTAGAAACGACACGCTTTGGAGTGATGTAGTTTTAGAAAAAGAGGTACCTTTTCACCAACAATTTAAATCCGAGAAAGGCTTCAGACATGAAGCCTTTCTCAGGCATCTGAAAGCAATTCTATGCAACAAGGTATTTTTTCTTTCATTTTTTTCTTGCAACTTCGATTGTCAATTGAGCCAAATTGTTCACAGGTTTGTTATTTTATGCATGCCTTTGGTTGGATACACCAAGTGAGGATACAGATCATTGACAACTACTGTTAAGTGTACCCTGCCTTTAAACCATGGCAGTAAGGAAATGCTACATGGGTTAACTATAAAACCATGGATGGATCAAACAAAGGAAATGTGCTTTTTGAGATCACCGTGGCACACCAAAAGAAAAACTTTGAAATATCTGTTTAGGGACCTTATTAGCTTGCCCATTTTGGATTTGGAAATCATAATGGGAATCAAGGGGACATAAAGGAATATTAGTTGGGCTGGGTTTGACCATACCCATCTAAACTCTGAACCCTTCAACGTTCCAATTCATGTTGGATTTAATTTATAACATTTTGTGTCCTAATCTTTGCAAGGTCTCCTACACTTTTCATTTTGATCATTTCCTAAAGTTATTTCCATGGACGCTGATCATAAAAATGTACTTAAACTGAAAAATAGTTAAGTGGTTAAATAATTGTATCATAAATATGCCCCTCCCCCACACCCACACAACCACCCACGCACAATAAACCCCCTCATTCACATAAAACCCTTCCCAACTTAATCTCCATAATTGCAAACTCATTACTGCCATTTACTCCCCACACCCCCCCCCCCCCCTCATACTTGTCACATTTCTCCCTCTAAGGTTGATTAATAAACGTACCACATTGTAAAGAATCACACAATTGCTTTTGTCTTACATTCCTGGCATCATTCCAGCAAATTACCAAAAAGTGAGAATGTTTCATTATTGTAGAACTTGGAGCGGATGAAAAAGTGACCCAGTTTCCTCATGTAAAAGTTTAGTGAACTCCATGTTTACTTGTCTCTTAGTTTAGTGAACTCCATGTTTACTTGTCTCTTAGTTTAAAGGTAGGATTATAATTTGGTAATGACAACGACACCAAATTCTGTAATTTCTATCCCAAAGCTTACTTGTTATGGTAACGGTAATAAGCGCCCTGCAAAGTTATTACATCTGAAATGCCCCTATTGAAAAAATCAATAAAAGTAACTGGAAACAAGGCAAGTTTTTGAGATTCATATTTTAGTCTTGTCCGCTTGTGAATGCTGTGGCCAGAGATGCGGTTGGTAGCCCCTTCACCTTGCTAATTTAGGATGGGTTCAACGTTCTTAATGAGAACAACATGACAGTTTTTTTCTGTTTTCTCAACAAATAGACATTGTATTCGTGTCGTGTCGTGGCCGAGCGGATAAGAACACCGGACTCAAGCTCTGGTGTTTTCGATCAGCAGGGTGTGGGTTCGAGTCCCGGTCGTGACACTTGTGTTCTTAAGCAAGACACTTAACCATTATTGCTTCGTCCTTCGGATGGGACGTAAAGCCGTTGGTCCCGTGTGTTGTGTAATGCACGTAAAAGAACCCAGTGCACTTATCGTAAAGAGAAGGGGTTCGCCCCGGTGTTCCTGGTTTGATCGGCAGCATATTGCGCCACAGCACCTTGTAAACCATTACATGGTGCTATAAGAAAAGGGTCTCATACTTCAAAAACGTAGCTCCACATACCTTGCAGGAAAATATACTGAGCGCTTTGTTTCGCCCCTAAGGGTGTGATAAAGCGCTATATAAGAACCAAGTATTATTATTATTATTATGTATTCAGCTGAAACTTTCACAGGTGACTTTTATTGTATCTTTATTGACAAATTTTCCTTTAAATCACCAATATGTTGACAAAAACCAATCTATGACTCCACCTTTAACTACAAATGCTAACTCTTGCGTGTTAAGTTGTTGCTCGTACATGTAATTACATATTGCTCTATGGTAATTGCTGCAGCATCAGCTCACAAAAAGGTTACATGATTTAGAATTATGGATTTGGCATAAAACTAATTACCATGTGGCACTGACAACCTGTGAGTCCCTGTGTATGTTGTTGGACCGTGTCCGAATTAGCGGCTACAGCTAGGGCTACGGCTGATCCACAGCGTCATCATGCATTGAAGTACAGGACGTCCTTAGCAACACCCTTAGCAATAGTCGTAGACGTAGCCGTAGCCGCCAATTTCGATACAGCCTTCAACTCATTCCATCTTCCTAGCACTTGCAAAAACGTTTTTTTTAAAACCTCACACAAATTTTGTTTTGTTTTCCCACGTCAAATATGTTCAAGTCTGATTGTTCCTTGCCCCCAAGGAATGAAAGAAATAAGTCCATGCTAGGTACTGACCCTCCTTCACAAAGAGATGAAATTTTAAGTCCATCCACAAGGGTATACCGTATAGTCAGCGCTGCACTAAAAATCTTATTATATGTAAGCTCCTTGGTGGGTTTGCTAGAAACTCGAAAGGAATTGTAAAACGTTTCTGTCAACTTAAAACCTCATGATGATATTAAATGTCCCATTAGATCCCAGAAAAGGGATGTAGCTGTTCTGGAAGACAGATTATAAGGCTCTTTTGAAACTGATGATGTCAACTTTAAAACCAGGTCTTCAGATGTAAAATTGTAATAAGTGGTTGATAAATACTGTGACAATTAAGGTCTGATATTTCACTGAGGCAACAGAGGCAATTGCCTCCATGCTCCTGGTCATTGCCTTGGTGCCCCTTGCATGCCTAATACTTCAGAGAGGCAACGAGAGTCTATGCCCCTCATCATTGCCTTCGTGTCCCTTTGCAGGGTTGATACTTCAGTGTCCCTTTGCAGGGTTGATACTTCACAGAGGCAACAAAATCAAATTGCCTCCGTTGCCCCATGTCATTTGCCCACTGTCCTTTGAAATGTTCCAGATCAAATTACATTTTTTCTAATAGAAGTTCCATTTGCTATGGGAAAACTACCTTGCCCTTACAACAAAAAAGGGTCATGCCTCTAACTAGTTGATAAAACTGATATCTAACTTTTGATAAATTGTGATAACAAGTTGATGTAATACTGTGATATCCAGTGTTGTATGACTCGAGTCCATCTCGAGTCACAATTTCAGTGACTCGGACTCGACTATCATGACTCGTCCCCGAGGACTCGTATTTTCACAAACAATACCTTTTTTAAATATTAAAAACAATTCCGATGATCCGATCGTCATTCCCGGAGTGCACATGGAGTTAACGTCTAGCACAATAAATAAGTACACTGTCGTATGGTGTTACAAGTAATAGTGTTCGTGATTATTGTGTAAATGGCCATCTACGTACAGCGCGTGTATGTTCGATTCGTATGTTCAATACGCATAATAACACTGGGATGCACGACACCAGTATTATGCTGGTATTCTGTAACACCATAGCCACTGCTTGTGCTTGATGCATATTACCAGGGAAATGGCATGTCTGGTACCTGTAAAACACAGCCTGCATATTGCACTGTGATGGCTGTGTGTTGTTTGCACCAGTTTCTACACATGGTCGACACACACACACGACGTCAAGTTTGGTCACGTCACTAGTAAAAAGTAGTACAACATTTTTTTAATCATGGCATCTGCCGTTCCGCCCCGTATTGTTTCTTTTGGTTATACCAACTTTAACAAAAACTTTAACAGAACTTTGTTTAAAATAAATGTGTTTTATTTTGTCATTTCCAATTCTTATTTTACGACATTTGGTTTGCAATCAATATTTAAACAAGTGACTCGTGACTCGGACTCGGACTCGGACCAAGTGACTCGGGACTCGGACTCGGACCAAGTGACTCGGGACTCGGACTCGACCCAAGTGACTTGAGACTCGGACTCGGACTCGACACAGGTGACTCGACTACAACACTGGTGATATCTAGTTCGTCAAATTGTCAAGTTGCTTTATTTGATTGTCTCTATAGCAGTTTAGGGGCCGCCCAAAGTTTCATAATTTTCACAGTCGTATGAAGAGTATGCCAGAGGGAGGGGGTCAGAGAGACAGAGACCACTTAAGGACTTTAAAAAGTGTGAAAAATGTTGATAATTAAATACTGTGCATCCATTTTGAAAGAAAAATTTTGATAAATATTACTTGGGGAGGGAAGAGAGGGTCCTGAAAACTAGTACTCTCTGCACGACTTGAAAAATGTTTAAAACATTGGCCAGTCCTTCCTGGTGTCACTGCCCCATTTGGATTGTATTAAAACTACAGCAAGGTCTCCATCTATGCTGATGTATACAGTTGCTTCCATGTGACCTGAAATCTGGAATTATGACTCGCCCACCAAATAGATTGGCCATCAATCAACCTACATGTAGTCAAGTACATCTATCAAGTACATGTTGATGTGGTTAGTTAGTACAGCACTTTACTCAATAACAAAGTGGTAACAGGTGCAACTCCCATCACATTCCTACTTAAATAACCCAAATTGGTTCATAATTAACACTTTGTTAATATACATAAGCAGGACCCACAGGCCTGTGGCCAGTGATTTTAGCATTGGGCCAGTAAACTCATGACCAGACAAGTCCCGGGGTCTTGTGTTTCTCAATCGAACAAATATCTTTAAAAACAAAAATGGTGTTCAAATGTTGAGTAAAATACAAGAATGAGATGATATATCTAGCGAAGAATGAAATCTACTCTAGTGCTTTTTCAAATAAAAACAGTTTAAAGGTGAAACCATGCAGCTTTTTCTCTGGTCTGGTCTTGCTGTTCCAGTAACTGTTCCAGTAACTGTTCCAGTAAAAATGTTGAGCTACAAGCCCTTCTTTCTTGAGGATTTTCCTCCCAATTCGATCCCTGACAACACGTAACCTACTTCTCACTAAACAATGGTGACACTTTTTCAAGCAAACTCCGATGTTAATGCACGTGTGGAGAAGTCATTAAACGTTTGCCGTGGAGCATGCTCCCACGCAACTACAGAGCTCTCACAAGACCGCTGGCTGCCAAATACAACATACACCATCTAACGACATGTACCTGAATGTGTTATGGATTAATTTATTTATTTATGTGTGTACTGCCTGGATGAGCCTATTTTATCTGGGGGTGGTAGTATTTTCAAATGTTGTAAATACACCGAATGTTCACTCTAGAGAGCATTTGTAAATGATATTTTTGTACTTTTATCTGCTTAAGTACTTATTGCAACATTTATAATCACTGTAATACGCGTACGTTGCCTCATTAACATGAATAATACCTAGAGTAAATGATTGATCTGCTTCAGTCCATCAACCGATGATGTGTTATGATTGTACGGATAATACAAACATTCAACTTGTCGCTAGACAAATTTAAATTACACAACAGCTTTGTATACCAGTCACAAAATTGGTTAATGTCACTCACATTTTTAAAAGAGCGTGATTAGAAAATCTGAGGTAGACAAGTGGAAATTTGAGTCTTGTGACATGTTTTCCAGTCATCTTTTGACTTTGTTGACAGACCCTTCTAGAAGATTATCCCCTGGTTGTAGGCCTACAGCTAAATGAACTTCTTTCTTTATAAATTATGCATGACATGAGTACAACCAATGGTATACTCACACACGATTTCAATCACTTTGGTTTAACATTGATGATGTCCAATCAACATGACTCCATATTCTGTACAAGATGTATTAATATGCATGTATGGTTTAAATATTCAGTGATTTTACGAAACTGACCAATCAGATGCTTCTGTACAAAATCAACTGAAGAGCCCATAGGACATGAAAAAGACGATCCTTTTTTTCTGTTTAGGCTTCGTTTAACTGTTTAAATTTGAATGGATTTTCACATTTGCTTATAGGATAAACTAAATTGGTTCAATGGTTAACTAGTTTGGTTCAACAGTTAACTGGTTAAATATCTCAACCCTACTATGAGAGCAGAAGTTTCATGGGATCAGCAGTATCACAAGAGTAAAGTAGCATCTCTATCACTGCAACAAACGTTTATCGACTTGTCAACACGTCTAGAATGCCAAGTGAAAGTAAATAAGCAAACCATGTTTCTACTTATACAGTGTATCTTTCATGATAATCACATTAAAATCGTTCTCAATTTAGACACAGGTTTAAGTATTATTTTACCATGAAAAACAAATTGACAAAATAAACGAATCCGGGGGGGGGGGGGGGGGGGGGGGGGGCTTGCGCTTGAGTGTTTGATTGTTTGTCCCAAATGCCCCACTGAATGTCCTCCAATGAACCCCGGATGGTAATTTAAGAGGATTTGCTCCTCTAGGTAGAATGTCAGAGTGTATGCATAGGGAATCAACAGAATGAATGAAGAATTGAGTATCATTCATTTATTACAGTATGATTATAGGACTGGTTCAGTTTAACTTAAGGCTGAATATAATGCAATGTTAAAGTTGGATTTCTAAAATCAGGATGGTTTTTTTTCAATTCAGGGGAGTCTTAAGAAAGGTGAACATTATTTGCATCAATTGGAAAATAAGTGACAACAAATTGAAAAAAATTACAGACAGTATTTTTTTGAGCGAGTACATCCATTTTATTTTGATTGTGTCAAGAATTATGACAAATGGACAGAGATCTATCACTTTAATCCTCAAGTTCTCCATAGATAATGCTCCCTTGCTATCTTCAAATCCAAGGGATGTTGCACTATTCATAAACAAAACTGCATTCATTCCAATTCTTTAGTTTTCAAGAAGCGCATCATAGAAGGATTTTGTAATAAACATGTTTACCATTTTTGACAATGAATCTTATAAAAGACAAAGTTATGTTTTTAATCGTCTAACATGCTTATTAATTATGCTTAATACTTGCTTAACAAAATCCATCAGTTTTACGACCACCATAATATCATTTCAGGCATATTTCCCAGGGATTTAGTTCATTGTATCATCTTGTCCATGATATGAGCTTTCTACTAGTTATTTGATAATTTAGAAAGTAAAAGGATCAATGGCTGTTCCAATTCATTAAAGTTAAGGATAGATTAATTACCTTGAAATAAAATATTGAATTATACCTTTTTATGAAAAACACAGGTCTAAATACTCATGTTGAACCGTTTTGTGAATTGTTTATTCAATTTGAGAATATCGTGTTTGGATCCAATGCTATTAACCTGTCTAGTCAGGAAATATAAAGTATTTCAACATGTAAAAAACAACAAGCGATTTCCTCGCTTGAAAATGCATGCACCATAGCGATGACAATTTCTACTTGTAGAGGCTTAAGCATCTTCCTACCTCCATGGTTTAATTAAGCAGCTTTTTCCAAGGCAATAAAACACTTCAGTGCTCTTTACCAAGTAAGTTTTTATTGTCATTCATTTTTGGAGTAATTATTAGAGGTATGGTATACCCTCCCTTTCAGAATAAATCACATGAAAAACTGCAGAATTAGAAGTGGGGTATTCCAAAAAGATCTCTTTATAAGGTTGCTTCCCTGGAAAATTAGAGATGTAGAAACTAGAATAAAAGAATTCTAAAAAAAACAAAAAACAATGTTTTTGATTCTTGAAAACTCATTGATTAGAATGAAAGCACTCTTCCAAACATATTGCATTTACAGGATGTTCCAGAAACCATCTCTTTATTTGTTTTTTCCCGAAAACCTGTCTCATCAAACCTGTCTCATAGCAGCTATGTACTGGGAAACCTGAGGCCATTAAGAATGTTTGCATTCAATGATACCATGGGTCATTCTGGTTGGCAGTTTGCAAAGTCTCTGATAATTCCTACATTTTATTCAAGGTTTTTATGAGTTTGTTTTGACCAACATAAGGTTTGGATTTAGGAAGAAATCAATCATTCCTTCAACTTCTAGGAAACCAAGGAGAAATTGAACAAAAATGAGAAATTGATATAAGCTTCTTGTCAAAACAACCCTGGCCCCCATAGATTACAGTTCCCTATGGTAAGAATGGTGTAGAGATCAGTTACATGCAAAGTAGATATGAGTGGTTTGACCTAATGCTGATTGGCACACACTGCACAAAGTCATTTCCTGCTGACCCATACAGTTGGCCTGGCTCAATCAACTTGGCTGTTCAGGCGTGCATGAAAACCCATAGAGAAAGCACAACATGTGGATTAGTCCATTGACACATACAGTCTTGCACACCATAGGAACCCATGCCATGCATTGAGGCAGTTACTGATGGTCACCTAAGGTCAACTATTATCATGAAATAGACTCAAGTCAGGATGGAAAGCACTAGCATCATGGTTAACATCCGGCCTGAGTTAAACTGTAGCGGACATCCAGTCCATGCTCAGAAATGTTTATTTTAAAAACATCAATGGATGGTAGATGGTTAAAGATCTAGTTTTGACACTGCCAAATCAAATTTCTGTATAAAATCTCACCCAATGTATCAAGAGGGTTGCATCTTTGGGCACAAGTTAAAGAACTGTTGATCCCTCCCATGTTTATAATCTAAAAACCACAAGAGAAACAGATTCCCAAAGGTGAGGAATTACAGAACAGAAAGGAGGGAACAGAGAGGTTTTTGTGGCCTTGGTTTTGGTCCTTTTCAATGGACATAAGAAATGGAACAATGGAACTCCACTACTTAAAAAATGATTCTTAATTAACAAGAATATTGAATGAGTTTCAATCTGAAACATTCACCCCTTATCAAGTTCACACCAGTACTAATCCTCAAGAAAGTTCTTTCAGAAATATTTTTGAGGAAATGGCATTTGAAGACCCTTTCGGATTGTTTTTGTGGCGCGTGATATAAAAACTAGAGGATGGAAATTAATTTTCTCTTCCAACTACAACATGATACTTTCCCTTTAAAACTCAACAATATCTTCCCTTCTTTTCTTTACAGAAACTTGTGGGTCGCGATGTCGAAATAATGATTCTGACATTTATTGATCAACATTCCCTTTAAGACTGGCATTTCAAATACACTTCTTCCTGATTGGCCTACAATCTGTTCTGCTAGGTCTACTATGGCCTTGACCTGTAGCAATATGTTTTTTTTTATTGACCCAATAAACACTACTAACTACTACATAGTACAGGGTAGCTAGGATATATCTATTCAGCATGGTCAAGCTAGGGGAGGGAAGGGCTGTACATACAAAAAAACACTACATCTGGTTCTACTCCACAAAATCTGTCACTATTTCTATATTTTTCATTGATGGCTCCTGATTTATAATTTTCACTCAGGGGAAAAAATACCCTAACGTTACTTCTTGTACTTATATTTTATAGTTTGATTAAACTAGGCTATTTTTAAAATCATATTATTTATTTAGTTGTTTTTAGTTGGGTTTTTTTCAGAATCTGTGAAAAAATCTTTACAATGAAGGTGTCGTTCATTGTTTGCATTTAATATTGATAGAACTATGTTCTTACAACTGTCACAAAGCTCCTGTTTTTAATGATCAGTTTCTTTTGAAATATCCCTGGATATCTTTTAAATTTATGCATCATTTCCCCTTTGTATTTATTATCACAAATTAACAAAATAGTACGTATGCTTTTTATTGTTCATAAAAAATGAAAAGGCATCCTCTGTCCGGCACCATGTTAATGAAATGCTTCGATAGCCAACATATCTCACATCACAAAGATTGAAACGGGCAGTTTTGCCGTTCAAGCCAAAGGTTATCTGAGATTTGCACAACAGCATTAGACCAAGTTGAACTCATGTTTGTGTTTCACCGAGATGTAAGAGTTAGACTTTGAACTTCACACATGGGTTGTGTGAGTGGCCGATTATGAAATGAATTATGAAATACTTTACAAGAAATCGGTGAACAAAGAGATGTGTTATGCATTTTGTATATATCAATTTTCAAAAAAAACAATCTAATGAGGTTAAACATTCTAGAGATGGTACAGTAAAAGGATCTGAAAAACATTGGTTAGATTAAAAATATAAATATTCAAAAGTTTAAAATTAACTTTTCATTTCAAAAATCAAGTAATAAACCACAAGGGAAGTTGACTGGGAGACCACCAACATTAGGGCTGGCTCAGTTTGTAGAGTGCCAGCACATTAATCCGGTGGTCGCTCTAGTCCATGTTTCTTTGTTCAACCCAAAATACACAAAAATATTGATATGGATGTAATTTGCATGAATTCTCTTTACCATCAATCTCTCTACTTACAAAGCAACCATTTGTCCATTAAACAACCCCCATTTTGCATCATGATTGGCTAAAGATGGATTTTGTTCTTCTTCTAAAGACGCTTCACTTGGTTTCAAGTGCACTAGAGAGCAAGTCTAAGACTTGGGACTACTCAAATCATTGTCTCCAAAGAATAGGAGACGCTTCTAAATATCCAACATTCATTCTATTCTTTTTTTCTGTTTGGTTAAAAATGTTTTTCCACTTTTTTTTCTTTTTTTTAAGATAAAAAAAATACTAATAATAATATTAAAATAAAATAATTCTTGTATTGTATAACTGGGAAAAAAGATTTATAATTCATGAAAAAAATTGGCTCATTTCAAGTAAATTTTATAAATCATACATTGTCTGATTTTTGTGGAGGAAATTCAGCAAAAAAAGAGAAGAGAACAGAACTGAATCATCTAAAGCACCTAAAGCATCTAAAGCAGAATTGGTTATGGGCAGATAGGTCTTTCTTCTGGACAAGGTTGTTCATTTGTTCCGCAGATGGTCAGCCCACATTGGGTAACACATCCATCAAATTATGCAGTAAAAGACAGCTAAGAATAATTCATGGATCACATTTACAGCATGATGTTAGATTAGTTAAAGGGGAAAGGGTTTGTTTAGTGTTAGGGCTCCACTGTTGTATAGTGTCATATATTTCTCAATTCTGAAACAGCAAATTGTAATATCCAGATTCATTTGTTTACTTTAATTATATTGGGTTTTTTTGTTTTTTTTATCAAAAAAACAAACAAATATTATTGCTTTAAAAAACATGTTAAATTTATTTCATTTTATTTATTTACATGTTATTTAATTACTTTATTTTTAATATAATTATTTTATATTTAAGTCACATGTGTGTGCATTAACAATCCAGTATGCATAAACATCAGTTTGCATTATATACAAAATTGACACGACATGATTACTGTGCAGATAAACATTTCCTTGGCAGTGTTCCAAGTTCCAGGGACGTTTTATTTATGTATCCACTTTAAAACACATTCCTACACTGTCATACCATGAGGTACCTCCATGGTCATACCATGAGGTACCTCATGGTCATACCATGAGGTACCTCCATGGTCATACCATGAGGTACCTCCATGGTCATACATTGTACAGTCAGTAATGGTACTTTGGTCTTTTATTGGGCAACGCTATTTGTCTTGATGATACCTCAATGTGGGAAATGTAAATTTGTACTGAGACATTTTAAAGGGCACAACAAGGCAACGACCAGCCACATAGAGGCAATTGTCTCTGTGAAATATCAGGCCTGTAAATTTCATAAATTGTTTTACAAGTTTTGCCAAAAATGATCTAATTTTATATGATATTTTTATAATGTTGGTCAAAAATACTTCAGTAGCATTAACAAAACTATATTATTGAAATTGTCAACAATTTTCTTGATAATTTTAGTTTTGAGTTGCAGCTTTACAGAAGGCTAGAGAGGAAGCAATAGGGTCATCATGTTGTTCATTTCGGTCATCATGGTGTTCATCTGGAACATTAGAATTGACAATAAACCAAGTCTCTAATCAACTCAAGTCAAACCAGAATTTGATGGCGATGGACAATTGGACAGAGCCAAAGAATTGTAGTCACAATTTGACCGTCCGATCCATTGAGGATTTAGAAGCCTTCGTATAGGAGCAGAAATAAGGGAATTGTGTGCATCACTAAGAAAAGCTTAGTCATTCATAAAGATAGTAATGACCAAGTTGGGCTAACACACATTCAATGGACATGGCATTTGCATTTCATTTTCTTCTTTGCGTTTTGAGCTGGTTGCTATGACAACCAGCTAGCTAACGACCACGTTGCAATCAGTTGTATTTGTAATATATTAACATTTCTTAGCAAGTTACTGAGACACATAACAAGTAGCTACATGTACATGAAAGCAATGCCATGCCGGAGGTGATGGAATTACAAGATCCATGGGCTCTATCCCCCTTTTTCTCCCCCGAACATTTCCATGAAAAAAATTAAAAGGGAAATGGACGAGAGCTTGGTGAAAACAACAGAATGATCGTATTTCAAATTGATTCATGCAATTGTTAATGTCCCTATTCTCAATCACTCATCTCACCTCTCCAGGATCAAGACAACATTATTCATACAAGCTTAGACTTGCAGGAGCTCTTACCTACCTCATCTTCTCTTCAACCAATCAGGTTCTCTGAATTAAATAGGAGATTTAGCTGCAGCATGCTATTGAGGAGAACAAAATTGGCTCCTAGCCAAATAACCTGTTTTTGAACATATCATTGTATGCTTCTACTCAAAGTGACCTACTTCGTCAATAATGTTCAGAACAACTTTGTCAACAACAAGAAAAATGTTTGTTTGCGCACATAGCAATAGACTGTGCAAGTCTCGCGCGCATTCGAACTTCCGGGACCATAGTGGTCCCAACCATATGGAGTTTTACGTGGGCGAGATTTTGTTTCGTCAATTATTTTAGTTTAACGTAGGTTATGACCTAGAAAAGTATACATGTTGTTGGGAATGTAATACTAAGTGATAACAACATATGAAAGTAAAACCAATTCAACAATATAACGAAGAAAACCCAAGAATTAAACTTGACCTCAGCTTCCGGTTATTGCAAAAAATTAATAATTTTGTGCTCGCCTCCGATCATAAAACTTACGTAAACACTTGTTTTGGATGCGCAATTATAATCGCCAGATGCTGTAATTGCAAAGCAAACCCTTTTCATTGCAGTCTATGGCTGTTGAGGCATCAGCATCCTTTTTAAACTGCGATACGGGTCCATTTAAGACCCGTTTGACCTTCACGAATCCGCGTAAGGGGTTTCTAAAAAGTTAACATCAAATAGGCATCCTTGTCCCAGAGTTTTAATTTTTGTTCAATAATAATATACACACTATTGTGATTTTTTTTTCAAAAGCTAAAACTTTTCATAAAATTGTAATGATTTACTTTTGTTGTTCAGAATTTGTCATGAGATATAATTTAAAACAAAGATTTAATTTCAGAAATAAAAATGTTCTTCGTTTGACGTGTTTTCTCGTTCGGATACGTGCGAGACTTGCACAGTCTATAGGTCAAAAAATGTATGTTTACTCACAGGATGGATATATTCAATGCACTTACATCACACAGGAAACATTGCAGTAGTACCCATGTGTACAGTGTTTATTGCTACAACTACATGTACATACTGTGGCATTCAGTATCAGTGCCCAGTGGTCGATTTCACAAAACTCTTCCTAACTTAGGACTAGTCCTAGGCAATGCTAAGGGATCTCTTAGCATTGCCTAGGACTAGTCCTAAGTTAGGAAGAGTTTTGTGAAATCGACCCCAGGCAAACATACGCATTTAGGCTTGAATGACAAACGGTGTTTAACATTTGCTTCAAAATGTAAGAGTTGGAATATTTCATTTTTAAAAAAGAAAATTAAAAAAAAAATTCTTGAAGAATTGAAATTACAGAGAGGTGTAAATTTTCCACCCTATGCAAGACCCTTCCCAACTCGGACTCTGTGACTACTTGTATTAAAAGAGCTGATTCTGCAGAAAGTTCCTGAAAAATAAACCCATCTTTCCAAAATCTGATGAACAGGTTTGAAAATCTCCCTGATCATGGAATCTTTTTCCCTATTATGTTGGTCCTAATTATCTCCCTGACTGCAAGATGCAAGAAGTTCAAATTTGCTCAACAGAACATGGACTGATTGGTTTATTTTCAGGGAACTTTCTAAAGAATCTGAGAACTTTCTACAAAATCAGGGAGCGTTGGCAGAGCTCTGACGTAATATGCCCAGATAAATCTTATTTGAGTTTTGACACGGCAGAAGCTTGTAAAAGGTCTCAGCCTTTCTGAAACAGTCATCCTTTGGAGTCCTTCTATGAGGAATGACAACTTTATGTGTAGTTTGGGTACCATTGAAAATTTACCTGATTCTATTTTATTGACCTTGTTACTACCTCTATTTTCCCCTGATAAATAGAAATATTTAGTCCAATTTTAAAGTATTGTTAAGAATAGGCACATCTTCACCAGCAACAAATTGTGATGTGTATCATTTGCTGATTTTTGTTTATTTGGTTTTGAGGGGGTTTGCTTATTTGTGTTTTTCAGAAACAACTAATTGTTAGAACCCTCTCTATAAACCTAAAAAACCTCAGCACTATTGATGTTTCACGTTACGGTGGGCCCTCTATAGTTTCCCTAGGACAATCCATTTTCCGCAGTGTATTGTGGGGAAGTTGTTTTAGTTCATTCGTGGGACTGGTTAACAAAGCAGAAAGGATGTATTTTTTCTGTAATTACAGCATAATTAAAGTTCTTTTTGTCAGATTGGATAATATTGTTTATATTCATGTCTGCCATTTCAAGGTCCCTAACTGCTCGTGCATCACTGAGATGTGCATGTGATTATTTTAGTTGACCCTTTCTTGGAAAATTGGTCTCTTCAGAGCACACTGTGAATCGCCCATGTTCTTCTACAAAGTTGAATCGAAACAATTATTTGTTTATTTGAATCTAAAACAACAGGGGCATGATGACCAGAACAGCTGTGATTCGGTTAACTCATACTGTAAATGTCCAACAACATTATCTCGGAGTAAAGTGTTACATTCACCATAACATGGACTGAAGTCATAGCCCGTACAGCAATGATGCACCTACCTACAGACGTAACTATTTCTTAACATAAATGTGTAAATCCAAGTAACAGGTGTAGGTCATTATATAGAGATTGCATGAACCCCAGTCCTGGCAAAATGACCTCTCCCAGGTAAGCTGTCAAGGGAATCCCTTTTGAGAATCTCTCAAACATTGAAACCACACAAACAAGTCAGCAATCGTGACATGTGATTAAAGTATGTTTTGCTTAGATGGCATCCTTGAGTCGGGTACTCATGCTTGAAGTTGCTTTTGCAGATAAAATTTATTGTACATGATCACTTTATGTATGAGTCACATTATCATCATATCCTGTTATGTGGTATTTGATGCTAGAAAACCAATGACCCAGTAGCACATGCCCTACTTATTGTGATTTGTCGTAAGATCTTTAAAGTTCTTCAAATCCCACTTAAAATTTTCTACATTGCACACATTAAAAGCCTTCCCTAGTATGAAAACAGTGTATGTTGTGTGCTTAACATCACCTCAAAGATCCACACCAGAATCTTACCATCAAACTGACAATGAGTCTTTTAAAATCACAGCGCCAATTCTGAGCCTGGGAACTGGTTGAAACATGAGAATAAAAACTGTCCTTACCTTGGGCTGCTACAAACACCAAGGGAATCAGATGAAGTCAATCTTTCATTTGACATAAACTAAATCCCTGCTGAGACTAACAATTTAGATTTTCATAAACTTGAACAAATACGAACATCGACAAACACTGTCAGCTGAATTCTAAATGCATGTCAGTTTAAACTGCATCTTGTTGCAGAATTAGTTTGCAAATTGACTTCTTAATGCAAAGGAACTAATGAATTTTATGTTTGCTGAGGTTAAGTTCTCATTATTGCTTTGCGTGTGTGCATGTGTAGAACTTGAACAGATAACTCTGCAAGCTGTATCTTATTCTTACTGTACCATGGCATTAAGGTTATTGGGTCATCCATCATGCTATAATGAAGTTATATTTTCTGCAGGTTTGCATTCGGATGGTGAATGCAAAGTTGAAAGCTGTTTGTGACATTTTGTGATGGCTGAGTGTTGAAGAAGATGACTACTGAGAGCGCTGTTTTGTTATTTATCACAAAAAGCAGGGTGACCACTCAATGTGACCAGGGATGGATACTGAGAAACATTTGGGGGGGGGGGATCACCGAGAGTTATTTTTCAAGAGAGCTGGGTGGTCATTACTCAATACTCAATACTCACTGACCAATTAAATTGAACTACATGTAAATAACTGATGATGCCTGATTCATGTACAAAGTAGGCCAGCTAGATCTCCAGTGTGCTGGTTCACTGTATTCTTTATCATTTGAAAATGGACAGCTGAACGAGAGGTCAAAAATCAAAATCATGTATAGGAGCGGTTCAAACGTCACACTCTGTGAGAGCTCTATGCCTTTCTACATTTCAAATGAAGTCTTGGATCTTCTGATCAAACAGTTTGTCTTAGTGTAAAGTTTGTTCACATTCATATTGATGTCATCATCCCAATACATTACTTAATGATACACCAACAATCCTACAAACCAAGACTAGTATGTGGTTATTAAAGATTGTCTAAATAGCTGAAAAAGAATAAGGCTTGTTGTAAGGGAAACCTCACTACTGTCAGGCTTTTAAACACAATTCAACAATACCTTTATTTTAACCTATAGAAATTTCAAACAGGATACATCAGCTTTCAAGGTTTGGTACAAATAATTGAGTGAAAATTTAGTCTTTGGTGCACTGCATAGAAATGGATGGTTGAGTTGTGATATAACATGTCCAATGCAGTGGGCAGTAATCAGAGGCCATGAAGGTAAGGGTCCTCCAGCCAAAATTTACAGCATTTTTAAGGTCAAACAAAAAATACAACTTAATTAGACACCCATTCTTCCAGGTCAACAATTTGTGCATTTCGTCGTGTCAGTGCAAAAACGTTGTATCTCGGGTTTTGGTGATTCCGAGAAACACGCAATTTTACATTTGCAGCTGTTGCAAAAATTACGTACCTCACAATTTAACAAATAACAACCCGACCTGTTGTAGATAAATTAAAAACGTACATTTTCCTCCTGTTTAGGCTTTTATTACCCTGAACGTTTTTGAATATGACTCTTTTAAAAAGAACGAGTTATTTATACGACGTAGTGCTGCGTGATTTATGTTTTAGTTATAACGTCGTATCTCGGAGATTTGACGTTATTGTGAGACAATGCTATGGTGGTTAATGCAATAACGCAATGGACTATTAAAAAAGATAGTAAATTTGCAAAAATTGAGTGTATATACCCATCATTGGTGCAGAACCACGCCATTTTCTCGGTTACCATGCAATTCGGTCGACTACTGACAATATTGGCCCCAAACGCACGATTGAGGGCAGCATACGCACGAACGTAGTCTCTATGCAGTCGCACTGTGGTTACAGTACGTAAGACCTCTGCGTGTGTACTGTGCAAACAATTATTGTATGCCGCCCTCTATTGCTTTACACAAACTGACAAGGAGTCTAGAAAACTCCGGAAAGAATGAGATACAACGTTTTTGAACTCAAGGGTTAGAAAGTTTGAAAATTTGCTAATTGTGTCTTAATTAAGCAATTTAAAAAAAAAATAAAAATTCCAACAGAAGCAGTGAACAATGCTTAAAATCACTACGCCAAAATCTCAATTTCAATAAAATTTGGAGTTACGACGTTTTTGCACTGACGCGACGATTTAATGTAACCACCCTCCTCCCTCTACCCAACAGCATGCCTGCTATCATGACCATACACCCCACATCCCACGCCTCCAGTTTATGTGTTTTCTGGGAGTTGTTAGTATCCTGTCCATCTTTTCCCCCCTGAATTTACTTTTCATTTAGTTAATATTTGTTAATTTCTGGTATTCTTGTATGTTTGTTGGGATTGTTGCCAAATAAATAACACCTACATGTATGTATAACAATGATTCCACTCTAGAAATATCAAAATCTTCTTCAAGTCACACACCGCCTCTGAACACTTAAGCTAACACTTAAGATAACACTTAAGATGACATTTAGTCCTGGATCCTTATTTTTTCCACTTCATCTTTAGTTCTTACCTGGGGAGAATGATGAAGTGTACGAGTATCAAATTTAGCGACAAAATTATAAATATTACAAACTTTGAGCTTGGATGAAAGAACCCCGGGTTGGTTGAGTGATTGGTTGGTTAATGAAGAAAAGCTACATGTACGTCTCAGGAAGAATTCACCTCCATGATCAATGCATTTCTCTAGCAGCATTCCTTGAGTTTACTGTATCATAAATTTGCTAGTGTGTCAAGTTCATGCTTCATGTCTTTTTCTTTGACACAGAAATCCATCAGAATCATGGTATGCTACATCGAGGAAAAGGGGGGGGGGTTGCAAAATACAGCCTTAAGGTTTAATTGGTTTTTCAGATATTAGGCAATAAGTGATACAAAAGCAGCTTTCCGTTGACACTGCTAGAAGCAAAAAGAATGCTTTTAATAATTGCCTTGATGCACACAGATTTCATGTATTTTTGAAAGCACTAAGTGAAAGTGAAACTTGGTGTGACAATCTCACTGAGTCTAAATGATTTCATATCTTTAATCTCACAGTAATTAATAGAGAAAATCTTTAATTCAAGTTCCTGATTGTGTGAAAGTTCTCTTACCATAATTTCCCAAATTATTTCTTACAGATTTGTTTATTTTATAACCCCTAACTTCAAATGTCTATGACTATGTACATACATAGGGTATTAGGGTACAACACAAATACAATTAGTGGGATATTTATGCTCTTACAATGAAAAGAAAAGCATTATATTGTCTAATTACAACAGCTGCTAAAACCACTCAATCTAAAACACAATACATTAGTACTCCAATAACACACATGAGTTTATGAAAGGACATTATACATAGGCCTATACATTGAATGATATTCCACTGTATGTGAATGGTCACAGAAACAGATGCTTTTATAATTGAGTGTTTAAAGTAAGTCTAAAATCCAAGGACAGTGTTATTGATTAGCTAGGCCTATGCAGAGAGAGATCTAGAATAACATCCATGTCCACAGATATACTTTTCTAAAACATTTCTCACAAATCGTTGGTTCAGCACTTTAGGGTCCAAAAGCAAATAAATAAAAGTTAATGGCCTCAGGTTTTTAACCTTTGCTGAGTCTTTCTGAAAGGCTAAATGACAACAAAGTTACACAACACACGCAAACAAATGTAACAGAATCAGTAAAGTCACAACTTTAGAGTCCTTCACACAATTGTACACATTTGTTAGATACCTATAGTTTTAAGAGCTTGATAAATTGAGTTTATTGGTGATTTATCTTTCAAAAAAAATATTTTTGGCGAAGATAAGCATGAGATTTATTTTCAAAGTATTTTTTTGTATCTGCTGCATCACATTTTCTTTCTGCTGCTGCCGATATAATTGCCGTTTTATAATTTAAATATGGACCTTTGGTGACACCAAACCGATGCATGCAACCTTTAACCATTGTTTATAATTTATTCAGTGTTTACACACTCTTTAATCAAAGCTGCCATCTTTCTTTTCTCCCATTCAAACAAATATAACGAAAGTGAGGCTGACAGTATATTTGTCATTGTTTTCATAATGAAGATGGTCTTGTTTGCTGCGTATTCAGGAAATGCACATAAAAGAACCCATTACACTTATCATAAAGAGAAGGGGTTTGCTGGTGTTTCTGCTGGCATGGTTGACTGCAGATTGCACTGCATCACATTGTAAACTCTTAATGGGTAGCACTACATAAATGGGTAGCACTACATAAATGGGTTTTATAATTCAAACATACATTAGCTCTGCAAAACTGTCCTTAAATGTAATGAGGACTTTGAGCAGATGCCAGCCAGTATGCTGTGATAGAGCACCAAATAAGTGCAGAATATTATTATCATAAATTTCTTTGTTTATTTGGTATTGAACATTTTTCTTTGTTCAACCCAAAATCATTTAAAATTTACCCAGTCAGTTTCCCTTGTGGATATTATTTGATAAATGTCTTTGTTCTCAACAATTATTTTATGTTTTCTTGACATGAGTTCTGGAGATTACTTTTCTGATACTTCCAAACTCACTCCATGGGGGGAAGCCAAGTTCTAATCAACGTAACATTTTCACCTAGAAAGAAAAATTATCTTGAATATTTAGGTCAAAAGAGTATACATTACCTCTTCCTGCTTGTGTTTATCTTCTCAACGGGGAAGAAACTTGTGGGTTTCAACATCTGCTTTAGGGCCTATCAGTCCAGCTCTGAATAAATAAATATAAACAAACCTACTGAGACTTACATGGTGTATGGATACAGATCTTATCATTGCACAATCTGCTCATTAAAACTATTTATTTTGAATAATGTTTACATTTTGTGCTCCATCGGTGCTGTTTCAACTTAACACAAGACTTAGTTATAACTAATAAGTGAGACATCTCGCTTGTGAGTTGTCCTGGAGTCTTTCCTTTTATAGGAAATATGTATGTGTCAGTCACATTCTGGTTGGTCTTGGCAGTTGAAACATTAAAGGCATGGCACACAGCTGACAATGTTGACAAAGTAACAACATATCATGTTAACTCCTGTACGCTCAATATTTTGTTAAATTCCTCAGTAAAGGGTACATCTACATGTATTATGAGGGAAACATATTTGTACTGAAAATTTATAAGGACACCAAATACAGTTATAGGGACACCAAAGCCAGGTGTGATCACTGGCTATACAGTTATAGGGACACCAAAGCCAGGTGTGATCACTGGCTATACAGTTATAGGGACACCAAAGCCAGGTGTGATCACTGGCTATACAGTTATAGGGACACCAAAGCCAGGTGTGATCACTGGCTATACAGTTATAGGGACACCAAAGCCAGGTGTGATCACTGGCTATACAGTTATAGGGACACCAAAGCCAGGTGTGATCACTGGCTATACAGTTATAGGGACACTAAAGCCAGGTGTGATCACTGGCTATAGTTATAGGGACACCAAAGCCAGGTGTGATCACTGGCTATACAGTTATAGGGACACCAAAGCCAGGTGTGATCACTGGCTATACAGTTATAGGGACACCAAAGCCAGGTGTGATCACTGGCTATACAGTTATAGGGACACCAAAGCCAGGTGTGATCACTGGCTATACAGTTATAGGGACACTAAAGCCAGGTGTGATCACTGGCTATAGTTATAGGGACACCAAAGCCAGGTGTGATCACTGGCTATACAGTTATAGGGACACCAAAGCCAGGTGTGATCACTGGCTATACAGTTATAGGGACACCAAAGCCAGGTGTGATCACTGGCTATACAGATATAGGGACACCAAAGCCAGGTGTGATCACTGGCTATACAGTTATAGGGACACCAAAGCCAGGTGTGATCACTGGTATACAGTTATAGGGACACCAAAGCCAGGTGTGATCACTGGCTATACAGTTATAGGGACACTAAAGCCAGGTGTGATCACTGGCTATAGTTATAGGGACACCAAAGCCAGGTGTGATCACTGGCTATACAGTTATAGGGACACCAAAGCCAGGTGTGATCACTGGCTATACAGTTATAGGGACACCAAAGCCAGGTGTGATCACTGGCTATACAGTTATAGGGACACTAAAGCCAGGTGTGATCACTGGTATACAGTTATAGGTAGAATGGCTTCCATATTGGTGCATATTAAAGTTATTACCAATAGACAAGTGATACAGGGTAAACCTTCTCTCTCTCCACCCTTTGGTAAATCTTGTCACTAGTCTGACAGAAATTGTTGAAATTGGATATGCAGAGTTTGCCCTTATTGTTTAATAATGAGCCAACAGGGCCAATTAATTTGTCATTTCACTAGTCCACCAGTTCAGTCCATAATTCATTTAAAATAAATTATTATAGGGATGTTTTTCAACACTGAACTAGCTATCCGGATAGACCCATGAAACTGGGGTGCTTTACTCCATTAAAAATTGTTTTGACATCTGCAGTCGAACTACCTAGTTAGTACGACCGCAGATGTCAACATTTTTTCCATATTAAGGAGTGCACGGCACCCATGTACAGGAAAAGCATGTGTACAGTGGGTCTACCAACCAGACCACTTGGAGTTGGATAGAATTTTGACTGGTCCTCAGGTGTTTTAACTGGTATTTGGCCAGCTGACCACTGTTAAGGGAGAACCCTGGATACGTCCCAACAATTATTGGAATAATAATAATAATAATAATAATGATACTTATACCGCGCATTTTCCATATTAAAAATGATCAAATGCGCCATACAATAAGACGAATTAAACCACAATATCATCTAAAAATGTAGTTTCCTACGGTGAAACAGTTCATTAACTAAAAATAGGGCGCCCTCTTGCTAAAAACAAACTGCGCCCCCGGCCGTTAAATACAGTACACAGGAGGAAAGCAAGAAACACGCACCAAATATTTCCACAAAACGTAACCAAAGCACCAGCAAGTTAAACACCCATTGAAACCACAAAGATTACATACTACACTCTTGAATTCCTCTTGTTGTAATAAAGAGTATTTTCCTACTAATCGGAAGCTTACCTGTGACAAAAGAGGTAGAATGTTGACGAGAATAGCGCTGTCGTCCATTCGAACTGCCAGCGAGCTTGTGTATTATTAGTCCTATGTAGGTCATGTCGAATGAGGTCAGAAATATCAGATAGGAACGTGTAGTTGGCGTTTAAAAACAATCATCGCGTATAGTTTGTTGTTTGCACGTGTTCGGATAGGTCGGTCACAGAGATGGTAAATAAGCAGTTTTAACTTCCCGGGGTACATTCAAGATCATCTCTTTAACTACTACCGATCTTCTGCAATTAAGTTTTTAACTGGTTATTTGGAAAATTGCCATAATAATGTGGGGTAGAAACTATGTTTGTGTTGAAAAACTTGAATTCTTTCCACCTACTGGAATTTGAAGGGCGCTAATTGTGTGTCCTTCGACATCCACCGATTCAAGAAGTCAACCAAAGTGAGGTTTGAATGTTTGAATTAGCTTGTCACATTATTGATACAATGACAATCGGTATTTATTATTCGCCGGTCAAAACAATGGCGACAGAAGCATAAAACCATCCCTGACTCTTCCATCATAAAAAGGCATGTCACTTTATGTTGGCAAGTTTATGTCAACTGGTGGCGCTATTTAACTTAACTGGTGAAACCATGTGATTGTTAACCCACCACTTACATTTTTTGTAAGCTAAACCTTTCTAAAATTAAGAATTAACAATGATTAACCCTTTTCAATTTGTGTTACCTTCAATTTTCATTATGGTCCTAATATTTATTTATAAATAATAAGTCCACATTTAAATGTCATTCATCCTTTTAAAACAAAAATAATTAAAAAGGAAATTGGAGTAATTTTGGAGGTGCCAGGGCATGAAGAAATTAATTGGGGAATATTAATTAACAAATATTATAGAACCCCGAAGGTACAAGATGGGGAACTGGAGCTCTAGCTATTGCTGGTACATGAAATACACATGGGCCCCATTTCAGCAAGCATTTTGTTTTATCATAGTTAGCAATGTTCATTGTCTGCACTGATCTATTGTTGCATCAAGAGTTACCTACTGAAATGGTGCCCAGTGCACATTTCTAGTTTCATCCCAAGCTCCTGATCTTGTGTCTTTAGTGCTTTGTAATCTTTGCTATTACTACCCATTATGAAGCAGGAGGCTAAACACACATTATAAATGAATGTTAAATGTACATAAAAAATAAAATTAGATTCTTGTTTTATTATCATCGACACACAGTATTAAATATCTTGAATGTACTACAGTTTATTCTTTTAAATATTACAATATATACAACTCAACAATTTGCATAATTTGATGTTATGCATAATTAATTTACACTTTGGCTAAAAGACTACATAAGAATTTACAAGACAAAGTGATAAACTCCTATATTTAATTGACTGATGCCAAAACCTTTTGACATAAGAATAGGTATCGGCCCCTTGAGCACTTTTGTGGATTTGTGCACTTTAAAAGTTTCAGTATTATTATTAGGTAACCATGGTAAAACACTGCTTTTGTGAGCCAATTATTATCAAAAAAATCAGAAAAATAACTGTTTATTCAACCATTCTTTAAATAAAAGATTTGATAGAAAACATAATCGGTTTTGAGTCAAACATGTGATACAGTTCGAAGTACGAAACATTTTTCCTAACAATACTTTTGAAAAAAAAAGGGTTGCACAATGTTTCTGTACTTACAGCTGTATGACATGTCTATTGCCTAGACACTTAAAGTGTGCAAGATCGTTGCACTAAAGAGTACAATTTGATACAAGGCATTACTAACGCTGCAATGCACGGATTGAGACAAAAGTAGTGAATGATAGGTTATCAGTGAGTGAGCTTAATGCTCTCTGATGCACCGGGGTGTTAGTCATGCCTATCCCCCTTATAAACACTATGTTATTACACTCCACTGAAGAACAACAAATGGATGCCTAAATTCATAGTTATCCTATGAAGTGTTCATGGAAAGTGCAAGCTTCAGAAGTGGAAACATTGGCTCTGTTATATTACACTTTAAAAAAGAACTCTGCACTTATACTTGTATTATTCTTTCTAATAGTCTTCCTGATTGAACCCAAACATCCATTTGTGAGTGAAACTAAGTACATCACTAGAGAAAATATGAGTTTATATCTGAGGTTTCAAGCACTTTAGAAAGAAGTAAAATTCACACCCGCCACACTGTTGTAATAAAGTTATAATCATGCCAAAGCTAACTTTGGAGACGCAAACAGCCAGGACCCAATTTTAAGGCTCTGCTTACCGCCGAATTCTGCACTTGCAATCACCATTCTTTGTTTACACAGCAAGCAACAAATTTCTGCTCTAGCTGAGTAAGCATTACCTGTGAAATACACTTCACAGAAGTGCAGAATTTCCTGCTACCATAAGCACCGAATCCTTGCTTATGTTAAGCAGAGCTATAAGCGCATCAAATCCTTGCTTATGGCAAGTACAGCCATGAAATTGGTCCCAGTAAGCGCTGTTTTCATATTAAGATGTAAGCAATTTGTGTAAAGTATAAATCAAGCTGTGTGTGATTGGAACAAACAAATTTCATTGCTCCTTATTTAATGAGTGGCCATTCAGGAGAGGAAATTGCCAAATGCACAAACCTTTGAATTATTTTCTTCTCATTCTACTGTTGGTCATTTCTTCGACCCACCCACAATTTCAAAATTCATGAGCACTGTTTTTTATCTGAATTGCCCCTAATGTTGATAGTGGTTAAAGGTATTATACAGGATTGGTAGAGCTGACAAAATAGTTGCAGACAGTGTTCATGTTTTGTGTGATCAACCATAATTTGCTTAGTCTATTATGTGAGTCGGGAGAAAATAGTGAAAAAACTATGCACAATGTTCAACATGTAAACTCATTGTCCGTAATTTTGGTTTTAACAATAAAAATCAGCCGTAACGTTTTTAATGTTTTTTATAAAGGTTTTCAGATGCAGTTTTCGTTTTCACAGAAAAATTGTTCTAGTATGAACTTCATAATAAGCCAGCTTTCAGACTAAAATTAATATATTTTGTCATCCTTACCAATCCTGTATAATATTTTTAATGTATGATACAATATTACACAAGAGTATTGTAAATATCAAATAATAATCTTAAATTATGTATAACTTACATCCAAGGCTAACAGCATTTTAATTTGGTTTCAAATTTTGTAATTGTTTTTATTCTGTTTAACCTTACTTTCAAAATGGTTATTAGTTGTAGATGCCACGGCAGAGATAGGGGTTTATTCTAGAGAAATTCACAGAGATTGTTGACACAGCAAGATGTTATCACTTACGAACACCTAACATTTAAAAAATTACAACATTTTGAAAACATGTAATTTCCTTTCCTTTTAAAATAGGAAATATGAAATTACATATAAAATAGTTTTTCCATTTTATGGCTTTAAATTACAAAATTAAACATACAACACAAAAATATTTAGGGGGAGTATTTTGTTAATGTTGCCTGCTGTTAATCCCATTGTTTTCCTCTGAAAATTTCATAATGCTATTTTTAAAGAATCAGTGTGAAAACTGACTGCTCATCTGCATTTGAAAGGTTAAACTCCCACTTTACTGACAAAAAAAAAAAAAAAAAAATAAATCATTCTTCTTTTAGATGTTATTAGCACAATGAATCTTATAAATAAGTTTACATTAATAATGGAATACAATCAACAGACTAAAGAGCAGTGTTGTTTGTGAGGAATTAAGGGCAGCATTGGTTGGTCATGTAAAGGTTACATAAATGTAAGCTCTCTCTGATTCCACAATTCTCAAATAATACCTATTTAGAAAATTTCAACAAAACAAAAATATAAATAAGAAACTCTTTCAGTGTTTCTGAAAGAAATCCTGCAAGCGAAGCTCCTAATAACAAAAAAATTTTGTTTGCTTTTCAGTCATCCATGAAGCAAAATTAAATTAATTTTTATTTTTCAAACACAAGACTGACACAATCTATTTTGTTGAATTTTTGCATTTTAAGCCTTTATCATGGTTCAGCAGACGTGATTTTTATCCAATCAAAACAACCTTACCAAACAGAGGTTCGAAGATAACAATAGTCAGGTCTCACTTTCCAGCAATGAGAATCAATATTCATTCATTGTAACTAGAGACAGGGATCATGACAAAGATGGCTGGACAATGACAAAGATGGCTGGACAATGATAAACGTGTCATGTATCGCTACAAACAGGACTTTAACAATTTGTTGTCAGCCTCATCATCTTGAAGATAAAAATGATATCGAGTACAAATTACTAAATGTTAGTCTGACAAAATCACTTTCCGAGCTCCCCCTTCCTCATCACATGATCAAGGTGTCTGGTTGAAATCTATACCCGAGTCTGAATCAACATTGGCTATGGCTCTGGCTGTTGCCAACAGCAACAACATTAAAGAATATGCTTCTTCAGCAATCCAACAATAGCCAAAGCCGGAACCCTCAATTCACACACGCCTTATCTTCCAAGAGCCTTCATTAATTGTACTTTGTTTTTTCTATGTACAGATACAAAATAAGTGATAAATAACCAATGGTTACGTCTCATTAAAATATACATGTGTAACAATGTGTGTGAAGCCATACATGTTGGTTCATGGCTCATTAAAATACTATCACTCCAAATTGAGCCCTCTAGAAATTATGATTGTTATGAAAATACTTTGAAATGTTTCATCCTAGGAAACACAAGTGAATATAAATTTACCCACATTGTTGTCTGAGGCAGTGTCTTCAAGACACCTGTTTTTGAAGTTAGTTGCCCTGCTTGTCTTTTATACATGTTTAAGTATTTAAGTGAGCAATTCTACTATCAACAGTTATGTATATTTGACCATCTTACCAGAGACTTCTGGGTACACATCACCCTGACAACTAGAATAAACCCCTTGCATTGGCCGCCATCGCCGAGGTCAAACAATGGAAACAAACACATGTGTACGTCCCGCGCACAACTCTCAGCCAATGATAGGTCTTCCTTTGACCTCTGTGAGGGCGCTGTTTGAGCTTGTGATGTCTATTCCATCTTAGTATCAGCTCTGTCATTATCTTGTTTTAATGCCCCTATTAATTCTACAGTTCCTCTAATTAAGTAATTATCAGAGACAAGCCTGTGCACTAAGGATAAATCTTATCTTAATCACTGCTATTTTCCCACAATCCAAGTCATCATAGGCCTTGAATCAATTTCTAATACCACCATAAATATAAGTGTTCCTTCCCTTCCCTAAGCTACAATAGAATTAATGTTTTTCCTCATACAAGTGTCTTTTACCATCCCCAACAAATACATGATTTATTTTACTGGCAAAAGTCTGCTTTTATTGTGCTCAAATAGAACACTTTTTATTCAAGTTAGTTTTTATGCATTTGACTTACTGTGCATTTTGAACATGTGAATGTTTCCACTCATCTGCATTTAAACTATGGTTACTAACCTTTCAATGCCTTGCCAGCAGGCAATACCTATCTCTATGTTGACCTGTCAAACACTAGATTTCATAAATTAATCAAGCATGTGTCACATTTCAAAGTAGTCTGCATGATTGATTAACTCATTCCCAAACTCCTAACACCTTGAGTTACACGGAGCCTGCATTGATTGACATGGGCCAAATTTCGTAGAGCTGCTCAAGCACAAAAAGTACCTTTTGAAGAACAGAAATAGGTTACCAGCTAAAATACCATTTTAAATGTACAATTTGTGACTGGTTTCCAGCTAAATTGCGCTTACCAGTAATCTCCTAAGCACTATTTTCTGCTAAAGCAGCTCGAAGAAATTAGCCCAAGTTCTGTTTAATTGTTTAGAAGAAATGTAGTGCACAATCCTAATCAGACCTTTAGCATCTCATAAACCAAAGTATGTAACTTGTGGTGGTGTGCTTCATCTAGTGTTAAGCATAATCTTGATACTTCCCCATTCAAATCAATGTAACCAAACCGAGGCTGGAAGGGCAAATAGTCTGGTTCCATTCCGTACAATGAATATCAGCATCCATACCTGCTGTTGGATACAGGGAACATGACCAAGATGGTGGCAGAATGATAACGGTACACATTTTTGTTTTGACAATATAAAACAGAACCAGCTGTTTAATTTAGGGTTTATAATGCTATTCTGTTTTTCAAATTTTTGAGATAAAATGATTGACCAGTTTAAAATCAATTTTTTTTTGCATGAAACATACTGAAATTGACTCAAAATTCAAAAAAATGTTAATTGATTTTTTTTTTTGCGGTAACTGATCATTTAAAAGTGCATTGTTTCATGTGAACATTCTATAATGAAATAAAAACGATGGGGAAAAACCAGAATAAAAAAATAAACTCAAATCGGGTGATGACACGTACACAATTTTGACTACACTGTGAGGTACACATTGAAAGAGTGAAAATAAGAGCACATGTCCGTTAGTATAATGCACCATTATAACCCTAACGTCATCCGTCCACAGGCGGTGGATTGGCTTCAGACACTATCACCTGCACCACGTATCCCTTCGGTATCTTCACCTCCTCTATCTTAGTTTTGTCCGTTAACAATTTCCCTGAGAAGAACCAGCGTTGGCGCATGGGCTCCACTCCTGCCTGAGTGTTCAGTCGCTTTTTGACCTGGTACACGGTCTCCGTTGACCGGACGGTCATTTTTACATCCTTGCCCGTAGACAGCCGGAGTTTGATTGTCGTTTCCACGCCTCCTACAGGAAGAGGTTCCTCTTGACCCAAGTCTGATTCACTCTCGTCTTCGACCATGTTTACAGGTTGGCTTAGACAGTAGACAGGAAGTACATAACGATTTCCTAGTTCATCATAGCAGTCTGTTAGCATTCCTGTGAACAATAAGACAAGACTGTATTGATAAATGGTAACTTTCAAATACAGGCATCACTCAGTTTAAAGTGTTTGATTACAAGTCAAATGCATGGATACATCAAAACAATGAAAGAGAAAGTGTCATCCAATTCTGACAATTCTTATCTTGACATGAGTGATGGTAGTAGACTGAATAGGGATCGTGGCTTTTTGTCACACTACAGCACTGACTCATTACTATCCTTTGTTTAGACTGTGCTGGACTGTATATAAACCTTGGTTGAAGTTGTTTTTCTTCATTGCATCTGATGAAGTAATTGTTGCTACGAAAGCTCATGCAGATATTTATTTATTACTAATTAGTCATAAAAGTGCTACATTTTACTTTCCTTTCTGCAATTCTTACAAAGTGTAGATCAACACTTTTAGCATCAGGTGTTTAGGTCATTCCTGAGGAACAGGTGTCCAGGTTCAAATCTGGTCAGACTGTATCACCTGGTATTTTGCACTGCAGTGCTGTCCTGTCCGGTCGGACAATAGAGAAAGGTCAAACGGAAATCAACAACCTGAACTGGATCCCCTGTGACACCAGTGTTAAAATTTGCAAATGAAAATCTAACAACACAGATCATTGGCAGGGATGCCAATCTCATAATCGTTGTTTCCATTGCTTTATCAAAAATTGCTATATGGCTCACAGCACTCACAGTTTCTTGAAAGATAAATAGACTTTAACATGTCCACTGGCGATTAATTTTCAAGAGAATTTCCACCATTGACATATGGGAGACAAGGAGCCAGTCTATATCACAGTTCACTTACCATTATACGGGTGTGTATCATTTCATGAATATTAAAATCAAGGTCAGAAAAAAAAGTTATGGGCAGATCCAAGTGCCAAAAGCATCAAGATGTTATTTGTTGATCCAGATATCTCTTCTCCAGTAATTCGTGATGCAATAACTACCTTACAAAACAAACTTGTGCATGTTATTCCCATGGGTATGTCTTAGTGTGAAACTTTGTGGAAACAATTTGTTGTTTAAAAGTGTACCTTTGGAGGGTTAATTTACAGTATGCGCAAACCTCATGCATATTTTTGGTTTGATTATTGAGTCGCAGACAAAGATGTCTGAATGAAAAGAAAATGTTCCCAAAAACATAACATGGTGTACATGTAAATATTACTTTGAAAAGTTTTTCAAATGGTTTGTACGAAAATTGATTTTGCGTTGAGTTAAGACATCTTGATATATCGTGATGCACAACGTTAACAAAAAGAGTCCCTTACCATTAGGGCAGGTTATATTAGCGCCATCAATGATTGCCTGAGATAAAGTATGGTCCCCTGACTCCATGGCTTGAGCTGCACCTTTAAGAGCATCCCAAATTTCTTTCCTTCCCTCATAGGCTGGTGCCGTCTCCCAGAACTCATCTCTTTTACTCCTTAGTTGACCATCTGTGAGAGGGACATCACTTTTCCACTTTGGGCTTTCTGGCTTCAAAGGCTGGTTTCGACCTAGGGGCACTGTTGTCAAATAAAACAATTTGTAGCTCAGAATTAAATAATAACATTTATGTATTTGTTTTGCGCTTTTTCAAGCATTATTTTTACCCCGGTTCATCAGGCCCTAAGCTTTCCTGAAACCATCTCAACTCCTTAGGAGTATGCAGCACCGAAAGCTAGATGGGCTTTAACAATCTTTACCCTTGGCCCCTTTGCAGCTACCCATTTACTTCCTTTAAAAAAACACATGTATTTTTACAATTACAACTCTTAGTAAGGTTATTCCGAATCATGGCTTTTGGCTGCGGGCTATGGCCGGAACACTGAAAAGTCATAGACTTTATAGAGCAAAGGGCGAGAATGATATTGCAAAACACAACAGAAGAGCTGAGGGGAAACTTTAAAAAAATATTCTCTCACTTGAACCGATTGTCCCATCAGCTGGGTCACCCCGAACGCTGGATCCATCATGTCCAGCACTCCAGCAACCACCCATCTTCAACCTTCATGAGCTTATGAAGAATAAGGGCTGAAAACAAAGGAATTTCACGAAGGTTTTTCCACCTTTCCAACTTCATTTATTTCGCCTGACTCTTGATGGCACTGTTCATGTGTGTACTGTGTGTATGTGCTCTTACACGACGTTAGTCTGGTATTTGGTATTTTACTGCCTGGTAAAAACAGGGAAATAAGAGGCGGAACCCATCCAACGGATTACGGCTTTGGCTATTTATTTAGCGGCCATTTTTTTAATAGTGTGTCTAATATGCATGGAGATTTGGCTGGGGCTCTGGCTCAGGCTCAAGGGTGAAACTTTATCACGAGATTTCAGACAATTTTGCTACAAAAAAACAAAATGCCGTTTTAAAATTCTTAACAAAGTAATAACAAAATGCGTTGGTAATTTTTATTTTTTAATAGTATCTGAGAAAGTTTAGTAAACTTTATATAAATTTTATTTTTAAATACAAATACATTTTGTATTTATATTTTTTTGCAGTAAGATTCCATAATCCAAGATGGCTGCGTCCATGTGGACAGCAAAGCTGGAGAACATCCTCAAAGGAGAACAGCAAAATGACAGTGAAATTACAGCAATTTCAAATGGCAAGTGTCATGCGTTTCATTGATAGAATGGGGGTGTCCATAATTACAGTCGTACTTAAAATGACTGTCCTTTGGGCCTAAGTAAAATACATTGATAAAGCCTTTCTATCTGGTTTTTATGTTTAAATTCATTTATTATGTGTTTTTATTTACAATACAAGGAGTCGGCAATGGAGAACTGAAGCTGCTTGAGCTCATTGAACTGCTTGGGTAAGACTAAGAGTATGGATGGTTATAAGTGATAAATATGTGTAATTTTAAAAAATTGTTGTGTGCAATTTCCATTTTAATAATCTGTCTAATTATAATTTTATCGTTGGAAGGGGTCTGGTTGTACACATCTTTCAATGCAGTTTTTATGTTTGTTTTTTTCTTTGACAATGACAGCCCCTGTTCAACTTTTATTCATTGTAAAATCGTCTAGAGATTTTAAGATAAAATAATTAAAGACAAAAAATGATGAAGGGTAGATTGATCACCAAACAATTTCTTAATTCTGTGTTTGGTCTGAAGAATAGGGATGCTTTATAAGCTCAATTCAGGTGATCAGAGTCACAAGAAAATAGTGACAAAACCTTATACATTTTTACTATTTTCTCAATCATCAACTTTTGGACATGTGTCATCAAAACTAATTGTTTTACTTATTTCTTATAGCATTCTAAGCAAAGATATTTCAAGGGAAGTTTTTCACCATGACCATCTTTATACCATGTAAGTTATGTGCAAATTGGTCGGTGAACAGTTATGTTCAATGTAACCCCACACTTTCTAATCAACAGGCCATACCTCACCAGCAAAGAAAATGACATCAGAGGAAGAGGAACATTGCTTCTGGCTAAAACAATTCATCAATTACCAAGGAATAAGCTTTCAGAAGAAGAGGGTAATATAATCTAGGGTCCGCATTTTGAATTTTAATGTCTTAAGATTAATTTTGTACAGTGTCCCCCGACTCCCCCCCCCCCTCCCCTCCACTACCAACCCTAGAACTTGATCAGCAATCAGAAACTTTCAACTAATTATTAGTCAGAACATCAAAACATTTAGACTCATTTTGGCTAGTCACTGTACTATAATTTTTTATTTATTTTTTTTTTTTCAGGTACAAGTGGAGTTTAACTCTGTTTATTATCATCAATCGTTCTCTATTTACAACAAAATGAACAAAAAACATTTGGAAATGTACAAGAACATATGCAAATGTTTCATTTTTTAGTAATTAATTCACAACATTATTTACTCTTTACAAATCCAGCTGGACTATTGACTGCATTTTTCTGTGACAGACTGAAGGACCATCACTCTGTAACTCCACACACCATTTATGGCATACTTACACTGGTAAGAATCAAATAATCAAATTTAACCCAATTCCATATCGTTAGCTTAGTGCTTAAAACACGCGGACAATGTTGGCATGAAACAACAAACCTGTGAAAGTTTAAGCTAGATTGGTCATCAGATTCAAAAGAAAATAGATGCTTTTTTTTTTTTTTTTCAAAAAAATTGGGTTGAATAAAGAAAAACATTGTGGAGCGGGACTTCTTGCGACCTCCAGATTAACATGCCAGTGCTCTACCAGCTGAGCTATCTAGCCCTATGTTGGCTGTCTCCCTATTAAAAATAATGCAGCAAACTTTCTTAGTCTAGTGGAGATCTGCTTGAAATGAAAGCTCTACTTGACAAAGATTATTTTCCTCATTTTCTCTCAGAGTACCTTGAGTTCTTTACCGACTGGTGATGCTGTCAAGATCTGCACTAATGTCTTTAAGGAGGTCCAGGTTCAGTCACTGCTGCAGTCTGATCGACAATCTGTCTACTCTATCATCAATAATTTCCTTTATTCCAGGCTGGAGGGTAAGATTTCTATTGTTGTTTTATTGTCATTGATTTCCTACATCTTGCTGATTTTAGGGGTGTTAAGTAATTTTGTTTTGTTTTGCTTTTTGGCGAACTGCGATCAGTTTATCAAATGATTTTTGTTGTTGTTAGTCACTCATTTTCTATCGGGCAATCTGCAGCTCACCATGGCAGCTTTGCTGTTCTTTTTTTGTTTGTTTTTCTTTCTGTTTAGATGTTCCTGTTTTATCATGACCTTTTTATCATGACTCTTAGCAGTTGGTTTTTATCCATAGTAAAGAATTACATCCATGGTTGCTAGTTTATTACAAAAAACATATAACAACTTCATTTTTAAGGACAGTTATGAGAATACTAATTGAACAATTATCATTTTAGTTTTTGTAATTGACAGCTTACAATACATGGCATTACATATAAGGAATACAGGGCTTGGGTTAATAGGGTAGATAATCTTGACTCATCTTCCCGAGCCTGAGTTTCCCATTCAAAGTTTTCTGTTGTTGTTTGGTTGATAGAGTTACAGGAGCTGGGGTCAGAGTTCGTGTATGGGTTCATCCAGGTCATGGATGGCGAGAAAGATCCACGTAACCTACTCACAGCGTTCCAGATTGTACGAACTCTAATTGAACATTTCCCTATTGGTAAGTTCTTACATTTTGCTCCTATGTTGAAAGACAAGTCAGATTTTAAGCTTCTTTACTGATATTTTTCCCCATTGCCGTTAACTAAACCTTGTAGAACTTGCAGGCTTTTTACAGTCCTTCTTTCCACAACATTTGTCAGTGAGTCCACTGACCATTTCAAATCATTCAACTGCAACGGTCGGGGATGGTGACACTACTCTGCATGGAACTAACTGTGTATGTGTGTGTATTGTGTAGACGCATTCACCACATGATGTCATATTGCAGGCCGGTACAGTTTATCTATCACTCAAAACCACAGTTGGTGATATTGAATGGTCAGACAGTAGGAGGGTTGACTGTGTACTGTGTAGATACATTCACTGCATGGTATCATATTGCATGCTGACATAGTTTATATATCATTCTAAACCACAGTGGATGATATTGAATGGTCAGACTGTTGGAGGGTTGACTGTGTACTGTGTAGATGCATTCACCACATGATATTTTATTGCATGCCGGCATAGTTTAATTATCAATCAAAACCACAGTGAATGACATTGAATGGTCAAACTGTTGGAGGGTTGACTGTGTACTGTGTAGACGCATTCACCACATGAAGTTATATTGCATGCCGGTATAGTTTATCTATCAATCAAAACCACAGTGGATGATATTGAATTGTAGAAGTGCACTTTACACAGAAAAAAAAGAAAAAAAGAAACGGTAAGTCTGGACCCATACTAACAAGGTCTTCTCATAAATGTGTAGAAGTAGAAGCGTTTCTGTTAGCATTATGCCCAATCTGTTTTAGGATAGCACATGTACAGCCTCTCTTGGAAGTCACTTCTTAACAACAATTTTTATTATTATTATTATTATTGGTTTATTAAAAACACTCCTTGCAGCCCAAAGGCTGAATTGCACAGTGATTGTACATGAATTAAAAAACATCAAAAATACAAGAAAATACAGAGCATACATGAAATAAAAAATTAAAAACTGTAAGACAAAAACAACAGCAATACAACTGTAAAAGCCTTCGTTTGTGTAAAGATTAAAAATTACATTCATTTGTTAAGTAATCTGGTGAGGTATGGCACAGGACTGTTCTTAAATCTGTTTGAGGTGAAAGAGTATTCATTAACAATCCGGTTTGATCTAAGGCTCATAGAGTGGGAACTTTTAGTTTCAGGGAACCATTCGCTGAATCTATCCGAATTGTAAGTTTTAATGGCAAATTTGGTACAAAGAGAGTTCCTTCTATCATGGAGGGGTGTCAGACCCAAAGTGGATAACGCTTCATCATAATGGGCAAAATTGTTTCCTAAAATAATACGGCAAACTCTTTTTTGAATAGATTCAATACGATTGGATTGTGCGAGCGTGATACTTGAATGCCAAACAGGGGCTGTGTATTCAACAATAGGTCTGACATAGCCCATGTATACAGTAGTGAGTTCAGTCAAGGATAACCCAGACTTTTTAAGTTTCCTGAGCATAAATAAATTTCTATTGGCCTTACCAATCATCTCATTTATGTGATAATCCCATTTATGTGATAATCCCATTTAAGGTTGTTTTGAAAAGTAACACCCAAACGTTTAGCCTTAGAAACTTGTTGCAGATTAATGTTGGCAATTGTATATAATACATCAGGGAGTTTTTTCTTTCCAAAGTAAACTGCATGGCTTGGCATTTGGAAGGATTAAGTGAAAGTTTACATGCAAACTTCAGAATATTGTTGACCGTAGAAGTCACTGACCTCATCAGGCCCCCACACCACTTTGGCCGTTCAAGTATATCGCACTTTATTTCCTCTTCACTTCATCCCAGGTATTTTTGCCGAAGAGTTATTTGAAGTGACGTCTTGCTACTTTCCGATTGATTTCCGCCCGCCACCCAGCGACCCTCATGGAATCACTACTGACAGTCTTATCCAAGGACTCAGAGGCTGTCTAGCGGCTACTCCCAAGTTTGCGGAGGTAATATTCTGCCCTTTGATTGGTCAGGATTTAATATTCTGCCCTTTGATTGGTAAGGATTTCTCCTGATTTCAAGAACTCAGGATTTTTAGAGAGAACTTCCTGTTCCTTAAAACCTACACTTTAGATATGACAATGAAGTCAAAAAAGACAAACCTGAATGATTGACATCCCTTTTGCTTTGTACGCATGACCCACTGTTGTTTGTTGTTTTGTGACTGTATAGTCTGGGTTACAGTGTTCTCTTTTTAATCCTTGAAAGTGTGTTGACAACAACTCCTTTTACAGATGGGCTCAGTTCTGATTGGAAGTGCTAGAAATGTTTGAATGGTTTAACAGAAGTCGCAAGTTCTCTTTAATCTTTTAGGAAAAAGCGTAAATGCACCACTCTACTTTCTTCCTTCCTTTCTGTTTTGTTTGTCTGCAGTTCTGTCTACCACTGCTGATGGAAAAGCTTGCCTCAGAGTTACAGAGTGCAAAGATAGATGCATTTGAGACCCTAGCAGCATGTGCTCCGGTGTATGGCGCTAAACACCTAAAGGACTACCTGGAAGCTGTGTGGTCTTACTGCAGGAAAGAGGTAAAGATTATTAAGATATCACTTGATAAACTTTAGACGGATCTGTTAAAAGGCCAGTGTCTGTTTCCTTCACATGTTCAAACAATGTACGTGTGACTATAATTTTTCCTAAAGTGTTTGAATATTTGGCTGAATACTTGGTTGAATTTTTCCTTAATCTCTCAGGTATTCCAGTCCTTCAGTGGTGAACTTGAACAAGCTGCTTTAGGGTCTCTTTGCTGTGTCGTAAAAGCTGTGTCTGATGACCGGTCAGAAGAGGGCGCTGTTTTCTCCCTGGATTATTTCCTGGATGAAATCCTTAAAGGTGTGTGTGAGCATTCATTTCATGATGGATATCTGTGAATTGTTCATCAACATATTTCATGCCTAAAATATCAGATGTCATGACAGTTTCAGCAGCTGCGCTACCTTGGGAAGCGCGCCGCATCAATACCTCTTGTCACTAACCCCTGGTAGGGATATGCTGATAAACACCAATGATTGGCTCCCAAAAGCCACTGCTTTGTGAGCATGCTTGTTAAAAACTTTCAAGCTTTGTAGGACGCTTAATATTCACGTGTCAAAATGCAAGTAGTTTGACACAATTCCCCAAAATAAATCATGTTTTTACACGGTCACCCTTAACTGCATACAGTTAGACATCTCACAAGATCAAAGAATGAGAGGGGACCGGTTGCTTTATAACTTCATGATCGATCATCCCTGGGAACGAGGTTGCAGTATCAGTGCGTACTCTCATTCAAAGCACTTATCTCGACAGTTTTTCTTTTCAATAAAAATGTTTTTGTTTATAATAATTTATTTAGAATCTCAGAAGCACATCAACGAGCCTGACTTGAGATTCCTTCATCCAAGTTGTCGTCTACTTCAAGCTGTTGCTAGCTCTACAGAAGCAGTTTGTAGCAAGGTCCTAGCATACATTATTCCACTGTTACTTCAACAATTTGATAAACACCTACAGGTAATTGATTTTATACTGTAGATTGACTCTTATTTGGTTGTAAAGAATTTACACTAAGGTTTGAACAATTTATCCTTAAAATTAAGGTTAAATTAAATCACTATTTGATGTACAGATTTTTTTATTTTGTGTGTGTATTTATTTGTTTTATGGAAGGCACCTATAACAAGGCACCAAAGACCACTCGAGGTTCGGGCTACACAAAAGAGATTGAAACAAAAAGCATTGAGAATTAAGTTAAAAGAAACCCATTCACATTACACTTGAACTGGGACAGATCAGACCTGTGTATTGAAGAGTTGCAACATACATTGACCAGTTTTGCGTTGGTCACGTGGTTGCTGGACGCCATATTTTGTACAAATGTAGCACAACCCAATGTGCAGTCTAGTCTGGCACCCTGTCTTGGCAGTCTAGTCTGGCACCCTGTCTTGGCAGTCTAGTCTTGCACCCTGTCTTGGCAGTCTAGTCTTGCACCATGTATTGGCAGTCTAGTCTTGCACCCTGTCTTGGCAGTCTAGTCTTGCACCATGTATTGGCAGTCTAGTCTTGCACCCTGTCTTGGCAGTCTAGTCTTGCACCCTGTATTGGCAGTCTAGTCTTGCACCCTGTCTTGGCAGTCTAGTCTTGCACCCTGTCTTGGCAGTCTAGTCTTGCACCCTGTCTTGGCAGTCTAGTCTTGCACCCTGTATTGGCAGTCTAGTCTTGCACCCTGTGTTGTTTGCAGCTGGTTCCCTGTAAATCCTTTCTTTTCAAAGGAATCTGTTCAGCAATATTTTTCTGCCATATCAAAAAGGTTTTCAACGTTATACCTTATATTTATTCAATTTTATTTTTCCCAGGCCAACCTGCGGCAAAATATTCTCTCTGTACTCCAAGCATTCATCCGAGTTTCCCTGGAATTTCCCTATAAAGATTTCCCTAATCCGGTGTCCCTACACAAGAACAGAGTCTTGACTGTATTCATATCAGTACTGTCTGAGACAAATAATTCTCTGAAATCGGTGGCAGCGGCGGGATTGGGTCTTCTTGTGGAGACCAAAGGCCTCCTAGCGGAGAGTGAGGTTATTCTGATTGCTGACCACCTAACCAAGACTTTACTCTCCGAAGGTGACAACGATTTAAGGTCAGTGTTTTTATTTTAAGGTTTTAAAAGTGGGTTTAACCCCTTACAGTTGTTCTCAATTTTTTTTCTCCCAGTGCCGCTTTCATCAGATAGGGTTTTAGTTTCTGATATTACTTCTTTGTACATCTAAGGAGTTAGGCTAGGGTGGTCAGGTTGGTGTAAAGGTATCTTTCCTCACTTTCCTCACCTCCCACCTCTAGGACCCTGGTTCGGATCACGCGGGGGCACTATGTGGATTGGGTTTTCAGTCCCTACCTGACTGCTTGGGTTTTCCCTGGAATAATTCTCTAGGGTTTTCCTCCCACATCTAAAACTGAAACTTCTTTGTCTTCTCTCCATTTGGCTCTTGGCTAGTACAGTGATTAAGTTCGCTTTTCTGAGAGTCCTTGGTGTCACAACCAGAATAAATGAAATAAAGTAAAATGAAATAAAATGAAATGAAATTAAATGAAATGAAATTAAATGACTATATTCCCCATTCCAGATATTTATTTGAGCCAAAGCATTATTGATTCACCATGCCTGGAGGTAAACACAGATAGCCATCTTTGTTGCCATGGGTTGGACCTAGATGATCCCACATATATATTGTTGCAATCAGGCAGTGACTGAAATCTGAATCCACCTTCAAGGCTGTGGTCTGGGATTCAAACCGAGGTACACAGAGGTGAAAGGTAGGGAAGAAACCGCAACGCCAACCTGAATGCCCCTAAAGATCCCATCCCTTCAGAGAAGAGTTTCCATTCCTGTCTCCACTAAGCTAACTTATTTCAGTTTGCTGAATTTGATCTGCAAATTAAACAATTTGTTTTCTTTCTTATAATCACAGACAGGAGAGTGAGAGATCTCTGACCTACGTATCTACACATTACCCATCAGTTACTGAACAGACTGTCTTACCAGCGTTGTTAGGGAACCTCAGTACAGGTATAAACAACCCACCAAAGAAAATCACAAATTCAAAGATTCCATTTCAACATTTTCCTTCATGAAGGGGCCCTTGATCATGTGTAATCTAATTCTGGTCTTACTTTTTCCATCTCTTAGAACCAATGGAAGAAGGTTCAGGAGACTGCCAGAAAGTCCCAGCGCTATCCCGTCATACAATTCTAACCAGTATGGCCGCCTTAGCAACCAAACCAATATTAGTGGAAAGTATCGTGAAGAAACTGTTGAAGCATCTACAGCTCCTCTGCACAGGTTTGTTATTGAATTCTTTAATTTTGTTGGAACCATTGCTATTTTCTTTCTATTGCAGAGCTGCCAACTCTCCCTGATTCTGCAGAAAGTTCCCTGAAAATAAACCAATCTTGCCATGGTTTGATGAACAAATTTGAAAAGTCTCCCTGATTATGGAAACTTCCTCCCCAATATGTTGAATGTAATTCTAAATATTTCACTGATTGTTGAAAAAATCTCACTGAGTGCTAGATACAAATGTTGTCAGCTCTGTAATTGTTAAACGGAGGTGTTTGATTTGTAATTTTTGTTGCATTACAGCTAATGATGCATCAAAATCAGATGAGTGCGTTGCTACCTGTCAGAGCCTTTTCAGCATCATCACAACAAATAGAACGGATTCAACGAACCTCCAGTTTTTCTATCAACATCTCCTGCCAGAAATACTCAGGAGATCAGTAATGGCTGCCTGTACAGAGAGGTCAGAGGTCAAATGCACACAGATGCTTTGTAATGAAGAGGTGGTTGTACTTTTAGGGGCCATTGTTAGAAACACTGTCCAGTTCCTCGAAGCAAGGTATGTTATTATTACGATCTGTTTCAAATTTAATCCATGAATCAAATTAAAAGATTATCCATGTCAATCCCTATATATTGAGGACTGTGTACTCCCATTGTTTGGATGTAGTTGTTATTAGCGATGTAGTTTTTATTAGCTTAAAGTTTGTTATTTCATGTACTGTATGTGTTAGGTCAGTCACAACACAAGGTGTGAATACTAGTCTTTGATAACTACCAATGGTTACTGGAGGCTTTATGTTCCATCAATTATCTTCTTAAATCTTTTTTAAATTATTAAATTTCAGTTCAGCTTCAGAACTTTGTCGACAGTATATTGAGATCTTTCATGGACAGAATCTCAGCAGTTTACAGCAAACAGACAGTTTACCATCTGACCTTGTATTCAATCCATTACAGGTAAGCTGAATTATATTAGTTAGTCAGTGGTCTGGTTTCTTCCCTATACTTCTAACATTTGGCAAAATCTAAGTCATAAAGGATATTTTTGCTGTAATTTGTGGTGATAAGTAAAGTAACAAATACCCCAATATGTTGTTGCTGTCAAAAACGCTAAAAGGTGTGTGACTCTTCAGGAAATATATTTGTATTTCTTCAACAAGTTATGCTTTAAAAAAGGAAATCATTCAAAAATTCTAACAATCAACTTTGTCAGAATGATCCAAGAGTTTTAAAAATAACCCAAACTGCAGATTTATTTTATTCAATTTGGTTGTTAACCTATTTTTGTGCTTGTCTGTCACTCCACACTAGAGGGCGCTGTTTATTTTCCACATGTATACTTATACAGGTTAACTCACCCAAGCCTCAACACCAGCTGGTCATTCTACTGACTGCTTGTATATGTTCTGTCCGGAGAGAAGTGACCATTCCAGACCAGTCTGAGGTAATAGCAAAGTTACTTCAGATGACCACAGGATGTGACTGTGAATTCATCAGGTTAACTGCTACTAAGTGTCTCGTTGGACTCATCAACAAACACAGTGCAGGTAGATTTCCTAATCCTTTTCATAAGCTTGGAATGTCTTTGAAAGTTCTGCCACAAATATCCGTTTGGCATTTGATTCTATTCTGTCCAACTCGAACACCATTGTGGGGTTATGTGCAATCTGTTTTGTATCATAAATTGTAAATAACATCAAGATTGTATTTTTATGTGTAATTTACTTGTATTGACCTTGTTTTTGCTAGAATTGTTCTGTTTTGTGTCTTTTCCATTTTTTTGAAATTGTATTCTGAACTTTTTAAATGTAATTTTGACCTTTACTGCTGCCTTTGTATTCACCCAAATGTTGTATATTTTCATCCCTTTTGTCATTTTCTGTTCTTACTGCCTCAGTTCTCATTTCCTTCTTGAAATTGTTGAGATTGTAATGTAGTGATATGGAGTTATGTCACTATCAGTCAATTAAATATTGTAATTAAACTAATTGCTGGCTTTACACAGGAGCTGCATGCATGCATTAGCATGTGTATGAACTTTATCTAAGAAAATAATATTTTGTTCTGAAGTGAAAACAATAAGGAGTAAAGAGTAAATTGTGATTACTTTTAGAATAAGAGATCAGTCATAGATTGATCACAATGAAGTGAGGAGCTGAATAATTAAAGTAGTGATTGCCAGTTTAAATTCTAATCACTTGTTCATTGCGTTTCCCAACTGACAATCTCCTTTCCCTTTCCCAAGAAGAATATTTCTGCCACTTTTAAGTAACAGTGATTTTAGCAGCTATGCATTACCATTAAAATCATCCCAGTTAGACCAAGTAGTCAATTTAGTTAATGTTCTTGAAATGATATTTGTTTCTGAAATATAGTTTTAGTTTAATGAGTTAAAATTCTGGGTATTTCTAGTTGAATTTCTAAAATATGCTTAGTGAAAAACTTTGTCAAGACAATGAGAAAGTTTGATAAATTATTCCTGATTTGTTTTCTTTCTTCAGGAGCAGAATTAGATCAAATCATTCAGGTTTGTAAGGAGCACATCTTGTCCAAACTCAATCAATGTGGTGATGAAGGCAGCAGACAAACAGCTCTTAGTGTCTGGATTTGGGTAAACAGTAGTTATCTATTTTTGAATCAAATTAATTTCTTGTTTCTATTGCTTGCGTAGTCACAATTTTTTATCTAATTCATGTATAAAGACATTGTATAGTTGTGCTATATGAAAAATAAACAAATAAACCTCATCCAAGTATTTCAGAATGATTTGATGATTTCTTTTTGCCTTCCCAAACAGCTCACCAAATCGCTTCTGTTGAGATCGCATCCAACCTTCAAGGAGTTTGCAGCACATCTTATTGAGTTATTTGAGGATGAGGTTTTGGGTCTTGCAGCAGCCAAGGGGTTCTTTGTAATCTTGGATGAGACTGAAGACGTCTTAAGTTTATCTTCTCATGCTGATGTGAAGCTCATGTACAGACAACGCCTCTTCCTTTATCTTCTACCAAACATTATTGATGGACATGGGAAGACAACCCCAGGTAAAGTATTGTTTCAATAATAAAATTGATTTAAATGTTTTCCTTTATGTAAGTAAATTTACAATTCAGTCTGTGTTATGCGCTTTTGATAATTGTTTATGTAAGGGCGCAATATATACTTATTATTATAACTATTATTATTGTCAGTTTTATAATTTTATGTTGAACAAAGAAAAATTGACAAGAGTGGGATTTGAACCAACAGCCTCTGGATTAATGTGCTGGAGCTCTACCAACTGAGCTATCTCAAATTAATTTAGGGTTTCTCTTCTCAATCCAGGAAAGAAAACAAATTACCTCCAAGCCCTCTCCAATCTCCTTCATTTCGTTCCTCGTCAAGTCCTCCTGAGCGAGCTACCCCCTCTTATGCCACTTCTTGTCCAGTCTCTTCGCCAAGAGAACGGAGCCCTCTGTCTGTCAGTTTTAGAGAGGTTAGAGACGCTTACCCACGATGCACCTAGCGTCATATCGGAGTATGTGAATTCTTTACTGCCTGAGCTTCTGAGACTAGCTGGAAATGAAACCTCTATGGTGAGTGGTGTGGTAACGTTGTCTGCTTCTTAAACTACCATTCAGAAACTCAACCCAAATGCTTCAGTTTTACAGGCACCAGCCTATTTTGAAGGGAAGTCTTAATCCGTGTTTGGATCAAGCGACTTTGGCTGTGGCTCTATCCACAAGCGACTTTGGCTGTGGCTCTATCCATTTGCAGCTGACAATATTGAAAAGAAGACCCTTTAAGCAATCTGGACCCAATTTCATAGAGCTGCTTAAGCAGAAAATATTGCTAAACAATTGTCTGCTAAGCAGAAATGAGCAGGATACCAGTCAAAAATTGTACATGTGACATGGTAGTTTAGCTGGTAACCTTATTCTGGTAAGTGAAATGTTCTTGTGCTTAGCTACTGCCAAATTCATCAATTCAAATAGGGCCTTATGTAACTTTGAAGTAAATTGAAAGACACTTTTTGAGAATAGATGCTAGCGTTTATTAAATTGTTGCAGTACCCGCTACTAGAATATAGGATTCGAACTACCTCCAGCTCCCAGGCAATCTCGGTGGTCTAGTGGTAAGACATCTGCTCTAGAATGGCAAAGGTCGTGTGTTCGAATCACGTCTGAGAATTATGCCTGTAGATTTTTTTTTTCACAGTACTTAAATAATAATAATAATAATAATGGAAACTTATAAAGCGCCGGTATCCGCCGCAAGCGGCGCTCATGGTGCTGGAGAAAGTACCGAGTGTACAGTGCTTGTACAGTGCTTGTACAGTGCTTGTACAGTGCTTGATATGCATCGGTGTTTTGGTAAAAACAATAGTCTTTTTGAGAAGCTGCCATTAATTAATAGTTGTACAGTCAAACAGCGACTACTATTTGGAGAACAGTTTTTGAAATATTGTACATTGTACATGAATTTACAGCTTGCATCTGGTGTTTCAATCAGGTCACAAAGTGTGTTGTTCAATGTTTGGGCTACTCCATCGATGCCTCACCCAAACTTAAGACAGAATTTTGAGAAATTATAATTTTTCTTTTTTGCAGAGAGTGAGAATATCTGCTTTGCGGTGTATTTGTGAATTTACGACTCTTCAACATCACATAGTGAGTTACTGGTTTTTTTTTAAATGTTTAAAAATAATAATTTTTAAGTAGACAAAAAATTCATTTCCAAAACCTAATCTGAGTCACTGACTCAGTACAACAATTTGAGTTTTCACAAAGTATTCAATATGGTTTATTTAAAACCACTTGGCTTGAGAATCTCATGTAGTATTTGATGAACACTAGTGACAGTGACATCTTTCTCAACCTTTTCCAGATTCTAGGTTTACCTTAAATAAATTTGACTTTTATATGTTGATGTTTCTGATCAGCATAGTGTGGGTTCGAGTCCCAGTCTTGACACTTTTGTCCTTATTAAGCAAGAAACATAACCATTATTGCTTCATCCTTCTGATGGAATGTAACACCGTAGGCCCCATGTTTTGTGTAATGCTCATAAAAGATCCCAGTTACACTGATTGCTAAGAGAAGGGGTTAGCCCCGGTGTTCCCCAGTGTTCTGAATGCACCACAGCACCTTGTAAACCCTTATAAGGTGCTACATTAATTGGTCTCATAATTCAAAAGATTCTAAACCTGTCTTAAGATGTTTTTGTTTGTTCAAGCGCCTTGATAGATACATGCGCTATATAAGACTATACATTATTATGTTTTTGTATTTTTCTTCATAGTACACCAGGAAGAAAACCATGGTGTGGAATCTCTTTTAATTTTATGAATTCTGCTTAAACAGTAACAAAATAAAATTTCCATGTTTGTTTCTGTAGGTTTTTCCGTATAAATTTCAGGTAATCCGAAGTCTTGTATCTCAACTCGATGATAAGAAAAGGAGTGTCAGAAAAGAAGCAGTCAGGTCAAGGAATTTATGGTAAGAATGGACAATCAGCTGGGGCTTAATTTGATTCAATTCAAGACAATGTAACATTTTTATTCCACTTCACACAAATAGTATAATCTCTTATTGAAAAAATTACAGTGGAGGCACAATCCTTTTACTTTTACAGGTTTGTTATTTTATGTACACTTGGGTGTTTTTTGTTATTTCTTCTTCACCTTTTACTCGATTTAAATTATTGTATTTTGATGTGATTTGGAATTGTTATTGATTTTTGTTTCTGTAGTTTTGACCTTCCAACATCTAGATGTAGAGGGTGCAATGCAAATGTATTTAATTCAAAATTCATCCAAATTTTTATTAAATAGCCTGAAATAGTCTATAAAAACCTACTCCAAATGTATATGTTGGCCATCCCTCTCATCAAATTAGCCTACTTTTTCCTGGGGCTAAAAAACATGCCTGATTTATTTCAGTATTTTGATCTTTAATTTCCTTAATTCTAATGAAATAAGTCAAAAAAGGATTCTCGGTTATAATTTGTTTTTTCTCTGTCTCTTTATAACAGGATGATTCTTGGCTCAGACAGCAAGTAAACAACAATCAAGTTTGTCTTCATTTGCCCGGTCCAGAGAGTGGCTACTCCACAAACAAATTAAACAAATTAGCTGCTGAAATATATTTTTTATATTTTGTAGCTTAGTACTAAAAGAAATGTCATTTAACATCTTTTTTTTTTGGCGAAGTTAACGTCATAGTGATGCTTTTAATGAGCGCTCACAAGAAACAGTTTTCCCTTTTCACAAACATTATTCTCAGCCTCTAAACAAAAATCTGTCTTCATGATAGAGGTCAGTTGGTCTAAATGAAGTTCATCTACCAGTTTGGACTGGAATATTATGAAATCATGTCCTCATGTTGCATATTTTAATTGATTTCTAGTTTGATAAGCTTGTTAATTAATGAATTATAACACAGCCCAAGTGATGTCATAATGCATTAGGGATAAATATTGTTAGTTTGGTTTGACCCTAGCCCTGGTCAGACACCAGTCTCCCTTACGTTGCCGGTGACTCTATCATGTTGTATATGCACTGGAGGAGTTCAACCTGGGCTAGTTTGGCCCAACACCAATGTGTGATACGCATTGTGAACCAGGTGCTATTCCATTGTGAACCAGGTGCTATTCGAGTCCTGTGGGGACAAAAACACAGGATACTCGGGTGGTATTCGAACCAACAACTTTTGCAATCTGTATAAGGATTAGCTTTTTGTGGAATAATATCTAGTTGAGTGAACCAATTGACAGTAAATTTCTTTTTACGAAAGAGAAATCACCAATTTATGACAGTAATGAATATGAATGTCATTCGATTATGTGCATATGAATATTCATATCAAGGTCAACAATAAATCTCAAGGTCAACATGTTTATCGGGGGAAATTACTTTTGTTTACCCAGTTAGTTTCCCTTGTGGTTTATAAATTGAAATTATTATTATCCTGCTCTCTTGAGGAGATATACGTTTGTGTTTTAACTTTGCGTTAATTCGGTAAACAGTCCATTGCTGTTTCATCACACTTCCGCTAAATTATCCAGCATTACACTTGTTCCTTTATTCGCTCAAGGCTCAAAGTGTTAGAGACAATACCGATAAAAAAACATTTGGAATGTCCACTATTTCTGCAACTACTTCTTGAGCAAGGACCCACCATAATTTGTACAAAGAATTAATAAATAAGAATATAAATCATCTTATGTAAATGCTTCTTTTGTCCGATCAAAAAAAGCGCATTTAAATTTATTTATCTCAGCATATATAATCTTTATATTACCAGTTTATTCTTAGGGGATTTTGGCACCTTCTTTACCAAAATAGGGCACTTCTCAGAATGACTGAAATGGCATCAAAAGTGAAGACAACTGAAATGTCAACTTTATCAATGTGATATGATGTCGTAAATATTGTATATGCCGAAACAACGAAAGACATTATTAAGATGACATCTTGTTTTCATCTATTTCATGAGTGCATATACTCGTCTCTAAGGTTTGACAGGAGCCGGTTTGGGTATGGAGGCTCACACATATGTAAACAATTGTGGATAAAATAGTTAATGGCCCGACGTTTCGACCCTATAGCAGAGTCTTCTCGGAGGCGAAACGTCGGGCAATTAAAAAAAAATGCATTTATACCACAGGTCCTTTTGGTTGGTAAGCAATTTGCTACAGCTAATTCTATTTCCACAATTGTGGATAAGGTTAATTTAGATGAACCAAACAGTAGCCCAAACTGAAGCAGTTGGTTTGTTTTTCCATTCAAACCAAATATAGTTAATGATTGAGTATTTCTTATTACACATGTGTGGCCTTTTGTGGACATTTTGATGGACAAAAAACTTATTTAAAACTACTCGCAACTTCAAAAATACGGCTGATGCATAATTAAGTTCAATGTGGTAATTTTTTAGATTTTTAAGTTGTAATACAAGTGGAGGGGGGAGAGTGGCAAAACAAGAGTCATTAAGACAAAGATGGTGGTGTTGGTTTTGCATTTACTTTAAACAAAGGCCACACCCCTATCTGCCAAGAGATATTGGGAATAAACGTTTAAATTTGCAAAAACATGACTGAAATATCGATAATGGTAGGTGGATCACGCATTGTGCAGTACAAACGTCACGTATGAAGTAGAAAGTCGTATACTGGTTATACTGATGAGCAAGTTGATGAGTGTCTGTCCACCGTGCCAAAGCACCCGGGCTGTTGCTCTAACGACCGGAAGGGTCGGACTTCCGAGTATGGCCTATCAGTCATCACACAGTTCTGTCTGGCGTGCAGTTCTATACATGTCTTGGCCAAAAATTAAGCCTAATTTTCTGGTGGGAGTTTGAGGTCATCCTTTCTAGGGGGACTTCTTGCTTTCTTTCCATGTTTTGGCTGTCATCTCCTTCCCCCTGGCATAGTGACCGGAAATTTTCAGTCTTGTAAGCCTCAAATTTTAAGCAAGGTTTTAATTCCATACTTATCTTGATTGATAATGTGTGATTGCCATGGAGCGAGATTCTTAAGAAACGAAAGGAGCAGCCATCTGTTGCGTTCTTTACACAGCATCTTACCCAGTCCCCACCCACCGCCAAAGGGATTCAAAATCATGTGTTTTGAGGCTTATGGCATGGTGAGGAAGCCTCACGTTCCGATGACCCCTCATGATCTACACGCTAGGGGGTTAGGGTTAAGACTAGGATATCGTGTCAGAACGTAGGGGTGTAGGAACATAAATGTATATAGGTGTGTAACCGTTTTGATGTATGATTTGATAATGGCGGTACACCATTTTATTTTTATTTTTTTACATTGCTGTGTAATCTGTTCTCATTAGGAACTGTCTGTCAGTGTCACGGAGTAACTTAGGAATTTGAAGACTATACTCGAAATCAAGTCTACAAACTTTTCCTGTGTACAAGTTTGTTCTTATACTTCCACGGGATTCAAGTTTAGCCATAATTTAACAGTCATATTCATGGATGCAGCAACCTCGATTAGTTGAATCTCAATTTACCCTATATCCTCCCGACCGTCTGGAGGGTCGCAACTACAACAACTGAGCTGACTCGGTACCTTCCCAAGAGGTACTTGGTACCTTCCTAGAGGTACGTGTAATTAGGGAATCCGAGCACTGGGTATGCTTACGTGACAAAGATTGGAGATATGCATAATATCAAAGGTCATCTCACGGTGACAATGTACTGCGCTGCATCCTGCATATACCGGTGTATACTATAGGTTATCGCAATCTGATTGTGGTAAGGTCGCTCCAGTTGCGTAAAGTTGACCCGTAAAGCTAGTGCAGATTGTTTGTGTCGCAACAGTGTACTGAGGGGGTCAGTGGGGCTTGAACCGCCCAGAAAACACACCCCCCCCCACCCCCTCAAAAAATAACCACACACACACAAAAAACCACAAACAACAACAAAATGATGACAATGTTCCTTTTATGTCTTTACACCCCCCCCCCCCCCCCCCCACGAAGCTGTCTGGATACGCCTTGTGCCGCAACGTGTTTATGTGTGATTTTTCAACCAACTCAAAAGATCAATAAAAATGCCTGACGTTTGTTAGCAGGGTCTTTCTCGAAGGTTTTTATATTTTTGTCCGACAGTAGAAAAAACCTATACGAAATCTCATGTAGGCTTCTTCTGCACTGGAATTCCTAACGCTGGCAATAATGCCGTTCACAACACGGCTCCAACGCATGATCGTAGATTGAGACTTGACACAACAACACGAATTTGAATACAATGGCAACTAAACTGTTCAATCTAAATAGGAAACCACCGATATTGCATTGTCTATGCTCGAAACAAGTCTAGGCCATTGTCCAGGTTGCTGACCGTCCGTGGACTCTGCTATAGCTTGCATTGCCGCTGAAAGATTTCAATAAAAAATATCCTCGAAGACGTGTGGCGTTGAGCATACTTCGAGAAGTCGTACTGCAACGATAAGTAAGCCTCTTGTTATGAAAAGTCCCCAGGGTTCCAGTGCAGTCGAGAAAGAGGATTGAATTACGCGGGTAGTGAACGACGTTCGGTGCATACCCTGGTGCATACTGTGTTTACAAGTTACAACCTTGACTTTGGACCGTACCATCTGGAATCTAAACTGGGTGAAAAACAACAGTCCGTCCGTAACAACAGTGAGGAGGACTGAAGTGTCTTCTATATTCAGTGGTGCGGTTTTTGGTGGATTCTGGATACGACGATGGCACAGAAAAGGTAAAAATGTCTTCACAATTTCCTTCATCCAGAATTTATAGCTAGGCCCTGTGGTTCCTTCCTTCTCGGTGGATTTACCATCATTCATAGAGAGAGCAAGGAAATGGTTCTATCGTTGTTCTTTGCATTTTTGTTTACATAGCGCGTGTTTAATCATCTTGCTCTATGGTTATAGAGCTGACGGTGCTGACCTCAATGCAGTCGTACACAATCAAAAAATGCTCTATGGTGGAGGTGGGTGGTAGGCCTACCATTGTGCAATAAATTGTTTATTTTTTTGACAGATCTGTACTCATTGCTCTTTGAATAGCTATCCTTTACAATAAATACAATTGATTGTACAGCAGGCCTACGCAGTGGTGGGACCAGTCGACTACCTGGGTACGGTCATCGACAACAAACTAAAATGGAGCAGCAACACTCAAATGCTGTGTGGTAAAGCAAACCAACGGCTCTATTTCCCCAGAAAATTAAAAGAGTTTAATGTAGATAACCGTATCTTGGTTCTTTTTTATCGGTCTTTGATTCAAAGCATTCTTAGTTTTAGTTTTATCAGTAATTTTGGGAATCTCTCAAAAGAAAATGTTCATAAACTGGAAAGACCTAGGAAGATCGCTCAGCGCATAATTCGTAAAGACCTCCCCTAAATAAGTTCTCTTTATGACAAACGGGTTCTGTTAAAAGTTCATAAGATGCACGACCCCTCACACCCTTTGCACAATTGTTTTTTATTCAATAGATCAGGTATCTACGAAAGCCCAATCGTGCCACTGAAGTATATATTATTAGCGGGAACTAACTCGTTATAACGAATTAGTAATTCGTTTGAACGAATTAACAATCGGCCCACCTCCAAGGTGCGACTGAACGGCCGAGTCCGAATTGATGATTTCGTATATGGCAGGAACGCCGAAAAGTTCCATAACTCATCGTTGTTGTAGTCAACGGCTATCCGCACCCGAACTCATCAATTCGCACTCGGCCGATCAGTCGCACCATGGAGGTGGGCCAATTGTTAATTCGTTATAACGGATTAATAATTCGTTTTAACGGATTACTAATTCGTTAAAACGGATTAATAATTCGTTTTAACGGATTACTAATTCGTTAAATTAATAATTCGTTATAACGAATTACTTAGTTCCCGCTGATAATATATACTTCAGTGGCACGATTGGGCTTTCGTAGGTATCCGTCTCCATGTCCCACGTACCTCGTACCATTGTCGCTCCAGACAATCATTTGTTCCCAACGCCATTCATACTTTTAATGCTACTGCTCATAGGGGCATTAACTTATAATGTGTTTTTGCCTCCCTTTGCCCACTGAGCTCGCTTAACCCCAGATCTCCTGTACCTTTTATCCTCCTGATGTGATGTATCTTTTTATTTGTTTATGGTAGGTTTTTATAATGCAGTATTTGATGTTCACTGTACTTTACCCGTACTTGTATTTTCGTATTTTAATGCTAGTCTTTTACTATTCGTTGTACTCCACGCCTACATAATTATGATATTGTATAACATATTTAATGTTTAGTTTTTACCCATTTTCCAGTGGAAATCGAATTTCTATATTTTGTTAATGTGGACAATAAATGCTATCTATCTATCTTATCTTATCTATCTATCTATCTTATCTATCTATCTATCTATATTTATAGTCGACTGCTGTTTTTGTGTTACAGAAATCAAACGTACCGGGTTCACATCCCAAGTGACACATTTTCCCTGAGAGCGGGTACCCTTCATCATCAGCAAACTGACACAGTCATCATTTCAACTAACTCAAACTCTAAAGTCAACAGCGCCACCAATGTGCAGAACAGAAACGGTTTTCTGCAGCCGGAATATTTACAACATTCAGAATTATCATCGGCGACCACTCCTCGTTGCCATGGTGATTTCATCAGCAACACTACTGACAGCCAGGAACGAATTTGGGGACCACACTTTAAATCTAGGGCAAACTTTGTGGACTTGCACGTCTCGTAAAATGTTGATTAGAAGCAGAGAATGGACGAGATAATGTGAGACCAGTGGAAAACTGACGATGAAGCAAGATTTTCTGTTGAAGATTCTGGTGCACGGTGTTATTCACCGTTACCCAACGGCCAGACATGATATTTATTTGAACCATGGTACAAAGCAAGGACACTTGATGTGAAGTAAATTAAACCATCTTGCCAGCCTAAATGGACATTTAAACTCGTCATTGGGCGCCGATCGACGGTTCAGGCCAACAATCGGTAAAAATGTCGGGTAATGAATAGGCCTAAGGCAAACAAAAAGTTTAATTTCCAGTTTTGCCATTTTAAAATAGGGTCGGTAGGTCGGGAACTTTTTACCCTCATTATTTGTTCGTCTTATTTATTTATTTATTTATTTTCTTGTTAAGTCGAAAAACATGATTAGTGTCGCGGCGTAAAAATGGGGTCGGTCGGGTAACCGGAAACAGAACATGGGGGCGTGGGGTGGGGGGGGGGGGGGGGCTAACAAGGGCAGGTCAGGCCAAGCTACTAATTCCTTGTACGTGTCATTTTCACGTGTTTTTGAACTCCTTGTCCCCATGGAACTGACTCGTATCTTGACGTCGGGAAATGTTAACCACAAAGTTGATTCATTCGTCCTGCTGAACCTGGGGCCAGTCAGGCATCAGAACTGGATCAGAACTAATCCGCCATGTCTCGCACGGCAATCAGAACGGGATCAGAGAACTGCTGCCTGTCTCGCACGGCAATCAGAACTGGATCAGAACTGCTGCCTGTCTCGCACGGCAATCAGAACTGGATCAGAACTGCTGCCTGTCTCGCACGGCAATGCTTTTATGTTTTGGGCCGTCATATTAATATAGACCATGGAGGAACAGACCCCATTTCTTTCCACCTTCAAAAGTTCAAGAATTGACCAGAAGGGGAACATTTATGTGTCTACTTTTATGGGCAAAAGGTCATGGTTAAATCTTACTCATCATCCCCCCCCCCCCCCAACAAAAGTCCATATAACTATTTTCGTAAACGTGGTGAGCAGAAAGCATTGATTATTTTTCTATATGCAAAAATCACTGGCGCACCAGTTGCTACAACACTAACACCAACATGTGCCTCAACATGTTTAGCCTCAACTAATCTTGGGAAAATTTTGGCACTTCTCGATCGAGTAAGAGAAAATGTTCAAATTGGAATGGGAGACAGTAGCAGGCATGATATACTACTTCTAAGTTTAGTTAGATTTCCACATTGTATTTATTTTTCTTGTTTTGTCCCGTGGGAAAAATCTAAAAAATTGTGATTGCTAGTGTAACGCAGAGTTTTCGAGAAGATTTGTATACGTTCTTAACTCTATTTTCTCTGGTTCACGGAGATCCTGAGCAAGCGAGCGGAGTGGAGTGTATTCTATAGTTGACAACACTAGCCTAAATAACATTTGATATAGGCTAAGCCTAGACTACACCATATTTTCGTTTAGGTCAGCCCTTGTACTCGACTAATTGTTCCTTCTTTTTCCAAGGACCAAGTATAATGCCTGCAGTAGTCATAGTTACGCAGCCGGTTATCGTCAATCAGTGTTGATTCTGAGATGTATTAATTATATTGGAATCATTCCAAATTGATTATTAATCGATAAGTTCGCAACTAATTTATTAATAATCGTAGTCCCCTTTGTGAGGTGTGCCAGTCAATTCCAAAACACACGAACATTTCCAAACAAAAGGGTCACCAGCTAAGATATCATATATATTGTACACTACTTGACTGGTTCCCTTTAAATTATGTTTTGTTATAAAGAAAAATGCCACCTTCTTGTTTCGCTGCTAAATTTATGAATCAGTTGTTCTTTTTGGTAAATGTTTTTATTCATAGTGCGTAACATGTAATTATATTTATGGCGAGAGTGCCTTTGCAAAAAAATTAAATATTGATTAATTGATAAGAAAATAATTTAATAATTTGATGGTTTTGTCTTGTTTACACCAGTCTAAAAAGAAGAAGAAAAATGAATTATTTCGATTTCAAGAACGTGTAGGCCTATTACAAGACGTTAAAAAAATTACTCCATAAAAAAAGAAAAAGCATACTTTTTAAGATTGGTTTTATATTACATTTATTTCACCTTTGAAAAATAAATAATGTAAGCCACTGCTTTATGCAGTTCAATAAATTATAAGAAAGCAACTCCCATACAGAATACAAATTGAATCTCTCGTCCCCCATATAGCTGTAAAACTCAACTGACCAACCAGCTCACGGGGACGAGGTTGCCAGCCTTAATTTGAATCTACTTGGCACATATTAATATAGTACCAAAATTCAAGAAGAAAATCATCACATTCACTATAATACAGTGATAAAATGGTAACTCAAAACATTAAAAACTGTTCGCTCGATCCATTGTTTGGTTGTCTTTTGGGTGGATCCGCAGGTATAAATTAATATTAAGTACAATGATTAACTTTTATAGGACTTAAAGTGGTACTATCGTCGTTGTCACAGCGAGTCTGTGGCCAGGCAATACATTCTGAACTCTCACGCAGTTGCACACGCGCGCGCGATAATAATGACGGTGCCCTTTAAAGCTTTTGTTTGTGGTGTGACAGTCAACGCGCGCGCGCGTGAGTAACTGGGTGCGAGTTCATGTGTCCATGTCCAGCCGCAAGCAGACTATGATCATGACGACAATGCCCCCTTTAAGATTTGAACTTGGATGGCAGGGAGTGGGTACACAGTTACCGGGGTCCCAACCGTAGCTGAGTTTCTATGCTTCAGTTGAAGTTCAAATTGGAGGAGGCAATGGACGGAAATTTAGTGCTTTACTTTCTTGACACGGGTTAACAATTAGGCCTGTATCAAAACATATTTTTGAAAGAACACGAGTCATTATGTTGGGTTTAACCGCCCCCTCCCACCCCAGTATTCCCACCCTCAGTAGCCCCACTGTGCCACTACACAATGAACTACTTGGTTTATAAAGAAAAACATACACCAGAAATGTTAAACATCTAAAATTACTGCGCAGTGTCAAAATGACCATGACTGGTATCGTGATGGCATAAAAAGATAACATAGCTTTAAAAATAGAATAATTTATTTCAACTTTTAAAAAGTACAACATAAATCGTGCTTAAATAAATAAAGGGTAAACTTGCACATCATAGTCTTCGATAAGCATACAGTTGCATCATTGCCTACTAAAACTATATAGATTACGAAAAGCATTTAACTTATAGTATATTGTTCGTTATTATTGCGACAAGTATCTAGAAAGTTTGATCTAATCATAATTAAAGATCTGTTTGAACGAAACGGTAAGAAGTCATCTTTGCTGAAATTTACTTAAAATGTTTTCAAACAATAAGTAAATTGAGTCCACATTAATTGAAACAAATTTTAATTATAAAAAAAACCCAATCGTTTTGAATACTCTTCTCCTGTACGTTTTAGAAAGATTCGTGAAAAGCCCCGTTACGTCATCACTTACGTTACGTGGGAGCTCCGTTTTGTAAAGCCACTTTGTTGTAACATAGAGGTATAACAAAGCAACCTCCCACAATTGACGTCAACGTATTGTCATTTTTAGAGTAGCTTAAGGCCAATTGGGGCCTAATTTTTGATCGAAAATCACGTAAAAGAAGTGTATATAAATATATAAAAATTATAAATAATAATCACAAAAAAAACATATTGCCAAGTTTGAATATAGCACTCCCTTTGAAAAAGAATTCGCCCAAGTAGCTGTTTAACAATCTGTGTAACATTCTCTATTACATCAACGACTGAAATTTATAATACATGGGCCTTTTTGAAATCGTTCAAACAGGCGTCTGGGCGTCAAAGCCGGGACCTGACTGAAACCATGGTTTAAAATATGTTTCACTCTCGTCGCTTATTTTGGTTATTTCATTAACAACTGTGAAGCGAAAATAACACTTCAGATAAACATTGAATGAATCTAACTAGAGTGGCGTAACCAGCATGGTCATGACCCGTGACCCCCTTACTCCAAGTTCTCAAAGAGATCGTAAAAATGCACTGACATGAATGATTCGATGCCCGAGCTCCCTCCCCAAAATAATGCCGCAATGTAAATGTCTAGTTATAGGTCACAGAACAATAGCAAATAATTTATGTTCTATGCAACAAAACTTAGGGCCCTACTGCATTAATTCTATTTATTTATTTTTAAGTTTTCCTTTTTCCTTTTAAATTATTATTTTTTTTGGGGGGGGGGTCATTAGACTCGAACTTGAATACAAAGCTGTTTACCAAATCACAAATTCTACAAACTGAGCGAATTTTGTTGAACTTGTTTTCATGTAGGCCTTTTGGTGAATCGTGAAACTTTTTTAAGTGCAAGCGTTTCTTATAGAGCTGCTTAAGCACTATAGCTAAGCACAACAAAATTATGCTTATCAGAATAAGGTTGTCACATTTACCAACCAACTGGTATCCTCCATGTTTTTTGCGTAGCAAAAAGCAATCAAGCACTATTTTCTGTTTTAGCAGCTCTATAAAATTGGTACCTGGTTGCTGCAATGTTATATTTTTTTGGCTGGAAAATGAAAGGCAAAATTGTTCACCATGAGCAGTTTCAAACCGAAATCAACCTCGAAAATCCATTATTATTTGTATTCTTTATGGTAAAATTTACTAGTATTGTGGGCATTGAGAAGATTTTTCAAAACTTCTAAAAGTAACTACACCTAAATTTCTAAAGCAGCCCCAAACCACACTTAAAAGCGCATTCTTTCTCTAAATAAATAATGTTGCCGCGCACAAAAGAATTGCATTTGCTCCTATTGAAATTACCTTCACGGTTGGAATTGGACTCACAAAAAATCATATTCGAATACGTTTCGATTTTACGTGAGTTTGGACCGTCTAGTAATAATACATGCAGTTGGTGCCCGATATGTGGCATGGTGTGGCCCTCTCCCATTATGTCGTCATTTTGCTCTGGGGGAAGAGCGTGTTAGAGTAAAGGAACATTGGGGGTGGGGGCTCTCCATCTGCCTCATATCGGACCTTAGACTGCTAAGTTTGGTCATACATACTCAGCGAAAATAGATTGTACATCGATGTCACATTCACAAGCTACCCTGGCTTGATACGTCGCTGCTTCCCAGTCTTCTACATAGTATGATTCACTACCGGCAGTTGCTGCTACAACGGAGCAAGTACCAACGCGATGAAGTATTGATAAATTAAGCATTCTTGCAACACATTTTCCTCCACCTGTTTATAAAACATTAACAATTTAATAAATTAATTCATCATTTCAAACGGTAGCTTCAAAGGGGTCTAATTGTTTTAACACTTTTTAAAAAACTGTCCTTGTTTGGTTTGCGGTTGCACCGTCTATACATGAAATATCATGTTGAGTTGTAGTGGTTCGATCAAAAGAACAGGACACCACCTAGGTGGTGGTGTAACAACTGGACATTTCGATCATTTTTTCCTGGATGGTAATCGTCATCAGAATGACGAATTCTTGACTCAATTCAAATGCGATTAATGCATGCACAAATTGTTTTAAATTTGTTTTCAAACAGTGTTTACAGATGTTGTTTTGTTTTGTTGTTTGTTTGTTTGTTTGTTGAGTTGTTTGTGTTTTGGGTTTTTTTTTGGGGGGGGGGGGCTTTGAGGGGGGGTTGGTGGAGGGGATTGTTGTTTGTGTTGTTTGGGGGTTTTGGGGTGGGGGTAGGAGTTGCAGTTTGGATAAATTTGTTTGTTTCGTACCCGATAAACATTCAGTAGTACTGCTGCAGACAGCTTCGTTTAAATAGCGCGGGAAATAGTCGTCGGAAAGTTCCGTCGTTGCTGCGCACGTGTCACATGTGCGCATGTACCCTCTCGTTGTTTCTTGGCCACTTGTAACGCAGAAGTCCGACACCGTTGTCCCTGTGCACAAAATGAAGACAAAAACCTACTGTTTATTTTTAAGAATAAAAGAGGAGTGTTGCTTGCCTTTCTCCAGAGTGAGGAGTGCAGGAATGCGAGTTGTTTTACCTCTTGTGACAAAACAAACATGAACAACGAGTTGACAACTGTCAACGTAGGCTGCTACAGCCCACGTTCAAAACCTCAAGTGTTGGTGAGTGAAGTTTTGTAAAAGTCAGTGCATCCTGAACTCATATTAATTATGCTATCTCAGAATCAGTGGGAGTTCAAGGTGTGTTATTACAAGTCTTTCTGAGTAAGGACTTGACTGATGGGACGTTTAGTATAAAAAGTGTATTTTTATAGGAAAGTTTGATTGTTTCACCTGTGTTTTGTTTTCGGCGTGGGTGCCTCGTGTTTAATTGATCTTTAAAACATTCTAGGAACGTGTAGTATAAACACAATAGGTTGGGTTAGCGGCCATGAACTACTGGCCCTGGGAACGTGATCAACTTCGACAGTGACTAACTTTTTGGAGGCTTATTGTTGAATTTGTACCTTGTTTCTAAAAATGAATATCAAACTGACCTGTAACAGTTCGTCGAACTCTTTGTACATTAACTTCTTCCGGGGTAACCAGACTAGACCGGATAACCTGTAGATGAGGCTGTAACCGTGAGCTTACTTCGCTGTGATTGGATCTTAATGCAGCCTCGATCTCAAGCTTACTTAATCTCTCAATCTCCTGTTAAAACAAACAGTTTATAAATTATTTGACCAACAATAGATATAATTGTTTCCTGCAATTATCAGGGAAAATGTCAAGTAATTTGAACATGTTGATAATGCTTAAATGAAAAACAAATTGTTTTTGGCAAACATTATGGTGGAGTCATGAAATAAGACATGAAATAAGACAACCATAGGCTCTAAAATAGTCTGGCGCCGCTTTTAGTTTTAAAGATGATAATCACATGTCTTCGTTGTAAATGCAAACAGGGAACATGTCAAATAATGTTAGTTTCGTATAGTCACTGTCATATTATGTTAGCCGTAGCCGTAGCTGGTAGCCGCTAATTCGATCACGATCTTAGTTGCTGAACTTACCGAATTTGTTGTAAATGGAACAAGACTAGTGAAGCCATGTTTGGTTCTATCCAAGTATCTGGTATTAACACCGCCGATGCTTTGTAGTAGTGACGTCAGTTCTTCGTCTGTCTTACGCTGACAGCGAGTGGTCCTGCGTATTCTTTGAGGCATTTCAGTCTGTGGATAATGAATCATTGGGTACGTCATCAGCTTTAACGGTTTTAATCATCATAGGGAATATTTAGCCCAACATTTAAACGAGCTTTAAAAGAATGAATAGCTTACAGAGCTTTTTAAAAGTAGTCTGAACGGTTTATTATAGGCCTTATATGACCATCGTTAGCGGGAAGACAAATACCTTCCCCTTCATGTAGTGTTCAAGTTCAATAAACACATCATTATTCTTTTTGTTTAGTTGGCAATTTTACATAATGTACAAAAACATCAATACCAAGAGAACTTTATAAGCATTAACCTTAAAAAGGATATGTGAAACGTGTCATACGATGTTTACAAGGCAACCTGTGAAATTTGGGAATCTCGTTTTCGTAAAAACAAAATTTGATTCGCGTTTTTGTTTGGGACTCTGTTCATGTCCTTTAATGTCTTATAAGCAAGGCTGACTTGCGGGGTCTTCAAAATGCTGTTTTGTTTCCTCGAATGATAGTGTTCCTGACAAAAACATTCTTTGAGGATTTTTATTGTGAACTTTATAACAAGTGAGTTTTAAGTTTTGAAACATCAACCCCCCACCCTCCAATATTATCGAATATATTAACAGAACCGAGTAACAAGCAATTGATCTTACCACTTCAGTTTCACCTTCCATGAATTCAGCAGACGCATTCGGTGATTTTTCTGTGTTCGGAAAAATGGACAGGAAAATAACAGAAGTCTTTAAATTCGATCCAGAATTTCAAAGTGGAGTGGGTATCAGTCTGAAGCCATTTGTAATTGTGCCATAGATCTTGGCGGGAACAGGAAAGTTGATGCCGACCGTTGCTGACCGTGGCAGTGAAGAGGTTCTGTTGGAGACGGAACCCTCATCTCGGAAGGAAGGGCAAGAATTAAAAAGCCTGGGTACTGCGGTTTGACCGCAGTTGTATTACAGAGACTACTCTACACAAGGATGGCGCACTCAAAATCTATAATTAGCTTGCCGAGGACCCATCCAAAAGTGCTTAAAAAGTCACAGTTCTTGGATTTCATAGCGATCAAGGCTGCTGTGCATAGCCGGATCGCAGATGATTATTTTGTGTTTTCTGCGAGAGTTGGTGATTATAAGAAAAAGGGGAAAACCTGTTCAAGTAGATTTTGTGGTGAGAAACAAAATGGCTGCCACGTTAATTCCCGTATATAGCTGTACATAACAACGAAAACTGTTTGGAATCTGTATATAAGGAATAACTGTCTGTATCTTTTTATCTGTGAAACAATCATGTATCAATGAGGCAATGCTATCTGACAGGATATTTCATTAAAATAATAAGAAAGACCAACCTGACAAACAAACAAACAAACACCCCAACACCAACAAACAAAACTCCAAGTATATAGGGCCTACATAGCTAGCTTACACGGCATATACAAAGGTGATCACGAATGCAACGAAAATACGTGTGTTTAGTCAAAAGACGACTAGGTCTTTGTTTGTAGATAATCAATGAAACTCACCTGTTTTCGTTGATTGTGTGTTTCCGTGGATTTTCTCCATGATTTGACTCAATGCTTTTTCACTGGATATCGTTTCCTCTCCCTGTGTCTGTAGACCTACTTGTTTGTCTGTCAGTGAAGTTGACGTTGCTTGGGATAGTATTTTATCCAGTCCTGGTGACTTTGCCGGATGTGTATTAACTGGAATGCCCGTCGTTACAGTACTGATAAGTAAAAGTACTGTTGTCATAGTTACTGTCGTCATCCTAAACTGCAACGAGGAGATATAAAGCCAATACTGAGACATAAGTTTACCGCCTGGCCTGTGATGTGCCGGTTGAAAATGTGAAACGTGTGTGGTGGATTGTGCAATACCAGGCAGACTTCGTGAAATACCCTTTGTAGGTGAATGTGTCATCTGAAAAGTCGGTCAGCATATACCATTGATCGTTAGCTATTGGTCTTTATAGGCCTGTATAAGTCCCAAGTCACCCCCTTGGGGTGGGCACTTGGAATTTATAATGTGAAAGGGGTGTGTGTAGACCGTTGAGATCGTACCATCAAGCTCACTCTATAACGATATGATGTTTGATTGCATGAACCCAACTGTGGCTGACCGCGGGATTCGTATCATACCAAGAATGGGCATTTTGTAGCCGGGGAGCAAGTGCCGTCGATGACATCGTATCAACTGGTGACTCTCGCCCCGTTGACCGGCCACATGTAGTTCAGAGACAAGTGTATATTTTTAGAATCTCAATATCAACCACTCTTCCACACCTCTATTCTGCGAAACAGCGTGCTTGTATTCACCTGGTCTCGCCACCTGAACGGAAACCTGAGGATGACCGTCAATAAACAACGGATCGAATAAATTTAGATTCAGCTCAAGTTTTGCATTTTCCATTAATCATTCGGGCACTTGTTCACGAAGCTATGTTCCTGAACACACGGGCATTGTACAGCCCAAATTAGTAAGCATTATGCACTTTTCTGAGACGTTTTGAACTCCATGACAAGTCAAAGAAACAACCGTAAGTAACCCTTAATTGCGGAATGGCCTCACTGCTTGAAGGTTGTGGTTTTCAATGTAATCAATGACGTATCTTCCGTAACTGCGATCAGTTCACATTGTCGAAAGTGCAAAGCTTGGGTGGCCCATGTTTTCATCATTAAAAACTTTGGGCTTGGAGCAAATCGATCGTATTTGGAGCTATGATCTATTAAAGATAGGTCTTATGCTTGGCTGATTTGACCGGACAATTTAGATCTAAATTTTAAATAGCTGTTTTTGTAGATTCGAGAAAGTTACAGGGCCAAGCTTCTAAAGCTATGCACTAAGAAAAACATAATAATAACAATCTGACAATAATTAGTGCTAATTATAACCAAAAACTAAACATGAATTGTTGTCTATAGATCCCGAAATCCTCACATCCATCAGCCACTTTTTGTTGTAGGTTTTCCGTTTTAAAACAGCATCATGTCTCTAAATTTGTTCAGATATATAATATATGCACACATGTATACAATTATTTCTGCGAGTGCAACTTTAAAACCAATCACGAATGGACGACTTAGGATGATTGTCAGACCATAGAGCTCTATGGTCAGACAGACCATGGAGGAGACCTCCCCAGACATCAGGAAGTTTGCGGTGGCACCTTTGTGTAAATACTTCTTAAGAGCAATGAAAGGCTCTGAACAGAGTAACCATGGAGCTTTAAGATACATTCAGTGTTTCGATCGGTATGTTCTTAATCCACTGCAACAGAAGGATGCTCTTTTTCATTCAGAAATGGCAGAAATGGTTTCCTAAATTTGTAAATCGCAGCATCAGTCGAATGTCAAGTAAATTTACAATACAAGTATTGAAAATTAAGAAAACACAAAAAGTAACAACATAAAATTAAAACAAAGAGTTACACAAGCAAAGCTAAGTGGCACAAGGAAAAAGTTGTAGTTAAACTAGAAAGTTAAGCACTGTTACATAAAATATAGAACTGTACAAAAAAGAAAATACAAATTAAAACGGGAACTAAAAAAACAAAATAAGTATTAAAATTGCGAACAACGTTTGATAACGCCTTGTCTTTCATTCTTTCAGTTTTACAACAACTGTACATTAAGAGGGAAACAATCGATTACAATTCAATGCTGTTTCTTATCGACCGTCATGCTTAGATAATGACTCCCGCCATGCAAAGTTTCAAATCCTACTTAATAATGTAATTAGTGATCCTAACACAGAGGGATAGTAATTCATGATTGATGTTAAAATAACTTACCCTGAACCGATAGACTACCTCAAGTCTCAACAGTGTATTCAAAAATTATTACGGTATGTTGCTCCTTGCCCCAAACTACACCTCTTTGCATAATGAGCAGGATTGATTCTACTCTTCTTTTTATAACATTTTCTCGCCCGGATTGAAGTCAACCAACCAGCCAGCTCATTAAACATAACCGCCCAGAAACGGACATCCTGCACTAACTTTCATTCGTCACCGCATCGCTTTATGGTACTATAGGCCTAGTAATACCCTCCAGTCGGAAGACCCTGCGCGACACGGCGACGCAAGGCCGGCCGCTGGAAATTCCGCCCCCGCGAGTTGTTAGAAGATTGTTTTAAAACAGACAGCCCTCATTATGTCTTGTAAACAAATTAATTATTTCAATTGACAGTTATTTGAAAATAACAATACTGCGGTTCTGTGAAAGTCATTTCAGTATAGTTTTCACATTGATTCCACTCCTATGGAAATCTTTTTTATTTTAAAGGCCCTGTACACTATTGGTAAGATCGAAAAACACAAATGTTCACAGATTCACACAAAACTTACATGATTTAAAGTAAGTAATGGTAGAAAGGGTTCCTTAAAATATTTCTGCCTAAAATGCTATCGTTTCTGAGAAATTAGTAAAACAATAGTTTTTATCGCGCGCGATAATAAACTCGATGTTTGAAAAACAGAAAACACATAAGGTCTATTTTCACTATTTTCTCGTGACCTCGATGACCAATTGAGCTCAAACTTTCACAGGTTTGTTATTTCATGTATATGGTTGATCACACAAAACATGAACACTGTGTGCGACTATAATGTCAGCTCTACCAATCCTGTATAATACCTTTAAGGGAATTTTATCTTTCAAAGGAATTGTTAATAGCCAAAGGGAAAAAGAAAATCTTCGAAGAAATTGTCAAAATATAAGGACATTCTAAAGTCTGAGCAAATTCTACAATATTTTCTCAATTAGTTTATTTGATTAAATAATCTGTCTATTTACAATGAATCGAAAGCAAGAGACTAGTTGGATAAAACTTGCTGCGCGTGCGCAAAATTTGGATGTAAAATCTGACCAAAGGATTTATGCGGATATACCATCCGGCAAACTATAGATAGGTGGTGTACTTGAGGTTTTGTGTGATTTTAAAAGATTTAGGAAATTTAGGAAAATATAAGGAAATTTGCCTCGGAGGATAGGGCCTAAGGAAGTATTTTTTTTGAATGTGGAAGCACGGAGTGTTCAGAACAGTCAAATAACAAAACTTGATTTAAAAAAAATCATATCATGCTGTTCTGTCAGATTGTGTAAATCGTTGAGGAAAACAATTGATGTGTAAATCGTTGAGGAAAACAATTGATTTGCACATAAAGTTGTTTAAAAAGGCAATGGTTTGTCCATGTATTTGTGTACAAACTTTGCGCTGCCAACTTACAGCAGTGGCGGCGCGGCTAGCATCATTTGCGTGTATGGATTGGTCTCAAATTGCGTCGAATAAAGCTAGGCCTTTCCATTGCAACGGCACAGCCCGAGTTTTTGCCAACCAAGGTTTGAAAACTATGGAGCAACCAAAGCAACCAACCATGGGAAGTTGTTGAAAGTTTGCAGAAATGTTGAGTATTCAGATTGTTGACAGAATTAGATGTGTGGTTGGAAGGCTGATAGAAAGTTGTTCGTTTTGGGAATCACGTCATCGTCTCGATAATAAAAATACCATCCCTTAATTACCAGTTTATGTGTTCTCCCTCTGACGTAAATGCATGGTTTTATAATTTTTTCGTTTTTGTGCCGTTATATATATAATGTGTAGACTCCGTGTGCAAATAGAATAATTTTGATCTAAAAATAGTGCTTTTAACGTAAATTGCAGAAGAAAGTCATTATTGTCCATACAATCATTTGGATTTGTAGAATCGTTTCTTCTCTGTTTAATGGTGAAACCTTACCTATGTTTTTGTGTCATATCTTTGGTTTAGTGAAAAATAAATTTGCCATATTCCATCGAAAACAAACACGGCAATGCATGGTTAGATGCTATAATATAGACCTTCACAACTGAGTAACAAAACAACAATTGATTTAGAAATTGTTTAAGATTATTGTTTCAGTATAAGCCTAACTCAGAGTATTCTTCTGAACTTTCGGGAGAAATTTTTTATATTTTGTACAGAATAGAAACCTAACAATTCATCATCGTCTTCAAGTCACTTTATAATATAGGCCTAATCAGAATTGTTGCAATTTTCGTAAAAGAAAATGACAGAGTATGCTCTCGTTTAAATCAACTCCCAAGGAACGAGAAAACAGGTTGGATGATATATATTTCATACAATCTTGTTTTCAATAATTACAAAACAAACTAATTTGTGAACCTCGTCAAATTAATTGGTCGCATTTTTGAGAAAAACAAGAATCGCATGCGATGGTCACACACCTCGTTGGCAACATATCAGAAAGTAAGTTTTTCAGATAGAAATTATGCTCCAGAACAACTTGGAATTTGTACTAGTATAAATTTATAGAATGCAAAATTTCAAAATAGAAATTGTTTATTATTATGTTTCTATCATAACCAACACCATAATATCTTCGAATTTAAAAGCTTAAAACGAAATATATGTTTTCATAATATTTTGCTTATTGGTTAATGAAAACCTTTAACAAATGGAGGGAAACAGGAATGGTATTTCATGAAGAAACGTTTGTCTTGACACTGACTATTTTATATTGTACTCATGTCCGAAGAAAATAGATAAATAAATAAGATTAATTCAACCCTGGACATGTATATTTTAAGTTAATAAGACTATGTTGCGAACAATAATATGCTTGAAATTTTCGTTGCATATTTAACAAGTTACATTGAGTCCCAAACACTGTTGAGTAAAAGAATCATGGCCGACACGGCGTGACGGTTGAGCACCTCGTTTTTGCGGTGCGTTGGTAGAACGAATAGCTTATCATGCAAAGTTTGATTTAAAATCAGTAAAGTTGATTGATAAAATCTATTAATCAAATTATCAAGCGTTAAGGACAATAAATAGTCCTATACATTAACACTTACGTTATGGTCAACCTTGAACAGTTGGGCTTGGGGCTGCGTGCAGGCTGCTTGCGGGCGTTGAACCAATGTCCAAAATCAACGTGCGTTTTTACACGTAGACCCAGCTTTTGGTTGGTTAGGGGGGTCACCAAGTCTTATTGTTTAAACAAAGGTACGATCTCCTAATAATAGGATCTCAAGGGTATATAGAGATAAACCAGACGCGTGGGTGGAGCTTTATTGTGAAGTGGGGAGGGTGACTAGAGACCCCCTGTGAAATTAATCAACTATAGAAGGGAGATGTATCGAGGAGGGAGAAGTGAGTTTGAATTAAATCGAAACTATAATGGGGGGAAAATAACGGGTAGCAAACAAACCTGGGAAATCCTTCTGTTTCTTTGCCATTTTCTACGGGGGCGTGTTGAGGAAGAACCAGGGGCTACGAAAGACTCAAGCAGTGACATAGCCAGGAGATTTTCAGTTTTTGGTGGGGGTGGTCGGGGGCATGGTTTCAGCTGGGGGCAGTGGGGTCTAGAATTGGTTGGAGGTCATTGTGCTTTCTTTCAATTGGAGGGCGTAAGTGGAGGCCACCCTTCTTTTATGTTTTATAGTGGCATTACTTGCTTTTATAAACAAAATTGTGCGTTCCCCATTTTGTTAAACCTTTTTTTCTACTTACAAATTACTACAAATTGTATGTGGCCGTTTGATCGATCGATTATCGGTTAATTGATTATTTCAATATAGAAATGTTGCTTAATAATGTTACACTCCGTGCTAGTAAAACTGACCAAATACTTCCTGTGGCATAACTCAAAACAGGGTTTTGCCCATCAATTAGATAAGAAGACGAGCTTAAGAATATCACCTAGATATCAGATGATATCAAATCACTGATATCAAAGCTTGTGTTTTTCTTGTCTTCACTTTTAATGCCATTTGACTAGTTTTGTCTGATTTTGGTATGGGACAGGGGCTATAGCCTTGACCAAGCCGCTGGAGTTTGTTTTCATTTATTTATAATTAAAAAATAACTTTAAAATCCCCTTTGCGCCGCGCTACCCGACCGAGCTAGCTAGTGCCTGTCTCTGTTTGCACGTCATTTGTGTATTATGTACACGCAGTGTATGTACCGTACTCTAGCTCTGACGGCCTCCGTATGCAGACATACATAATCAGTGCGGATGAACCACACACAGTAGCAGTACGAGCGGGCACACAACGCGCAGCGCCCATACACACGCGTCTCCTGTCCGCCATTTTGGGTGTCAAAACGTGCACAAAAGGATGGTACACGTGCTTACGCACCAATGCGCGTGAAAACACGTGTACCATCCTTTTGTGCACGTTTTGACACCCAATGGTGGACAGGAGACGTGCGTGCAAGTGCGCTGCGCGTTGTGCACTGGGTCTATACGCACAGTGTAAACATGCGCTTGGGGGTAATTACGCCGTCTTTTTCGGAGTGAAAACTGCGACTTGAAACAAGGTTAGGACATCACAAAACGTTCTGGACAAAATTAAACGTATTTAAATGTTGACATTTCTATGATCACCGCCAGATGTGTTTTCCTGTATCTATTTCAGAAACGATCCGAGCATTATTTAAACTAGTGGACTGTTAAGTCCAGATGGTTGATCAAATAACTTAGAAACAAGAGCAGTCAGAGTAAATTATGTAGGTCAAGTCGTGCAATGATATAAACAATATTTTTAAATAACAACACTTTAAAATTGTGGTCTATGGTCCTATGTTGGCTATAGTTTGTAGAGCGCATGCAACGTAGTCCGCAGCAGGTCGCAGGTTCGAGTCCCGCTCTAGTCAATGTTTCTGTTCAATCCCAAAATTTACCTAGTCAGTTTCCCTCGTGGCTTAGATTCAAAACACCTGTCACGTTCGCCTTCATTTTATCTGAGGAGGGCTTGACCGGTCACCCATGATTTCACCTCATATGACTGTTTGGTGGTTTGGCTTCACTATTCTCAGAAAATAAATCCCTTCATCTTAAACATGAATCCCCAAATGCTTTTAAAAGATTTTTATGTTCGACCACAATTGAAAGATGCTAAAATCTTTGAGTGTTTCAACCTGCTACACACGGAACGTGAATGTGGAACCGTAGGATGCAGCCTACCCGCAAAGTACATGCGGCTCTCCGAGGTGGTAAAATGACTTACTTCCAGAACATTTACAGGCCTGATCGTAAAAACCATTGCTATAGAGAATTTGTTAAAATTCGTGTATTTTGTCACGTCGCTGATGGTATCGATGTCTCTGGAACACATTGAGATGAAGAAACTCATCCGAGTTCGGAGCAAAAGTGAACTCATCTGTTTATTTGAAATGTAATAATACGAGAGGATATCCTCTATGACTCAGCACTGCGACGTGTGGATCCGGGAGGGTGGTCCAGTTCGATTGGACTACCTCCCCCTTCCCCCCTTCCCCTTGTACCGGTACCCTGGCAACTAAAAAGTCCCCTTCCTTGTCCGTTTCCCTGTCTGACTATTATTTTATGTACGGCCCCCTCCAGCTCCCCCCCCCCACCCCCCCCACACCGTCCACTCCGTAACACACCAGCAAATCTCCTCATCGGGTAAAAGTTATACTTTGGCACCCCGGCACCTTTTGAAAGGTCGGCACATTGTAAAATCGGCACACTTGGCACCAACAAACTGTTTAATGTTTTAAATAAAAATAAGAATTCGTGAACAAGAATATTATTGGGGTTCAGATTTTATGGGAAATAGCACGCATGGCGTGCAGATGGGGTGTCGCAGTTAGTAGGTCACCCATTGCGTAGGCCTCAGCTGCGTCCAGGGTGCCGCAGCCACCGTGCGGCACCAGAGGGCTGGAGGAGGGGGGGGGGGGGCGGTGCACTAAATGTATTTCATGCATGCTTACTGCTCAGTCACCTGCATGTATACATCCCGATTTGTGGATATGCTGTATTTCACCACAACCACAACCAGAACTAGAACCTGAACTTGAATGTTACAGTTGGGACAGGCCAACTATAGTTGGGACCTGTCCCTTGGGAAGGAATCGGGATATCATGTTGTTGAAGCATTGCCAATTAAATGACGTATTTCGGAACAGGTTCCCAAATCGTGTTAAAATAGCCGCAATATAAAGACGTTCTCCGGACGCGATCCTCCACTGAGGTTCACGTTATGTGACAAACTGCACGACGTCCTTCAGCTCTGCCTTTTGGTTGGATTAATATCACTTTATCAAATGAACCCATTGCTCAATTGAGGTTCAGGAGATAGAACGCTTTGGAATCCGGAAAAATCAGTTGGTCACTTCCACTTCCTCCATGGTTGAGGTGTCTGAACTTAGATAAAGGATTTAGAAGTTATCCTCGATCGCTTGATCTGAGCATGAGTGGAGTGCTTTGCTTAGTTTTCTATTCCTTCCTTCATAGTCACGACTGGTAGCGGTAGTGGTACCTTGAACAGCTGTTCTGGAGTGGGATATAATTATGCCCACACCTTGCGCATTAATGGTTTGGACAAAGTGGGCTGCGATGACACATTGGGGGTTTACCTTTCCGTCAGGCAAATCGATTAGTGAGTTAGAAGAGCATTCCAGAAAACACCCGTATAATCACAGCAAATGCACTGCGTGGAAACACCGCCCGCAGCACGCTTAATAACACGTCAGATGATTCCCGCTAGCCGCATCATCGTATCGGTAGTACACAAAAATGAAATCACTTTATGGTCCAGGTTGCGTTGACGGTTGCTATGGTAACGTAATGTTTATGAAGACAGAGAGTCACTGGCCTGGACTCCATGGAACAATCTACGGTGCGTTTGGAGTGCGTGTGTGTCTCCTGGGGCAGGCAATCTGGGTTTCAAATTCAAGGTTACAGCTGGCGATAATCGAACCAGTTTACCCTGAACTTGAGTCAGTTCCAACTACTCAGGAATTACTTTAATAACTGCCCACTTGGGTTTGAAAAGATCATGGAGGAGAAATCCTCCTTGAGAAAAAGAACAATTGGTTCTTCGAACTATGTGATCTGTTATTTTTCCAATTCTTGCTTTCAGACAAAGTTTGGATTTTCTCATTATGACCAGTGTAGTACATTGTATTCTAGAATACACATTTGTATTTAATAATAATAAGTAATACAAAAAGTTACGCAATTTTATCGATACAATTATTTATTTATTCAAACAGATACATCAATTATTATTATTATTATTATTTTATTTTATTTTATAAAGGTTCAAAAATTACAAGTATATATGTTCACAATATTGTCATAGTTAGTAACAAACAACTCTCACATTCGTAGTAAAGTACTGGTACAAGTTAAACGCTTTAACTCTACATGATTTAAGCAAAACTAAGAAAATAACATTCAACAGTTCGGTGTAGAACCAGAATTCTCAATCACATTCATTTCCAAGAGTTCAACCCCTGTCTGCAGAGACAAGGGTCAAGTTATTTACTATTATAGGATCAACAACTGTCTCTGCCTAAACTGTCCGGAAACCTCTTCCGAAACGACTCTCATCCCTCAGCCTTAAGTTCACTTTGTGACTTTAACTTGAGCAAGCCAGGAACACGCCCGCCACAACAATGTCATTGTAATACTATAGTATCCAAATCCATCACTCTTATATAAAAGTGGGGTGAAATGAACTTTTGGTTATGCAGTAAGTGACGGTGGCTAGATAATCATAATTACCTCGTGGGTATACTTGAAGAATCCCTTTTCCTTATTGTTTTACTCTGTATCGACTATTGTGATAAGCTGTACTCAGTCGTGCATGGGGAAATCCACATGCGTACTAGGCTTACTCCTTAGACTAGACAAGTCGTTTAAATAATATCTGTTGCGGTGGTGACGAGCTCTATTGCAACTATCTCGCGAGACTACTGCTCCGCGCGAGACTACCGGTACTGCTCTCGAGAGCAGTAGTCTCGCGCCGAGCAGCAGTCTCGTGAGATAGTTGCGAGAGAGTTGTTTCAATTATCACTGCGACAGACATTGAACGACTTTTCCACAAGTTGGTCTATGGTGTCTACCACACTAAATAAGCAGGGGGCTAAATATTCAACAATACACAAACAAATATTTCAAAAGTTCTCGGCCTTATGAAATCATATCAAACAGGAGTGAAGATATCTACACACAAAATTTGCGGATATCTTGACTTCATTTTCTTTAAAATTTGTATAGGTTAGCCGTAGATTCTGAAAACACCCTTGAACGAGTAAACTGGCCAGATTCCATCTTGGAAAAAAGTATTCTCCTTACACTTTTCAGCAAAATTTGGCCACCTTTAGAGGGTTGTGTTCCCAATACTGGACCACTTTTCAACAATCCATAAAAGCCATGACCTAAAATATTTGATTTGCGGAAAAGTTTGATTCACGAGGCTTTGCTCATGATTTTCTCTTTATTTAGTGTAGTGCACCCATAGCAGGTCGTCTTGTTATTCGAACTTGACAAAAGTTTAACAGTTTGTACAGGATTGGTAAAGATAAAAAACATAATGCTTAATTTCTGTCTGAAAGCTTACTGGTTATGAAATTCATACTAAAACAATTTTTCTGTGAAATATTTCTCTCTGAAATAAAGACATATTATTAATCGAGAAAACTGTATCTGCAGATGAAAACCTTTTTAAAAACGCAACAGCTTACAATCGAAAATCAAGGATAATGTGTTTACATGCTGAGAATCATTCATTGCTTTCACACTTTTCTCCTGACTCACAACGGATTAAGCCCAAATTTTCACAGATTAGTTATTTCATGTATATGGTTAACATGAACACTGTGTGCTACTATTTTGTCAACTTTACCAATCTGCAAAACACCTTTAACAGATTGCTGTTTGAGAAAAAAATCCTGGAAAATACTTGGCATTATGCTGTAGGTCTGGAGATGAAGCATCCTGATAACAAATGTTACAGATTTTAGGGGTTTACAGACTTTCTATCATCTTAAACTTAGGTTTATATCTTTTCGTGTTCTGGCAACAAGACAGTATTTCTAACAAACCATTTACCTATTCTATCTATCTAGTATCTGTCCTATTTATCTTTCTTTCTATAAATCAACAATAAAAAATTAGATTGATGAATTGTAATTTTAAAACAACTTCACAAAAAATGTTGCAAGTAAGGCTTCTTTCCCCTTGATGGATATTTTTTATTATTTTTATGATGGACAATTTTGAGAAAACGACTGCATTAAAAGTCAACGGTGTGTATATCTTTATGGCTCATGAATATTGGCAGGAAGATGATTATATCGGTTTGCTTATTGCAAATAATTCTGTGTAGCCCAACGGTGATATTAATATAATGATTATCATCAGCAATAAACACGCGTCGGCCTCTCAGAGCTAGAAAGCCAGTCTATCCCCAGCCAGGCTCGCTACAGCCAATCTTGCTGCAGCCAATCTTATAAAAATTTGTTATCCTTTTACTTTTTGATGGTTTTGAGTTTTTAGTTTCGCTTGTAGAACTGTTAACAATTGAAGAGCTGTGGAACTTAATTAGAACTTAATTATTACTATAGGGGAGCTAACTTAACAAATGAGGAACTGTGGAGCTACACACCATCCCGTAGAACTCCATTAATGACTAGAGAATTTAATGTTTGTACCTCCTACTACTGTCATGTTCTTCTCTCCACTTATATTAATATTATTGATTGTACTTGCTGCTTGTTCCCCAATATTATTGGTTGTACTTGCTGCTTGTTCCACAATATTATTGATTGTACTTGCTGCTTGTTCCCCTGAAAAGAATGAAAAGAAAATCAGGATTAAATCAAATTTAAAAAGTGGCACTAAAATAATTTATTCTATATAGGCCCCTAATACAAAATATGTTTAAAAATAAAAAGTAAACACTTCTTTGCTGCCTTGCCATCTCTATTACACAGCTCCTAATGGGGCAGGTGAACAAAATTGAAATTGGAGAAAAAACTAAAACCTTATTTTGTTCCTTCAAAATATCATTTCGTTCCCTATTACGTTGTCTTCAAATGCTACTTTCTTAAATGTGACAGTTTTGCAGACAGGATCTGGAGATTTTTGGTACAGAAATTATAATCAATGAATTTTCAAACAGAAACCTATCAATTTTGTTTACCAATCCTTGTACTGTGTCTTTATGCTTTATGAGATAAACAAATATACCTGACGGAGGGGTGTTGGCCAAACTCACAACAAGATGAGCATAAGAAGGGAGTTCGAGCAACACACTTCGGAATTTTCTATATGCATGTTGTCCTTTGTTCTCCATTTCAGTTAGCAATAAACCCATCCGATCCTGTGGAATAACACAACGTTTGTTCACAATAGTTTTAAAAGATGTCACAGAGCCTATAATTGGCGTGAACTAAATATATACTGTTGACTATCAATTATTTCAGGATATAAAATATAGTACATATATATTTATATCTTATATAACACATTGCTATTATGAGCCCCTAAGGGACCTGAACAAAAAAATTGTAAAGATAAAACAAAGAGTATTAAACTAATTTTGTTCCCTCGAAATGTTATTTCGTTACTTCAAAAACATAATATTTCTTTCTCTCAAAAAAATATTTCGTCCCCCGAAACACTAGTTCGTTCCCCCGAAACACTAGTTCGTCCCCCGAAACACTAGTTCGTTCCCCAAAATCATTTCCTTTCCCTCGGAATTGTATTTCGGGGGAACGAAACGTGTTTCGAGGGAGCGAAATAAGTCATTTTGTTCCCCGGAAAGAAATGTTGTTGTCCCCTCAAAATAATATTTAATTCCCTCGAAATAATAATTTGAGGGAATGAGAAAATAATTAGGGAACAAAATGATTTCAATTGCACAAAATTATAATTTAGGGGAATGAAATGATATTTCGAGGGAAACAAATCATTTTAATTCAGTTTTTTTAAACCTGCCCCTTTAGAGGCTCCGTTCATTGCTGTATTTAAGTATGACATTTGCACTACACTGATGAATGATATATAATGTCCATCCATGGGTTGAACACGATATTGTTCCGAAAATAAACCAACCTAGTCGCAGTATATTTGACTACGTGAGGGCGTGTGTGAACCAAATTTACGTGATGCAAAATGTTTGCCCATTGTTGTTGTTATTATTGTTTCGTGTGGCAATTGTTACAAGAAAACAAAATACAGACAGTCAAAATAAAATAAAGTTGTAATTGTGATGCAAGGAAATTCACAGTTAAAAGCGCCTCATGCAGTCAAATTATTTGCAGTCATTTGCTCAGTAATGACAGTACTGAAAACTCATGTTCACGAAGATGATACATAATACTATAGTGCTGAAGCTAGACCAAGTGTCTGCAACAGTGCTGCACTTTTGTGGATCCCCGTCTTAAACTGGGTAACATTCTCGCTTCCAAATTAACTCTTACAATTATTAAATAATGGCCTGATATGACCTCTCTTACTTTAGGTGTAGGCTGCGATACTAATATTTCTTTCATCTCCTGGGATGAGAAGACCCCCGCCTTAATCAGATGATCTTTAATATCATCTGGTTCAATGTCCATCAAAGCGCTCTGATTGTACTTCAGTCGATGTTTGTCTTGGGGTTCCATCTTTCAGTTTGGCAGAACAACTAGGTATTAGAATAATAGGTCACAGTATAACAAAATAAAAACTCAGAATCACGCTCGACTGGCAGAACTTCCCCATCACTTGCTTAATTTTATGTTATTTCTTTTTCAATGTCAAAGACCAGTATCATTACTTGGTGTATCCAAACATGAGACAAACCTGTGAACATTTTGGGCTGAATTGGTCATCGAAGTTGCAAGAAAATAATGAAAGAAAGAAAAACCCTGTTGCATATTATAGAATTGTGTGCTTTCTGTTCTCAAAAATCACCTCTGAAACTACATTCCTTCAAAGGATGTTGTTTCTGACAATGTATTTTCTCCAGTGAGTGCTCTTCACCATACAAGGACGGTAACTTTTTATGATGAGTCATTAAATTGTGGAGTAATTTACCTTTTAACAACGTCTGTTCAACTCAAAAGCCTTTGCCATTTCAAGGGTGAGCGTTAATTGACCACTTATATGTCAATTTAATTTGTTTGTTGACACTGGTATTTATTTCACCCGCAGTTGCGGGATAACTAAAACCTGAATTACCCCGTTGTAAAACGCGCAGCAACGTACCTGCACCTATCCTGTCTGCGTTTTGGGAGTCAAAATGTGCACAAAATGAATTGCGTTTTATTTAGGGTTAGGATTAGAGTTAGGATTAGGGTTAGGAATAGGGTTAGGACTATGGGTTAGGATTAGGGTTAGGATTAGGGTTAGGATTAGGGTTATTTATGGGTCGAAACATAGGGGTGTCTAGACTTGTGGACAAGTCGTTAAATGTCTGTCGCGGTGATAGCGGAACGGCTTTCTCGCAATATCCCGCGAGAGGGCTGCTCTGTGCGAGATTACTGCTCTCAAGACTGGTCACATCAGCAGCCAGCAACTTCGCGCGAGAGCAGTGATCTCGCGAGAGCATTCTTTATTAGGCTACAACACCACACGCGACTCGACTCACCGCGACCATCATTAACGACTTGTCAACAAGTCTAAGGGGTGTCGGAACATAGGCTAGTGTACGATTGTATACGTTGACCAGGCAAGAGAGACATTTTTATTTCCCCATCTAGCAAGAACTTGATCATCTTTCCTCCATGATCTTACGAATTTTCACTTAAGACTAAAATTAAAAGGGGTTTCTGTGTGAATATAGAATACTAATTTGACTTAGTGTCATCTATTATTAAAGAAAAGCCTGGGGACCAGAACTCTTTCTAAATTCTGTAACATTATTATGGCTACCATTTCATGATTTGAGAATTCATCGTCTACTCGTAACCATCCATCCCGTCCCCCAACGACGAGGACGTCTACGGATCAGAACATGCATGTACTTAATCAAGAGCTATTTAACGCCCAGTCGCATGGAAAGGTGAGCGTTTTAGCCTTGCGGAATTTTAAATAGACAAATGAATCATACATGGAAAGCCTTTCTTTTGGATGATTTCAGCTTCAAAATTGGGACATTCTTGTGTTAAAAGTGCATGATCGTGGTTGTCCGTGTAAGCAATAGAGCAAAGCACCACATCGTGAGCATATTATAAATGTTCTATCGTGAATTTACAGGACTTGCTGGAACCTTTCCTTACTCGCTTTTTTCAGCCACACCGGTAGGTTACAGACTCTGGAATATTCTTCACAAACTGGTAGTATTTCAACACAGAAAAGTATCGATCAGATCTGGTCCTTATATTATATTATAGTATACTCTATGATCAAATAAACAAACGCAACAGTCATCATGAAGGCCCTACTTTACAACGACGGCACTTTCCTGCGGAGGACGCCTTGTTTGTAAATGATGGCTTATGCTACGTGACATTGGTATTGCAATCGATCTATTGCACAAGGAAACAAATGTACAACAAATGTAAAAGCTGAACAGAAAATAAAAGAGAGAAACAGAAAAAAAGAAGGGCTTCATAATATACCTACCACTACTGGAGTACAATACTTGTCACAAAGTTAGTTGCTAAATCCTTAAGCGGCAACACAAATTGTGTTTTGACTCCTAAAACTTCGATTCGACAGCCAAACATTGCCGCCGATTGCAAAATACCCAGCAATTAACCCTCCACTAATTAGCTGCTGCGCAAAAGGGAATTTCCCACCAGCAGACCAGACCCCGTATAAAAATGTCGCTGTTTTTAGTCTAAAGAAGTCCAGGTTCCAATTTATCCCCAAAACGTCCTTCGAAACCCCGCACTGGGGTGGGACGCTGTGACATGTACACATGCGCCTTGGACTGTTCCCCCTGACCCCTGCCCTGACCTACCCCCCGGTCACCTCTTCCTGTATACAAAAGATTCAACTATTAATGCTCTTGTGTAAATCCATTGCAATAATTATTGTCATTCTTTGCCACATGTAATAGGAATAGGGTTCGATCGCAACATTTGTCTTGCTTGTTTGTAAAGTTCGCTTACATATCCATGGATCCGCCATGCGTTGTGTCGTGTCTGTACATGTTGTGATTGTGCATATTCCCATCATGCATATCTACATCCTGCACAGTCCCTCCCAGGGTGCACCACACTAAATAAGCCAAAATTCATGCGCCAAGAATTATCATGATTTTTGTAGGCACCCCAAAATATTTGAGTAATAACGTTTTGGGGTCATGCAATTTGTGTATTTACAACAATATATCACAACCTGTATACGGGTTCTATACTTCAACTTTTGAGGCCGAGAGATTTGATAAATGTAGCATGTAGGCTTAAAGTTTGTCCTATTTGGCTTGGGAATTGGAGGAGTGCCTCATGAAAACTGACAGCAAGTTGGTTTGGGAAACTTAAAGGCACTGTACACGTTTGGTAATTACTCAAAATATATATTAGCATAAAAACTTACTTGGTAACTAGCAACGGAGAGCTGTTGATAGTATAAAACATTGTGAGAAACGACTCCCTCTGAAGTAACGTAGTTTTTGAGAAAGAGGTAATTTCTCACTAAAATAATAAAAGACTTCTGGCCAGAAGCCTTTTATTCCTATCTGAAAGCACACTAATTTGTACAACAAGGGTGTTTTTTCTTTCATCATTTTCTTGCAACTTCAATGACCAATTGAGCCCAAATTTTCACAGGCTTGTTATTTTATGCATATGTTGGGATACACCAAGTGAGAATACTGGTCTTTGACAATTACAAAACGTGTTCAGTGCCTTTAAAGCACATTTTGGGGGGTGTTTTTCTGGGGTAATTAGCACAAATTCCAAACGGCTGACCTGCCAAAATTTGAAACGAAATCTGAAGTGTAGTTGTCTGGAAATATATTTGATTGGTTTTCACAAGAGGCATGAACAACTTTAAATACTTTCTGAGTATTGTTGAATATTTAGCATTTAGCATTGGTTGCTATGGGAGTTTATTTAGTGTGATGTTTGTTTATTTAGTGTGGACCCCCCCCCCCCCTCCAAGTTGATGCCGCGCCCTCTACGGGCGACTATAATACAAACATTAGCATCGCCGTTCAAGACACTGTGGCTTAGGCTCTGACTTGGGCTTCATCAGCAATTTTGACAACTATGAAAGAAGGATTACCGAACCTGTGTGATCCAAACTAGATCCACAACTCAATTTTACTAATTAGATTTTTTAAAGTTCCTTTTATTTAAAAAAATTGCAATAAAATGAAGGAGTATGGGAAGGAGGGAATTTGCCATAATTGGTCTAGAAAAATATTAATATTTTAATTACTTCAAAACAAACAATGACACATTTCTCCGAGTACTCATTTGTTTTCATCTTACTTTTTAAATTGTAACTTATTGATTTGAATTTCTTGATATCTTTAAATTTATTGTTTAACAATGATACCATAGCAGCTTATAGTAAAAATACAAACTCTGAACAATGATACCATAGCAGCTTATAGTAAAAATACAAACTCTGAAGTTTAACAATAATAATAATACGCAATTCCATTTTTTGTTGTTGCACTTTATCACACCCAGGGGCATCTCAAAGTGCTCATTATTTTGTCTAAAAGAGATGTTTGAAATACAAGACCCATTTATTTCCATAGTACCATGTAAGGGTTTATAAGGTGCTGTGGAGCAATCCGCAGCCAACCATATAAAATTGTAAAAAAAACAAGGACAAACCCCAGACTCTTCATGATACGTGTACTGGGTACTTTTAAGTGCATTACACAACACACTTCATCTACGGCTTTATATCCCATCCGAAGAGCAAAGCAATAATGGTCAAGCGTTTTGCTTAAAAATATAAGTGTGACCACACAAGTGTACCAATAGTCTTTACTAATATAGAAACATTGGCAATAAAAACTAGTTCTGAATAAAAATAATCATTAAATAAAATTACAGGTAGTACACAATAGTCACAGAATATAATTTGTCAGTAAAGTACTGTTACATGATCAACTACTATAGAGTACTTAACATATTTAAGCAAAACTATTGAAAATCCAACTCTACAGGAGGCAGAACCTAAGGTCTCAATCACATGAAGCAATATAAACAGCGCCCTCTTCTGAATTAAAACTAAAGCTACATTAGGATTGGTAGAACTGACAAAATGGTCACAATTGTTTATGAAATAACAATCCTATGAAAATGTGTGCTTAATCCCTTGTGCGAGTCTGGAGAAATAGGGGAAAAGCATGCACAATTGTCAGCATGTCACACATTGTCCTTAATTTGAGTTGTAACAAATGGTTATAGTTTGTTTTTAAAGAGCAAATCAGCTAAAAAGCTGTTGCCTTGGCAAATCAAAGCATCAGTAAATCTGAGACAAGATTAATTACATGAATTAATAATAATGAATAATAAATTTGTATGCATTGAAAGCAATTTCAGTATTTAAAAACAAACTAAAACAATGCTTTTGAGTACTCACTTTTTCTTAGCCATAAAAATGTTATCTTTGTTTGTCATTAAGATCTAATAATTAAGTCGAAACCATTATATTTTTCTACAGACCAGAGAAAATGAAGACCTTTGCCTTCATGCCCCTCGTCACTCTGTAGGGGAACTTTGAAAAGTTTCTGTAAAAATGTACACTGCCCTTATAGAGGTGCCTATACTTTCGGTAATTGTCAGAGACCAGTATCCTCATTTGATGTATCCCAACGTATGCATAAAATAACAAACCTGTGAATATTTGGGCTCAATTGGTCTTCGAAGTTGCAATGAAAATAATAATAATAGAGAAAAAACAACCCTTATTGCATAGAACTGTGTGCTTTCAGATGCCTGAGAAAGGCTTCATGCATGAAGCCTCTTTAATATCAACAGCTCTCCAGTGCTCTTAACCAAGTAAGTTTTTATGGTCATTAATTTGTGAAGTAATTACCAAAAGTACACCCTGCCTTAACAGTATGCAAAGTCATGTCCCAACACACTTCTGAAATATACAGATATTCAAAAGTACTGTGCTATATTTCCCAAAAGATATGAAATCAACTTCTGCAACTTATTTCCCCCCAGAATTCTATTAATGCATATTTATTTCAGTATTAGTTCCTCCAATTATTGTAAAGTTGTTGTTTCCTCTTATAGTAACATTTTCCCCCTGACCCCTTCCAGTTAGTACCCCTGAAGTTTTTGACCCTTCCATCCTCACAGGCTTTCCGTCTACTTCATCCACGTCAACTGCATTAAAGAGTAAACAGAAAATCAGGATTATATCATTGAAAATAGTGGCAGTAAAAATACTTTCTTTATTTCATTATAATTTTTGTTTAAACGGCCCCGCCCCACTTCTTTTTTTTCTTTCCAAAACCCTTTGAAATGGAAAGTATATCTAGACACTTTCCACCGTCTACTTCTCAAGAAACACACCTTAAAAGCACTCAGTGAAGATTATGTGAAACTGTTCAAGTAAAAACAACAAACAAACTTTTTTGCTCATTCGTGTTCGTTGTTGGCTGGCCGCTGTTAATAATAATAATAATAATAATAATAATAACTAGTTCTTATATAGCGCATTTCACAATAACGTCTCAATGCGCTTTACATTAGTGCCCTGGTCATTGGGCCAATAACATTCCTTTTAACCTTTCTCAGCTCCCTGGGGAGTATACAGCCCGGGCTGCCGTGATGGCGCTCCGAAGGCTTTTTCAAACACAATATCAACCTCTACCCTTGCAGGTACCCATTTATACTCCTGGGTGAAGAGAAGCAATTATAGCAAAGTGTCTTGCTCAAGGACACAAGCGTCATGATCGGGACTCGAACCCACACCCCGATGACTAAACCACCAGAACTTGAATCCGATGCTCTTAACCACTCGGCCATGACACCCTACAAATGGACCTCACCTTGGGCTAGGTCCATTAACAGCAGCCAGCCACTGACCCGGTCATTACCACGCAATGAAGACCGGCTCCACACACTGTTATTGCCTTAAATTAGAAATTCTTTATGGGATAAAATATACCTGGCAAAGTGGTGTTGTCCAACTTCTCCACGAGATGTCGGTACACATGGATATCACACAACACACCTCGGAATTTTCCATACGCTTGTGGTCCTCGTTTCTCAAGTCTATTTAGCATTTTACCCATCTGACTCTGTATAAGGAACATGACAATTTAGTTCACAGCATTTTAAAGGGATGTACGGCGCTTACATACAAATTAAATTTCAACTGATGACTATCAGAAATGTCGGAATAATTTAATAATTTATTAGCTTATTTTTAAATGAACACTTTTCCCACATGCGATATAAAGACTGGCTCTGTGAACTAGTTGTGCAAAAATTCTGTATGCACTGTTTGTTGTGCAGGAACTATCAAATCAACTGCTATTTTTTTCTTTGCGTGTATTGTTTTTGTGTTTTATGGCAAGGACAGATGGTGCTGCGTGCACAGCCATACCACACGTACATGTGAACGCACAGACAACGTATCAATTTAAGGTAGCTGGTATGCACATGAAACCAACACAATGCAAAGCATAAAGCCCAACACCAACCAAAGTAATTCTATAATTATGGTAATGCTAATTTTCAAAGCTAACAGTCTGGTTCTTACAAATATGCATATTAATGGTGAAATACATGTAAGAGATTAGGTCCCATGCAAAAATTGAACAGCCTGAAGAATGGCCCTTGAACATGAATAGAATTCTACAAATATAGGCAACAAACAAAACAAAAACAAACAATAACAGTGTGAGTAGCTGGTCTTCACTGTGTGGAAATGACCTTGGTTGGTGGCTGGACCCTATTAATGGACCTATTAATGGTCCATTAACAGCAGCCAGCCACCAATCCGGTCATTACCACGCAATTAAGACCGGCTCCACACACTATTATTGCCTAAATAATGGCGTGCATAACCTCTCTTACTCTAGCTGTAGAAGGTTGCGCTAATATTTCGTCCATCATCTGTGGTGAGAACACCTCCTCCTGGATCAGATGATCTGAAATTTGATCGGGCTCAATGTCCAGTAATGCACATCGATTTTTTCTAAGTCTAATTTTGTCTCGGTTTTCCATCCTTTAATTTGGCAGAGTTACCTAGATAGAAAAGGACAGAAATAGGTCAATGTTTTATCAGGTCTTGGGATAGAGTTGAGAATCGCTGCTCGAAAAGAGTAAGCGCTTAGGCTAATGGCTTTGTAATAAATAGGACAGTACTAAAGCATGTTTGGTGTCTTGTTGCGATGTAAAGCTGATAACAGTTTTAGAGAGGGGCTCCTGGGTCAAATTAAGTTTTGTGATGCACTCATTTTCCAATAGATAGAGTCCTCATGAAAGTGTGGGAAAAATTTACAAATCTGTTAGAAAGCCTAGGCCAATTATAAACATACAAATGTACACAAAAAGGAGAAACCAAACAATTCTACGCACATTAAAACAAAGTCTACAAAAAACTTTTACAGGAACAACTCAGGGAATTGCAAAAAAAAGAACATGAAGTTGAACAGATTCAATTTTTACATATCATTATTACTATACAGTAGTCAGTAGAATCATGGAGGTAGAATCCTACCTCCATGGTAGAATGGTATACCATACTCCCTCATCATATGACCGAGGCTCGTCCCACTATCCTCTCCACCTGGAACCTGATCCATAGCCCAAGGAGGAGGGCAGACTTATTGACATCGTTTCTGCGATTGTGGAGTTAACAATCATCGATTTGTACTTCTAAGTTCTAGAAACTATATAATAATAAGATTAATTAAGGTTCCCCTGTGAGCGCCTAAGCTCAGGGGTCTAACATTTTGGGCCTCCGTAAAAATATGCGCTATACGTGTTTTTTTTTAAATGGTCATTGATAATGATAGATTAACAGGCTCAATTGCAGAATACCCCGCAACTCATAAGCACCACCTCGTAGCCGGCGGCTACGGCTACGCAGTCACGGTTTAGTGACCGCACTATGTCGGTGTAGCCGCGTAGCCGCGTAGCCACTCTACGGCACACACTTTGGACTTAGACTTTTTTTCAATACTCCCATTGCTTTTGCACGCAACCCTGATTATACACGTGTTCCGTAATAGGACGGTCGGTGTAGCCGCGTAGCCGCGTAGCCACTCAACTGCACACACTTTGGACTTAGACTTTTGTTCAATACTCCCATTGCTTTTGCACGCAACCCTGATTATACACGTGTTTCGTAATAGGACGGTCGGTGTAGCCGCGTAGCCGCGTAGCCACTCAACTGCACACACTTTGGACTTAGACTTTTTTCAATACTCCCATTGCTTTTGCACGCAACCATGATTATAATACTCCTATTGCTTTTGCACGCAACCCTGATTATACACGTGTTCCGTAATAGGACGGTCGGTGTAGCCGCGTAGCCGCGTAGCCACTCTACGGCACACACTTTGGACTTAGACTTTTTTTCAATACTCCCATTGCTTAGGGTTAGGGTTAGGGTTAGGGTTAGGGTTAGGGTTAGGGTTAGGGTTAGGGTTAGGGTTGCACACAACCCTGATTATACACGTGTTCCGTAATAGGACGGTCGGTGTAGCCGCGTAGCCGCGTAGCCACTCAACTGCACACACTTTGGACTTAGACTTTTTTTCAATACTCCCATTGCTTTTGCACGCAACCCTGATTATACACGTGTTTCGTAATAGGACGGTCGGTGTAGCCGCGTAGCCGCGTAGCCACTCAACTGCACACACTTTGGACTTAGACTTTTTTCAATACTCCCATTGCTTTTGCACGCAACCATGATTATAATACTCCTATTGCTTTTGCACGCAACCCTGATTATACACGTGTTCCGTAATAGGACGGTCGGTGTAGCCGCGTAGCCGCGTAGCCACTCTACGGCACACACTTTGGACTTAGACTTTTTTTCAATACTCCCATTGCTTAGGGTTAGGGTTAGGGTTAGGGTTAGGGTTAGGGTTAGGGTTAGGGTTAGGGTTAGGGTTGCACGCAACCCTGATTATACACGTGTTCCGTAATAGGACGGTCGGTGTAGCCGCGTAGCCGCGTAGCCACTCAACTGCACACACTTTGGACTTAGACTTTTTTTCAATACTCCCATTGCTTTTGCACGCAACCCTGATTATACACGTGTTTCGTAATAGGACGGTCGGTGTAGCCGCGTAGCCGCGTAGCCACTCAACTGCACACACTTTGGACTTAGACTTTTTTCAATACTCCCATTGCTTTTGCACGCAACCATGATTATAATACTCCCATTGCTTTTGCACGCAACCCTGATTATACACGTGTTCCGTAATAGGACGGTCGGTGTAGCCGCGTAGCCGCGTAGCCACTCTACGGCACACACTTTGGACTTAGACTTTTTTTCAATACTCCCATTGCTTAGGGTTAGGGTTAGGGTTAGGGTTAGGGTTAGGGTTAGGGTTAGGGTTTAGGGTTAGGGTTAGGGTTAGGGTTAGGGTTAGGGTTAGGGTTAGGGTTAGGGTTAGGGTTAGGGTTAGGGTTAGGGTTAGGGTTAGGGTTAGGGTTAGGGTTAGGGTTAGGGTTAGGGTTAGTACATGATAGTACATGTACATCGGCGCTCCGCTCGCAGTGCGTTGCCACTCCATTAAAAAGGTGCTTTTTCGGGTTGCGGGGTATTCTGCAATTACTCCGATTAACATGTTCTGGTCTTTAGCCAACAATAACTTCAGTTTCCCTTGTACTACACAACTAGAACTTTCCCAACACACTTGTGACTTAACAAACATACAGTCATTAACATTGCTTGTGAATGTGACTGTCACTGTGACTCATGACTGTCACTGTGACTGTCTCTGTGAGGCCTTTTTTGCCGAGTTACACTTACAATTACATGCAAAAACATCTTCAAAAAATGAAATTTACCACGCAATACTCACGGTTGTTTTGCTATCGAATCGCCCGGTTGTATCTTGTTACTTGTGACACAAAAACAGTAATAATTTCTACCACTAAAAAATAAGAAACGAGAGACAACCGTGAAAGTTTCCGTGTAAAAAATATTGTTATTCTTGTATTGTATTGACTATTGTTATTGTAGTGTATGATGTCATTTTGACTGATAAAAGTCTAGTCAGAGTCCCGTCCGAGTTGAAATTATGCTGTTTCAAGTCCAATAAAGAAGTCCAGGTTTTAAACTATCGTTGGCGTTGGTTGTCAAATGAGGGCGCTATAACCCATGTTAGGGGCGCACCACACTAAATAAACTCCCATAGGAACCAATGCTAAATGATAAATATTCAATACTCAAAAAATCGTGTAAGTCTCTCAGCCTCTTGAAAACCAATCAAGCATATTTTCGGACGACTGAACTTTAGAATTCTTTTCAATTTTTACCAGGTCAGCCGTTTGGAATTTTTGCTAACTACCCCAGAAGAAAAAAACGCGAAAATTTGTTTTTTTCCAAAACCGACTTGCTGCCAGTTTTCGTGAAGCACTTCTCCACTTTCCCGTTCAAATAGGGCCAACTTTAACGCCTAAATTTATCAAGTCTCCTCAAAGGTTGAAGCACAGAACCCCCAGGTTGTGATAGATTATTATATTTACACAATCTATTAATTGCATGACCCCCAAAACGTTGTAATTAAAAATAAGTTGTGGGTTTACAAATTATGATAAGTAGCTTGGCGCATTAATTCTGGCTTATTTGGTGTGGTGCGCCCTTAGGTTGGGGGTTTTTTTCATAGAGGGGAAGCACAGGCATGGTACTGTACATGTAACTTAGGTTAAAAAAAATATTTACTTGAAAAGAAACATTAGAAACCCTTCTCATAGTTAACTGTATCTTGTTTTTTATTTAATTTGACTTATATTTCTTGACAAATACAATTTTTATTAATGAAACCATTATTTACTACAACGTAAAGTTAGATTTACTCTTCACCAATAAAGCAACATTGTCATACTGTGTACTTCTAAACATTTACATTTTGGCAAATCCCTTATTCATTCAAACACGGACCACACCAAAACCTTAATTTAAAAAACATTAATTTGAAATACTTAAACAAAAGAGTTTAAGGGTAAGTTACAGTTTATTGGTAATTGCCAGTGTATTTTTTGAGAAAATTTGGATTTGTGGGGTGGAATTTACACCATTCCAATGACTATTGAGAGCAAATGGTTACAGTTTTTAATATTCAGACAGATCTTGTATAAACACTCGCATACTTCAAACGATGGTCGGCCGACCATAGCTTCAAAATGTTACAAAATCATATTTTCTTTAATTTGAAACATGAGGCGAAACAACTTCACTAGATACTTAGAATAATATCATGTACTTTCAGTCAAGTAAGTTGTTTTGTAGTACAACTTTGAAGTACATTGTTTTATCTGCAAATGATCAAGGCCCTTAATCCACTATTAAAGGTTCCATCTCCTTCAACATTTCCTAAACAATTTAATTCATTAAATCTTACATGGACCAGCTGCAGCTGCAGAACATCCTGCACTATTGAACTTGGTAAGCAACGGCAATATTTGACAAGTGGGTACTATACAGGTTGCAATAATCATAACCCTCCATTTTATTCTACGACCATCTGGGGAGCGAGTGTTTTAATTATTACAACTTGATTGGTAGTGTGCACATTACCTAGGCCAGTTTCAACTGTGCAAGTTTAGCTACAATCTACTCAAAGATACAGGTTCATGTAATAACTTTATGCAAAATCTTGATTTAAGATGACTTTAGACAAATCCAACAATTGGGGCACCACTTTGCATTCCTCAAGGTTGTAATTGTGAATGACATGCAGGCTATAATTCATCAAATATTTTAAGGAAACTTTTTACCAAGTAGCAGTTAACGGTTATTGATAACTTTTTCTTAAACAATTAACAAAAATAATGTCATTCTAATAAAAAATAACTTAGCTATTAAAGGCACTGAACACGTTTGGTAATTACTCAAAATATATATTAGCATAAAAACTTACTTGGTAACCAGCAACGGAGAGCTGTTGATAGTATAAAACATTGTGAGAAACGACTCCCTCTGAAGTAACGTAGTTTTTGAGAAAGAGGTAACTTGTCACTAAAATAATAAAAGATTTAATGCATGAAGCCTTTTATTATGCATCTGAAAGCACACAAAATTGTGCAACAAGGGTGTTTTTTCTTTATTTTCTTGCAACTTCGATGACCGATTCAGCCCAAATTTCACAGGTTTGTTATTTTATGCATATAATGTTGGGATACACCGAGTGACAATACTGGTCTTTGATAATTACCAAACATGTTCAGTGCCTTTAAATAATTTAAGTAATTATCCACAAGGGAAACTGACTGAGTAAATTTTAATTAATTAAAAAGATTGCAGGGTTGGATAGGTGGATTGTTATTTTGAGAAAATAGAATTAGCTGTAGCAAACTGCTAATGGTCTGAAATCATTGTTAATTTGGTTACATGATTAAAAGCAACTGAACAACAGATTTGTAGTCCATTTCCAGCTGGAAATAAACTTGTGTTTTTACTTTTTACACCATTAAGTATTGTTTTCTTTCGTTTTAGGAGTGTTTTTTCCGAACTCATTAAGCAAGTTTAAGGAGTGTGCTGCAAAAAGCGATTTCAATCACATTCCTTAAAAATGAAGGTCTGATGCATGCAACAAAAAGTAAAACATTTATTTTGTTTAATAAATTTCACCATTACTCCAAGGAAGAGTGTCCTTCCATATCATTAATGCTACAATAAAAGATCACACTTGTAAATTAACGTTGAAATAAATATAGTTTTGGGTCAAATTAGTAATAAATAACTATTTATCTAATGATTATACAATCTTCCATACTGAGGGTAACCTAGATCCAGCAAACTGTGTTGGTATCATTTTGGGTCCTTATACGTGTACATTGGTCAGTACAAAGAGAAAGATCAATATTAATTTTCCTGGATTTTATAAATAAATGCATTGAAGGGGTTGTGTCATCATGATCAAAGCAGCCCTGTGGCTGTACATGAAATTATGAACTCTCATCCAGTTACTGCACACACCTGCCCTCTCAGTCTCCGTGTGTGATAACGGAGGGAGGGCAAACCCGTGCCCTCTCAGTCTCCGTGTGTGATAACGGAGGGAGGGCAAACCCGTGCAGTAACTGGGTGAGAGTTCATATTTCCATGTACAGCCACAGACCTGCTTTGATCATGATGACACGGCTCTTTTATTTTTGTCTGATTTGAGTTTTCTTTTCACTGCACTCCAATAAATTGTGTAATGGGAGGGGCATCCACCATCAGCGTTTTATACTCCTTGGCAAAGAACTTCAGGCGGTTGATGTATCCGCGTTTCTGATATGGCAATCCATGGTCCTGCAAATACTGCTGTACAATGGGTTGGATCTTCAAGCACATGTTGTCAGACAGCTTAGGAAAGAGATGGTGCTCGATATGACAGGCAATCAGCGAATGTCCGAAATTCCAGTCCAGTAACATATTATGGGATAGATTGAGGACACCATTGGACATCAGGTGGAGACGTGGCGGGCGACTTTCACGTGCGTACATCGGTAATCCGATATGTTGAAAGATGTTGACGTGAATGTAAGGGATTTCCATGACGGCACGGTAGACGAGTGTACTCAGCATAGCCGTCTTTGTAGCGAGACCAGAGACATACGTCAATAGTGAAATATTGGCTACTAGGCCAATGGATACCACGATAAAACACTGAACAGCTTTCAGCACCTTCTTATCTTGGAGAAGTAAAAGGACTGCTGCGATCGGAGTCATGAATGGTAGGAATAGCGGGGCTACAAACAAATAGATAAATCTCGGCAAAAATGGCACCTTCCATGTGCTAGAATCACCCAGCCCGATGACATTGGTGTAAGGATGGTGGACTTTAATATGGGCACTAATTGCATATTCAGATGAAAATGATCCACAGAACTCAATAAAGAACAATTGCCAGAAGCGATTGGCAAGCTTTGAATGGCACAGGGCAGAGTGGGATGCTAGATGAGACATCTTGGTTTTCAGCATTCCAAAGTAGAATCCTAACAAGATCAGACCTGCTATGAATGGAGGCCAGGTCTGGTACCTAAGAAGCAATAGACCAAGAGGGATCATGGCAAAACCTGATGCGATGTAGCACCAGTCTACACCATACAGATCCCACCACGATGATGCTTTCTGAACTGCCTGAACAGCAGCAGTCAGTTCACTCAGGCTAGCTTTTATTTCCCCATCTGCCTCATGATGAGACGACGACTGCTGCACTCCATTTGATGCTGGTTTTCGTTGCATTGTTTGGTTTTATTTGCTGAAAATAAAAGAAAAGATATCAACAGTTTTATATGATTGAAACATAAACAGAAAGAGCTTTATCTTTGACAGAAAACAGAACAAAATAAATAAATAAATTACAGTATAATATTAACAAAATATCAACCATCCCAGAATGAATTAAGTTAAATTGCATTGGCCTTAGTACTATACTCCTACTAGAACTATGAGGTTCGATCCGCTATCGTCTCCACGTAGAGACGATAGCGGATCGAACCTCATAGTTCTAGGAGTAGGCCTACTAGTACTATTTCACTAGAGTACTAGACCATGGATGGGGCACTGTACTCCTCCCCTGCCTATGACGTATATGAAATTTTGATTTTGATGGTCGCGTGACAGTCAAAGACAAAGTCAAAATTACAGCACCCCCAATACTGGGTCTACTACTAGACTACTACTCCCTAGTAGTAGTACTATTCTACTATTTGTCCAGTCCCAGATCCCATCCTCAGCTCAGCAACGCCGTAAAATGCAGAAAAGATTCCTCAAAAAGCACTCACCACCACAGCAGCACAAGTAATTTGTATTCAATTCAATTCAAGTCCTCTCACTGTAAACTACATCTGCTGTACATTCGACTGCTGAAATGCTCAGCTCTATGCACCAATCGATGCAAGGCCCTCAACAATGGTGAGCTGTGTGTGTGGTATAATTAAATACACAAACTTGGATATAAATAATTTTGCTAAACAATGCTTGTTGCTATTAGTATTATCACTACTATCAGTGTATCACTGATCAGTGTTATCTTTTCCACACTGCACATTCCTTGATCCTGCACCCCAGTCGCCTGTTTTTTGCTTACAAGTTACAGAGTTATGAAGTCTCGTTCCTAAACGTGATTTAGCGTGATCGAAATTTCTGTCGCTGTCACACGTCCCCCACGTCCAAGATGGCGGCGCCCAGTCACATTCTTCTTTTTGCAACTTTTATTGTAGTTTTCGTTTATTTAAACACACCTGTTAGCGGTGAAAAGACGGCAGAAGACTACTTCAAACGTGAACATTCATTGATGCGGCCCTATACAGGTAAAACATATCAATAAAGCTGTGGAATTTGTTGGTTAATGTGCCACGTCATTAGGTTTGTCGTCGGCTTATGCTTATTTCTGCATGCTGCGCGGAATCTGCCTGTGCTGTGCTGTGCTGCCCTGTGTGGACGTGTGTGGCGGGCGGTGCCGATGTTTCGGTGATGATGACGGGGTTACTAATCCAATGTGTTCAGACTTTGTCATTTTTCGTTCATACAAAGGATAAAAGAAATTCTTTGAAAATGTCTGTATCCTCTGTTCCTGAACAGTGAAACCACTTTTAATTTAAGGGATTTATTTGATTTTTAAATTTTAATGGATGTTCATGTTGGACTTTATTTCCCTTTTTGTAAAAACTTGTGACGAATTGGTACGGTAGCTAAAACTCTTAAATTTTGACCTATAAAAAGGAAAATTCAAGCGCAAATTTTATCGTGCGAACAAAACTTTCTTGCACTCATGCCTGAAGAAACTAAAAATGTTGCAAGCAGCTGCAGCGTTGTCAAGACCGGCACTGACCATGCACCAGAATGGCTTATTTGTCATGATTTTGACACTTGTAGTTGTAAAAGTGCCTGTATTTGAAGTGTTAAGTTATTTTTGAGTGTGAATGCAAATTCTTTTGACCAATAAACTGTACGATTTCTACCATTAAAAGATACAATGACAATACATGTTTAAAATATGGACCACAAAAACTTCTTGAGGTTGAGGGCTAGTAAAACGCACAGTTTACTAGCTACTTCTAAAAGAAACCCAGCTTTTAAAGCGTAGGGCCTGAAAACTAACCTCTTCCATGATTTGTGCTAGTTGTGATGAGCCAGTAATACCCAGTGACTCTCCTTCAGATACCCAGTGACTCTCCTTCAGATACCCAGTGACTCTCCTTCAGATACCCAGTGACTCTCCTTCAGACAGTCCACTTAAGAGGAGGTTTACAATAAATTATTCCTGGCCTTAACCCTAACTCCCAAAGCGTTTTTACTAGAATCCACCCCTAACCCAACACATTCCAACAGCTTATACTACCATGAGATGGGAACTGTGCCCAATCTTAGGGGGACGATACACAACCTAACAAACTCCAACAGGCTTTTTTTGTTTGATTTTGTTGGAGTGTGTACACTTGGCATGTGCAAAAATTTGATCAGTGAAATCACACAGTACCCAACATAACATAATCCAACAACTATCTCATTAGACCATGGAGGAAAGAGCAATGCCAGACATGTACATTTCACACATCCACCATACCCACTCAATCAAATTCCAACACCATTACTTGTCAGCAAGGATACACAATCCCACAGAATCAAACACCCAATCCTAACTTCACTGTACTTAACCTAACAAAATTAAACACTTTGCCCTGTTTGAATTTGTAGGGTATGGGAGGGTTAGGGTTAATGCACATCTGATCTTACTTAAACTTTCTGATGCCCTACTTTGTATTTCATCTCAAACAGGTTCTGGAGCAAGTCTTCCAATGTGGGACATGCAAGGACACTCTATGATAACTAATAATTACATCCGTCTTACTCCGGACAGACAGAGCCGTCAAGGTGCTATCTGGAATAAAGTGGTTGGTTATAGAATCCTAATCTGGTTCGAACAAAAAAATGTGCACATAAACTTTGGAAAGAAGATTCTGTTTTTCTTGACAAATTTTCAACAAATTAACTTTCAAAGTTATTTTAGACTGCATTCAATTTCAGTATTCATTTTCAGAGTAATTTCAGACTAATCAATTTCAGATTAAGAGCCTTTGCAAAAGACTCCAAACAAACAAAATTAAATATTGTTTGTTGTTTTAGATACTTAGATGGTACAATGAAATAATTCTTAATTTCTAAGGAATGTATCGTTAATATCCTGTAATGAAATGAAGGCTACTGGGAGCAAACTGAACACTTGTTGCTTGGTAGCTTGGGGAGACTTACTCTCATGTTTGTTCTTGGTCTTTTTACCTGCAAAACCTGATAGAGTATACAGACCGATTTTAATGACAAAACAATTCCAGTTAAGTGTTTGTTCAAGGACAAGAGACATGACACACTGAGCTGGAATTACCCCCCCCCCCCAAATTTGAACAAATCTATCATAATCAAAACTCATTTAATAATAATAATAATAATGGAGTCTTATATAGCGCCGGTATCCGCCACAAAAAAAGGCTCATGGCGATTTAGTGTCCACACTCGCCATTTAAAACAAGTTTACTCTAAGCAGGCCTGCTCTAAGATGATGAGGCATAAAATAAAGATGAAAAGCCTGCTTGTTAGGCTGTTGAGTTTGCACCTTGCGATCAAACATGTTGCATTGCTTTTATTGTAGCCCAATAGGAGTCCCAACTGGGAAATTCACATTCACTTCCATGTTCATGGCCAGGGAAAATCACTCTTTGGAGATGGATTTGCTATGTGGTATACCAAGGATAAAATGCAAGCAGGTATGTGGAACTCAATGCATGGAGATAGTAGAAAAATTAGGTATCAACACATTTATTGTTTTTTGACTAATTTCTAGATGACAATGTGAGCTTGTTATGATAACTGTCTTTTAAACATAAATACATCAAAGACAACTTCAATTTTGCTTTTTCCAGTGCTTTATTCCTACCCTTGGATAGCAATGGCATACATTTTTATTGCACAGCATAATTTAAACAACCATATTATGACCAGAGTACTTAAAATCAAGTCCAAGTACATTTTCAGTTGAGTATCGTGTACATGACTTGAAGTACAGGATATTTATTTTTTCAGTCTAGTATTGAGTATGGACATCGAGTACGATTATGAGTGCCATCAAAACAGTACTCAATCTGAGTCTGGGTACTAAACACTGCAGTCAACACTCCAACTGTCTGATCAGTCAATCACAACCAGTTTTGAATGATAGATACACTATGCCAGCTTGCAATATGATATGTGGTGAATGCATCTTCAAAGTACTAGTTAGTTCTGTGTACAGTTGTGCCACCATGCACATAAACACAACCCAGTTGAATGGATTCAAATGATTGGTCAACTCGCTCTACAATATTTCCAGCAGTAGTAGAGGGTTATTAGTTGAATAGTTGTTTTGTTTGTGATCCTTGAAACACCTAAGACCATAACACCGTAGTATTCAATATCCATGCCGTCTTCATCAACAGGCCTAGTATTTGGCAGCAAAGACTACCATACAGGACTTGGAGTTTATTTTGATACATACAGCAACCACAATGGTCCTCACAATGTAAGTACAGATTCACAATTATAAGTACACTTGCGAGTACAACCATGTAGAACTCACTTTTAGGAAGAGTGTTTGCTCTGAAAAAAAGCTGGTGTGGTCTCAACTGTACCATGCCCGATATGTGGTAGAGGGTGCCCCCCCCCCAAAAAAAATAAGAATAATAAAAATATGTTTTCATACTTTAACACACTCTTCTCTTCTTGTACAAAAGTACTCCCCCCAAAACATTTGTAAACATTATAATAAAATAAATAGATAAATAAACAAATAAATGAATCAATAAAATAAAATGAAAATCCTCTAAAGAATTTCTAACTGGGTAAATTTTGTGGTTTTGTGGTTTATAACTTGCTATTAATAAGTGATTTGTTTGTATACTTTGCAGCATCCGCATCCTTACATATCAGCTCAGATTAATAATGGCACGCTACACTATGACCATGATCGTGATGGCACCCATACTGAAGTCGCTGGATGCCACGCCCCCTTCAGGAACAGGGATCATGAAACACATGTTGCTGTACGATACATGAGAGGTAGACTAGAGGTAAGTTGTTCTTGTAGATCCTTTGATTTGCAATTAGTTAAAAACAATTAATAACAATTATGTTTGCAGGCGAATAAAATGAAACAAAATGAAAAAAAAAAAAATCATCAAGGATCATCAAGTGGAAGTGGTGGACTTACCATCTTTATTTTTTTGGAGGGGGAAGGGTAGAATTTCTAGAGTTCAGTTCTCATGGTAGCTGCAGAAGATTTTTTTTTTTTGAAAGTTAGTTTAGAACTGATTTGTTCTGAACCACTTATTACCAGCTAATATTTGTAAAATAAAATCTGTGCCCAACCGGGTATTAATTTTCTGAACTTTTTGGAGCTGGAGCTTCTTGAGCAATCGGTTTTCTTTGAAAATATCGTTGCCACAATGAAACCCTGACTTGACAAAGGAAAGACAACAAAGATGCTCATAATTAGTTCTGGCAAAAAAACTGCCATGGGATGCTGGAATGCTCGGACTTGCCTCCCGTTGAGCCGAATACAATGACGAAAAATGGTGGCATCTTGCCCATTCTTGTATGCCACATTTGTATATAACTACAGGACAAAGGTCTTGAATCGGGGGTTACACAAGAACCCTCAGAAAGGGATTTTTGCAAAGGGCACTTCCATTGCAAAAGCTTTTAGCCTATGGGAAACTTTTGAAGGGGCACCAAGGCCAAGACCAGGGCAAAAGACAATTCTAGGCCTGTGGTAAGTAATCATATTGTTTTCTTTTATTGTTCTTTTATTGTTCTCCTGTGGGGATAGGTTCATACCATCGTCTGAAAAACACACTTAAATTTGAACTTCATAATTTCAGGCATTAAAACACCATTGACTTATTGAAACTGTTTATTCTTTCCTTCCAGATAATGACTGATATTGACGATAAGTCTGAATGGAAGTCCTGTTTAGATGTACAGGGTGTAAAGCTTCCAACTGGGTACTACTTTGGTCTCTCGGCCACCACCGGCCAATTAGCAGGTTAGTAAATTGGGTCATAAAGCTGAGATGTCATACATCACATGACCTGGATCAGAAAATAGTGAAGAATGCCAAATCCTGGATTAGGATTGGCACTGGAAATTTTGTAACTGACCAATCAAATCAATATAACCTTATGTAAGATAATGTTAATGTACTTTTTACTAATATCTATTCATTTATTTCTATCTATTTTCAGATAACCATGATATTATTTCTATAAAAACTTATGAGCTTGACAGTGCGGATGAATCTTTGGATTATGCAAATTTAAGTCCATCAGCTGATTTCTTTGCTCCACCGAGAGGTAAGGTTCATCAATCGCACTGTCCCCTCCCCCTGAAATAAACTTTGTCTTCAGCCCTTCTGATTCTTCTCTCTAAACCCTCCTACTGTCAGACCATTCAATATCATCCACTGTAGTTGTGAACAAGGATAAAACTGCCGTTTAAAACCGGCAGGGTCATGGTAGTGTGATAAAAGACTGAGCTGAAGGTGCAAGGTCTATTTTCGGTTATTCTACTTTGTTGTAATGTGATGGTATTACTAAAAGCTTAAAGGTGTTACCGGTATACAGGATTGGTAAGGATAAAAACATAATTGTTTAGTCTGAAAGCTTACCAATTACGAAGTTCATACTAGAACAATTTTTCTGTGAATTTGTTCTTCTCAAATGAAGTCGTATTCGAGAACTATCTATAAACCTAAAAATAAAATGCAACAGCTGATTTCGGTTGTTACCACAAAATTTAGGACAATGTGTTATTTTGCTGAGAATTATGCATGTTTTTTCACTATTTTCTGCTGAATCATACAACGGAAAAGCTCAAATTTTCACAGGGTTGTTATTTCATGTCAATGGTTGATCACACAAAACATAAACACTGTCTGTGACTAATTTGTCTGCTCTACCAATCCTAATACCTTCAATTGTAATAATCAATATTCATGTATCAGTGTAAAAAGGGTGCTGCATTTAAGGAAATAACCTGATTTATGAACCTGATAAATCTGTACAGGGTATGGATTCCGATCACTTTCAGGAAAAATGCCAAGACAAAATACAACTATAGCTTTTGTTCAGTTACCCGGTAGTATCTTTATCATTTCTGATTTCCAGATCATGTTGACGATCCCGGTGGTGCATTCCGTGGAGGTTGGACCATGAGTCTGAAGAACATGTTCCTTCTTATCTTCTGCTGTGTGCTTGGCGTCATGATCTGTCTTGTTGTTGGGGTAGTCGTCTTCCAGAAACGGCAGGAATACAATCGCAAAAGGTTTTACTGAGGAAGTCTTGAGGTGATATAGTACAAAGGCCAGGAATTTGGGTGGAGTCTAATCAGGGAGGGTTGTGAATTTGTGTTTATTTCTTAGAACACTCACTTATAAGTAAAGGGCAAAATAAACTAAGCCTCATTCATGAGCTCTTAAGGTGCTCTTTCATCTAGAAGTTTGGAGTGGAAGACAGTGGTACCCAGTAACAATTTGAAATATTTTAAGAATTTGTTTTTTGCATTGAAGCTAATCATTTCCAACAAAACTAACACAGCATTGATTCTGCAGTCACACAAATTCTTAATTTTTTAATCAAAGTTTTAAAAACATTTCAACAATTGTCCGAAACAGTTTGAACAAAGTGAAACAAATATATTATTATTAGTAGTGTAGCATAAGCAAACCTAAGTTGTGCAGACAAATTTTAAACCATTGAAAGGAGATTGATTCGGAAGTGTTAAAGTTGTGCCGGTCATAATAAACCCTCCGCCGTAAGCCAGTCCAGAAAAATTTGGCGGATATTTACGTCATCCGATGTGAAGTGGTTGAAATATTACCATCGGTTTAGTTTTTCAGTATTTCATATCTTGACTTTAATATGGTTGAGATATGTGGGTAATGGGGAGGGGGAGATTTGGAGGGAAAGAAGCAAAATAAACTGTTTTTTATTAATTCTTTTTTTAGTTCTTTAATTATTTTTGTCCAATTGATCTTACAACTCGGACTGTTAAACCATATAAAACTGAAAAATTACTTTACTGTCATATCTGGTGTTTTAATTGTACTATCCCATCATGCACGCTAAGTTGCAACTGGTGTTAAGTGTCATTGTGTGCTTAAAATAATACAATTTTAATATAGTAAAAACTTTCTTGAAGAAAATGGCACATGTAGTAATCGCAGTATTTGTCTTGCCTGTTATGTGTGAGTACTCCAAAACTTCTGTAAGTGCACGTAGGACTGATTTAGTATAAACATTGAGAATTGTGTTTTTCAACTTTCTGTCGGTAAATTGTTCAACAATTATTTTCCATAAACGTTCATTTTGTAAAAGAAAAATTCATATGTAAAGTTTCTTCTCAAAAGAAGATCAATTTTTATACATTAAATTAACAGCAGAACCAACAAATTTTGAAATAAAGGACAAAAATTGCAATCAACTCTTTTTGTGTGTAATTTTAATGAAATTAAGGAATGCAGCTATACTTATTTATGATTTTTTTTACAGAAATTACACTGATACAAAATAAATAATGGTTTCAAGAAGTTAGGTTTGAATAATTTCTGGTACTTATATTCTTTGTCACAAGTTCACGCTTCACGCTTCACGCTTCAATTAAAATTCACCAGAACAAAGACAGTGCTGCTACGATCATGGTTAGGGACAAGCTATAGCAACTTCCAGATGGGCCTGGTACCATTTTGTCATACACGTTCATCGAAAATTGTGTATGGGTGTTCATCCTTTCTATGAAACTACCCGAAATGCTAGTCCCTAACCGCGTGACATATTTCTGTGGTAATTTGTGACTAAGCAAGTCATTGTGAAAGTATTCAAATCTAACTTGCAAATGGCTTACTGCTTTGATTTGAAGACACGGTTACAATGGTTGGGCGACCATGGTCTGCATGAGCTCATTTGTACAAGATCTCAAATTGTCTCTGAAACTACGATAGCCACTCCTCAAATTAACATTTCGCAACTTGCCGGTGAAAACTCAAGAAAGGATCGAGTCGCTTGTCCATCTGCCAAGAGGGATAGAACTCATTTGGAAGAGGGAGTGGATACCGAGAGATTGAGGTTGGCGTCAATATTTATCATTTTTATGTTCAGTGTTAGGAAAATTAAGACCTGTTTATGGGATGTAACTTGGCCTCTGTGTCAATGGAAATCTCAGCTGGTCAGTTATCCATCTTCCATCGGACAAATAAATACTGAAGCTCTACACCACCAACTTCCTTTTTTAAGATGGCTTTGAAGTTTGGATATGTAAGGGATGCAAGAGTGAGGTGGGGGCTGGCATCATCATCTCTGAAGGGTCTGGAGTTGGTCTTGTAAAGTATCCATCACCTCCAAGCTACGGGAAACAAATCAATATCAAGAAGTATCAAAGACCTGTGAACTTATTTTTATCATTATATATTTCTGGTAATGAAACCAAGGACGCCTCATAAGTGAACTTAATCACTTTAACTCACAATGACAAACAAAGATATATATTTACCTTCTTTCAATGGCTTCTGCCCTGTTGAAATGAAAAAAGAGATGGAAATAGTGATTTTTTTATTGAAGCCGTTTGTAAGAATGTTGGAGTTTATTTGTTGTGTTTTTATTGACAATGGATTTGTATACTTACTGGAACTGTAGCTGTGACACCATCAAGCTCATCTTTTTCACATTCTAAAGTGACAACAAAAAAATTCCAGTAAATTGAAACTCGGCATGTTAGGATTGTAAAGGTAAAAACAAGAAGAAGAATTTTTTAATTTGATGTTTTTTTTTTTTTTTAGTGTACAAAACATCTGACAGTAGTTTTGTCTTAAGCCTCTTGTCATGTTAAAATTTTTCTTGGAGTAGTTTATGTTTCAGTGACCGGTTTTATAATGATTGTACTTACATGTGATGAATTATCAACAGTAGATTCTTGCATGGCTAGATTGCGTGCTGCTTGCATCAAATGCTGCAAAAACAGAAGCAGGAAAACAATAATAAAATATAAAAGAGTCGTCAACTGCACCCAAATTTAAGAAGGCGGTACAGAAGGGGGTGGGGATTTCAGTTTCCGACTGCCATTAAAAAAAACCTGTTATCGGATGTTGAACTTTGTTTTCCTTTTCTATTCCTCTGTCCTGGTCAAGGCAGAGATATAGTGGCAGTGGAATACACAATTTTAGCCAAAAGTGTGTGCTGGGGGGGGGGGGGGGGAAGGGGAGGAATAGGTCACTCTCCATTTTTCAGTAGCTTAACTCAAAACTTGTATTGCCCCAAAATATTGCTCATATTTACTTGCCCTATTATAAGTATTAATTATATGATTAATAATAATAAAACAGTGCAAATCTGCCACGCCCACAGGGATACAATTAAAGTAAACAAAGGAAAGTGGATTGGGGCTAGAGTAGATATCAAAAATAAATAAGTCTAAACTCTAATTTATAATAAATAAATGCATGTTTGAATCAATCCAGCTGTGCAAATGGACAAAGTCAAAATATTCAGAATGCAGTGGATCCACACCACGCCCAGCATGCCGCCCAGCATGCCGCCCAGACATGACACTTCTCTTTTCTGATTATCATAACCCTTGACCTCAGTACTGACCTCGTTAGATTTCGATCCGCGTAAAATCTGCTTCGCAAGCCCTCCCAAATCGGCCACGTTTTCCTGCAGTTTGACCGGCAGCCTTGGATCCATATCCTGCGCCTGTTGCTGAACGACTTTCCCAGCCCTGTAGGAGGGATTACTGGTAACCATGAAATGTCTGAGGACTGGATCATAACTCATTTTCCATAACAATGTGTCAACGTTCAGGGTGTTGCACTTTCACAATGACCCATTCGTTCTGTTTATTTTTCTCTAACCGCAATATATATTGGTCTGGAACCCTTAACCCACACACTGTACATAACCATTAACACTAGTCGGGTGCTGTGTGAACTGGGGCGGGGCGAAAGTGTTATTACGGCCGTACGTACGGAGGGGTGACACTTAGTGAAATAAAGTTGTAGTGGTAAAAAAAGTGAAGTTTAAAAAAATTAAACTGCATATTTGTTTTGTAAATTTGTTCCAAAATTTGCATTTACAGTAGCCACATGGCTGTGTTTTAGTGCTTTACCATCAAAATATTAAACAAAATTGTTTTTTTCTATTTTTTAGTATTTTTACTTAGTTTTAAACTTTTATTTAGCAATTTATTTAGATTTTATTATTTAGAATCTTTTGCCAAAAGTTTTGATGATTTGGAATGTTTGTCTGACATTGGTGTGGAGTGCTATATTTCATTTCCGATCCTTTAAAATTTGATTTGAGTAACAATTATTATTAAGTAGTTTTTGGGAAAAAAAGCATGATTGGAGAATTATTTTTTAATACAACTATCTAGCTATATGGTAGGACACCAGTCTCCGTTGTAGGCCAGCCTTAGGCCTATGCATCAGAGGAGTCTAACTTGGGCTAGGTTTGAGTTGTGTTTTTAAATAGGCATTTACCAATGTACAGTTACCTTATTTGTTTCAGAAAACCAATGTTTTCCTCTTTTCTGAAGTGATTTTTCAATAATTTGATTTTCTTTTCAATTCCAGAAGAAATCACTACATCTGAACTTCATCATGAAGACATATTTCAGTACATCTCGTTTCTCATTCTTATTGATGATGCTAGCTCCAACACTAAGTCTTAAATATGAGTTTCTTGTGAAGTCAGACAAGAAAGTGGCTGACTTGAAGAACTTCTGGGCAAGCACAGGTTTCTGGTACGTTGATATAAGTTGTAGAGGATTTTTGGCATTGGTTTCACTCACTTGAGACCGGTTCCCAAAGATTATAAAGTGCTGAAGTCGCAAGATAGGGAACTTGGACTGAAATGCCAAATGTGTGCAGGACACCATTTTAGTAAGCAACTCTGATGCAGCAATAGATCAGTGCAACTAATGACCATTGTAATTGCTTGCTGAAATGGCACCCATGCAAATTTTCACATAAAACAGAGTCTCCAGTTCTCTATCTTGTGCCTTCATTCAGCGCTCTCTAATCTTTGTCAGTGCCCTCAATGAAAACAAAATGGCTACTGTTGGGTCAAAGCTTTTCAAGAAATGGTGACTGCATGTTATTTTCTCTCTATTCTCAACTTTGTTTTTGTCTTATGTATTTCCAACCTCTCGTGGTTAAACCAGCCCCCTTCTCTGTACTCCCCCATTTGTCTCCGTCTTCATTGTTCATCCCTTGCTTTCTGTGTGCTTTCTGCCTCTCTCTCTCTTTTCTTTTTTTGTCCATGTGACTGCTTCTGTTACACCAGTATTAACTGTTTTAATATGAGCTTTGTGTTGTCATTGAGCCACTATAAGAAAGACTCTGCTAGGGTCAAAACATCAGACCATTCCATTAGGCCTAATAATTAAAAACCTTTGGTTGGTAAGTAGTTTGCAACAGTTCTATTTTATTGTATGGTCTCAATTTGATATCTTATATACTTTTGTTGCTTTACTTTCTGTTTTAATTTTTTACTTTCAGCCCACCTCTTCCACACCAGAAAGCTTTCACATACTTCCTAAATGAATCTGAGCATCAGAATCTGATGTTAATTGGATCTGTGCCCAACCAAGGAATTCAGCAAGTCAGAATTCACTGGCTCTTAAATCTTGTCAAACTCAGGTAACTAATCAAGTCTGAATATTTATTGATGTATTTCTTTTATTACACTTTACACTGGCAAAAACACTTCAAGGAAGTTATAGTATCCGTAACCCATATTTTAAACATGTATTGTCATAAATGTATCTTTCTGATTTATTACCGGTAGCATCAAACCAGTTTAATGGTCAGATGAAGTTACATTCACACACTGAAAAGAAAGAAATATGACCATTTTAAGAAGTAGGTTGCACAGTTTTTAGTCATGTTAGTAGCCCACAGGGCAAGTTGAGAAGTGGTGTTTACTAGCCCGTAGCAGTTTTTGCTAGACAATGTACGCCGGGCTAGTATTTAAGGGAGAGGCCTGCTGATTCTCTCAATATCACTTATGGTTTTCAATTTTCATAAATGCTTAACTAAAAGAGAGTTTTAAATTCAAAATTCAACTAACATTACCCATATTCTTTTTAACAGTGAGAATAAATCTGGAGCTATCACTTTCAACTTTGACCTCTTGGATCAGATGATTGACAGAATCTGGAGAAATGGACTCCGCCCAGGATTTGAAATTATGGGGAACCCGTCTGATTGGTTCACAGACTTTGAGGATGTTAAACAGGTGTATGCATTGAGAGATATGATTACTGCATTGGCTAAAAGATACATAGGTACAGTAAGCACGTTATAGCCCTTTAGACCATGTTGTGGGGTCAGTGCAAAAGTGTTGTATCTATCTTGCCAAAAAACGACGAATCTTGATTTCGCAAAAGTGTCTCATCTCGCACAAAAATGCACCATGCAAAAACATTGTATTTCGGCGTGTACTTGTTTTGTGTGTACCTCTGGGCAATGTTAAGCAAAACACAACATTTTGACAATATCAGGCTTGTACATAACGTTTTTGCTATTTTAGGAGATCAAGGCTTTTACACTGACTAGGAGATCATGTAACCCTTGTTCACAAAAAGAGTGACTTTGTAATTCCAAGGCCTTTTTGGCAGTTGAGATACTACATTGGCTATATGGGAAATTTTAAATTTTTGTGTCATAAGTTCAACATAAATTCAAGAGTTACACATAAATAACAGCTGAACAAGTTTTGATGTTCCCACTTTCATCAGTGGTAAAAAAAATCAGACAGTGCAGTCTCCATATAATGTAATATTTTATGTTTTAGTCTATTGGACTGTGTACAAATCATACCTTCAGGAAGTCCACGCTCTGTAGCTCTTTTGTAAACATATGATGTCACAGGTAACATATAAGTATGTCGGCATGGAAGAAAGATTTAGTTGCTTTTTTTCTCATCAAAGTGTTTGTCAAAGTGAATTGAACATGTTTTCTTTTGTTTTAGTAAAATATGGTTTGGATTATGTGTCGGAGTGGAACTTTGAAACTTGGAACGAGCCGGACCACAAGGACTTTGATAATCTTAACATCACTGTCCAAGGTAATTTTTAGTCATCTTTAAAGGTCTGTCGTCAGAGTGCCAAGTTAAATGTAGGGTCATACTTTGGTAATTACCCCTGAAAGAACGATTGTTTTATTTTTATCAGAAAGCCAACTTATTATAAAGATTGTAATGTTAGTCATAACCCTGCAAAATTATTATGTCTGAAGTTTCCCCGATGATTAGAAATCACTATTAAAAGTACGTCATAAAGATTGGAATATCCAAAGATCACCTAGAGGTGACTTTTTAAAGATTGAAATTTCTGTGATGTTGTTTGTGAATGTTGGAGCTTGTGATGTGGTTGGTACCAGCTGTCACCTTGCTAAACTTGGATGGATTTAATGTTTTCGATGAAAATACCGTTTAACTTTTAAAAAAATTTCTCAGCAAGTAGACACTTTATTCAATTGAAACTTTCACAGGTGACTTTTATTGTATCTTTCTTGATAATTTTGCCTATAAATCAGCATTCTGTTGATAAAAACCAAATGACCCTACCTTTAATACTGACTTTCTGAAGATAAGATGCCTCAGAAAATGAGCTAAATAGAGAGGAAAGGTTGGTGGGCCAATATTGTGATAAACAGAATGGATTGTCCAATGGTTGTCTTTCAAGTCATTCCTGTTTGTTGTCCGTTGTCTTAAAAGATAAATAGAATTAGCTGTCGCAAACTGCATACCAACCAAAAGGACCTATGGTATAAATGCAAAAAATAGTTAATGGTCTGACGTTTCGACACTAGCAGAGTCCTTCTCGAAAGCTTAAATGACAACACAAAGCCCATAAACAGGTATACAAGTGAAGCAGAAGCAGTCAAGTGAAGCAGAAGCAGTCAAGTGAAGCAGAAGCAGTCAAGTGAAGCAGAAGCAGTCAAGTGAAGCAGAAGCAGTCAAGTGAAGCAGAAGCAGTCAAGTGAAGCAGAAGCAGTCAAGTGGAAAGAAATGAAAAGAAAGAGAGAGAGGCAGTAAGCACACAGAAAAAGCCAGGGATGAGCAATGTAGGAGACAAAAGGGATGGGTAGATAAGGAGTGGTTTTCTGTGGTATATATTTTGTTTTCAATATAGAAAGGGGAGGGGCTTGGTTCTTATTACCGGCCACTCCCCGAGGACAATTTAGAACTGTCCTTCAACAACATGTAATTATTTTTGAAGGATTTCTCAACTACTACGATGCGTGTTCAGAAGGTCTCAAGGCAGCTAGTTCTAGACTTCGCTTCGGTGGTCCTGGGGCTGCCTGTAAGTCCAGAAATTTCTCTGTGATATGCTGGGCACTGTTGCAACATTGTGAGAATGGAACCAACTTCTTCACTGGGGAAACTGGTGTTCGCATTGATTTTATCTCATTTCATCACAAGGTATGAAACTTTCCACTTTTGTCACGATCGCAAATGGCTCATTAAACCTTTTTACACCGTCTAGTGGCTTGGTTTTAGAATGTGCATCCGTCCCGTATTAAAACCAAGTGTGTTTTTTTTTTTTTTTTTTTTCTGGCACCCAATTTATTTTTCTTACAAACTAGCTGGCCAAAGTATGAGATAAATCATTTTAACCAAGCCCAGAAGCTCCATCCTAAATTACTGACCATAACATTGTATACTGTATAAGTATTATCGTCATAACAAAAGTAACACAGCTCTTTAATAGGTGTTAATTTTGCAATAGGACTAAAGCATACTAAGTCCTGTGAAAAAAACAGCATATCATTGGGATGGGATCCCACTCCAGTGATATGCCTCGGGGAAAATACCGAGTATACAGTGCTTTACACACATCGGTGTATGGGTAAAACACAATAATATTTGTTATCCCTGAAACAAATTTAATATTTTGTATTTTAATTGTTGACTACTTTTACAGGGTGAAGGTCACTCTATGTATATTTTGGAGCAGGAAGTGGTAACCATTAAAAGCATTCAGAACCTGTACCCAAAGCTGTCCAATACTCCAATGTACAATGAGTAAGTGTTAGAAACTTGAACCTCATTGACTCACTGCAGTGACATCACATACCAGCCTGGCTACCTACCATGGGCAGTGCTAATAACTAGTTCTTATATAGCGCATTTTACAATAACGTCTCAATGCGCTTTACATTAGTGTCCTGGTCATTGGCCAATAACATTCCTTTAATATCTTTCAGCTCCCTGGGGAGTATACAGCCCGAGCTGCCTTGGCGCTCAGAAGGCTTTTTCAAACACAATATCAACCTCTACCCTCGCAGGTACCCATTTATACCCCTGGGTGAAGAGAAGCAATTATAGCGAAGTGTCTTGCTCAAGGACACAGTGCGCCATATTTTATCCTCCTGTCTCTAACCCCTGGAAGGGAAGTGCTGTGAAAAACAAAATAAAAGTATGTTACACATGAACCAAATATGATCACCAAACCATTGCTTTGCACGTGCACACACAGCTTTTGGCTGTGAACTTGAAATAGATCTCCAGGTATGCAGCACACACCTGTGACCCAGAAAACCACATTCCGAGGTCCCCAGGAAACCCATTTCAAAGCACGCATGTGCAGCATCTATGTAAATGTAAACCAAAAAATATAGAAAGCAATATGTATTTATTGATGATAAAATGAAATATTAGAAAGAAATAAGAAAAGAGGATGTTCTTCTGGAGAGTTTGTCGTTAGATTCTCATTTCTACTTTCTAGTGAGGCAGATCCTTTAGTAGGATGGAGTCGTCCAGAAGAGTGGAGAGCTGATGCAACCTACGCAGCTGTGGTTGTCAAGGTAACTGTTTTCTTTTGTTGCAAAGAAGGTACTGTATGCTTGACTGTCTTCAAGTTGTCTTTAGCTTTTATTGCAGAGTGTAGTGGCTTATTGAGTTCTTTGAATGCCTGTAGTGGAAGTTCTTGAGCAAGTCACTTATCCATAAACAACTTCTCAGTCACCTAGGTGCTGTGGCTGAGCGGTCTAGAGCATTGGACTCAAGCTCTGGTGTTTCTGATCAGCAGAGTGTGGGTTGGAGTCCCGGTCCTGACACTTGTGTCCTTGAGCAAGACACTTTGCTTTGTCCTTCGGACAGGACGTAAAGCGGCAGGTCCTGTGTGCTGTGTAAAAAATACCAGTTACGCTTATTGCTAAGGAAAGGGGTTTGCCTCTGTGTTTCTGGCAGTGGCTTCTGAGTGCACCCCAGCACATTGCAAACCCTTAATTAAGGTGCTACGTAAATGGGTCTCATAATTCATGAACTTCAAAACCTGTCTTAAAAAGTGTTTTTCTTTATTCCAGTGCCTTGAGCACCTTATTGATGGATACAGGTGCTATATAAGACCCCATTATATGTGGCGTGTCGTGGCCGAGCGGTTAAGAGCATCGGACTCAAGTTCTGGTGGCTGAGTCATCAGGGTGTGGGTTCGAATCCCGGTCATGACACTTGTGTCCTTGAGCAAGACACTTAACTATAATTGCTTCTCTTCACCCAGGGGTAAAATGGGTACCTGTGAGGGCAGAGATGGTTTTTGTGAATGATTTAGCTTAGTGCGCTTTGGCAGCACAGGCTGTATACTCCCCAGGGAGCTGAGATGGTTTTAAGAATGAAATAATGGCCCAGTGACCAGGGGTAATAAAGTGTGAAGCGCAATGATCATTCTTTGGAATTGCGCTATATAAGAGCCGATATTATTATCATTTATTATTATTATTAGTATTATTATAATAAATGTGAACCAGAGAGGGTGAAGATGGTATTTTGTTTTTAACTCTTTAGCTCTCATTAGCTGCATGGTGATATATGGTCCATAGGCAATTAAGAAAATGCCCAGGTGTGTCTTTTCCTTGATGATGAAATTTCTGACCTTCGTTCCTTTTTCCAGATCATTGCCCAGCATCAAAATCTTCTCATCAGCCAGCATCCCGACGTGAACTACGCGTTGCTAAGCAATGACAATGGCTTCCTTGATTTCAACCCTAACTTCTTCACTCAGCGAACTCTGGTTGCTCGATTTCAGATGAATCTAACTCATCCACCAAGTATACAGACAATCAAGAAACCTGTACTCAGTGTGATGGGATTGTTGGCGTTGCTTGGAGACACTCAAGTTGATGTCTTATCATCAGGTACACTGGCTCAATCTGTCTGAAGAAAAGTAGAACGAATGACTGGAAGATAATTTTAGTTGAAGTCAAACGTCAACCCAGGGCCTGTGAAACGAGTCCATACTTCAACTCGTACAGGCTCCTAGAGAAAAAAAGAGAAAAAGGGTAACCTTTAACAGGTGCAAGATTAAAGAGCTCTCAAGTATTAGCACGGGTGAGAGCCAACAAGATTATCTTCAATTTATTTTTATTTTTTTAAATTACGTTTTGGTTTTGTTACACATCAAACAGCATGGTTAGCACCAATAACAGGTTGAATAGTAAACAAGAAGTATTGTTCAGTTGTAGATGTGGGAGGAAAACCCATGCAATCAGGTAGGGACTGAAAACTCAATCCACATGCAAGGCTCCGGTCTGAGGTGGGATTCTAACCAGGGTCCAAAGAGGTGAAAGGCAGGGAAAGACAACACTGAGCCAACCTGACCTGATCCCCCCCTAAAAGTCCCCTCTTGAGAGTCAGAAGTTAGTTCCCAAGAAAATACACTTCAATTTTTTTCTTTAAAACGGAAGTAAAATTAATTTGACCATAAATGAGGTTGTATTTTCACTGGCCAAAGTTTCAAGCCTTACATATCTTGTGGCTTCCTTAACATTGCAGCAGGAGAGGTCAGCAATAATGACAGTGACGTGGGGATTTTAGCATCTACGCACACACCAGTAAATACTTCACGTGACAGGTGAGGAAAATACTTTTGTTATAAATTATTTCCAAAGATATTTTTGCATCCTATTTCCCTACTACTTTTCAAGGGGCACAAGAGCCAATACCTGGGTCCAATTTCATAAAGCCTGTAAGCACAAAATCTTGCTAAGTACAGAACAATCTTGCTTTAATATAAGCAGGTAACCAGTCAAAGCTCCATGTAGGTTACATTGCTGCGACTGGTGCCCTACCTATTTTTTGCCTAGCAAACAAATTTGCTAAGCAGTATTATCTGCTTAACAGCTTTATGACATTGGGCCCAGGGTGTGGCCTCCGTTTAATTCCAGGCATGATTTTTTCACAAAATTTGAGCCCTGACATTTATAACTACATACCAAATAAACTATTAGCAGTGGAATTAGTCTTGATGATTTCAGTTGGCAGATGAGTGTGATTGTATACAACAGCAACGACACCAGTAACAAGACTGGGAGTGATCATGTGAGGATCAATGTTCAAGGTGTCCCTAAAATACAGCAAAACCAAGGTTTGTATAAATTAGATACAGCTATTATAATCACAGGCAATAATTATGGGTAATTTTTTTAATATTTATACGATCAACACTCGTTTAAAATCTTGGATCTCTTTGCTCTTAATAAAAAATAATAATAATTACAAAACTTATATTACGCACATTTCCACCCTAAGAGTGCTCAAGGTGCCTACAAGAACACAAAACCAAACCAAAAACCTATACAAAATCTTACAAATACATAAATGGAAAATGACAATGATGATGCAAATTACAATGAGCGAGAAAATGCGAGAGAAATCAAATGCGTTTTGAGTTGAGATTTAAAAGTACTTAAGGATCTAGATGTTTGTACTTGCAGCAGTAATAAATTCCACAAACGAGGAGCAGCTGAAGTATTTGAAGCAAGTATTTTAGCTTCCAAGTTCTTGATTTACAAACCAGAGAACTATTTTCTAAATTTAATTCTTGAAGACTTCTGCAAATATTGTAATAGTGATGCATTTCTGTATTTCATTTCAGACATGTTGTACGTTGTGTATCTTTTGAACAACACTCAGGGTAACCCATATCATTTGTGGAAAGGCTTCAAGAAACCAGTTTTTCCAACCAGAAAACAATTTGTAGAAATGAGGAAAAATCAGGTAATTATAATAACAGTTTAAAGAAAGGTAAAACTCGTATGGAGAGGGATGAGAAATTTAGACTTTTCTGTATTCAAACTTTTTATGTCTACCTGGTGGAAATAAAAAGCTTCTAAGCTTAAGCCTCAAAAGTAGCTTAGCTCAAAAGTAATTATGCTTACCAGAATAAGGTTACCAGCCTAAGTACCATGTCACAGTACAATTTATGACTGGTATCCGGCTTCATTTTAATTAGCAGAAAATTGTTAAGCAATTGGGCCCTGATTTACTTCTTTACTCTGTTTTCAAAAGCTTCTTGAAATGTAGAACTTCAAAAGGTGTTTTCTTAAATCTTGATCCTGCTTTCATAGTGTTTTTTTTGTCAGCTATGAATCTCACTCCTGAAGGGAAGAAATGGACATCATATTGACTTTGGGGCATCAGGTTGGCTCAGTGGTTTCCTTCCCTGCCTTTCACCTCTTTGGACCCTGGTTCGAATTCCACCTCAGACCAGAGCCTTGCATGTGGATTGAGTTTTCAGTCCCTACCTGATTCCGTGGGCTTTCCCCATTGGGGTGTTCCTCCCACATCTAAGAGTGAACATTTCTTCTTGTTTCCTATTCACCCTGTTATTGACACTTATTGTGCTGTTGGATGTGTAATAAAATAAATGTAGAAATAAATAAACTTGATGGCATTACACTCACCGGTTCTAATACTTGAGTACTATTTTCTCTGTACTCTTGTACTCATATAATTGCATTTAACTGCACAGTTCTTTTACTTGATATCTTTCCAAATTGCATTAGGGTTGTTTCAGGTTATTAGTATTACTCTATTTCTATGTAGGAGCCTGTCCGAACTGAAGGTCCTACTCTTTTCACAGGCCCTGGGATGACATTTGACTTTAACCTGAGCAAACCTGGAGTGATGCTTATACATGCTTGTGCTAAACCAATGGCAGTTCCTCAACAGGTAAAATATTGTCTCACAAATAAAATCTCAAACATGTTTTTCAAATAGTATTGTTGATAACTCCTGCTTCAATAACATTTAGGGTTGGTCTTTATTCTTTCTTTCTCTAGGCCAGCCTCACTAATGATCCTTCTTTGAAACAAGTCAAGAACAAATGTTCCCAGTGTGGTATTCACAGTTCAGTTAGTCTGCTTCTTTATTGTGATTTTTTTCATGTTTATCTTCTTAAGCTGAAACCTTATATTTCCGGGTAGAGATAAGTGACAACATGTTCATTTATAGAAGAAAAAGCAACAATGTTTCAAATGTCATGGACTCTGATTTGATTAATTGTCTGTTGTTAAGGCTTGTGTATTGTGTGTTTTTAGGTGTTGTCTTTCTTTGTAAATTACGTTAAATACAACACATTAATTGAGCCCTACCTTATAGTGCAAGATGAGACAGTGCATTTAATATTTGTTGTTGTTATTTCCTTTCAGACTAGATTGAAAGAATATTTGAGTGAAATGAAAAACTCAATATGATAAATACAACGGATAAAAAAATTCTTTCTTGTCTAACTTTTTTAGGTAAACAATCTGTACCTCCACCAAGTCACTGAATATGACGTTCTGATGAGATGGGAAGACGTCTCATCACGTTGTCTCTTGACGTACGAAGTGGAATACTCCACTGAGCAAAGAGGGCAGTATTTACGAGTCAATGACGTTGATTTGATTTTCACTACATTTCTCTTCTCAGCTGATGCAGTCAATCATGGTGAGTACTTGCATTGATTGAATTAATTTTGATGATTTTTTTGATTAAGTGATGAGATGATTTCGAAGATTCTAATGATTTTGAATGTAGTTCTGAAAGTAACTGTTACTAGTAAACTTGCAGGCACAACCACGAGTAAATCTTTTGGAAGGATTAGTGGCTCTGAACAGAGCTGTCCTGAAGACGAGCAGAGTACACTGTTTGAAACGTCGAGACTACAACAGCTCTTTTTAGAGTCAGTACTCCTCCCAAAAGAGATGTACACAAGGTTGTACCCGCAAGTTGTGAATATCTTTGTATAACCATCCACATTCTTTGACTCTCTCAGTCCGTTTGGTTTTGGGTTTGGTTTTTTTCCTATGTTTTTTGCCTTTTTTCTGTAAGGACCCCAATGGAAATAAAATCCGAAGATTTTGGTTTGTTGGGGCTATCCTAAAATAATTTTGTGCAGTTTTTCTTTCTTGTTTTCTACTTTTGTTTATTTATTTCCATTGTTATCCTCCTGTTACTGTGTATGTACTTTTGCCATGCTCTTGCTGTGGTTTTTTTTTTCCAAATAAATTCAAATCCAATTAAGTTTACTAGTTATAGTTACTTCCTTTTTATTACAATAATAATCAGTTCCGGTATTTAATGTAGTGCTTCTTGTGATAATATGTGATTGGTTCCAATGTTCGGAATCTCACCCAAAACTACTTCATGTAATCTTGCATTGCAAAGCTTGTCAGATCTCTGACAAAGTAAGAAACAAACTTTACTTATCACTTTAAAATATGATTTTGTTTTGTTCTTTTTTTCCCAGTTGTTCCAGCAAACTTCACCACTAAAGGATGGTATCGTGTAAGAGCGCTAGACTACTGGAACCGTCCCGGCGATTATTCTGTACCTGTGCAGTTGAATTAGTCCCTGTGTTAACTTCTACACATTTCTGACAGTTTTTTCATACAGCTGTTTCAATCGCTTATTTTTTGAGATACTATTCGCTTCAGGAAATAGTCAAGTCCTGGTCAAGTCAAGAAACTTTGGTTCTGTCTGTTTCCCAAAATGCTTTGAATATTTTTATTAACAAATGGTGCTTAAGAAATACATGTATTTTTATGTTTTATACGTCTTTAAGTTTTTTACAGTTATATGTAAACATGTATTGTAAACAAAACAGTACTAATTTGATGTACACATTTTGAATATATTTTTTTATACACAATTGTTTAACAACACGTTATTTAATTTTGGGTTAAAATAAAGAAAATTTACTAAAGTGGGATTTGAACCTGCGACCTTTGGTTTTAATGCACTGGTGCTCTACCAACTGAGCCATCTATTCCTATGTTGGCGATCTCCCTTTTTTTGTAAGTGTCTTTGTTTGGCGTTGCTCATTATTAAAATGTATTTATTTGCCAAATGTTTAGTATTTTCAAATATGAATGAAACTTTATATTTAGGTGCTGAGCATTCCAGATTTGTCAGCTCTCTGGTCTGGGCTAAAAATCATGCAGGTGGTGGCATTTCACTCAAAACAATTAATCTTGGTCCATATATAGTTTATTATTCACTAATACTTTTTCTTATTACCATTACATTTTGGGTATATTTCTAATATCTGGATGGTCCGCAGATTCTTGGCTGTCTTTGGAATACTAGAGTTTTTGTAATCATGTATTTTTATTATTGTGGCGTGTACGAGCATTGGACCCGAGCTCTAATGTTTCTGATCAACAGTGCGGGCTCGAGTCCCGGTTCTGGCACTTAATGTGTCCTTGAGCAAGATGCTTCACCATAATTGCTTTGTCCTTCAAATTGTTCCATCAAGCCGCAGGGCCCGTGAACTAGGATTGGTAGTGCATGTAAAAGAACCCAGAACACTTATTGTGGAAGAGTATAGGGTTAACCCGGTGTTTCTGGTTCACATAGCAAGCACCCTTGTTTACACTACAGGTTTCCTCGGACTTGTAAGCTACAGCATGGAGGAAGGAATAAGTTCACTCACAGCTGGTCCTTGCTCTATGGTTCACTTATGAGGCATCCGTGGTTTACCAGAAATATGTAATGAGAATATTATGTCATAATATTAGTAATGCCATGTGTGCTACAGAACCGAAATAAATAAGATAAATGAACAAAACTTACAAGGTATTTCTACTAGGTACCATGTCTTAAAAAATGTTGTGCAGCTTTTGACTATAGTCACTGTGGTTTGGAATGTTTCATGGAACTTGTGTAATATGTCACAGTCTTCTAATTTTAATATTAACATCTTCGTTTGAACAAAGAGTGTATTTATTTGGTAATAAACATTTGTATAGAACCAGCATATCTATTTCCATGTTTTCCTTATTTGAGTTTTTGTGGTAAAGTTTGCTCTTCCAATCTGGAGAGGAGGACGACTTAATTCTGTAACATTTTAAAAATTACTCCCCTTTGACATTGTTCAATGCTTTATAAATGATAGTTTTTGTTTGTACACTACACGTACACGATCGAGGAGCTCAGATATTGCAGCCGACATCGATCCCCTCACCACACGTTGCTAGTGCTGCGTGATCGTTTGTCTACTACAGATATTTAACCTGGGAACAAGCGTGTCACCAATTATCGGGGGAGGGAGGTCAATAACTAACTGTAAAGTCTAATCCGCAGAAACCTCGGTAAATGCACCTTTTTGTCATTTTAATGCTTGTTAATGTACATTTTGTTGTATGTGAGGATGCTAATATTTTCTTAAATTATATCAAACACCCGATAGATAGCTAGAAGCTGTTTTATATCTTACTTTGCTAGGCATTACTAAGTGTCCCAGTTTCCGGACGTTATGTTTTTGCATTGCCATTAATTTAATTTAAAAGTATTGGAGTAGAATAGTCAAAAAACCGACCCACTACTTGGGCGCTGTGCTTTTTATAACAATAATTTTGACATCTGCGGTGGTACTAGACGATCGCAGATGTCAAAATTAAAATTTAAAAAGGAGTACAGCACCCCAGTTTCTGTACAGGGAGATCGGCACAAATGATATTTTTCTACTGCACCCCCATAAAATTGGTATCACTGGAAAGCTTGTAAAAAAAGAAATACAATAGTGTTTAAATTAGCTTGATATCTTACAATTTGGCCGAGTTATGTAATTTTTAGTATTATTTTTCCGGCATTCTGTTCTGTAAATTTTGAGAGTGCAATGCGTATTTACAATTATCCTTGAAACTTTCACAAATCAGATATCTGCACATCTGCACCCCAATAAATTTATCACTGGAAAGCTTTTTTTTTTAAAGGGGGAATACAATGGTTTTCAAATGACATTGATATCTTAAAATTTGGCAGAGATATCACAAATTAATAATAAAGTAATATAATCAAACATTCATCAAGAATCAAGATGTTAGAATTCCTAAGTAAAATTTCTGGAATTCTGAAAATGAACACTTTTATAAAATTGAAATTCGCAGCTAACCGCAAATACCCATGCAACAGAAAAGCAGTGCAAAACAATCACAACACTTTAATCTTTCAGAAAATACTAGTTTTTCCTACTTTTTTGCCCTCCAAAATTATCTATTTGGACGTTTTTAACAAAAAAAATTATGAAAAAATGTTGCTAAAAGTCTTAGATTTATAAAGTAATCAATTTCCCTGAGAAAATAAAAAAGAAAATATGGAATATTTGGTATCATTCGTTACCATTGACTCTCGAGAATTTGATCCACACAGTCAATTGAACGATTGCGCCCTCTACTGGTGAGGAACTGACGTTAGAGTACAAGGGTCGCTCTGAAAAAAAAAATAAAAATAATGGCGACTTCCAGCAGGGAAACCGCGAACGACTAGCTCTCCAACTGGCCGTATTTCGAGAAAAGAATTAAGGTGTTTTACCAGAGATTTCATTCAAAAAAATATGATATATTGAAAAAGCAACTTCTTGGCTGCCACACGGTCTTTTAAAGAAGGTAAAATATTTCAAAGTGATGTTTTTTCAGTCCATTTTTTTCTTCGAGTTTTCACACGCTAACAGATAGGATGGTGCAACCCGCCGATCTGCTGATCTCCCTACTCCTACTCCCCTAGAACTACGAGGTTCGTTCCGCTATCGATCGTCTCCACGAACAGTAGTTGCGATAACCGTAACAATAATAATAATAATAATATTTAAAATTTATATTGCGTCCCTTACATACAAAATGATCAAAGGCGCAGAACACATGTTAAAAAGCACAGAATGGAAGAAAAAGACAAAGAAAAAAGACTGGTCACCAGGCCAGTGCCCAAACAAAAGTATGGGGATACGTCTGTCCCGCCAACAGTGAACTAATAGTTACTTATTACATAGGCCTATCCCTGCTGGCATCGGTAATGTTTTAACCCTCCATTCTCCCGACAGTCTCAGACCGCCAGGAGGATGGAGGGTTATGATTATCGCAAATACACGAATGATACTTGATAGCATGGATGATGGAGACGATAGCAGAACGAACCCAAGTAGTTCTTCTAGGGAGGAGTACAGTTTATGTATCTCAGTTTGGAATAGGATTTTTACCTTTGCTTTTTTTTTTGAGTTGTCGAGACTGACAAGATTATTAGCCCATTACCACCAGATTACCAAAACTAAGTAGTAACTTGTAAGTGCAGTTGCGGGAGATGATTTTTTTCAAAAGGGGAAATGAATATAGTTTAGGAACAATAGAGGGTCCATCATTCACCAAAGATGTAAATCACACAAGGGACCAAGGTGGAGATCATTACAGACAATGTTTACTATCAATCATAAATGAAAATCAACTATGAAAGAATCTATGTTTTTTAGGTCATTCATAGGAGTTGCTACAATTCCATCACTATGACGATGAAGAATACAACTGGTCTGCTGCAGAAGCTTCGGAGTTTGATGAAAGCCAAACAGTACATCGGCTCCGATGCAATCCAGGCTTATATCATTCCATCTGGTGATGCACATCAGGTACTTTACCTTGCCTTCTCAACTCAACTAGGGGATGACACTACTGTAGTAACGATGCTATCATAACCCTCGATCCTACCAAATTGGAGTCGGCTACTACTCCACCCAACTCATACTCTGACCACCTCATGTGCATATATTTCTCAAGAACAAATGCCCTCCCTACTTGCAAATATTTTTTGAATTGAAGTAATTAGATTCTCATCTAAGTTCTAAAAAAAAAATCCTGTTTAATTAGAAAGTTCCTCAGAAATTGTTATAAATATATATGCAAATTTTTAATGAATTTTTACTACCCAAGCAGAGTCTTTCTAAAACAGCTTAAATTGGGGAATATTTGTTTTGTAAACATTATATACATGTTTTTCTATCATCTGTTTTCTGTCAAAACCTTACATTCTACTACATGCAAAATATTCGTGCACGAATTGGTCGGAGTACAATCTGGTTGGAGTACGAGTTGCATGTGCATGAGTTGGTTGGAGTATGAATTGGTTTGGATATATGAGTTGACCTAGTTCTATCCTCCCAACGTTGTAGAGGATCAATGGTATTGCTCCTAAACTAGGATAATACATACATTACTGGTTTTTGTTTAAGTAACATTAAATTTATTTTGTGGTTATCCTAACCCTCCGGTCAAACCCAGGTCTTTATATATGCCATTTCCTGGACTTTGTCTTTGATCCAATTGCAGACTGACATTTATTTCTCTGGAGTGATTGATTTGGGAATTCAATAAAAAAAAATTATAAAAATTACTTATCTTGTCTTTAGTTTTTGATAAAGGGACGGTCATTGTTTATTCGAAGAGTAAAATAATTCTGGGTGGTCACATTTTTGTTAAAATTTTGAGGGCAAAGTAGAAATCCTTGCAACTTTAAAACTTGCACTTAAGCAAACTCAGAACTTGCCCACTGCTGCGCAAGGTTAGAAGCTTGGCAAAGTTTGAACTTGACCAGGAAGTTCAAACCTTGTGCGTACAAGTGTTAAACTTGCCTGGGTTTTTACTTTCCACTCAACATTGTTTTAATTGATTGATGGGTTGTTATCGATGCTTTTTCAGAGTGAATACATAGCTTCTTGTGATTGTCGCCGAGCATTCATGTCTGGATTCACAGGATCCTTCGGTGAGTCAGGGATCAGAAATTTCTGATTTTTATCTGAACTCCGACTATTTTTATGTGTGCCTTGTGAAGAAAAATAGCTTTAAAGAAACCACATTCTTTGATCTACTTCTCTAATAGCTTTAAAGAAACCACATTCTTTGATCTACTTCTCTAATAGCTTTAAAGAAACCACATTCTTTGATCTACTTCTCTAGTGCTGATTTTCCCAAAAGCTCCTTGAAATGTTTAACTCCAGAGGTTATCAAAAGGTGGAGTTGCCATCATTCCAAGGAACCTCCTGAAATTCAGATCTTGGTTTCAGACCTTTTTGTCAGCAATGACTTTCACCCCTGGGTTGAATAAGATTACTTTAGAGACCAAAACAGGTTATCCCTCTACTTTACCCATTACCATAATGAGAGAAAGATGACAAGGAGTAATTTAAGGTCTCTTATGAAGGAGAGATGGGGATGTCATTCCTAAGAATCTACCCAAAGATTTCAAGAAATTTAATGTACATCATTGGTTTTTGGGGAATAATGAATTTATTCCAATCCTCTAGGTCTCCATGAACATACTGTAAAACCAACCTATGAAAAATTCATGAAATTAACGACCAGGTTGAATGAAAATAAATGATCTTTGCTTAAATTCATGTAAAATGTATTCCATCAATAAGGAAATTGAGTTCACTTGAGAGTAAACAGGTTTTAAGTGTAAAAACCAATCATTTTGAATGCCCTTCTCCAGTGCTTTCAGAAAGATTCACACACACAAAATTACGTCATCACTCACTATATTTGTGGGAGCTCTGTTTTGTTTAGCTGCTTGAATGCAATTACAAAGCAACACCACACAAATATCGCCAGAGTATTGTCATTTTGACCCATGCTGTCAATGGCAGAAGTGTAGCTAGTTTTTCAAAATGTTGCCTTTGGGGCCTAATTTTGTGATCGATAATGACAAAAAAATGATAACAAACACATTATAAACAAGTTTAAATAGCATTCCTGGGAACAATTCTTTTGCTCAAGTAGCTGTTTCAGTGGTCTTGTTTTGCTGAAACAAAATAAGCAATGATAATTTAAAATAGTTCTGTGTTGAGAATCAGTACTGGTATAAACTAACTTGATAATCAATGAGCTTTCTGAATGGAAGTGGTCTTTGCTAATAATTACATGTACCAATTGTGAACTTTGTTTTTAAGAATAAGTTATTTATTGACAGGTACGGCAATAATCACAGAGGATGTTGCAGCTCTGTGGACTGATGGTCGGTATTTCTTACAGGCCGGACAGCAGATGGATTCTAACTGGACCCTTATGAAACACGGTACTCACATTTATCTATTAATTATTGATAATTCATGTTTGGCAGAGTTCTCCCTAGGGGCATTCTTGACCCAAACTTTGGAGGGTTTGGCCAAAGCATGCTGAATTGAAAGAAGATCCTCTGAATGTTTTCTACTCGAGTGTTTATCTTCATTTTAAAAGCCCTGTTGTGCAATTTGGGGCATTCTAATTATGATGTTTATCGTGATGATTTTTGTGATTTTTGTTATTGCGTATCGGCCCGATACTTTAGCTTGTGCTATATTATCCTCACTTTACAGGGTACAAATTTCTTAAATATTCAGAATTCTTACATGTTTAGTAGAATAAAGTTTTGTTACGCTAATTGTTTAAAAAATTCCTTTCTTTTGTTTTCAGGTTTGAAAGACACACCCACACAGGAGGACTGGCTTGTCAAGGTAAAAAAGGAACTCCGCTTTCGTTTGGAAAAATTTGAGTTATAAATGTTAGCTCTGTCTTTAATTTAAGAATTGTACTGGAATTTTTATTGAAAAGGATCATGCCAATGATTGTATTTTAAATTTGGTTGTAGAATCTTCCAGAGGGTGCACGTGTAGGGGTGGATCCTTTCTTATTGGCAAATGGTAAGATTGTGTTTGTATTCCAACTTGGGTTTGATTTTTAGTTGGGATAAGAAGACATTATTCAAATGCTAATTGGTTAAACCATATGTGTGTTGATGTCTAAGTTGATGTCTAAGTTGAAATTTTGTCCAAGGTGCCGTCTTGGGGTTAGGCTTCATCAGTTATTTATAAAAAGTGGACATTCCTGTATGTCTTCAATTGGGCAGACAGAGCCTAAGCCAGAGCCCAAGCCAAAGCCAGGTTCTCAAAAAGGTCCTTAGTCTCATATTCTGTGTAGAGACGCTTTACCATAATCACTTCTCTCCACCTGGAAATATTAGCAATTTATTTGAGGGTACTTGAAGAACCTAGGCATGAAGAGTTATCATTAAAGATGGCCGCCAAAGACAGCAACAAAATGAGCAGAAAATATTTCTGCTAATGTGCAGTTTATCTTGCTGAAACAATATATTTTCTGAGCAAATCAAGCAATGAACTGGTTACAAATAATATACATGTACTTATATACTAATTTGTCATCTGTTTCTGTTGTAAGCTTCTACAGTGTATTCGCTTAACAGGTTTGTTTACTCAGCATAAAGGTGAAATTGTCTTCTGTAAGTCATTAACTGGAAATTTCCTCATTCCAGATCTTTGGAAGAAGTTCTCAACTACTTTGAGTGTTGCCGGACTCTCATTGGTGCCAACAGTGGTCAATCTGGTAGACTTAGTCTGGGGGGATGATCGACCATGTCCACCCACTGATCAAGTCATGGTTCTAGACACCAAGTATGCAGGTAACAGCTTGAGTATCACTTGGGTATCATCTCATTTCATAAAATTGCCTTAACAATTAAATGAAGCTGACAGTAAATAAAAAATGAGACCTTCCTTTTCTTTACAATGTTAGCCCCAGACACTATCCAGGGAGAATGACTGACATCCCTTTAATTGGTCTGAATGTATTTTATCTTAATCCCGTACAATTTGTAATACATTATTTTCAATTCCCTACAGTTTTTTACACATTTTGCACCAAAAACACTACACCAGCACACAAGGGGTGTTGGCCATACTGTGGTTGTGGTTTTGTGATCATCAAGACTGGGCAATAAGTTCTATTTTTTAATCCCGGAAAGTGTGTTGACATCTGCTCCTTTCACACATTGGCCCAAAATACCCACAGAAAATAGAGAGTTTTTACTACCCTGCACCATAGTTCCCATACCATCAGTAGAAGTGGTTAAATGGAAGTCACAATTTCCATTTAACTGTTCCAGAAAATAAATGTAGATACACAACCCTAGTAGTATTAGATTGTTTAAATACTCAATACACAATGGTACATCAAAGTCAATTATTGATCAAAGTGTTCTTGTTATACTTTTGTCATCTTACTTCATTAGGTTGATTCTTATTTCTGATTTCCAGGTATGTCTTGGACAGAGAAGGTACTTAAGATGAGAGATGTGATGACCTCAAAGAATGCTCAGTACCTCGTCTTGACAGCCCTTGATGAAATCGCTTGTAAGTTTTCTTGGACCACACTGGTAAAATATTAATGTGATGCGACATTAGTTTATTCTAACCCTGTGCTGTTTGTAGGTTAATGTCATCTGTTGATTTGTAGCGTAATATTTTCCTCATGTTTTGTTTTCTCTAACCCTCCTACTATTGGTTTTATTTCCCAGTGAGTTGACCAACCATTTATATCCATTCGTCTGCACGGTTGTGTAGGGTGGCACAACTGTGTACAGACATACATTAAACACATGATATCATATTGCATGCTGGCATAGTTTATCTATCATTCAAAACAACAGTGGATGGATATTGAATGGTCAGACAGTAGGAAGGTTAACTGTGTACCGTGTAGATGCACATGATACCATATTGCAGACTGGCCTAGTTTATCATTCAAGATCTTAGTAGATGATATTGAATGGTCACATTGAGGGTTAAATAACAAAACTAAATAAAACCTTTCTGACCATTTTACATAACTGGGTATGTTTGCCTCTGCAGGGCTGTTCAACTTGAGGGGTTCAGATATTGAATACAATCCAGTGTTCTTTGCATATGCAGTTGTTAGCATGGAGAGTGTACAGTAAGTAATAATAAAGAACATATTGCTGTTGTATTTTTAATCCTAGAAGTGTCTCTGGCTGATTAAATGAGCCCAATTTTAGGACTGTATATTGGTAGGGCCGATTTAACTGTTACTATTTATAATGCATTTATATTGGTTACAAATTCACCACGCAACCTTTAAATGACCTTTGTGAAAGTTCAAGTTGTGCCCCAAATTAAGTTTGCCTTGTTACCAGTCATTATTTCTTCCAGAATGATTTTTAGATTTTTGCAATTTCTTAAATAAAGTAGTAATTTACAGCATGGTATTACACATATATAAGGCTGTATCCGAATTGGCGGCTACAGCTATGGATACAACTGTTGCTATGGATACAACTGTTGCTATGGATACAACTGTTGCTATGGATGTTGTTCATATTATACTTCAATGCATGAATGTGCTGTGATCCAGCCGTAGATGAAGCCATTATTTAGACCTGGTCTAATACACTGCTACAGTTTAATGCACTGCTACAGTTTAATGCACAATAGTAATTACTGACTTAGTTTTAGTGATTATTTAATGGCTTTTTGTTTTTACTATTTCCAGTCTTTTTATAGACGATCAGAAGTTAACTGAAGAAGCTAGAACCCACCTGATTCAGAACGGCATGAAAGTTGACATCCATGAGTATGAGGCCATTCAACAGTTTCTAGCGGATCTCTATCCAGATGGGAGTAACACTGGAAAGACATGGGTAAGTTAAGCTCTTCTTTTTTCCAGAGGAGTGTGCTTGAAAGACTGAACAAGAAACTTGTAGTTTCTTGTTGTTTGTTTTAATTATAATAATAGCAATATGCATTTATTAGGCACTTTTAATCATTATTGAAGCGTCTTACACTATTACTACCCCTGTTCATTGGGCCTGAAGCATTCCTGAAACCATCTCAACTCCTGAGGAGTATGCAGCACCGGCAGCCTAATTGTTGCACAGGTTGCTCATCATTCACATCAACAATCTCTACCCTAGCAGGTTCCCAGTTACTTCTGATTGATCAGAAGCAACTATCTAAGAGTCTTGCACAAGAACACGAATGTCATGATTGTGATTCTGACTCTGATGACTCAGCTCTATTTAGAGTATTTCATTTCAACATAGAGATCTTGTATTTCTTATTTTCAGATTAGTTCAAAGTCCAGCTACGCTCTTGTCAGTTGCATTCCAAGGGTAAGTTCACTCAACTCTATTTTATTTTATTTTGGCAGACGGTAATTTAGGAATCACACAAAGTTGTTAATTATTTTCATTAAAACATTAGTTGGAAAGTAGACCGAAATAAAGGGAAAGTTAAGTTTTCCATGAGATGTGGTTTTTATTAACAAATTCTTAAAATACGTTTCATGAAATGTAGATTTTATTGCAAGTTTGGAATTTTCACTCAATAAAGTATTGGAAATAAAAAAGAATCTTCATGAATGAACTTGTGACAGACTGATGCACTCCAGTATGGTATAATATATTGAAGGGGACAGATCAACTCTAAAATGTTATGATTATAGCCGAAGAGTACGGTGCACTACAACTTTTGAATCAGTTTAATTAACCCTTACAGTTCCAAAATTCTTCTATATCCAATTGCCAAAGTGAAGGATTCAGGACTGCGGGCAGTAGGCCCAAATAACAATTGCTTTATCATTGGGTCAGGCATTCCAGTTTTATCCAAGTCCAAACAACTTGGTGTGGAGTGACATAGGAGAGGAGGATATGGGAGGATGTAAGCCAAACTGCCTAGTCTGTAAGGGTTACTGATTATCTCCTTAGTTCTTGAAAATGCACACCTGGTGAAAAAGTAGCCCAGCCATGATAGAGTTACATGAGTTATAATGAACAATGCATTTATAATCGCGATTGTTCCTACTTAAGGATTGGGTTTTGTCATTTCTTGATTTTTTTTTTTCTGTAGCGGAAATGCATTCTACAAGGAACCCCAGCGATGATGAGTAAAGCTGTCAAGAATAATACAGAGATTAAAGGGATGAAGAATGCTCATGTAAGATTAAAGGATTTGCATTCCATTGTTTAAGGCAGTCAGATTAAGGGATGAATAATGCTCATGTAAGATTAAAGGATTTGCATTCCATTGTTTAAGGCAGTCAGATTAAGGGATGAATAATGCTCATGTAAGATTAAAGGATTTGCATTCCATTGTTTAAGGCAGTCAGATTAAGGGATGAATAATGCTCATGTAAGATTAAAGGATTTGCATTCCATTGTTTAAGGCAGTCAGATTAAGGGATGAATAATGCTCATGTAAGATTAAAGGATTTGCATTCCATTGATGCTCATGTAAGATTAAAGGATTTGCATTCCATTGTTTAAGGCAGTCAGATTAAGGGATGAATAATGCTCATGTAAGATTAAAGGATTTGCATTCCATTGTTTAAGGCAGTCAGATTAAGGGATGAATAATGCTCATGTAAGATTAAAGGATTTGCATTCCATTGTTTAAGGCAGTCAGATTAAGGGATGAATAATGCTCATGTAAGATTAAAGGATTTGCATTCCATTGTTTAAGGCAGTCAGATTAAGGGATGAATAATGCTCATGTAAGATTAAAGGATTTGCATTCCATTGTTTAAGGCAGTCAGATTAAGGGATGAATAATGCTCATGTAAGATTAAAGGATTTATATCCCATTGGTTAAAGCACTCGGACATCATTGGTACTTGTCAAAGACCAGTGTATGCACTTTATGTGACAACATATACATGAAATAACAAACCTGATAGTTAAGCTTAATCGGTCTCCAGAGTCACAAGAAAATAGTGGGAAAAAAACCTTATAAGTTTTCACTGTTTTCAAACATCGAGTGTTGGACACAGGAGGTTAAAATTAATTGTTTTACTAATTTCTCAAAAATTATAGCCTTTCAGTCCAGAATATTTTGAGGGAAGTTTTTTACAGTGATTATTTTTCTACCATATAAGTAATGTGCAAATCTGTGAACATTTATAATTTCAATCTAACCATTGTTGAGCCACCCTTGAGAGTCTTTATTTATAGAATCGTTTATTGGATGTTTAATCTAAAGGCATGTGATTTTTGAAGATTAAATAAAAATTGTATTTCTTGGTTTTTGCAGACATTTTCAGGGTCATTAATTGTAAAATCTTTGACATCAGATTATGAGATAATAAATTGATGATCTTTCTCATTTCATCTTGTCTGTAGATACGAGATGCTGTTGCACTTTGTGAATATTTCAACTGGTTGGAAAAAGAGGTTGGTTTTAATGATTCAAAAGTATTTGAAAATGTTTAAATAATTGTAAATATTATTTTTTTAACCAATAATTGAGAGAACTTATCAGTGGTAGTTTGATAATATTGGATTACAAAATAAATAGAATGATTTTATCAATCAATCCATTATTTCTTGTTGTGTTATTTGTTTTCAGGTTCCAAAGGGTCAGCTGACTGAAATATCAGCCTCAGACAAACTTGAGCAGCTTCGAAGGTAGACATTTCTTGGAAAACTTAAATGGTATCAAAAACTACATTAAAAAAATAGCGGTCTGACGTTCGGAACCTAGCAGAATCTTTCTCGAAGGCTAAAAAATAAAATCGAATGAGAAAACCTATTTAATTCAGAAAAAGATAACACTTTTGAATTTTTCTTGAAAGTAAAACTCACATTCTATAAGCAAATAGCTTTTCAGCTGATCAGCTAGTTGTTTTAGATTGCCTTTTTTGAATACAATGATTTCTTCTCTTTTTTGTTTGCACTTAAAAAAGATGCGTGTGTTACTAGACCTGCTTTACCATTTGATAAATTTCTTGCTGGTATAATTTGATTTTCTTCTTTTTCCACAGAGAGCAGGAGGATTATGTCAGCCTCAGCTTTGCCACTATTTCTAGTGTAGGATCAAACGGTGCTATCATTCATTATAAAGCAACACCAGAGACAGATACACCCCTCAACACTCATGGCATCTATCTATGTGATTCAGGTGGACAATACAGGTACCTAGTTATTTCTCACATTTTTTAGTGTGATTATTATTTAAAAGATGTTAAATCTGCATTGGAGATAAAGAAAATGATTTGGTTTTACCCATACACTGATGTGTGTAAAACACTATATACTCAGTACTTTCCACAGTCCTGTGAAGAAAACAAAATCCACAGGCATAAAGCTTGGGTTGGATTCGAACCAAAGACCTTTGCCATTCCAGAGCAGATGTCTTTCCACAGACCACTGAGCTTGCCCGACAGCTAGAGGCAGCTCGAATCCGGGTACCACAACAATTTAATAAATTGTATTCTTGTGTTATTATATTTCTTGTTTGTGTGTGTGTGTTTTAACGCTACATACGAAGTGTGGACCTGAGAACAAAAGAGGTCCACATAATGTAGGGACTTGAAACACTATGTGGACTTACACACTTCCACATAATTTTCCTTAAGTGTATAGAGCAAAGGAATGTTCACACAGTGACTGCAGCACAGAGCTATTTGTTTGTGTGGGTAGGTATCCACATTCAAACCGTGGACCTAAAACAAAAGGGACAATAGGTCCACGGTTGCTATCACAAAGGAAAGCATTGTGGTCCATGGTTGCTATCACAAAGAGTTGAACAAAGGAGGGTCCACGATTGCCTGTATTTACACACGTGTGTGTGTGTGGGGGTGGGAGTTGTGGGTGGAAGGGTTCAGTTAGTTTGTTTGCTTGCCTGCGTGCTATCTTACTTGTGTAATTATTCACTGTTGATTTGTTAATTTGTTGTCACTTTGTTTGTTTGTTTATTTTTGAGGGGTGTTTTTTGTTTGTTACCTTCAGTTTTGCTGGTTTTGTTGAAGATTTTTTTATTTGTTTATTTTATTTTTTTGTTGGGGGTGGTTCTATTGATTGAGTGTACAATACCATCATACGTTATGACATAATTTTACTTACTTGTAACATATGCACTTCTTTTCATTTTCTTTCCTTTAAACATAGATGTGTCATATTTCATAAAGATTGTTTTGTTTTTGTTTGTTCATGTTTTTAGAGATGGAACAACAGACGTTACCAGGACAATGCACTTTGGAACTCCATCAGCGTATCAAAAGGTATGGAACCTGTGTATTTCACATCACAGACTCCAATGGGGCTTGTCATGGCTTAGTGGCCAAGCATGCGTGACTCAAGCTCTGGTGTTTCTAATCAGCAGAGTATAGGTTCGAGTCCCAGTCTTGACACGTGTGTCCTTTAAAGCAGGACACTTAACCATTATTGCTTTGTCCTTTTGATGGGACCTAAAGCTGTAGGTCCAGTGTGTTGTGTAATGCATGTAAAATTACCCAGTTCACTTACTGTTAAGAGAAGGGGTTTACCCTGGTGTTTTCTGGTATGATTGGCTGCAAATTGCTCCACAGCATCTTGTAAATCAATACATGATGCTATGTAAATAAATGGGTCTTATAATTCAAACACAGCTCCACATACCTTGTAGACAAAACAAAGAGAGCTTTGAGACACCCTCAGGTGTGATAAAGTGCTATAGAAGAACTGCGTACTAAATAGCGCCCTCATTGAGTTCAAAGGAAGACTTCTCATTGGCTGAGAGTTGTGTTAGGCACAAACACTCTTGCATCTTTTTACCTCAGCGATGGCGGCCTATGCAAGGGTTCTATCAATTAGTAATCCATTTGAATTGTTGGTAAAATTTTGAAAGAATAATTGTAAAACTTTTCTTGAATATTTATAGCCATGTATGTTGTATTTTCAATTGTGGTTTTTCTGTTGTTGTTGAAGTGATGAAATATTTTTCATTATCAGGAATGTTTTACCCGAGTGCTAAAAGGGGTCATCTCTCTGGCGACTTCCGTTTTCCCGAATGGAACCACAGGTATTGAACAATATCAAATTAACATGACAACACCAATGATTCATAAAAAATCATATTGTCGTGTCAGTGTAACAAGAACTCATCTTGTTGCAAACTTATTTTTCAAAAGTGCAACAAGATCATGATTTGAGCACAGAACCAATGAGTGAGATATGTCATTGTTGTGTGGAGCAAATTGTGTGTTTACAAGTGTGCCAGAAACGATCTTTTGGCCAAATTGAGTTGAAACTTGTTTGCAAATATGATTCTTCATAGTGTATCAAGGCTGTATTTTTTTTAACAACTTCTGGATTTAAGCACAAAAGCAATGGATTGAGATGCATCTTTGTTGTGTGGAGCAGGACATGTGTTATACAAGTATGCAAGTATACGACCTTGTGATCAAACTGAGTTACAATCTTGTTGCATTGATGCGATGATAATATAAGCATGTCAAACCAAACCCTTATCTGGCTAGGAAATAGTCCTGACCATGTTATCAATGGGATTCAAAACAACTAAAGAGTGGCTGTCATTTGGTAGTGGTATTTGACACAAAGTCGTTATCTAAAGGTACAGCCTGGCGTCAGTTCCAATGATGACTCCTAGTTTTCTATTCCCTTATGTAGGTGCTATGATGGATTCATTTGCCCGTAGAGCTCTCTGGGATGTTGGTCTTGACTACCTTCATGGGACAGGTCACGGGGTCGGTGCTTTTCTGAATGTCCATGAAGGTCCTCAGCAGATTAGCTCTCGAATCACGGCTCATGACGCTGCTCTGGAAGCCGGTATCTTCATGTCGGATGGTAAGCTCTTCTACTTGATTTAAAATTAGTACATATTTGTGGTAATGAAACCAAGGATGCCTCATCTATGAACTTAATCACTGTAGCTCACAAGCCTGAGGAAACCTGATATTGATTGTAAATGAGCTGTTTTCAAACTACTTATTATTGGGTTGCCTGAACATCTGACATCAGACTTTGAGGCGCTTGAATAATTCCAGATGCTGACATGATACTGAAAAAGAGAAATATTATTTCTGATGATGTGATTTAATTGTCGTATTTTTCAGAACCGGGATATTATGAAGATGGAGAGTTTGGCATCCGGATTGAAAATATAGTACTCATTAAACCAGTGGAAACAAAGGTGAGTTTATCGTCTGAGAAAAACAGACCCATTGTCTTCAGAATAAGGCTGTGTTTGAACGGGTGTGACTAGGGCTTGATTGTCATGTGAACATGTATTGAAGTGTGTGATGTCCTTAGCAAGTCACAGCCACAAATTAAATTTAGAGAATTCTGGCCATACCAACCTTACTGCTATGTATCCAGGCTAAGTCACTTTATCAAAGCCCAAATGGTTGGTGTTGAGTTATTCTGAAGAAACACTGATGGATCCAGTTGAGCAAATGGCTAACGAGGATTAGGTGAATAAACATTTGACCAAGTATAACGTCTGCTTTTAATGTTCTTTTTGATGATTCATTTATTTCAGTTCAACTTTAGGAAAGTTGGTTTTCTGACGTTTGAGACGGTGACTCTAGTTCCGATCCAGGCTAAGATGATTGATCCATCACTGCTCTCAGACACAGAGGTAAGTAGCTCACTTTCTTTCTCAAGAAGTTTAGATTCTTCTGCTCACAATTAATATTTATCAGTTGTTCTTTAATTGTCCTTCAAGCTATTAGGTCTTAACCAGGAGTGTGGAAATTATAGATCAACACATGATGATGTGTCAATCCACCCTTAACAGTAGCTAGAGCTGTAGCTGGGGCTGCAAAATTGTCTTTCTAAAAGTAACTGATGTCATAGTTTTTCCAAAAGCAAAACATCATCACATCACCTTTTTGTTCCACAATCTTTCCTGAACTCATTCTAAACTACATGTATTTCAAATTTCTGAAATTCATTTTAGGTTTCTTGGTTAAACAACTACCACTCCAAGTGCCGTGAGATTGTGGGGGCAGAGCTTAAGAAGCAGGGGAGGACTGAAGCTCTAGCATGGATGTATCGAGAGACAGAACCTCTTGGTTGAACTGGAAACCTTAAGTAAGTCAATTCTTTCATCAAACTGAAACCCACCATCTCATGGCCAACTGTTCTTGTCAGTCGTTCTTGTCAGTCTGAGGGGGATGTTAAACAGCTACTTGAGCGAACAATTGTTATTGGGAATGTCGTTTCAACTTGTTTATAATGTGTTTGTTTACTGGATCAATATTTTATTTGTGAAAAACTTCTGATATATCTCAGATTTGCTCAATCAATTTCCCATTGTTTACTTGCAAAGGATTAATAGTTTGTTGGAAACCAACGAACAGACATGTCTGTGTCTGTGATGTGTAACCTTGGGTCTGAAAAACATGGGTTTAGAACTTGAAACACCTGATAAAATACAGCAGATTGAAATGATATTTGGTTATTCCCAAAACCTAGGATTTACTTTTCCAAAGTGTGATAAGTTGATTATAAATTTTAGGATTGGAAAGAACGTTTTCTCCCAGGTTTATGTCCAGGTTTGTGAAAATTTGTGTGAAGGAATGTTTTTTTAATAATTGGGGTCATTCAAGACAATGAGTCTACACAAGTTTGATCCCTTTTTAATTCCAATTAATTTAAACATGAAATCCTTTTATACACCCAGTTCCTAGCTAAGATAAGTTTTATAGTAGAAACATTTAACCAAGTGCCTTTGCAGCTGATGAGATTGTAACAATCTCAACTAAATTAATAAGCATGTTCATTGTTGACAACGCAAAAAAATACATATCAAAAATGTGAAAGAATTTAGTTTAAGAAACAAACCTAGATTTAGATTTTGAAGAAATCAAATCTTTTCTAGTTTGGTTCTCGCATCTTGATAATAAATTTTTTCATTGCTTTTATAAGAGTCAACAATACCATCGACTCATTTTTGAAAAATGTAATACTTTAATTTGCTTTTAGCAGTAGTTTATAGTTTTGTAGTTTTTGGCAATAGTTTTGTAGGGATTGGCAGGAAAATGAGTTGGAAGGATTGAATCGTTAGAAAGATTTTAAATTAAGGACAAAATTGTAGGAATGGTAAGAGGTGGGAATGTAAGATGAAATGTTTACAATTTTTTAAAGTGAGATAGGGATGTACTTGTTTTGAAGTGCATGTATTTTTAAGAGATCTGTGGTGAAATCTGTGTACGACACAATATGTAAAAGTCATATCTGAAATCTTTCATATTTTTGTTGTAAGGATGGAATTCCATTTGTATGAAGTGATTATATCAAATCATGAAATGTCTAAAGATATTTTGTATTTGTGAAACTACATCTTAGTGTATCCATTTTAGGGACTATCAACAGTTTTACGATCATTCAAAGAGTTTGAAATTGGGGATTGGTTCAGAGGCTGTTCAGAACTTCAGTCCTATTAACAATGTTGAGGTTCCACAGTAGAATCATAGCAAGCACTCATTTTGATACTGTGTAGCGAAGGGGGTGATAGTACAAGCAATATGCTCATGCACATCGTTTTAGACCGTGCAAATCTGGCACATATTCATTCTTTTTAGGACCACTTTGGTCCCATGATCATTGCTCTAAGGGGTGAAGGAAATGAACACAAGGACTTGGACAGCTTCTAATGTTGGAATATGTGTGAGACTTACACATGCTATTGATATCAAGTAATAAACCACAAGGGAAACTGACTGGGTAAAAGAAAATTGACTGAACGGGATTTGAATCTGCGACCTCTGGATTGACGTGCTGGCGCTCTACCCCCTGAGCCATCTAGCCCTAATGTTGGTGGATTTTGTCAATATCTTTGTTGGGCCAGTCAGAAGCTATTGACATGCACATTTTTGTACATGTACTCTCTGTACATCCTTAATATTGTTGAAAACTCTGGATGACCCTTTAGTACTAAGTCATAGTCAATCTTGAAAAGTCAAAATAATTACTTCAGAATGCTTTACACAGTACACCATTAAATATAGGTCTCTTTCACTACTCGAAGCCAACTGTTAGCATTTAATAAAGTGCACATTTCAATAACTTAATCCAAAATGGTAAAATGGAATACTGATTGTCATGAGCAATACTGTGCCTTTCCTACCAGTGCCAAATTTCACAGCGCTGTTTTAACACAGAATTCTGCGCTTACAGTGTTCTATGAGTCGTAATCTCAGAATTCCCCAAGAAGCAGCGCCATGAGTTAGGCCCTGTATTCGCTCTTTGCATGGATCTGCCATGTGCGTGTAGAGCCTTGACTTCATGCTTAATTTCTATTGAATTTATGTATCTGTTTGAATGAAAGTGTCATTACATTACAGTGACACTACAGAGGTATATAATGCTTCTATTCACTGCTGTCCCAAATTCAAGGCTCTACTCGCAAATGGCTGACCCTGCAAGGGCAAATAGTTTATGTTATACATGCCTAGTTTCAGCCTCTTGCAATCATGTGATGTTACTTTTTATAGACAGTCAGGTTCCATGATTAACAAAGGAAACTAAAGCTACATATTTACAATTAAGTTAACGTGTATTTTATTTCACAATGAAACAATTGTTGATGTAATTAACATAATTTACGTAATGTTTCTTGAGGTATTTCAATTGTAAACATTAATTACTTGATATGCAAAATGAAAGTTTTTTACATTAAAAGGTGTGATTTTAAAAAAATAGTTAAAATTTTATCTTTTCATTAACAATAATGTAAGCATATTCTAAGGCATAAGGTTAGATTAGGGTTTGGGTAAAGGATAGGGATAGTTATGTAGTAAGGTTTGCAGGCAATAGGTTAGGGTAAGGGTTTGGGTAAAGGATAGGTTTATAGTTAAGGTTTGCAGGCAATGTGTTAGGGTAAGGGTTTGGGTAAAGGATAGGTTTATAGTAAGGTTTGCAGGCAATAGGTTAGGGTAAGGGTTTGGGTAAAGGATAGGTTTATAGTAAGGTTTATAGGCAATGTGTTAGGGTAAGGGTTTGGGTAAAGGATAGGTTTATAGTAAGGTTTGCAGGCAATGGGTTAGGGTAAGGGTTTGAGTAAAGGACAGGTTTGCAGGCAATGTGTTAGGGTAAGGGTTTGGGTAAAGGATAGGTTTATAGTAAGGTTTGCAGGCAATGGGTTAGGGTAAGGGTTTGAGTAAAGGACAGGTTTGCAGGCAATGTGTTAGGGTAAGGGTTTGGGTAAAGGATAGGTTTATAGTAAGGTTTATAGGCAATGTGTTAGGGTAAGGGTTTGGGTAAAGGATAGGTTTATAGTAAGGTTTATAGGCAATGTGTTAGGGTAAGGGTTTGAGTAAAGGATAGGTTTATAGTAAGGTTTGCAGGCAATAGGTTAGGGTAAGGGTTTGGGTAAAGGATAGGTTTATAGTAAGGTTTGTAGGCAATGTGTTAGGGTAAGGGTTTGGGTAAAGGATAGGTTTATAGTAAGGTTTGCAGGCAATGGGTTAGGGTAAGGGTTTGGGTAAAGGATAGGTTTATAGTAAGGTTTGCAGGCAATAGGTTAGGGTAAGGGTTTGGGTAAAGGATAGGTTTATAGTAAGGTTTATAGGCAATGTGTTAGGGTAAGGGTTTGAGTAAAGGATAGGTTTATAGGCAATGTGTTAGGGTAAGGGTTTGGGTAAAGGATAGGTTTATAGTAAGGTTTGCAGGCAATAGGTTAGGGTAAGGGTTTGGGTAAAGGATAGGTTTATAGTAAGGTTTATAGGCAATGTGTTAGGGTAAGGGTTTGGGTAAAGGATAGGTTTATAGTAAGGTTTGCAGGCAATGGGTTAGGGTAAGGGTTTGAGTAAAGGACAGGTTTGCAGGCAATGTGTTAGGGTAAGGGTTTGGGTAAAGGATAGGTTTATAGTAAGGTTTATAGGCAATGTGTTAGGGTAAGGGTTTGAGTAAAGGATAGGTTTATAGTAAGGTTTGCAAGCAATGGGTTAGGGTAAGGGTTTGGGTAAAGGATAGGTTTATAGTAAGGTTTGCAAGCAATGGGTTAGGGTAAGGGTTTGAGTAAATGATAGGTTTATAGTTAAGGTTTGTAGGCAATGTGTTAGGGTAAGGGTTTGAGTAAAGGATAGGTTTGCAGGCAATGTGTTAGGGTAAGGGTTTGGGTAAAGGATAGGTTTATAGTAAGGTTTGCAAGCAATGGGTTAGGGTAAGGGTTTGAGTAAATGATAGGTTTATAGTTAAGGTTTGTAGGCAATGTGTTAGGGTAAGGGTTTGAGTAAAGGATAGGTTTGCAGGCAATGTGTTAGGGTAAGGGTTTGGGTAAAGGATAGGTTTATAGTAAGGTTTGTAGGCAATGTGTTAGGGTAAGGGTTTGAGTAAAGGATAGGTTTATAGGCAATGTGTTAGGGTAAGGGTTTGAGTAAAGGATAGGTTTATAGGCAATGTGTTAGGGTAAGGGTTTGGGTAAAGGATAGGTTTATAGTAAGGTTTATAGGCAATGTGTTAGGGTAAGGGTTTGAGTAAAGGATAGGTTTATAGGCAATGTGTTAGGGTAAGGGTTTGAGTAAAGGATAGGTTTATAGTTAAGGTTTGCAGGCAATGTGTTAGGGTAAGGGTTTGAGTAAAGGATAGGTTTATAGTAAGGTTTGCAGGCAATAGGTTAGGGTAAGGGTTTGAGTAAAGGATAGGTTTATAGTAAGGTTTGCAAGCAATGGGTTAGGGTAAGGGTTTGGGTAAAGGATAGGTTTATAGTAAGGTTTGCAAGCAATGGGTTAGGGTAAGGGTTTGAGTAAATGATAGGTTTATAGTTAAGGTTTGTAGGCAATGTGTTAGGGTAAGGGTTTGAGTAAAGGATAGGTTTGCAGGCAATGTGTTAGGGTAAGGGTTTGGGTAAAGGATAGGTTTATAGTAAGGTTTGCAAGCAATGGGTTAGGGTAAGGGTTTGAGTAAATGATAGGTTTATAGTTAAGGTTTGTAGGCAATGTGTTAGGGTAAGGGTTTGAGTAAAGGATAGGTTTATAGGCAATGTGTTAGGGTAAGGGTTTGAGTAAAGGATAGGTTTATAGGCAATGTGTTAGGGTAAGGGTTTGAGTAAAGGATAGGTTTATAGTTAAGGTTTGTAGGCAATGTGTTAGGGTAAGGGTTTGAGTAAAGGATAGGTTTATAGGCAATGTGTTAGGGTAAGGGTTTGAGTAAAGGATAGGTTTATAGTTAAGGTTTGTAGGCAATGTGTTAGGGTAAGGGTTTGAGTAAAGGATAGGTTTATAGTAAGGTTTGCAGGCAATGTGTTAGGGTAAGGGTTTGAGTAAAGGACAGGTTTATAGTAAGGTTTATAGGCAATGTGTTAGGGTAAGGGTTTGAGTAAAGGATAGGTTTATAGTAAGGTTTATAGGCAATGTGTTAGGGTAAGGGTTTGGGTAAAGGATAGGTTTATAGGCAATGTGTTAGGGTAAGGGTTTGAGTAAAGGATAGGTTTATAGTTAAGGTTTATAGGCAATGTGTTAGGGTAAGGGTTTGAGTAAAGGATAGGTTTATAGTAAGGTTTGCAGGCAATGTGTTAGGGTAAGGGTTTGAGTAAAGGATAGGTTTATAGTAAGGTTTATAGGCAATGTGTTAGGGTAAGGGTTTGAGTAAAGGATAGGTTTATAGTAAGGTTTATAGGCAATGTGTTAGGGTAAGGGTTTGAGTAAAGGATAGGTTTATAGTAAGGTTTGCAGGCAATGTGTTAGGGTAAGGGTTTGAGTAAAGGATAGGTTTATAGGCAATGTGTTAGGGTAAGGGTTTGAGTAAAGGATAGGTTTATAGTTAAGGTTTGCAGGCAATGTGTTAGGGTAAGGGTTTGAGTAAAGGATAGGTTTATAGGCAATGTGTTAGGGTAAGGGTTTGAGTAAAGGATAGGTTTATAGTAAGGTTTATAGGCAATGTGTTAGGGTAAGGGTTTGAGTAAAGGATAGGTTTATAGTTAAGGTGTGCAGGCAATGTGTTAGGGTAAGGGTTTGAGTAAAGGATAGGTTTATAGGCAATGTGTTAGGGTAAGGGTTTGAGTAAAGGATAGGTTTATAGTAAGGTTTATAGGCAATGTGTTAGGGTAAGGGTTTGAGTAAAGGATAGGTTTATAGTAAGGTTTGCAGGCAATGTGTTAGGGTAAGGGTTTGAGTAAAGGATAGGTTTATAGGCAATGTGTTAGGGTAAGGGTTTGAGTAAAGGATAGGTTTATAGTTAAGGTTTGCAGGCAATGTGTTAGGGTAAGGGTTTGAGTAAAGGATAGGTTTATAGGCAATGTGTTAGGGTAAGGGTTTGAGTAAAGGATAGGTTTATAGTAAGGTTTATAGGCAATGTGTTAGGGTAAGGGTTTGAGTAAAGGATAGGTTTATAGGCAATGTGTTAGGGTAAGGGTTTGAGTAAAGGATAGGTTTATAGTAAGGTTTATAGGCAATGTGTTAGGGTAAGGGTTTGAGTAAAGGATAGGTTTATAGTTAAGGTTTGTAGGCAATGTGTTAGGGTAAGGGTTTGAGTAAAGGATAGGTTTATAGTAAGGTTTGCAGGCAATGTGTTAGGGTAAGGGTTTGAGTAAAGGACAGGTTTATAGTAAGGTTTATAGGCAATGTGTTAGGGTAAGGGTTTGAGTAAAGGATAGGTTTATAGTAAGGTTTGCAGGCAATGTGTTAGGGTAAGGGTTTGAGTAAAGGACAGGTTTATAGTAAGGTTTATAGGCAATGTGTTAGGGTAAGGGTTTGAGTAAAGGACAGGTTTATAGTAAGGTTTATAGGCAATGTGTTAGGGTAAGGGTTTGAGTAAAGGATAGGTTTATAGTTAAGGTTTGCAGGCAATGTGTTAGGGTAAGGGTTTGAGTAAAGGATAGGTTTATAGGCAATGTGTTAGGGTAAGGGTTTGAGTAAAGGATAGGTTTATAGGCAATGTGTTAGGGTAAGGGTTTGGGTAAAGGATAGGTTTATAGGCAATGTGTTAGGGTAAGGGTTTGAGTAAAGGATAGGTTTATAGTAAGGTTTATAGGCAATGTGTTAGGGTAAGGGTTTGAGTAAAGGATAGGTTTATAGTAAGGTTTGCAGGCAATGTGTTAGGGTAAGGGTTTGAGTAAAGGATAGGTTTATAGGCAATGTGTTAGGGTAAGGGTTTGAGTAAAGGATAGGTTTATAGGCAATGTGTTAGGGTAAGGGTTTGAGTAAAGGATAGGTTTATAGTTAAGGTTTATAGGCAATGTGTTAGGGTAAGGGTTTGAGTAAAGGATAGGTTTATAGTAAGGTTTGTAGGCAATGTGTTAGGGTAAGGGTTTGAGTAAAGGATAGGTTTATAGTTAAGGTTTGCAGGCAATGTGTTAGGGTAAGGGTTTGGGTAAAGGATAGGTTTATAGTAAGGTTTATAGGCAATGTGTTAGGGTAAGGGTTTGAGTAAAGGATAGGTTTATAGTTAAGGTTTGCAGGCAATGTGTTAGGGTAAGGGTTTGAGTAAAGGATAGGTTTATAGTAAGGTTTGGGAGCAATGGGTTAGGGTAAGGTTTATGAGCAATGGGTTAGGGTTTTGTTAAGGGACAGGGGCATGGTTAGGGTTAGGAAAATATAAAAAAACAAACCTTTAAGTTTCCAATCCTGCATTGCTGCAGGCATTGGGAGATGGTGCTTGCTAAGTTCTAAGGATAAGTTCCTCCACATTAACTGCCTTGGAATTAATAGAATCCTCCCCACTCTCCTGTTGCCCTCTCATGTCCCCCTGTCAGACACTGATTAACACTTCTCTTGATACGAATAGATAAAATCACACTGAGCAACCAGCCAGAGTCACATCAAGCACAACATGGAATGGTTTATGGAGAGTTAGGAAAGCTCTGGGTGTGATAAAGAATACTTGTCAACTACAATAAGTACATAATAATCTAATTATATGCAATTTATTTACCACAAAAATACTGAAGTATTGGTATATAAAAAAAATACGATAGCAACCATGTAAAAAAGTATACAAATATGAAACGGAATTCTTCCATGCAGACGATAAACGTGCTGGATAAAAGATAGCATTATGAGAATCTCAATAGCTCCTCAACTGAAGCTTCATCTGAAGTTATATTTACAAAGCTTAGTGAGGACAGAATACATTTTAATGCCCCAAGAAAAACTAACAGTGTCTGATATTTTATTTTAACCATAATGCATTTGTTATCTTAGCCAGTTTGCTTCAGGTTTAAAAATCCTTTTCCAGTTAAACTGATTCTTTAAATGCGAAACTCAATTCACTTTAACTTATGAAAGTGACCATAGAGTAATAAAGTACTAAGTTACACCACAGTTTTCAAGATTATGCGATGCTGCCTATTTATAATACTTATGGCTTGCTGTATTAATGACATATTATTGAGATTACAGCTGATTTCAGTCCAGCTTTGAGCATACGACTCTGATCATACCATGTAGACAAATTAATGAGCATTTTGAGACGCTTTGGGTGTGATAAAGCGCTATGAGAACTGAGTATTATTCTTACTGATTCAAGTATAATATAATACCAAATATGGACCAGACCTTTTGTCTTACATCCTCACTATGGTTACGCTGATTGAAATGGGAGTAAAACAAGATGGATGCCCCCTGAGTGACAATCTAATAATCACTTATTGGGGTCATAGATTGGTTTTTGTCAATGTAATGCTGATTGGTAGGCAAAATTATAAAGAAAGATACAATAAAAGTCACCTGTTTTAGCTGAATACAGTGTCTACTTGCTGAGAAAAAAAGCAACAAACTGTCATGATATTTCCACAAGAGCATCAAGTCCATTCATGTTTAGCGAGGTTCCAACGGGTTCCAACTGCATCGCTAACTGCAGCATTCATGAACAGACATCAACCCTCAGAAATCTGAGAAACGATTTATGCATGAATTGTTTCTCAAATGTATTTGAATGAAAAAAATGTCCAAACCATATTACATCAAAGTGAATCCTTTTTCAAAATAGTTTATTCTATTAGCAGCTGCAGTTCTTCTCACCAAGTAAGTTTTTATAGTAATTCATTTTTGGAGTACTTAACAAGCTATGACCCTACCTTTAAATATTAAATATACAGTTGCTCCAATATACACTGAATATAAGCTGAATGCTCTCAAATGGTTGTTCAACTCACTGACATTTTTTTACTGACAGTCAAACGGTTACCAGCCTTCATGTGGTGAATCCATCCCAACACTACACATTAATTCTGATTACAATTACTCTATCCTTCAGAAACAGGCAGCTTTAGTGGCCAGCTGACCTCCTCCCAAAGAAATGAGTTGGTGTCTGTTTTACATACATGTACTACTTTGTTACTCACTTTTTGTGAAGAACACATTGACGTTGGATTTGAAATTGACTGGAAGCTTACACTGGATCGACTTGGCACCTAGTCTAGCTGCACCGATTGCAGACGACTGAAGTAAACTGACTAACGTCAAGTGTTTAACTTCTACATGTTTCTTGTGGCGTGGTTTCAATCCTTGTAGGAACCCTAAAAATTGAAGATACATAAATTCATTTCAGAATTCATACATATTGTATACATTTTTCCCAGTCTTCCTAATTTACACATTAATATAATGAGTATACATACAATAATCAATTAGATAAGCAGTAAGCAGGAGTGCCACTCTACCGCATCTTTACTTTAAGGTACATCAAAACCCAACCTCAAGCTGCCCATCTCGCTCCAACCTTCCGCGTTGGGTGAGAATCAACAGACTGCAGACTGGTGCTGGGCGCTTCAATGCCGACAAGTGCATGTAGAACCATGCTGAGAATCTAGCTTATGACTGTGGGTCAGAGCAACAGACAGCTGATATCATTTATGATTGCCCACTCCATTGCCCACCGAATGGCGCCCAGGCCCTGGAATAAAGTATTGCTGCAACGAGAGGGTGGCTGTTCAACACTCACCCTGTGTTCTGACCGTTGTGTTTTGGTTTCACTCGCTTCTTTTAGCTTTGAGTGATGAGTCTCAATACTATCAAGGGGCCAAACTATTTGCACTCTCAGCCTCAGAGTGATACTATTGGTTTATATGGAATATATTCAAGATGGCTCCACTTTGGTGCAGATTAGTACAGGTCTGGCATCCATCTTGTATATAGCAGATTATAAGTCAAACTCACCTTCTTTGAGAAGATCCCAGCTTTTCCATACAGAGCCAACACAAACAACTTTTAGGCCCTCGGGTCCATTAAGAAGTGTCTGCAAAAGATAGAAATATTAACTGATTGGCTTCTGACTGGCACCACCGAAAAAAGATATTGACAAAAGAGGGAGACTGCCAACTTAGGGCTAGATAGCTGAGTTGGTAGAGCCCCGGCGCGTTAATCCGTATGTCGCAGGTTCAAGTCCCGCTCTAGTCAATTTGTTTTGTTCAACCCCAAATTAATTAAAATTTAACCATGCAGTTTCCCTTGTGGTTTATTACTTGATGTTTTTTTCCTTCAGTGAACTTCTTGTTTGTGGGTTTGTGCTGTTTACAAGACTCCCTAGTTATTTATTATTAAGGTCATTCAAAATGTTGTTTTGTTGATGCTTTACCTGGTCTAATTTGGGTGCAACAGCGAGAATATGGCGTCCCAGTACCATGCCTGCCTCATAGAACAGCTCTATGCACAGAGGATCCTTGTCTTTTGCTGCACCTGACATAAAAACAAAATAAAGTAAAATAAAAACACCAGAAAACTTTGTGTAAAGAGACATTTTAGGTAACCACTACAAATCTATGGACTTGCATTTCCAGAAAGATGCAATCTAGCAAGCAACATGTTATTCAACTTGGTTCCCATTTTTCTTTATCACCTTTGAAAATCATCTGATCAACTGAGAAATTACATGAGAAATTTGTTTGTGACATTTGATTTGATGTTCTTCTACCTAAGTGTTGGGTCATGGATTGGTTGTTTTCAACGTAGTTCTGATTTTTAGGCCAAATTGTCAATAAAGATACAATAAAAGTCACCTGTGAAAGTGTCAGCTGAATACAGAGTCTACTTTACAGCAAAACACTGTCATGGTATTTTCATAAAGAACATCAAATCCATCCATGTTTAGTGAGGTGACAGTGGGTACCAACCACATGCAGCATCTGACAAAACATTCATGCATGTCACTAAACCTTAATTTCAGCTTATTTACCTTGAGCTATAACTACACAGAATCCAGCAATCTTTGTCTTGTCAAAATTGGTGTAAAAGTGATCCAAGAGTCCAAAACTCTCCGATACCTGAGGAGAAAAAAAAAGTATTCTAAATGATCTGAAGGCGCTGGTTGTTTTTATTGCTAAATGCAAGTCTGATGTTGCATTATTTACTAAATTATTTATTTGGCTAATATAGACCATGTGACCTGTGACATCACATGTATACCGTCATCTTCGGAATATAGGCCGCCCGCGGTATAAGCCGCTATGCCAAGAATTTGTCAAAACAAGATTTATGCGTCAGTGTATAAGCCGCCCGGCATATAAGCCGCAGTAATGACCGCACACACAGGGGGGGGGGGGGGGGGGCGTGCGTGTTTGGCGGTCCTTTGTGGTGACTAGCGGACGGCACAACAGTCACTGTACATCGCCACAAAGTGCGTCTTGCGTTGCATTAAAGTAAAAATGTACTGAAGTAACATGTATCGATCGTTATTGAAATAATTTATGAGAATGGTCTGCAGTTAAGTGGGTCCATTTTCTTTTCGTAAATTTTGAATGGTGATATATTTTGGCGTAAATATTGCCGAGATCTCGATATTCGTGAAGTTTTTTCGAACGCGGAAAAACGGTTTTACCCCGCAGGGAGGAAGTGAGCAATTATAAACAAACAAAACTTGACTGTTTGATAAACTGCTGAGGCAAAATCACTGAATTTAATATTCATATTCCATGACAACAGAACGTCTTTACATTTTTATGCGCCTTTTTTCACTAGTTCCGACTCAATTAATTAATGGTTTCTACCTCCACGATTGAAGGAACGTTGCGCGCGATCTCTGAAAGCTAGTGCCTCGCTTTTTATTCTTATACACGTGCACGTGACGTTTCATAGTCTTGGTTCGTGACTACACAAATGGAGCGTCTTGGTCGTGGTGTGTGGTAGCGGTTACAGGAGAGCAGTTAGGTTTTCGTGACTACACGACTGGTGCGTGTTGGAACCGAGACTAGACGTTTCCCGAACACATGGTGATTTCTCACTAAGGGAATTTCCCTTGCACCCTCGCTCCCACGGCTATATGCCGTTTCTTCATCCCCCGATAATAAAGTATAGCAAAGAGCAAGCACATCCGCGGGGTCAAGGTGATGAATAATATGGGATGGCAGTGGGATGGTAAGCGGCCTGTGGGAAGTACGTTCGTGCTCTGAAAATTATGAAGAAAGACAACCATGGCTAGAACAACTTAACTACTGAATGGCTAACGCTAGTTAGAACGGAGATTTGTAACCATTTATGGAAAACGTTACAACAACGTTAATAAACAACACTGCATGGTGATACCACACTGGTCACCTGCTTCTTCACGGCATTAAGTACGGTACACGCAAGCGATCACCAGCGAAAGTCGAAGCAAGCATGGTGGACACAAGTTTGACGACTCCTCGCAGCTCAAAAGATAAGCTGGGATTTTCAACATTTCGTAAAAACTATCACTATATCACACAGGCCATGTTTTGGTGGGATTTTTTTCGTTTTAGAAAATTGTTTCGTTGCAGAAATATTTTACAAACGATCTTTTTAAAAACAAGTTTTATTGCTCGGTGTATAAGCCGCCCGGGATATAAGCCGCCGAAATGTTTAAAAGGGCCAAAATCAATGTATAAGCCGCGGCCAATATTCCGAAGATTACGGTACAAAAGAGCCACAGAACCTGGACTTCCTCCAGGCACAATTTGTTTTGTTTAATTGATGTAAAAGGACCCAGTACATGTATTGGGTTCATCCCGGAGTTTTGCTGGTATGGTTGGCTGCAAATTGCACCACAACACCTTGTGAACCAATACATGGTGCTTTGTAAATATATGGATTTCATATTTCAAACAGCTCCGCATACCTTTGACTAAAAATAATGAGCACTTTGAGGCGCCCTCTGGTGTGATAAAGCACTATATAGACCCATTGCACAACGCGGAACGCTTGTTCTAACATGATGCGTGCCCTTCGCATCATGTTCGAACGTGCGTTCCGCATTGTGCAATGGGTCTACATAAGAACTGCTTGTCATTACCCGAAGGCAAATTATCATCTAATAACATCATAACATTAAACAGACAAAGCAGAATATTTGATCTATTAATCAAACCACCAAAATATGACTCACCCCAAAGAAGTCATGCATGGCTTTTTTTATGTATGTGATGTCATGGGAAGGTTCAATCATGTTGTCTTCGGTGTCAAGAACAGTCTTAACAGCTTTCAAGGAGATCCAGTAAGCTAAGCAAGAAGAAACACAAGAATTATTCTGCATTCTCATTTAAATTTGCTCTTCATTTCAAGATAGATCATATAGGTCCAGGTGCCAAGTCAACAAAGAAATTAGACTGGAGTCGGAAGTTCCATCTGTCTGGATTGCCATTCCTCACTCCATGGTTATTATCATCTCCTTTAAAGTCTCATAGTGAGATGTAAGAGCTAAGAGAAGTCAAATGTCAACAGTTTGAAGGGTATCATTGTGGCTTAAACTCACCACAAACAATTCCACTCAAAGATTATTTATAATATGATATCAAAATTAAAGTCCCTAATAATGATAAATCAGTCTTGGAATACCAAGTACGGAATACCAAGTACAGAATACCAAGTACGGAATACCAAGTCTGGAAACCCTGTCATGAGTACCAAAGTCTTGAGTCTCAAGTCTTGAGTCTCGAGTCTAAAGTCTAGAGTCTCAAGTCTAGAGTCTCAAGTCTAGAGTCTCAAGTCTAGAGTCTCAAGTCTAGAGTCTCAAGTCTAGAGTCTCAAGTCTAGAGTCTCAAGTCTTATCTCAAGTCTAGAGTCTCAAGTCTAGAGTCTCAAGTCTAGAGTCTCAAGTCTTGAGTCTCAAGTCTTAGAGTCTCAAGTCTAGAGTCTCAAGTCTTGAGTCTCAAGTCTAGAGTCTCAAGTCTTGAGTCTCAAGTCTTGAGTCTCAAGTCTAGAGTCCCAAGTCTAGATTCCCAAGTTTTGAGTTTCAAGTCTTGAGTCTCAAATCTTGAGTCTCAAGTCTTGAGTCTCAAGTCTAGAGTCCTACATCTCAAGTCATTAGTCCTTCACTACTCACCACTGCCCTCATCTCCAATCTGATGACCCCATCCTCCACAGCCATGATTCTGTCCATCCGGATTTATAAGTTGACAGTTGGATCCTGTGCCGCTAATCAATACAATACCACCTAGGAGTAACGGAAGAACAATCTCATGAATCAATGCTGAGTAAAACAATCACAGATTGAGAGTATAAAAATACATCCATAAATACATCGTAATTGTCTCTCGTAAAGTTAGAGTCATAGATTGGTTTTTGTCAACTTAATGCTTATTTATATGCAAAACTATGAAGAAAGATACAATAAAAGTCATGTGTGAACGTTTCAGCTGAAGACAGTCTCTACTTACTGAGCAAAACAAAAAACAAAAACCTGTAACAGTGTTTTCACAAGAACATCGAGTCCATCCAAGTTTAGCATCATGAATTTTTTTTTCAGATTCAAATGTTTCAGGTTGAAAGATTATGCAAACCATATTTTTTCGAAGGGAATCCTTTCTCAAAATAGTTATCAACAGCTGCAGTGCCTCTCACTGAGTACGTTTTTGTAGTAATTAATTTGTGGAGTGTTTACCAATCTATGACCACCTTTAACATTTCAATACTCACCAGCCTCACAAGCTGTTGCTATGGCACCAAATGTGTCTGTGCACATGTGATATGCTTCACTGACGTTAGGAAACGTGCTTTTCATTCCTTCAATAACTCGCCGCTTTCCACCTGCCTGCTCCCCGCCACTAAGTGATAAGCCCTGTGAGGGAATAAGAAGGTACATACAAGGGAGATGGGATTACAATAATCCCGATTACAAAATCCTGCAGTCAGTTTGTTCAGGCCCAGTCCAGATTCAATTCCTTAAATTACTGATACAGACATTTTACTCATACAGACATTTTTCCAACTTCCGTTTTCTCAGCCCAAGCCAAAGAGACCATTGGTTTTAATACCATCTCTGAATCTAAACTTAAATTCCTGATGAATAATTAACAAGAGCCATTAGAGTTCCACCTTATTTTGATGATTATCCCAGCCAGGTACCAGCCACAAGTGGCACAGACCTGGTGGTAATAAAGCTGGTACAGACATTTGCTCAGTCCCAGTGCCTCATCCAAAGGCACTGGTTTGGGCTGATGGGCTGATGGGCTGAGTTGTATGCACATGCCTATTGGACCATTTCCTCTGTTGTGGCATGTAGTGGCCAATTGGTCTAGTTCACTGGATCCAAGCTCTGCAGAGTGTGGGTTCGAATCCCAGTAATGACACTTGTGCCCTTGAACTAGGCACTTAACCATAATTGCTTCGTAAAAAGTTTGGAAGGTAGTACATTCTGCTCTACCAGCCAGGCTCCTATTGTGGATGATACCCATGCCTACATCCTTACTGACTGTGAAGGGGGTAACCCTGTTTCAGCCCCAGGAGTAGGTGGCAACGTGTCCCTGATGACAGCTGATTTGGGTCGATAGCTCAAATCAGTCAAGTGTAGCACTCACCTTGAAGTGGCCAACCGTGGCCTTGTGATGTTTGGTGATCTCTCATAAACAAATATAAAAATTTAATTAAAAAAACCCTGGACCCCTCTTCTTGTGTATAAAAGATTCAAGTATCAATCAATGGATTGACTCCCTTCAGGGTCATGACTCCATCATAATTCAATCCTGACACATGACTGGCTTGGTTTTCAATCCTGACACATGACTGGCTTGGTTTTCAATCCTGACACATGACTGGCTTGGTTTTCAATCCTGACACATGACTGGCTTGGTTTTCAATCCTGACACATGACTGGCTTGGTTTTCTTACCAATGACTTGAGTGGTTTGTTTACATCAAGTCCAGCATTTCTCTTGGACTCTACAGCCATATTATTGATGCGGACAAGACATTCCTCCACTCCTATTAACTGTAGTGAAAATAAATCACAGAAAGAAAGAAAGTATGAAAGCCTGATAGTGCCATCACTACTTTGTTTTTGAGGGCAGGTATTTTAATATCAAGAGCAGCTATTTTTATTTTTAAAAGCAGCTATTTTTATTTTCAAGACCAGCTACTTTAATCTTCGAAAGCAGCTATTTTTATTTAAAAAAATAACTGTTCTTTTAAATGAAAATAACTGCTTTTAAAAAATGGCATTGTTGGTCTTTCGTAGAAAAGAAAATGGTAGACTGCCACTTTTTGTACACATTTATGACCAAATACTTATAATAAGTGGTGGTTGTTTTTAGTATCTTCCCTCAAGGACAGGTTGCAAACATTTTGGCAAACGAGTATTCATTTAGCATAAAGTACTTTTACTTTCTTACGTTTTATGGGGTTTGTGTCCCCTGCCCCTCTTGGCCTAGAATAGTTGCGATAACCGTAACCTTTAATATCCCGATGTACGTAGGAATCAACTAAAAACTATGATTAGCGCAGCTGCCCCTAGCCATGCATGAAAAAGGGCAACAAGGATCTAGATTTCAATGATCATTTCGTTGTCAATGTCATTTCCGTTATTGTGTTACTTACCCAGTGGTTAGTACTTGGCCCTTCTGACCATGCGAGTATAGCACCATCACCTGACATGAGGACCATCCTAGAATGCGTTGCTCCCCTAACAAAAACAAAAGTTTACAGGCATGGAATTTCATCTTTGAGAGGGCAAGGAACCTTTCACTTTGCTAAGGGCACTTCCATTGGACAAATCTTCAAGTCTACAAGAAGTCTACATCTCAGTCCCAAGTCATCCCAGTCCCAAGTCATCTCAGTCACAAGACATCCATGACTTGTGACTGTGATGACTAGGGACTGAGATGACTTGGGACTGAGATAACTTGGGACTGAGATGACTAGGGACTGAGATGACTTGGGATCGAGATAACTTGGGACTGAGTTGACTTCGGATCGAATTGACCAGATAGCTCTTGACGGTCTCCTCATCCGTGTGATCAAAAGTTCTCTTTATTACACACAAAATTTGAGTTGCCTTGTTTGCTATTGCTCCAATGTGCTTGCTGAAGGAATAGTAAATATAGTTGCGATAATCCGAAATCGTAACCGGTCTGCAATTGTAGGGAGGATGGAGTTTACGGTTATCGCAACTATATAGTGAATAGTGACTCGTGCACATGAAGTAGTCAAACAGAACACCAAGACCCCTTTTTCAATACAATTTCTTACAAAGCTCTGATATGGTTATCCACCTTCTTTCATGTTGTGATTGATTTAGTCGACCTCCACACTTGTCCAACATTGAAATGGTGTAGCTAGCTGCCCTGGTGGTGATCAACGTAATAAATTATTTATTGAAAAATGGTAGTTAGCTAAATTAATTAAATACGCCCATGAATACGCCTACTCTTGTATATGTGTTTGTGTGTACATGTATTTTGTAAATTTTTTCTATTAACTTACCCTTCAATACCTCCATAGACAGCCGCCGCCCCGTCACCCATTTTGTTTATTTGTAAAAAAACACTATTTCGTTTTTTCGGACCTCGACTGTTCACTCAAAGTCCTCAACCCGGAAGAATATAGTTTACAAAAAGAAGGAATTGTCACTTTTCGCCCACAAACACCTGTCACTTTATAAATAGAGCTGAAGGAGCCCTCTACAGTTTAAAAATAAATATTTCAAAGGCAACAAAGTGAGCCCTCTTTTGACAGCTATTGCAATTCATAACAAACTTGTGAAAATGGCGAGAGAGATAAATTTTGTAAAACAGGTAAGCCCAGTAAGATTTTATTGTTTAAGAAATGTGGTATCAACACAGTACTTCCTTCCTTCGATTTTGTTTTCATTTTTCTTGTCTTTAATAAAGTGGTCGAGTCGACCATAATGCGATCTGAACCTCCAAAACAAACTAGCCCCATTTCCCACTTCCCACACGTACTCGTACTCGTACCGTAGTGTATAATAATTAACTTAATTATTAAGACAACCAACAAAGAACAAGTTCAAAGATTTTTTTTTTGTCAAGTTCTGGAAAGAAATGGATATGATTATGACATTGATATGGGGTACTAAAAACAAGGATTTTACCTACAAATTTCAGCCATCAATCCTAAGTAAGTAATGAACTGAGACTTCATTTAATATTTTAATAAATGTTCCCATATTTGTTGTCTTCCAGTTTGGCCACAATGCAGGGGACTATGGGTCTGAGTTTGAAGTGGACGAGGAACAAGACTCAAGGAGAAGGTACATGTAGTGATTCAATCATCCCTTCCCTTTTTTGAAAAAATCTTGCAATAGACTGTGCAAGTCCTGCACATATGGAAAATGAAATAACAACTCAAACAAGGACAATATGAAATAAATCTATGAAAGAAATATTTTCATATTAATTCTATTTTTATACAAAATTCTTATTCAAAAAAGTATTCATACTCCATAGCAATTTGTTTACTACAAATTCAAAATGACATAAACAGATAACAACATTGAGACAAGGATGCTAATTGTTTTAGAAACTCCTTTTGACATTCACACACAAAATTGTGCAACCTTTACATAGGTTTAAAGGTATTATACAGGATTGGCAGAGCTGACAAAATAATCACAGACAGTGTTCATGTTTTGTGTAATCAACCACATACATGAAATAACAAACCTGTGAAAATTTGAGCTCAATTGGTCATCGAGGTCACGAGAAAATAGTGAAAAGAGACCTTATGTGTTTTCTGTTTTTCAAACATCGAGTTTATTATCGCGCGCGATAAAAACTATTGTTTTACTCATTTCTCAGAAACGATAGCATTTTAGGCAGAAATATTTTAAGGAACCCTTTCTACCATTACTTACTTTAAATCATGTAAGTTATGTGTGAATCTGTGAACATTTTTTTGTGTTTTTCGATCTTACCAATAGTGTACAGGGCCTTTAATGAGAAAATGAATTTCATTTTGGCGAAATAAACCAGTATTTTACTCTCATATATTTCATGGTTAAATTTTACTTTCCCAACAATGCAATAAATGTTTATGGACAAAAACTACAAAGTATTTGAAGAAACAGAATCGTGCACACTTGGTCCCAGAAGTTCGGATTTGCACGAGACTTGCATAGTCTATTGAAATGTTATGGGTTTCATCCACTCAACTGTTCATGCTGATGACACGATGCCAAGAACAAGTGTTTTCCTCTAGTAGCAGGGAGGCAGTCACCTCAGTTACCTTCCTGAAGTAACAGGCCTAATAATAAAAATATATTGTATAAAATCCAGATCAAGATATGATTTAGCCACCAAAGGTCACCATTCAAGTGCTGCTCTGCCATCCAAGAGACTCGTTAGAGAGGAGTACAGTAGGTAAGAAAGTTTGTAGATTTCTGAAGTTAGTTCATTATAATAACTGTCAAACAAGCTGAGGTAAGGTCGAAAGGCATGCAATTTCATCTTTGAGAAGGCAAGACCATTTTCTTTTTGCAAATGGCACTTCCATTGGAAAACCCTAAAGTCTATGAGAAACTTTTGGCGGGGGCCAAGACCAGGGGCAGCAGAGGCCATGGCCTCCGTTGTTTCTGTGTAGTTCCAGGCCTTGGTCTATGTGATTATGGCCTCATGTTCTGAATCCCTTCTGGAAGACTAAAACTGTAGTTATTAATAAATGGATGAACAGTGACTGCAGCAATGGTTCAATTTCATAGAGCTGCTTTAAATTAAGCAAAAAGTATTGCTGAACATCTTCCACTAAGCAAAAATAAGGATACCAGTCACAGATGGTACACATTATATAATGTTTTGGCTGGTAACCTTTTAATAATAATAATCATAGTGCAGTGTGTAGGCATAATTGTTTTGTGCTTAGCTACTGTTTGTGCTTCAGCAGCTCTATGAAATTGGGCCTTTATAGTCAAAGCACTGCATCACAATGGCTCAGAAATCAAGTAAGTTCATAATGTACCTGGTTAAAAATATCTGAAGATTTTTAAGATCAATATTTCTTGTTGTACAATGTATATTCTGTTTACATTCTGATCATTTTGTTTCCTCTTGTTAACAGGGAAGAAGGCAAGAATCAGAGATTTCATTTCCTAGCTCTGAATGCTGTATCCTTTTGGAACCTTGACATTCCTTCTAACCCTTCTATTCCTGTTTTTGCTCATGTCCACATCTCCGATCCTTCGCTCCCCTTGATAGTGTTGGTAAACAGCTGCAGCTTGCCGGCTAAGAATGATAGATTTAAAGGGAAGCTTTTCCACTGAATTTGGAAGAACACATTCAGTTCAATTCTCAGTGAAGTCCTGTTCATACTTCACTCGAAAGCAAATGGGAAGCGAATTACATGATGCAAACAATCTGTTTTCTCATTGTGACACAAGGAAAGTCGCTTCCTGATTCTTACGAATGGTATTAAACCAAAAAGGCTTCACTTGAACGATTTCCTTGACAATGTTCCACAGTACGGTCGCCACAAACAGCTTGTGAATAACTACATCTTAGCGTACGCCGGTACCAAAGAAAACCCATTCAAGAGAAACACGTAAGTAACTCTCATCAAATCAAAGAAACAGTTTGTAAAATAAGCCCTCATTAGAGAACAAAAGAGCCTTTGTTCTAGGAGACGAGAATTGTTGAAATCTGTTGTTGCCACCGATTGAGATACTTCTGTTTTAACCTTGTTGTCTTCATCAATCCTAGTGCCAATGACAAGACAGACTTAGATGTGATTCGTGAAAATCATCGTTTCCTATGGGAGGATGCAGATGAAGCCGAATCCACATGGGCTAAGAAGCTTGCCAAGAGGTACTGGGATAAACTCTTCAAGGAGTATTGCATCACGGACCTCAGCAGATACAAAGAAAACAAGGTAGAGACCTTCATCATGTTTCAGCCATCGCTGTTGTGTTCCTTGTATAGACCATGTGACACAGAGCCTGGGCTCAATTTCACAAAGAGCTACAATTGATCTTAACTGCAAATCAATCTTAATTGCTAAGCAAAGTGTGATGTCACAATACAAATCACTATGGTGATACTAGCAACTCAACTTAAGATGAATCTTAGTGCTTTGTGAAACTGGCCCTTGGATTTCCTGCAGTCACTTAATATTTGTACACAGCTCAATGTAGTAATTATTCAATCTTGCAATTATTTGGCAACTGCAAAAGGTTTGTTTTAAATCAATTATGAAGAAAAGGGTACACTTCTTCAGACTTGTTCATTTATTATTTTTTAGCTCTTTTTTGTGTGTGCGTAATTATGATATAAAATGTAACAATTGTCATAATTATGACCAGTGTGGTATCATGCCTACCATGAAAGGCCCTGGAGTGTACAGAGTCACTCTTTTTACAAACAAGGTGAAATGGTTATTATATGGTTTCATCCATACACCGATGTGTGCTAAGCACTTACACAGTACTTTCCCCGATTCCTGTGAAAAAAACAGGCATATTACTCTGGTGGGATTCGAACCCATGACCTTTGATACATCTATTAAAAAGGTGAAATAATATTTACCAGTGTTGTAGGTCTCGAGACCACTTTTTGCGGGTCTCGGTCTTGGTCTCGGTCTCGTACCCTGCGGTCTCGGTCTTGGTCTCGGTCTCGGACCCTTCCGGTCTCGAATATTTGCCTGGTTTCGCTTCGAGACCAGCAAAATATACAAATTTATTCGATTAACCATATTCCTTCGCGATCATTTATCACGATAAACAGATAGCAAATAGTTTAATAAAACTTGCAGTTTGTACAGACAACCTCGCTTGTGGTTGTGTGAGCTTGCACGCAGCACGCAGCGAGCTATATGTACTGTACATGTACATAGTGCCATGTGTGTGCTTGTGCCATCGGCTTCACCCATCATGAGTTCGATAAAAATTGGGAGCGAGTTTCTAGCTATGACCAAAACACGCACTACTCGTTGTGAAAGGTAAACGGGTGCATGGCGCATGGTGCAAACACTACAGGTGCATACACTACCTGACTACAGTACGAGTTCGCTAGAGTAGCACGATAAAATAAAGTTTTCGCTGGTTTTTTTAAAACGATTATTGCAAGATGTCCAGTAATTCTGCTGTGATAAGATTTGGTTTTAAGGACGATTAAGAGATCATGGACGCCAAAGCAGGTACATGTAACAAGAAACATTCTGCAGTTTGCATTTTCTGCTCAACGACAAACCAAATCACGGAGAGATCGGGGACAAGTTCAGTATTATTCACTAACTAATGCATTTTAAGTTGGGCCCATAAAGCCAAATAATTAACACAAATTAACATTACTTAAATTGATTTCATTGCTCATGATTCTCAGTAAACTGCAAATTGAATGTCAATTATAAACACTGTTTCACTTTTGTATATGATATTCATGAAAGTGGATAAAAATGTAACGTTTTTACATTTACATTTATGATCAAGAACACCCCCAATGACAATGCATGTTTGTCAGCAGAGATGCTGTCCATGTTGATGTTTCTGAAGTGCAATGAAGATATTCTGTAAAAGGACCGGTACCTGTACAAAAAACCAAGCTTGTTTTACATCAATAAAAGATTTTCATTTCAATTATTATGTGTCTAATTTTATTACATGTATGTAATTTACACATGTGGTCTCGAGGTCTCGGTCTCGGACCTCAAGGTCTCGGTCTCGGTCTCGGACTCCCAGGTCTCGACTACAACACTGATATTTACCAGAGAGATCTACTATCACTTTGTTTTGTAGTTTGTGTTAAAGATAATGCAATCATTTTACTTTTTCTTGATTCTCACTTTGAATTTCTTTGTTCATTCTTGGTATAGATTGCACTCCGATGGAGAGTTGAGAAAGAAGTTGTACAGGGCAAAGGTCATTTTAGCTGTGGCAACAAGCGGTGCACAGAAACAGAAGGATTACGCAGTTGGGAGGTTAACTTTGCTTATGAGGAACACGGAGAGAAAAAGAATGCCCTCATCAAACTAAGTATGTCAGTTGGGTTTTTTTCATCAAATTATTATTTTGTTGTTAGTCATATGTAGCCTCCACATGTTTCTTTCGATCTCTAAAAAATTCAAAAACATTAGGCCAATGTTTTGGTTAATTATTTTATTGTAATACAAGTTCTAAAGAGACCAACATTTAACATATAGTTGAAGTTTGCTCATTCATTTTCTATCACACAGGACTTTGTCCAGAATGCTCCTACAAACTCAACTTTCATCATAAAAGACGAGACGTGACGAAGAAACCGAAGAAGAGATCCACTAGTGAAATATCCTCCCCTGATCAGAAGAAATCAAAACATAAACAAAGGAAGTCTAAAGCAAAAGAGAAACATCGGCACAAGAAACGGCGTAAGCAAAGGGAGAGTTCTTCGTCATCATCATCAGATGAATATGAGGAGAAGACGTCTCATGGGAAAAAAGATGAAGGTAAAATGAGCTTTTGTACAACTGTACTTTTTGATGTTTTATAAGGTTGTGGCTTTTTCAACTCTGTTGTTAATATGGTCATCAGAAGCTTCTCCCAATCACAGTCCTGTGAAAGGCCAATGTTGTGGCATGTCATGGCCGAGCGGATAAGAGCACCAGACTCAATCTCTGGTGTTTCTGATTAGCAGAGTATGGGTTCAAACTTTTGTATTTCTGATCAGCATAGTGTGGCTTCACACTCTGGTGTTTCTGATCAGCAGAGTGTAGGTTTTGAGTCGTGGTCTTGACACCCTTTAACCATTATTGCTGTGTCCTTCGGATGGGACATAAAGCCAGAGGCCCTGTGTGTAATGCACATACAAGAACCCAGTGCTCCTGGTTTGTTTGGCAGCACCTTATAAACCATTACATGGTGCTATGTAAAGGAATAGGTCTCATACTTCAAACATACCTTGCAGGATAACCACTTTAGTGCTTAGAAACGTAGTTTTAAGTGTGGTATAAATGTAATGTATTATTAATATTTCTCTCCCTGATTGCAAGATGCAAATGTTGGCAGTTCTGACATTACGGTAGTTAGTAACTCATAGAGCACCAACCTAATGATTTATATATTTATTTCCAATGTTTTGTTGTAGCTGCGGCAGGTGGTAGTAAGGTTTCAGATAGCAAGTTTTGGAGTGGTGTTGCACCTATTGTTGAAGACAAATCCAGGTATTTACATAGAGGTTATAATTATTGTATGTGTATTGTACTGGTAGAAACGACCACGTTTTCAAAACATAAAGATTTTATTGCTGTCATTTATGATCTGTGGTTCTCCAGACAACTGTCTTTTAATCTAGTGAGGTCCATGGATATTTTTCACCACAGAACTGGTCAGGTGGACCACTTTGAGAGAATTTTGAGTGGTGTTTAAACTGGCATTTTGGAAAGCGAAGATTGTCGTGTGTATTGTTTGAATGTAAACCTAATTATCTTAGCAAGCATTGTATAATTGTCATTAGATGGTAAGTTTGTAAAATTTGTTGTTATATTGCAGGGAAGAAGAATTTGAAGAATACCTACAGGACATATTTCTCTGACTTGCTAAAGGGGCTGGTAATAACCACCAAAGATGTTGGAGCATTGAGAAAAGACTAGGCAATACTTCCTGCAATTTCTCAACTGTTACAAGCACCAGGCTAATATTGGGTGCTTTGTTTACAGAGGTTGAAGGTTACACAAACACTTCCATTTAGAGCCATGGGATCACTTGTCTGTAAGGCCTCCGATTGGCTTATTTTGAACATCACAGAGGGATAACCGTCAGTAAGGCCTCTGATTGGCTACACAGGAAGAAAGCTACACATCTACTCCACAGAACCTTGAGATGAGACTAGGAAATACTTCATGCAGTAATTGAAACAGCATCAAGCTTCCAAAAGGCTGAACTTACAGAGAATTATGCGTCACAGAATTTCAGTTGATGTCAAACAAACTGGCTTAACCAACATCACTGTCTGTGCAGGAATACCAGTGGTATCTGCGTCTAACTGATTTTGTCGTTCAGCTTCTGTGGGTTCAAGAAAGTTCGAACAAGTTACTTGTGATTTTTAAGTTCCATTTTTTTTCTAAGGACTGGCAATATTAGTGGAACTATTGAGTTTTGCTAACAACTCACAACATCAAAGAAATTGTTTACTTGACAGAGACGAATGGAATAAAGCAAACTTATTCAGACATTCAATATTAATCAACAGTTTATTGCAACTATGTGGCAGTAATAATATTGCAACTCGGTGAATGGATGGAATAAAAGGATCTGAGTAAATACTAGAAACATTTAATTCTGTTAGTTACTTCATGTTCCAAGTTTAAACAAAAAAACAATGCTTATTATTTGATTCATCAGTAGTAACAATGAGCTAGCTGGATTCCAAATTCAAAGAAGTGTCATTTTTAGCCAAGATGGTAAGTCTCTAATTTGTGCTGGATGACTCTACAGAGTTGTCTGTCCTAAGACTACTACCAATGTGCAATAAAAGGGGGTGATGGTTTGGGGGCAGGAGAGGTCAAACTGACCACACTTAGTCAACCACTTTCTCTTAGGTACTCCAACAGATTTGTAAAAAGATACCCAAAGCATTTGGAGTATTGGTGAAGGTCAGAGGTTAAAACCTTTGACCCTCCAGATCAGGAGTTTTCCTCCCTTGACACCTGTCTATAACAAACCTTACAATTTTACAACCCATCAATCACAAGTTGAATTAGCTAGGCAAAACTCAAACGATTGGTTTAAGATAAATCCAGATTTGTTGATTTCTCATTCATTCTCTTTACAGTAAAAACAAACGTCTAAAACCTCTGCATTGCCACAACTTCCTACAATCGTTCATTGAGAACTGATTAACAAAATTAGAACTAATACTACTGCAAAGGTGAACATTGAACCAAGGCTTCCTAAAAAATACTTTTTATTAATAAAATAGATTTTATTTTAATACCACAAATTGATAGATTCCCCCTTCTAGATTGAAAGAATTGCAATAATTTACTTTTGTTTAACTCAGTTGCAAAGTTCTCTCTTGTCATCGGAGCTTGCTACTTGACTGTTCAAACTTTCCTGGAATTTGTTTGAATCCAGTTTGGACCCCACATTTGTTTCAATTTCACCTGTGAAAGCCTCTATAACTAATCTGCTTGAACAGGGCAGTAGGATAATTTAACAATTTAATAATAGTACACATTAAAAAAACCAATCTTCATCCATGCTCCTTCAAACGGTGCCAGCTGCTAATGTAATTATCTAAACTTTGAAAATAAAACAGCACACATGAAGGCTAATACTGATCAGTCCCTTGTGAATAGTTGGCAAGGAACTGTCTGGAACATATGGCCCCAGTATCCCTGGGTTTGAGTTTATGTCAACAATCAAATCATGCTTCGAGATAAATGGGGATGAATAACCTCACAGATGTCTAGAGAGTACTTGAATGGCAAGTTACCAAATAACAATTATCAACAGGTTTCAGCCAAACTATCCTAATTGGGATATACTTCTACCCTGATTGGAACCCTTATCTCCCAATGGGGATATACATGAGTTTCTCTTTTGGGACAATACCTTCAACATTTGTATGGCTCACTGGTTTGAATTAATTCCTAATTGTGATATACTTCTACCCTAATTGGAACTCTTATCTCCCAATGGGGATATAAATGAGTTTCTCTTTTGGGACAATACCTTTAACATTTGTATGGCTCACTGGTCTGAACTAAACTATCCTAATTGGGATATACTTCTACCCTGATTGGAACCATCTTCCTAATGACAATATCAAACTTCCCAATAAGGAAACTTTAAGGTGAAGACATTATCTGATTTACAAGGTGAGTTCTCCAACTAAAGTACTTCCATGAGAAAACAAAAAGTAAAAACCAAATTAGTAACTTTCGGCCAAAAGAATCTGTCCAGCATTAAAATGAGAACAAATTGAAACAAGTTGTCATGATACTTCTGTACATTATTCCCCAACAAGAAGAAAAAACTTTTTTTAAACGTAAGTACTTTGTGCTAAAATGGTACACTTCTAGTACACCTGAATACCATTTTTTGTATCTTACATCAAGTACTTAATTTGAAGGAAATTTGCCTGGGTGGTTTGGTTTACATGAAACAGTTGCTTAGCAAAAAAGAAATAAATTTGCATTTCTACTGAAATATGAAAACAAATATCAATGAGCCAATTTCAATATATAAACTATTTTCAAGTAATAAAACTTGCATAAGATATTAACACATCAACATTAAATTTACCTGTTTTTTTAAATATTGTCTTCCGGCTTTTCCTACTCATACATGTGCATTCTCTATACATTATACATACACTCTCTTAGCTAGCATTGCCGGTTAATTTTTGTGCACATCAAATCTGGTGAAATATTGAAATAATTTCTATTGAATGCATAAATCACTTGGTAGTTAAACTCTCTTTTAAAATCTCAATATATATTTAAAGCATTACTCACTAAATTCTGAAAAGCTGCTAGTACAAAATTTAAAATTGAAAGTACTATAATAATGTTGACACTTCTTAACACGGTCTTTGTTAAACAAAGCTAAATACTTTAATTGATTTATAATTAAAAGTGCTTCAAAAACACCCTGGGCTGTAATCCTTCAGTTAGAAGTGGGCTTTATGCTCTATTTCTATATAGGCAATCAAAACACCAGTCTAGTACCTCATCACATACTGATTCCATCTGCAGAGTCACCACACCATAACCAGTCCATCATTTCTTTTTGGTTAATCCGGTTTTTGTATTTTCTGTGGAATCTCAAAGACAGGAGATTTTGTTCTCCAACCCAACACTAACTTGAAAGACTAAACTCACCAAATAAATTCATAAAAACTCCAACATTTGATAATATCTCTGAAACGGAACACAAAAACCAACTAGTTTACATAGGCTGAAATATCTCTATTTGTATATAACATTATTTACATTGAGTTTAAACACTGAACCCTGAGAAAGTCTTGACCGCAACACAGGGAAGCAAGCCAAAGCACATGGCTAAAATAATTCAACCATCCAGCTCTTGGCTTCTAACTTTGAAGGGTTTTTCCCATTCCCTGAATTTCCCCCACCCTCCCCTCCAACCTTACAGCCTAATAATTAGACCTTCATTTATGTACATGCCCTGGGCAGAGAGATAGTCTTTTGGGGTAGAAGTTTTAAGTACAAATTATTGCAAGATAATATTAAGATTCAACATTCCATGACCTTCTTGTAGTTAAACAGACTTATTTAAACTCAATGCCAAAATCATTGCAATTAAAAAAGACGGTATTTTATCTCATTCTCGTCATTTTTTAATTTTAAAATTTATGGCAAGCAGAAGATTTTTGGCACAAATTTAAAATATTGTAAAAGTCAATCAAATCTACATCGTGGAAATATTCAATAAATTAATAAAACATTACATAACATGCTATTAACACAACTCAGAAATAACACAATTCTTAACTTAGTGTACAGGTCTTGAATATGCTTTAATAATGTACAATATTTTGCATAAAAAGAAACTTGAAAAATACCTCATTGTTTTTTATTTATGCCCCCTGTAACGTCGTGTTTATTGCACACACAAAAAGTATGTTGTGTTCACTATAAAAAATATACAAGGTTCCTGTTAATTAGTAGAATCCTAAGAGAGGAAGTTGGAGAAGTTATTGATACAAGACTCAAGAATTACGAAGGAAATAGTGATATGAATGGATAAAAATGGGGCATTATCTACTTAAAAATACCTCATTGAATTAAATATGCTATTTGAGAAGACTACTGTTCCCTAGGCAACAGTTACAAGTCATCAAAACAAGTGCTGATCCTTTGAAAGAGCTCAATTTGATATTACAGATTAAATAAAAATTTAGTGAAACTTTTAATTCCACTGTAGATTAAGAGAAGAAATATTTTAAATTAATCCCTGTCCATGAGCTTTGAATACTGTGCTTGAATACAATACTAGAGCTTGAAATCCCCGCTCACCAAAAAACTACATTAATATTTCTTGCAGTTGATCTCACTTAAGTAGACAATTTAAACATCTACCTTTTTAAACTCTAACCCTTGCGTGTCTTTGGCTGCAGACCCTCCCATATCCTACAAAATCCTCCACTCTGTTATCTCTCAACACTCAAATGTTTTGATATTGGCGGTTCCCATAATTATTAATAAGCAATATATTTTGGGCTGCAGTACCACATCCTACAAAGTCTGACATTTCTTGAGTAGGATTCCGGAGAATTTGGGATAGTTAGGAATCATCAACCTTTGACAACAAATCTATGTGGCAGTCCCCAGAATGTGTTTTTGGGAGGCAGCTTTAAAACATTATTGTGCAAATTAAACAAATATTAACTCACAGATATCCCAAAGGGCTTGTACCCCCAACAGTGTAGATGGATGACTGTGGGCATATATAAGAAGGCCCCTAAGACAGTGACATATCTTAGGAGTTCAAGACTAAACCAGAGCACAGAAGCTACTTTTATTCTTATTGGGGGCCAGGGCTTCCTTGCACTGGCTGCTGACGACGTTGCTCATACGGCCATGCTCTCCTCCGCTGGTGTTACTCCCGACGGAATTCTTCTGGTTCTTGTTGTAGGTGTTGTCCCTGGAGGAAGATGGCTTGTTCGCCTCGGCTTTCTCCTGCATCTCCTTGGCAAGGTAAACTTTCTCATCTAAATTAGGAAAAGTGGCGCGATAAACAAGAGTCAGTCGGGTAAACAATTTGAGGAAAATATAATTAAAATGAACGGCAGATTTGTGAGACTTTTCTCAGTGAGGTTTATCTTCAGGAGCACACACTTTTTGAGTGAACATTTTCTTTCTACAAGTGTTACAAATTTGTTTTGTTCCCCAAAACAAAACAGATTCCTGAACAGTTTTCCTTCAAAGCAACCGCTGTGCTGCAGAGATTAAATTAAAAAGTCACCACATTGGTAGACTGATCTATTGGTAGACTGATCTATAATTGGTAGGTTGATCTATAATTGGTAGGTTGATCGATAGTAGATTGATCTATAGTCGGTAAATTGATCAATAATTGGTAGATCGATCTCCACCATGATTAGAAAAAGTATACATCATGACTACACTCAGACTTACCGTAGAGCAGCATATCAACTTGATCATTCCAATTCAAACTAGTCAGTATTTCATTATATTTTACTTTTCACAATGTTCTCAATTTAGCCAATTGAGAGAAACAATTTCCATTTTAGTGAGTTTTCAGTTTGATACACAAGAATTTGTCAAGGTTTTCAAAAAGGCTGGTGCCTTCCCATTAAAATAATTTGAATTGTTATCTCCAAGACAGAGAATTAGACTGATTCAGATTAGATTAATCAAGATATCTTCTTCAGGTTCAACAAAACAGTTGGCAATTGGTAAAATGGTCAAGTGAAAATCCTTAATCAGCAAAGTAAGAATATACATTAAAGCAAGTTGTAATTAATTTGTAATATTTTTGTTAACGGCTGGATATAGACATACAAGTGTTTAAACAAATGCAAGCATGGCAACAACAGTCAGACCAACAGGATTTCCCTATTATTCTGATTTTCATCAAACATATGCCCAAGTTTGTGTTCCTGCAACATGTCAGATTATCTTCATGCAAACTTGAATCCTTGATTCTGATTGGTCGATCCATAGCAACAATAGTGTGATATTAACCTATAATGCATGGCCTATGTTGCACCCTGTTATTTTAAGCTGTGCGCCAAGTTTGCTTGAAAATAAACTTGTAGATTACAGAAAGAAAAAACATGTTTGTGTCCCATTTCCAACTCGACCTGGGACACAAAAGCACTATATTTTTCCATAACCCACTTGGGCTTGTGTGATAACTAATAATGTTACCTCACGCCATCCAACAATACACGCTTTGTATTGCCTTGTACATGTCTTGGGCAATGATTTGTGATCAGACAATAAGAAAACCCTCTCTTCTGTTAGCAATGTTGTAACAAGATGCATGAATTCTTATCCAAAGTGAACTGTACAACCACAGGATGCATTTACAGCCATTTACCTCTCTCTATACAAAAACAATTTTATTTTATCACTCACATATTTTTGTGAGTTTTAAATGGGAAACTTCTTAACCCTCCTAGGCCCAATTTGATGGCTCTGTTTATACTGAGGAATTCTGCGCTGGCGGTCCTTTGAATTATGTGCTTTTGCTTTACAGGGCGCTGTAAGCACAGATTGTGCGATAAGCAGAGCCATGAAATTAGACCCTGCTGTCTCACCACTCCATACCATCCACTATGGTTTGTATGTCAGCCTGCAATATGGTATCATGTGGTGAATGCATCTACACAGCACACTCATGCACACAGTTTCTACACAACCCGTGCAGTTGAATGGTTTCAAATGGTTGGTCAACTCCCTGGATAAAAGTGTCCAAGCGTAGGAGGGTTAACAATTAATTTAATCACTCCTGTACATCTGCAATGACTTGGCTGTACCAGCTCATCGTTTGGCTAAGAATCCAGTCACACTTTGACTTTGCGGAGCGAAGCATTGACAGCACTTGCAAATATCATAAAGCTACAAGCAAAGGAGGACGTACCCAGATGAACCAGTTACCGTTGAGTGACATGACAGTGGATTAGATGCATGCAAAGAACAAGACAGAACATGCACAGGCAGAAACTTTCAGTGGGTAGTCAAAACTTGATTTGTTATGGTGAGAAATGTATCATTCAAAGTATTTGGTTATTTACGCACTGGAAGAAAAGTTAATTTTCAATGCAAATGAGAGATTCTTTTCCCACAAATTATTTGAGACCAAAGTATGTTACTTAAGATGAAAATAGATTTTCAAAACAAATTGGCCGAAATGAATTTAAACATTTATAAAAAGGCTGAATTTAATAGTCACATGAAATATATCCCCATGTGATGCAAGACAAAAATCATGAGTTATAAAATTGCATAAATAAAATCACAATTATCGGAATGTGATCAAAAGCTTCCTGAACCCAAGAACATTTAAAAATCTTTAAGTAAACCCGGACCTTTCAGGAAATTAACACTATCATGTATTAGGAATAAAAACATAAAGATGACTAAAATAAAACCATGCTTCCACCCAAATAGTGTCTGGATACACCCTAAATAAAAAAATGAGTGTTTTTACGTCCAACTGGATCTCGGCTGGCAAACAATATTTAGGGTTTCAACTGAATTTATCAAAGACATTAATATCAGGGATTTTTACTGCTAGACAATGCTGAAAATGAAATCACAAACAAAACAAAAATGGACAACATGAAATGTGTTAGTGACATCATCTGTTTGGAAAGGACCTTGCCTCCCTCAGCCACTCCCCCAAAAGTTACATTTCTGAATTTGATATCTTTTCAACTTTGGTTAAATAGGGGTAAAATGGATAAAATGTACAAATCTTTCAAATTATTTATTTTTAAAATTTCTTTTGAACTGCAATTTGTATTAAACAGATGACTTCCAAAAACCTTTGAGAAAAAAAATAAAGAGGAAAACTAACAGTTCAAGTTTACTGTGAGTGAAAAACCCACTTGAGAGCTGTTTCTTCATGGCACAATTTGTTCAAGATTCTGCTTTCTTATTGATTGAATGAATCAAACGACCTGGGATGAATACAGCCTGTTCTAACTCCATACTTAGGGCAAAATGCATTGCCTGAAGCTAAGACCCAGATATAATGCTGGAATAAAGTAAACATTTGAGGCATAATTAAAGCCATAATTAAAGCCATAGACTTCACCTGACTGTTTGTCAGTAATGTGTTTTTTAAAAATTGGTTTTGAGTGATGGAGTTCTTATGTAGTTGAATGGGTGCCCTAGAAGCACAGACAGGCAATGAAATGATGTGTGTGTGTGTCATGAACAACACTGAATGAAAACATAGAAATGAAATATGAAAGAATGAATGAATGACAGGCAGATTTATATATATATAGGTAGAGGGCATAGCATGGTTACTACGGTAACCACGTCACCCCTAAATGAATACAAAGAGGGAAGGAAAATTAAAAAAATATAGCACTGCAAGATTCTACCTCACACCGTTGTTGGAGAAAAGTCCCAAATTTGTAAACACTTACGGGGTTCTGTTGTTTAGTGTCGGCACGCACTGGCCGTGGTACGCTTTCTAAACTGCTGATCCATAAGGTGTGAAAAATGACAACAAAAAAAGGGGATAATCGGGAGTCAAAATAAAAGTGGTGAACATTTATAGACTTAATCCTACCCTAATCCCCTTGCCAAAACATAGAAGAAAATTCCCTCTACCACGCTGAATGACTTTTTCTTTATACACTGTTTAAATTGTAGTTTCTGTAAGCACCCATACAAATGAAAAATTCACCAGTAGTTTTGAAGCCAATAAATTAACATATTGTCATGTCAAAGTGACCCAGTTATGATCCTCTTGCTCCCTCCACATGTAATTATCAGTTTCTCACGCTCTTGTCACAGAAAGGGGACTTTCCCTGATACTTTTATGCAATGTTACTAAAGAAACACTAAATGTTACAAACACTTCTAGTTTGCACTCTTATGTTTCAGGTAATTATGATATTCATTTGTCATTTTTGACTGTTTTAATTCTAGTTTCTGTGGCTTTGGATTATCATAATTTGGTTCTGCTTGAAAAGGGTAAGACTGAAATAGATGGCAATGAAAATTGGCATATTCTGTTAAAATAATAAATGACACATTTTTCTCTAATTATTGACAGGGAAGCAGTTCTTGCAGAATTGAAAATAAATTCATGAAAACTGGATCCATCCAGCACTTGATTAAAAATAATTACACAGAAATGGTTTTCATTTGTACAAACTAAGAGATCAACGTTTTCTAGCCCAATCTCACTCTGTTTGATTTCAAATGCATTTCTGTTTTTTCATCTTGGAACAAAACAATCTTTACTGACACCTTATCTTTTCATAAACAAGAAACTGACAAGGCTGAAGTAAAAAGCAGAATACGTCAGAGGTTGGCGAGTGATCGTGAAGTTATTAAAGTGACATGCTGAGAGAGAAAGAGAGAGAGAGAGAGTGTGAGAGAAAAATAGAAAGAGTGAATGAAATCATGCTCTGATTGGCTGATTGTCCTTTCATGCATTGACCTCAGGATGACCTCAAGATGACCCCTGACATACATGGTATTCCTTGCATTTCTTTCAGCCAGATTATTGGGTATGAATGTAGTTGATATGGGCCAGCAAGCTCGTTCATTGTTGTGCCATACAAGGATACTGATTAGGATTGGGTATGAATGTAGTTGATATGGGCCAGCGAGCTCGTTCATTGTTGTGCCATACAAGGATACTGATTAGGATTGGGTATGAATGTAGTTGATATGGGCCAGCGAGCTCGTTCATTGTTGTGCCATACAAGGATACTGATTAGGATTGTGAATGTAGTTGATATGGGCCAGCGAGCTCGTTCATTGTTGTGCCATACAAGGATACTGATTAGGATTGTGAATGTAGTTGATATGGGCCAGAGAGCTCGTTCATTGTTGTGCCATACAAGGATACTGATTAGGATTGGGTATGAATGTAGTTGATATGGGCCAGCGAGCTCGTTCATTGTTGTGCCATACAAGGATACTGATTAGGATTGTGAATGTAGTTGATATGGGCCAGAGAGCTCGTTCATTGTTGTGCCATACAAGGATACTGATTAGGATTGGGTATGAATGTAGTTGATGGGCCAGCGAGCTCGTTCATTGTTGTGCCATACAAGGATACGGATTAGGATTGGGTTATTTTCTAGCATTTTTAAAGAAGAGAGAAAAAGTGGAAGAGTTTGAACTGGATAAAGATTTGAGTTAGTTTATGAATGATTTAGACAAACAAACAAGTTTGAACAGCTGAAAAGAGACATACTTAATAGACAAAATAAATAAATACAATAATTGATCAAAGTATTCAAAAGATGTTTCTCACTAAACAATTTGTAAATTGAGACTTTTAGTGACAGTGTAATTACATGTTTAAGTATTGTCACAAGTTGGATTTCTGTAACCTTATTCAAGTTATAGAAATGTGTTTGGAATAGAAAAAAAAATAATAATACAAAAAATATTCATTCTGATAAATTTCTAGGAAGATGATGATGTACAAATGATGTACAGATGATGATGTACCAGAACAAATTTTCAAAAGCTATTTGTCATACTGGTAAAAAGAGCTTAAATTTCATCACAAATAGCTATTCATAATTCAGCATTTTGTTAATAAGATGCAAAATCAGAAGTAAGAAAGACGACATTCCAGTTCAATACTGTTTAAAACAAAAGACTTTAACGGCCAGCCTTCATGCAGCCAGCTGCTAAGAAAGTGCAGAAAGTAGAAAGACACATCAGGCATGCAATCAACCATTGCATACTGGTAGTGCGTAGGTAGGAACCAATGCATTCATTTAATTTGTGAATGTGGGTGCAGCAAGGCAACCAAGATGGCGGAGATCATTCCAGTTGATGATGAGATGATGAGAGAGATCAACGACAACAACGCATGCCTGGAATGGTTGGTGGTGGTGGTGGTGGTGACCAGTGTGAACGGGGGACCGTCATATCGATCTCCAAAGGAACCATGCCATGTGCAGCAGCAGCAGCAGCAGCAGCGGCAGCAGCAGCAGCAAGATGAGTGATGATGAATGATGGTAGTGAAGGTGTCCACTTGATGCATGGAGTGACAGAGACACACAGTGGTAGGAGACATGACGGAGGTCCATCTGAGCTCCCCCTGAGCTTTATTTCTATTCATTCTATCTCACCCTTACGCTCTTTCCCCTTGTTGCTTTCATTATTCCGCATTTTTTTCTCCTGCATCTCTTTTTCCTCTCGGGCTATTCGCTCAGCCTCCGTATCAGCCAGGGTCTGCCAGTGGCTGCGGTTGTTTTGTACCCCTTGGAACAGCGGTTCCAATTGTGGCATCAAACCGGCTAGATTCTAGGCAACAAAAGAACAAGATGACCGATAGGTATAAACATTTCAATGGCTTCCCCCAGTTTGGATTCTCAGGACAAGCCATAGAGTAATCCTGCTGATCAGTATGGGCTCTTGATGGTGTTAGAGCTTTAGTAGATGAAAGAAGCCTGCATAGCCTTCCTGGTAGTCAAATATTAACAGCGTATGTCAGCTTCAGCTCTCCACAACAAACTCCTGCAAAGGTTAAACATTGCCACAACAACAAACAAATGCATGTTGAGAGAAAAAAATATGGTTAGTTTGAATCAATGTGAACTGTGTTAATACAAAATGAAATGGATTGAGAGAAAAAATGCCTAACCCTCGGGAATTCTGCCCTCGGACATGGCCAGCCAGTTGTCACGGTTACGTTTAACACCATCATACAGCGGAGTCAATCCTGGCCAGGTTTCAGAAAAGATCTGGTGTGTAGGAATATGGAGACATAGAGAGAAACCAATGCCAAATGCAAAAAGAAAACTTCAAATGGTTAAGTGCGGCAGGCATAATAGATGTGCAAACAATGTCCAACATTGCCCATTTATACCCACTGTAAATGTTAAATTAAAATAACTATATATATAAGTTTTCTTAGAGTGTACAGTTGAGTGTTTTTAAACTTCCACATACAAAATTTGCTTAAAAGGGGCTGTGTCATCATGATCAAAGCAGGCCTGTGGCTGCACATTGAATAATGAACTCTTATCTAATTACTGCACATGCGCACCCTCCCTCCGTATTACCAATGGAGAGTGTGCGTGTGTGCTGTAACTGGGTAAGAGTTCATTATTCCATGTACAGCCACAGGCCTGCTTTGATCATGATCACACAGCCCCTTTAAAATGGTCTCTGTCAAACTGGACTCTTTACCCAACTGGGGGCTTTACCCAACTGGGGGCAATTACCCAACTGTTTTTCTTTTTACTTATTACTGGTTGATCAATTGTATTTGATGGACTGGAACTCTGTGGTTTGTGAATGGAAGACATTGTAAGTGGACTAGGGGAAATGGGCAGGAATATGAGCACATTGGGACTGGGAACAAGACTTGATTGATCCGTGAAAGAAAAAAATGTGAAAGCTAAGCCTTCTTGTACGTGAGTGGTGTCTACACATAAATGAAAAGTTTTGGGGTTTTTTTATTTATTTTTTTGTCAATTTGAAACAGCAGACATTTTTATCTTGATAACCAACTATCTCCTCTTTGTTTTACAAAAACAATTTGTGTGGGAAGCTTTAAGGGATAAAAAGTCCATGCCTCTATTCCTTTTCATGCACAAAAAGAAGCAATATTTTAGGAAATGGGTGAGAGTCCAGGTAACACCAAAAATAGTTTGGGCTGTGGCCGATTCCACAAAGAGCTAAGGCTGATGTAAGAATCAATCTTAACTGTAAAGAAAAGTGTGATGTCACAATGTAAATCACTATGGTAATACTGACAACTCATCTTAAGATGAATCTTAGTGCTTTGTGGAATTGAGCCCTGGCTTTTGGAGAAGATTCATTGGGCTTGAAGAAGGGAAATTTAATATGGTTATGAATAACATTGAGTTGTGTTGCCATAGAAGAAAATTGTGTTACATCATTACAGAGAGATGATAGCCTGCAGGTAAAAGTACGTGTTAATAATGTGAAATGTTACATCAGATAAAAAGTCACTGTGAAAGAAAAGCCAGTAGCACAGATTGCCCAGAAATGAATAGGTTTGACTCACAAACAGTGATATGGCATCAAATAATTATACATCGTAATGGGACTCAAAGCAGGTTTTCAGTAAAGGGGATTCATGCTCGAGTCAAAATGAAAATTCTTAAGTCAAAGTGAAAATTCTCAAGTCAAAGTGAAAATTCTCAAGTCAAGCCAATTTATCCATGAGTGACTTCCCTTAAATGTTTTGACACAAGTATATGTTGCTAATGCCACGGTATGCTTCATACAAAACCTAATGCTGATCCATCTCACCCATAACATCATATCTTTTATTTCTGTGCAGAGATTTCTTTTGAAGCAAAGAAACATCAGATGTCTTTTCAGCACAATTATCATTCAAAGTATTTCAACCTCAAATAGTCGGTAAGATTTGAATCAACAAACTGACTGAGTTTTTGAGGGAAAAGGAAAATCTTCACTACCGTAATCTTCGGAATATAGGCCGCGGCTTATACATTGATTTTGGCCCTTTTAAACATTTCGGCGGCTTATATCCCGGGCGGCTTATACACCGAGCAATAAAGTTTTTAAAAAGATCGTTTGTAAAATATTTCTGCAACGAAACAATTTTCTAAAACGAAAAAAATCCCACCAAAACATGGCCTGTGTGATATAGTGATAGTTTTTACGAAATGTTGAAAATCCCAGCTTATCTTTTGAGCTGCGAGGAGTCGTCAAACTTGCGTCCACCATGCTTGCTTCGACTTTCGCTGGTGATCGCTTGCGTGTACCGTACTTAATGCCGTGAAGAAGCAGATGACCAGTGTGGTATCGCCATGCAGTGTTGTTTATTAACGTTTTTGTAACGTTTTCCATAAATGGTTACAAATCTCCGTTCTAACTAGCGTTAGCCATTCAGTAGTTAAGTTGTTCTAGCCATGGTTCTCTTTCTTCATAATTTTCAGGGTACGAACGTACTTCCCACAGGCCGCTTACCATCCCACTGCCATCCCATATTATTCATCACCTTGACCCCGCAGATGTGCTTGCTCTTTGCTATACTTTATTATCGGGGGATGAAGAAACGGCATATAGCCGTGGGAGCGAGGGTGCAAGGGAAATTCCCTTAGTGAGAAATCACCATGTGTTCGGGAAACGTCTAGTCTCGGTTCCAACACGCTCCAGTCGTGTAGTCACGAAAACCTAACCGCTCTACTGTAACCGCTACCACACCACGTCCAAGACGCTCCATTTGTGTAGTCACGAACCAAGACTATGAAACGTCACGTGCACGTGTATAAGAATAAAAAGCGAGGCACTAGCTTTCAGAGATCGCGCGCAACGTTCCTTCAATCGTGGAGGTAGAATTAATTGAGTCGGAACTAGTGAAAAAAGGCACATAAAAATGTAAAGACGTTCTGTTGTCATGGAATATGAATATTAAATTCAGTGATTTTACCTCAGCAGTTTATCAAACAGTCGAGTCTTGTTTGTTTATAATTGCTCACTTCCTCCCTGCGGGGTAAAACCGTTTTTCCGCGTTTGAAAAAACTTCACGGATATCGAGATCTCGGCAATATACCCCAAAATATATCACCATTCAAAATTTACGAAAAGAAAATAGACCCACTTAACTGCAGACCATTCTCATAAATTATTTCAATAACGATCGATACATGTTACTTCAGTACATTTTTACTTTAATGCAACGCAAGACGCACTTTGTGGCGATGTACAGTGACTGTTGTGCCGTCCGCTAGTCACTGTACATCACCACAAAGGACCGCCAAACACGCACACCCCCTGTGTGTGCGGTCATTACTGCGGCTTATACGCCGGGCGGCTTATACACTGACGCATACATCTTGTTTTGACAAATTCTTGGCATAGCGGCTTATACCGCGGGCGGCCTATATTCCGAAGATTACGGTAATGCAGGAATAAATGGTGCACTTTTCCACAAATGAAGTTAAAAGTTTTGACATAATTTCTGCACAAAGCTTATTGTGGCACATTGGATCCAATTGAATGTGCAAGCCTGAAGCGTGTTTGAACATTATTAAAGTGTGTGCGTTTGTTTCTTTAAACAGTCCATTTCTGTGTCGTGAGTCTGCTCTTGCTCAGGTGGGCACTAGTATGCCTTATGTCATACCTCCATCCATCAAATTGACCCTGGGTTTATATCAGCCATCACAACCATTAATTATTCAATACATTTGTGTTGAGGTCAAACTAACCTTGTCACAAAGTTGTTTTGAAAATTAAATTGTAGTTAATTATTTAGACATCTTATTCATTATTTTATAGCCTTTGAGAAAGACTCTGCCCAGATCGAAACGTCAGGCCATGAACTATTTTTGTGCATTTGTACCATAGATCCTTTTGGTTTAGTAAGCAGTTAGCAAAAGCTAGTTCTATTTTCTCATTATTTTATAATCTGCTTGTTTACAAAGGATTCCTCAAGAAAACCACCATGGTTGCTTCTCTCCTTCAAGGAGGAAATTTGTATCTGTGAGACAATCAGGTTGGATGTTGAGTGCCTTGCCAGCATATTGGAGACTTCCCTCTATGGGATATTTTCCTTTTCCTCATCACAACAGGAAATTCCATGAATTTGGAATATTTCTTATGTGTCTTAACCACTTCTTGTCGGATGACATGTATATCTGGCAAAGTTTTTCTGGACTGACCTCTTACAAACGGAACAACTTCAAAGCGCCCTCAATTAAATCCACCTGTACATTCCATTGTGTAATGTGCACAGGCATGCACCTACTGTGTTATGCTTTTTTCATTCATACAAAGAGGGCCATGAGGTACAGGCATTCATGCCTCATAATATCCCTTTTTCTGGGGGTTATTGTGTTATATGACATCAAATCCTGGTTCTTATTCTGAGAACCTTTGTTGTCTTTTCTTTGTCAAGTCAGGGTTTCCAATATTTTCAAATGAAAACAATTACTAAAGAAGCTCCAAAAAGTTTTCAAAAATAAAACTGAGGGTGAGCATGGAAAATACTTCAGGATACCCATGTGAAGTGGTTAAACTTGAAAGGATGAGCTCACATGTCAAAGTAACGTAGGAAGAGGGAAGAAACCTAGTTTTTACCTTATAGACCGGCATGCATATTGCATCAATGAATCCAACTTGCATCTTGGGAAGTTCACTCTTTTTCCTCCTGTCCATCATTGCCTTGGGAGAGAAAAGAGAAGGAAACAAAATATATCTTACAAGTTATCACTGAAGATAATAGACAAATCTGAAATTGCATTTTCTTTGGTTTTGCCCTTATATAAAAGTATGAGAAGCACAAACAATGATACCACTGGATACTTGGGTGGGATTTGAACCCACAGTCACCGACTTCTTTTTTGTCTTTCGTTCGTCAAGTCAGGGTTTCATTGTGGCAATAAATTTCCAAAAGAAAAGCGATTACTAAAGAAGCTAAACAAAATAAATAATAATAATAATACCGTGGGTGTGCAGTTTTTTTTCTTTCCAAATACCGACCCAAAGTGGTTAGTACTCACTATAGGTTCTTCTTTCAGTTGCTCCCTCTCCATGTCTCCTTGCTCAAAGAACTCACTGGAAACAAGCTCAGCAACCTTGCGTTGGACCTCCCATGGTTTGGTGATGGCTGAGACATCACACGCTGTCATCATCATTCCTCTAGATTGATGAACAAATTAATCAATAAAAGAAGTACATCACAGAAAGAAGTTTATTGCAAATTGTTTATTTTATTTATTTAGTGTTTCTTGTCAAGCAAGACATCAATGGCTTTATTAAGAGCATGCAGACAACATTAGTAATTGTCGAAGACCAGTATCCTTACTTTATGTGACCAAACAGATACATAAAATCTGTACAAGTTTAAACTCAATCGGCCAATGGAGTCTTGAAAAAGTAGTGAAAACCCCCTCATGTTTTTAATGTTTTCAAACATTTGGTCTTGTCAGATCACAACTAATTGTTTTACTCATTTCTCAAAAACTAAAGCATTTCAAGCCTAATTATTTAAAGGGAAGTTTTCCACCATGATCACCTCCATACCAAATATGTGAACATTTACATTTTTAATTATACCACAGTTTTGCACACCATTTAAAGGGGGAAATACTTTTGTAATATTTATAAAAAATACAGACAGTAGCGAATGTTTTGTTTGTGTGTGTGATCTTATTGACTCTGTGAGTTATCAGCTTTAGTAGAAACTTCTTATGGAAATATGTTTGGTGAGTTACTTTCAAACAATTGGTTGTTTTAGGTAAGTGCTTGGCTGTTTACTCTAAAAAATAAAAAGCAAGTCACATATATTATAATTTAGCGATAGGGAAAAAATGAGGCCCTAGCCATAATCATCTGGAATTTCTTTCGAGGAGGAAGACCCTGATAAACAAATCCCAATTCAACTTATCTACCAATTTGAAAAAGCAATTTGTTTACTGCTTGATTTGTGTAGAGTGTTTCTATCTCAATCCTGTTTTACTGCATGTGATTATCCATGCAGAAGGTACCATATTAACATTTACCCTGAATCGGCCAAATGGCATTCACTTTACAATGCCTGTACAGACATGGCAATTAATAGTATGCATACAGAGACGCTGTTATGTTCATTTGAGCACGTACGTATGCATTTAAGCACGTGCCTGTATGGTTGAATAAGGAAACGTGTATATATATATACAAAACAAAATGGATGATAGTGGAACAATGTGCTGTTGTTTGGATTTTTAGTATTGTATATAATTTGTATTGTCAGTTGTATATTTATCTTTTTATTTCATTATTTCATTTATTTCATTTGAACTTCAAGTCGTGATGGATTACATAAAAATTGCATTTTTAAATATGGTGTTGTGTGGATACCCACTGGATTGGTGATGTAGAATATTTATAAATAATTGTCTTCTAGAAATGTTTACGAAGACATTTAAAAATATATATCTGGAATATAGTATGCAATTTTTTCTGCTTGTACTGAATTTAATTTGTTTTATTAATGTTGATAAATTGAGCATCCTTTTTACTCTACTTCTTTCTTTATTCAGTGCAATTTGCTCGTTGTTTTAATTTTATTTAAAATCTTAATAGAACAAAATTACAACCAAACATATGCCAGCTTAAGAGTCAGAAGTTGCAAAAACTTTGGGCATGCAGCAGAAACGCATACGTGTGGCACATTGACTTACTGACAGGGCAAAGGATTGGGTAGGTGGGATTGGGAGGGGGTAATGAAGCCTACCTGAGCAAGTCTTTGTTTATCGGCTTCTGCCAATCCTTCTCACCCTCCTCAACCAACTTGAAAAATGCATTACGCTTCCTGAATGAGGTAAGAAATTATTGACAATATTAATCAGATGGACAGTTTAGAGGAGTTTAAACAAATTGGAATGAGAAGTTCCAATCATGGATTCAAATAAAAATGATTTTGTAAAACGATGTTCTATTCTAGAAGTATAATGTTAGTATGCATGTTCTGTCACTAAATAAAGGAAAAGTTTATCACTGTATAAATATTAAGAAGTATCAGGTTACAGATCTATAGTGAAAGATTCCACTCTCAGGCATTTTTAAACTCTAGTCCCATAGTAGAGTCTGGACTTTGGAAATTATCTTTACGATCTGAACACATTAACAGCAGCTTCTCTTAATAAAGAAAAGAAAAGTTGAATTCTGAAACGGACGCAGAGATTCTTCTCGCCCAACTTCTGGTCAAAATCTTAAAATAGATAACTGAAGTTCTTCTTGTTTGCAGGATCAATAATACAATTTGATCCTAACCAGAAGTACAAAGTATTGAAGTACATGTAGTAAAGTGACCATTACACTTGATGTCATCACCATTATTGGTTGTACCACTTTGTGAGTCAGTTTCCTCATGGGCAACTGTTCAATGAGCATTTTTAAGCCAAGCAAACATGTTTACACATCATGCATGCAATTTGACTCCCAAAATTAGCAGACCATGGGCAGACAGTGTCCGCTTGTGATGCCAGTGCAGGGGGTCTAGAAGCTGTGAAATGAAATGAAACTTACTTGAAGTACAAAGCCAAGTCAGTTGAGAGTATAGCACTCTCCAGTATTCGTATCAATTCCCTATAGTCCTCAGGAGAAAGGAACTGGAAGATGTTGTTCCCCTTTCAATGAGAAAAATCACAAACATCAACAATCAGGCAATAAGTGTACACAACCAACGGGTGCTTTGGTTATTAAAGTACGGAGCCTTAGGAATGGATATCACTACCTGGCCCTGTGCTCAAGGGAGCTCCAGAGAGTGATATCTCAGACGATTTTTAAACCAACAACGAGGAATAGGACACCTGTACAATCTCAGACGGTAAAGTGATAATTCTTTGGTTAATGCAACAATGATAACACTGGCTTAGGTTCCTTGAATTAAGATATTGCTTACCTAAACCGCCCTGTGAAAGAACAAGCTTGGGTTACGGTTTTTTGTTGTAAATGAGAATACGGTAAAATGACACGCACTGGAAGATTTTTATTTCTTGAAGACAATAACAATCTTAAAGGAATTGAGTCTTTACAATCTTATTAAACAAACTAATTTAATTCATCTTAGAGGAGCACTCGTCAAGTACACCTGAAGACAACATTTTGCACATACTTTGTTAGTGATATGTTAGTGGAATATTTGCTTGTATTTTGTGATTCCCTTTGAAGGGAGGATATTAATTACTCCAAAAATTAACTTGACCATAAAAACTTACTTTGTAAAAACCACTGGAGAGCTGTTGCAACTATAAAACACCCTTTGAAGTCATGCAGTTTTAGAGAAAGAGGTAACTTTTCACCAAAAATGTTTAACCTGAGAAGGGCTTCAGGCATAAAACCTTTCTCAGGCATCTGAAATCACACAATTGCTTCAGGCATAAAACCTTTCTCAGGCATCTGAAATCACACAATTGCTTCAAGCATGCAGCCTTTCTCAGACATCTGAAAGCACACAGTTCTAGCAACAAAGTAGTTTTTTCTTGCAACTTTGATGGCCAATTGAGTCCAAATTTGTACAGGTTTGTTTTTTGTGCATGTGTGAGGATACTGGTCTTCAACAATTACCAAAAGTATACCCTGCCTTTAATACAAATTCCCAGGCATGGAGTCGGTCACCGTCAAACACATCTGTGAGGACATTAAAACCATTTACTTTGGTCTGTGGAATAATATTCAGAGGTCATTGTTCTAGGATTGCATCATTCTCTGGTTTCATTGTTAGAGACTTGTATTTTTCCCCCCACTTTCTTGAGGGCTCTATCCATTGGAAAATGGGTGCATTCCGCTCTACCAGCCAGGCATCCTAGTGGATAAAACTCATGCCTACATCCTTACGGACTGAAAAGGGGGTAACCCTGGGGCCCATTTCACTAAATTTCCCATTTGCGATCATCGCTATCGCACTTGCGATGAGATCGCAAACCGCAAATCCATCGCACTTGCGACGCCGATGATTTTGCGTTTCACTAAAGTCATCGCAGTTGCGATGATATTAAAAGGAAAATAAATGTTTTGTACGAGGCTAAATGTAGTGACCTTTGACATAGCCCGCCAAAAAATCGTCGGTCCTCGCATGGTGGACGTCTTAATGTCAAAATGTTGTTGCCGCGGTTCGATTAAAAACGAAATGCATAAATTGCAGTTTAAATGTAAATAATTTTCATGCTGGTGCATCAAAAATAACAACAGGTGGACTATATTAATGTTTAAGCATTCATTTAAAAAGGTTCACATGAAATCATATTCAACTTGTTTCATTTGTAGGCCTATTATTAGTATTAATATAATTAATTTTATAACATTTTGTAAATAATAATAATGTAACGTAGAGATTTATGAACATTTGACAAAACTGGTTAAATCATGTATAGATAACGTCAAAAGTGTTGTCACCGAAAATTGGTACATGATATTAAATTGGAAAGGCTGAATTCTTGATGCAATATCAATAGGCCTACATTAATGTTAGGCCAAAATGCTGGCTAAAATAATTGAACCCAATAGATGGAGATCTCCTTTTTACCGATTTTAAGCTCTCTCGTTAAGAGATTAAGGGTTTCCCGAGTCTCCCAGTAAAAGACTGGGAATGAAAATAACGTAATTTTACTCTTTAATTCACGGACAAACTACCGTCAAGACGTACACCAATAATAACATCTAGGCACAAAACGGCGCAATTTATCATAAATTTGCGATGAACTTATACTTTGCGGACACTAACGAGTCATCGCAAGTTGCTCATCGCTAATAATTGTTTTGCGATGAGTAAGTTCGTCGCAAAGATTTAGTGAAATCGTTATTCAAAATCCATCGCTAAGTTGCGATGGTTTTTGGATTTAGCGATCGGTTTCGGCGTTTGCGATGATCAAAACGCGTTAGTGAAATCGGCCCCTGGTCAGCCTTTGAGATTGCTTGAGCTGGTTGCCTGCAATTTGCCTTATGTGACACGTACCAGAGGAAATCATTGCTTGATACTGTTTTAACAAATAGATCCACAATTTTCTTCATCGACTACACATTTTTTCACAAATCTTTTATTATGAATAAAAAAATAAAGCATAAGTTAAATCGAATGTATAGTCGGTATTAAGCCCTTTTAAAACAAAGAACAAACATTAAACAAATTTACTTAATAAACAAAAACATGAACATTTCTAAACGGCACTTGAGCTCTGACTTATTATTGTTCGTTTTATTATTATTATTTTCTTTGTACATTTGTGCATTTGTCATGCCTCTAATTTGCAGTTGGGGGTAAAAAATTAAGGAGAATCTTGCCAACCAAAAATATAAATTTCATATCAATGTGTCCTTGCCGATGAGACAAAGGGTCTGTAACAAATTAAATCAAGTAATGACGTCAATGATTTTAGAGTCAACCGAGGTTGCTTTGTAAGCTGTCATTATCAAACCGTTATAAATGCATTCAAGTCACCACGTCGGCCACAAACAGCAGATACAAAATGCCAACTTGGATCAAGATGAATTTTACAGGTATGATAGCATACTCACATGGGAATACAAACTGCTCTTCCATGCGAACAATTTAAATCTCAAAATAAATTTTTTATGACAGTGTCTGTTTTTCTCATAATTTTCTCAGCATTTCACACTCCATTCCTTGTGTATGTTTAAATTTTTCTTTACAAGAAGGCACATTACCACACACTAGACACAAGATTACCATCACAAGTATGGTTTACAAAAATAATATCTCACATGTAAATTATTCCTCCAGCTGTCAAATTGAGCAACATCGATCTTTTCCTCACACTCTGACATGAAGTATTATAATCAAGGTAATACTGGTGTAAATGCCAGTCATTGAACACTGTCAGAATACTCTATCTGGTCACATTCTTGTAACATGACCTTCCCTTTGACATCATGTACATGTACTAGAGGCCATTGACCCTACAAATAGTGTAAGGTTTGAATGGTACAAAATAGACTGTGCAAGTCTCGCGCGTAGTCGAACTTCCGGGACCATTGTGGTCCCAACCATATGGAGTTTTACGTTGGCAAGATTTTGTTTCGTCTATTATTTTAGTTTAACGTACTTTATGACCATGAAAATTACATATGTTGTTGGGAATGTAATACTAAGTGATACCAAATATGAAAGTAAAATCAATTCAACAACACAATGAAGAAAACCCAAGAATTAAAATTGACCTCAGCTTCCGGTTACTTGCAAAAAATTAAGAATTTGTGCCCACCTCTGATCACCAAATTTGTTTTGGTCACAGGATGAAAATCACCAAGCGCTGTAATTGTCAGACGCTAAGCCTTTTCATTGCAGTCTACGGTTGTTGAGGCGTCAGCGTCCGTCACGCGTTAATTCTACACCCGTGCGATCATCACGCATCTGCGTTTAAACCGGCTTTTAGTGGCTGCACGTACTCTGGCGTGGATTTACAAAAGGGGTTCCTTAAAAGTTAAGATCGAGTAAGCATCCTTGTCCCAGAGTTTTCAGTTTGTTTCAACAAAAACTAACAAATGATTTGTGTTTTTGTTATGAAAGCTAAAACTCATTTTATACAAATTGTAATGAGTATTTTTGTTGTTCAGATTTTTTCATAGATCTAATTTAAAAACAATGATTTGATTTCTGAAAAAAATTGTTCTTCGCTTGACGTATTTTCTCGTTCTGATACGCGCGAGACTTGCACAGTCTATATACAGCACCTATTTGTTTTCCCTTGGAGCGCCCTCTGTTGGTAATGTAATGTTAGATGGGAAGGACTGAGGTGAGAAGTTTGCATTTTTATTTAGGCAATAACAGTGTGAGAAGCCGATGTTCACATTAATTGATGATGACATTTGAATTTAATAGATGTTAATTTTGCATCAGGGATAATGATTATAATTTATTTTGACCCATACACCAATGTGTATTAAGCACTGTATACTCAGTACTTTCCAGAGTTCTGTGAAAACAATCCACAGGAACATTGAATTGAATGCCATTAATTGATGGTGACATTAATTGAATGCCATTAATTAAGCAATAACAGCATGACGACGTGCCAGTCTTCTCTGCGTGGTAATGACCAGGTTGGTGGCTGGCTGCCGAACGGACCGAGTCAAAGGCAATAACAGCATGACGACGTGCCAGTCTTCTCTGCGTGGTAATGACCAGGTTGGTGGCTGGCTGCCGAACGGACCGAGTCAAAGGCAATAACAGCATGACGACGTGCCAGTCTTCTCTGCGTGGTAATGACCAGGTTGGTGGCTGGCTGCCGAACGGACCGAGTCAAAGGCAATAACAGCATGACGACGTGCCAGTCTTCTCTGCGTGGTAATGACCAGGTTGGTGGCTGGCTGCCGAACGGACCGAGTCAAAGGCAATATTTTTAGAATTGTTTTATTCATGTTCAAGGGCCATTCTTCAGGCTGTTCAATTTTTGCATGGGACCTAATCTCTTACACATATTTAGCCAGACTGAACTTTGAAAATACCACTGCCATAAATATAAATACTTTGATGCAGCCACAGCCATAAGATAGATGCGGATATTTAGCCATGGCTAGAGTGAAGCCGATGGTTTGGATATGGCTTAAGAGAACGAGAGGTTAGAGTTGGTGAAGTAAAAGTTTGTTTTTTACCTCGCTGTTGAGAATCATGATGCAGTGATCAAAGTGATGATGCTCCATTGTGGATGTTCCATACAGCTGAGACAGGGCTGATGATGTCCTGAAGAAAGAAATCAAAATTACATCAGCAAAATAACTGGTGTATAAATGCCTAGCGGCTCTTAATTAGGGGATTTATTTTCTATTTCTGTTTCACCCTTTAGAGACCATTCATTTCCGTATAATCATCACAAAACGCCCAGACATTGCTAATATTATTAGTTTCTTTATTGAAACTTTGTCAGTAAAACTCTAAACATAAATAAAAATGAAAGAGAAAAGTTAGTTTCTTGTTTAGAAATTGGGATACTATGTCAACATACTACATCGGAAAATTTCATATGTGGCCATGACCTTTACTTTGACCTCTTTATGTGAATAGAAGTAGGTTAAACTTTGAGGTCGTTTGTGGCCGCTTTGGGCGTTTTGGTACAAGCCACTTGTGGCCGCTATGGTCTCTTAAGGGTTAATAATAGAAAACTCCTCTTGAGGAAGGAACAAATATATATATTCTTTTGTTTCCAGGTTCCATTTAGAAATAAGTTTCTTTTGTTGTTTCTTTTAAGATAACGAAAAACTTTGATTGCCACAATTTGTACTACATGTTCATCAACTAATTGTTGAAGCTTAACTGCAGTGTTTAGGGGTTTGTGTAACAATTAATTCCCTTTTATCGAAATAAGATCTACTACTCCAAACTGACTTGTGTCATAATCTCTAGCAGTCGCATATGTTCACAATGTGTAATTTATTCCCAGGGATTCTAACAACTGCTTCCTGCGGCCAACGACGACAGAGCCAGACAGCTGAATCAGCCAGGCCGACGAGTCACAAGCTCCGTTGGGTTAGCAGTCCAACGGTCTAGAAGCATCAGGCCAGTTTCACTCACACATGCTTCGCTGCCCACCTTCCGTCTTATCATCTACAGGACCTGTGTTTGCTCTGTGCTTCAAACAAACCCCCCAGGTCGGAATTTCAGCTTCATTTGTAACGCTGATGCTCAAGATGTCAAGATTTTTAGCGCAGAATAGAGAGTCTCCTTTTTCAAATTGTTTTACTTCTACCTGTGTGGTACTGCTTAATTTTCACACCAGAATTCCAGTAGCAAATAAGAGATGACACTTCTTACTTCAAGAAAGCCCCTTTTTTTACAGATGGTTAAAGACTTACTTGACAAAAAGACTAATGGAGTGGCAACAAGGAACAGGTAAAAGGAGAAGATGGAAGGATGACACAAAATCTTATGCAGGAACAGTATGGACAAGAACAGTACGGAATAGAGATGAATGGTGTTTTCATGAGGAGGGCTACATCCTACATTGGATAAACACAGACTAAACTCAAATTCAAAGACTCACTTGAGCTGGAAGGCATTGTTTGTGCCACGATGGTCAAGATCATGACAAAGACAAGCAACAAGAAGAGCAAATGATTCCAGATCTGACATCACTTTACTCATTCCTCCCGTCTACAATTGAAAGAAAAAATTACAAAGCATCAATTAAACATATGACTGCACAGCTTTATCAAATTATTGTATAAAAACATTACCTTCAAAGACAAGAAAAAAGAGGGAAACCAAACAAATAAAAAACATTAAAAAAATAGTAGTTGAATTAATGAAGTCGCAGATTGTTATTTGACTGAAAGGTTGGGTCATCGTTTAGTGTTTGTCAACATAATGCTGATTTATAGGCAAAATTATAAAGAAAGATACAATAAAAGTCACCTGTGAAAGTTTCAGCTAGATAGAGGGTCTATTGGCTGAGAAAACACACAAATGTCAAGTTCATCCACATTTAGGTATTAATCGCATCTCTAGCCGCAGCATTTGCGAATGGACACCAACCCTCAGAAATCTGAGAAACGATTGAATCTATTCTCAGAGTCAAATGTTTTTATTGATTTCTAATCAATGCGAGCATTCAGACAAACTAATTTTGCAGGGTGCTTACTACCATTACCATCTATATAGCAAGTAAGCTTTCAGATAGAAATGACACAATTCTTTTTCAGGGTCATTACCAAATGATGACCCTACCTAAAGGTAGGTCAGTGACATTCGGCAACATATGATTTTGGACCATCTGAGCAATAAAACCCAGGAATAATAGTGGGATACAGCGATTCCAGTGTCTCCCACTATGAATAAACAAGAGTTCTACACTAGTTCTTCTTCTTCTTCAGGTACCCTGTCCCTTCTTGACGTCAGCAAACATGGCTCTGCAGTTTTCTGTCTCTTGTTATCAAACCAAACAGTTCATCATTAACCAAGCTCTTTTTCATCATACATCGATGACGGCAATGATATACATCTCTAGAATCCATCCATTCAGCTCGTAAATGCCAAGGTTGCTCCAACAATGCTTCTTGGTAATGATACAGATTTCCATGTTTCTTCAGTTTTGCACGCTTTCTGAATTTCTCTTTTTCTAATTTGAAGAAGTTGTTCAGTTTGCAGTACTGTTTTTGGCTATTTGTCATTACATTGACGAAATTACTTGGGAAAATAACATTTTAGAGACAGACCAAATGCAATATTTAACTTTTAAATGTCAACTTTTAAGTTTTTTCCGAGGGAACGGGTAGTTCAGAGAAAAATGAAATCACTTTAGATAATATCAAAACAACAAAAAGAAATAAAGCATTCTCAATTTAAAGTTTGTTTTAACAGTCAAACTCAACTGCTGGTTAAGTAATCCGACAATAAGCACCATACAATCTTTGATAAATTACAAACAACTTGAAAAGGTTTGTACCTTAAACATCGCAAACATGGTCTGTGCTACGTTAAATGCATGCCGCCAGTTATGATAGATGACAGGACGGTAGTTCTTGCGAACGCTCAGCAGCCAACGACATAAAACCTATGGAGAGACAAAAAAAGAACTATCAGGTTATGAGTGACACATGGACTGAATTTATTCTTCTTCATTCAATTGTGGGAGGTGAATCCAATCTGTTGCACATTAGTGTAAATGCCAAGGTATCTAACAGTGGCAGGAGCAGTTCTTCTAATGCGTACTGCATATGCGCCACTTCACATTGGAATGACAGTTGAAGTGGTGTAGGGCCCCCCACGGCAGCTCTGGATTCAGCGGTCAACTCAATCCTCCAATAGACCGGGGTGATCATCGGACAGTGGTCACTCAAATGGGTCATCACAATCCTACTCACTGATTATCTTCTGACACTAATGCATTTATGTAAGCCCATAACTCAATTGTCACTAATCGGGTTCCTCCAAATGGCTTTCACGTTAATTTCCTTTGACTCCTGCTAGTGGTTTATTGCAATAAATGAGGCAATGAGGCAAGAGTGCAGACAAGGGGTGTGACATTAACGAGGGGATTTAATTCATCTAAAGGTTTTGTGGTAGAATCTGAGACCACTTAAGGTAGAGGTACAACATTGGCCATTCAAAAATGCAATAACCAAATGGTCATAGCGTAGAAACGTACTCTGGCTGTGAATTTAGTGATACCTAAACCTCCATGTGTGGTTGACCATCATTAGTGGGCGCTAAGGTACATGCTTGTACAATCGTTATCAGTAAGGACATAAACTACCTGGATTTACTTACTGTAAATCAACCACACCCAAGCAATGATAGTTAGCATAAGTGTTTTGAGGCATTGCATGATGAAGTATGAATGCATACTTGGTTTGTGGTAACACCATGTGACAGTGTCTACTTTGCTGTGTAGATTCATAGAGTTTATTGCTCCATGGTAGATTGTTCTTATAAGAACTGTCCAGCTAGCTCGCATGTTATGCAGGATAAACAATAAACAAACTACATTGTATTCCAACGTCATCGAAGATAGAGAGTCTAAGGTAAAGAAACTACTTGCTAAAAAGCTTATGAGAGCACCAACCTCAGGATGTCTAAATTGGATGAAACTTGCAATAATGTTCATCAATCTTATAAAAGAATGCTATTCCATGCATATATAAACAGCTCTTTTCTTAAGAAAAAAAACACACAAAAAACATGTCCCAAGTTTCACCAGATGGTCGTAAAAGACCTTCTCCTTATGCCTAGAAGTGAGTATATATATGAGGAGAAGTTGTAGCGACATCACCGTGTCTTTAAGATCGCTCCGAGACAATTCACATACGACACTACAAGTCTTCACTTAGTGAATAACGGCCCATATCCACAGAGTCCAGTGCTTTTCATTTTTCTGGCTCGCCTGCGGCTTCAGAAATAAATAACGATTGAAGAAAAACATCATTGCAAAAGATATGGATTCTGGCTTGACGGAAATGGAAAAAAACTCAATAGTTTCTGTCAGAACTGTAAAACTGTACTATGTGGAACTATCACTACCCTAGACTAGTGAAGATAATAAATTATACTAGGCTAGAAAATGTGAATACAACTTGAGATTGAAATGATTTATTGGGTGCTAAAATGTATACCATATCAGAATATATAAATGTCATGGCAATACATTTAGAATAGCACTTTCAATGTTTTAGGTTTCTTTTTAACCTTTTTAGGTCTTAATTTTTTTATATTTTTAATAACAAATTGACAGGAAAAAAGTGAAAAAAGGTGTTGATTCTTCAGTAAAATGAGGCTTTTACATTCTGATTTGTATAAATGGAGATAAAGTTTGACTTTTCTTTAACACGCATTTTTGCCCAGAACTCTATTTACTATTAAGCACCTTTGTAAACATGTCTACAGCTCCATCTTAAACAATGGGGTTTGAACCTTTAAGCCCTAGCTAATAAATCTAGGGTTGAAGCATTTGTATCAAATGGCAAAAAGTGTCATCTGACTGGTATGAACTCTCAACCTGAGCTCAAATTACCATATTGGTTTCAATCAATAAAGTTATCCAAGGTCTCAGGCAGCTTGGGACATTTCCTTTTCTTTTCCCGGTTCAGATCTTCTCTTTCTGACCAAGGGTAATAAATATCCCACACGAACACACAATGCGTCGTTCAATAATTACTTGAAACATTTTAATTCACACACAAGAAGAGGCAATCCGCACCAGCGATGTTTGGACAGATGGGAGGATAACTTGGAAAAGGGAAGTGTTAATATCCTCTACGAGTAAACCCTCCGACATTTACATAAAACGCTGTGTGGCATCTCAGACACAAGATTTCAGTTGTCATGGAAATTAATTGCCAATGGTTACGTGAGCGTGTTTGACGAGGACAAAGGTGGGAACTGCAATAAGAGAAAAGAAAAGACAAAATGTGAACACCTTTTGAGATGTTACACCAAACTCTCTTATACTGCTTGTCATTAAGGCGACATGTAAGCTAACCAGAAGTTCCCAAAATACACAGAGGGTCTTGCAATTAGATTGTGGACCAGGCTTCCCACCGTCCTCCAAATACCCAAGAAGCTAAGGAGACAATGCCCCGCCCAAACCCCCCCCAAAAAGAACAATTTTTAGGGTCGGCAAAACAAGAGGTTGGTTTACAGTCAACAGCTTGGCTCTTGGCAGCGTTCTAAAACAATATAGCTAATAAATCATATTCCAAATATTTGTTTCTCAAGAAGTTGTTTCACATGGAACATAAAACTGTGACCTCCTGGACTAGATACTTAAAGGTACCAGAAACCAAGAGTTTTATTTTCTTGGCCTTATGACATGAACTACCGTAATTTTTCTGCAGATAAGACGCGTCTTATCTGACTTTCAATGGTAAAAAAAAGTCACTGCGTCTTATCTTCCGATGCGCCTTATCTGATTGCGATTGAGTTCATTGTGATGATTACAATGTGAAATCTTACATTTATACTGCAAAATAGTTCCTTTATTTCGTCCAGGGCAATTCTACATGTCACATTTTTCTTAAAATAAAACCTACACCGTTCACATTTTTGACGAAACTTACTACCGAAGAACGAAGTCACTGGCCATGCTGTTGCCCACAAAAAAAATAATACCGTCGCAAATGAGCAACGATCAATGCTGCATGGTACAGTCCACTGCTTTATCACACAGATGACAGGTACTAGTCTTTTTAAACAAGTCATTTTGTACGATTATTATCCTGAATTTCGCCAACAGAGGGCGTACGTTCCCAATGTGAAAGCATTATTAAGAAAGTGCCCTCTAGCGTTTGTTGGTTCCAGCATGTATTGTAGTATTCAAAGATAGCGAAGACTACCACATAATTCATTGGGGAAACGTTCGGAAAACTTTTGTCTGTGCGCGCTTGTTGTGTAAAACGAAAAACTGTAAAGCTATGGTTGTAGAAAAAATCTTTAAAACGAACATGGAAAAAATAATAATGAAAAAATAGCAGGGATGTTTTACTTGTCTTCGTGATTATAAAACTATGAACCCTTAGCACTATGGTAAGTGTGCTATACCATCACAATGACCCCTGTATGTGTTGATGTACAAGCAGTTTGAGACTTCACAAGCATGTTTATTATGGAAGATAAATTGCGCCTTATGCGGCGGGGCGCCTTATCTGTTAAAGGCACTGAACACGTTTTGTAATTGTCAAAGACCAGTATTCTCACTTGGTGTATCCCAACATATGCATAAAATAACAAGCCTGTGAAAATTTGGGCTCAATTGGTCATTGAAGTTGCAAGAAAATGATGAAAGAAAAAACACCCTTGTTGTACAAATTAGTGTGCTTTCAGATAGGAATAAAAGGCTTCTGGCCAGAAGTCTTTTATTATTTTAGTGAGAAATTACCTCTTTCTCAAAAACTACGTTACTTCAGAGAGAGTCGTTTCTCACAATGTTTTATACTATCAACAGCTCTCCGTTGCTCGTTACCAAGTAAGTTTTTATGCTAATATATATTTTGAGTAATTACCAAACGTGTACAGTGCCTTTAACCCTTGAATTTTATTCTGGTAATTTGAGGTACTGCGCCTTATGCGCCAAGCGTCTTATCCGCAGGAAATTACGGTACAAGGGACAATATCAGTCATCAATCAATTGATACAATTTGGGGCCCACAGGGGGAACTAGAATCAATACAGTAACAAAGTTGTCCAATTATAAAATAGTTCACTCTCCACCTGAGGTCTCTACAGCAGACAGGAAGGTACCATAAAAGAGGAACGGAGACCAAACAATACACCATCCTTTACTTTGACTTCCTCTAGCCTTCTGGGTAAATTACTTTACACCTTGAATTTCTCAGTGAAAAATTGAATGATATTGCGTGCTGATTAAGACGATAACTAAATATTTACGGATCTAAAGTATGAGCACTTATTGTGGAAAAAACAACCAATATTAGCAGTACATTATCTCTAAAATACAAAATTGAAACAAAATAAAAATAAAACAGCAATACAATTTTTTTTTTTTAAGAAAACCCAAGGTCCTGTATAATGCAATGTTTTTCCACTGGAAAAATTGTCTTAAAAATTACTCATATTCAATTCTAGAAGGCAGCTTCCAAGAAAGACGTTAACAGCAATCTCATACACAGCGCCAAATTGATTGAGACTGAGTGTCAAGGCGACAGTTTTGATCAATTTGGAGAAGCTGTTTCCAACTTATCCAATTGAGGACTCTTTTATTTTATGAAAAATTTATTTGCCATTTCATCACTGACCCATTCTCCTGTCTTTGTTAAATCCATGCGGATTTGTGATGCCCTGGAGTTATGATTGTATATGCGCCTCACAATAATTTAAGATGGAATACTAAATTGTATCTTCTGATGTCACCTACAGTACACTAAATGAACCATTGAGAAGAAATCAACCGGTTCTTTTCAGAGCCAACATTAAAACAGTGGTGGGAGTCATGGCTGACAAAACAGTTTAAAACTATAGATGCAAATTTGAGGAGGTATTGAAATGATGACCTTTTGATAACCCCTGGAGTTAAGGATTCCAAGGAGCTTCTGGGAACAGAATCCTCAGTGCTAGAGAAGTAGATCAATGAGAAAAATGTCTTAATATCTGAAGACAATAACAACTACTTTTTTCCACCAGGCAGACACAAAAAGGTCTGAATTAAGATAAGTCTAAAATTTCTCATCTATGAAACAAAGCCTCAACTTCTACATCAAAAGTGCATCCCACACAAGCTTTACTCTCTTGAAAACCCAACCTAGGATTTTCCTGCAAACTTACAAATTTAGGAAGTCTCTTATCTCACATTACTGTATGCACTCTACCATTGCACGATTATTCATTTGAAAAAGCCATGTCATATTATTGTCCTATTACTGCTGCTTTATTTCTGATCAGACCTATAACACCATGAATGATTAAGGGAATCAATGTGTGGTGAAGAGGTTTTAAACTAGTGGTTTAAACCCGCCGAGTCCTGGTTCTTGATAATTTTACTGAGACAAAGTCTAGGTGAAATTATCAAGAACCAGGCCTCGGCGGGTTTAAACCACTTTGATTCCCATTCATAAATATCTTCCCCTTGAAAATATAGACAAAAACCTGTAAAAATTTGATAAGAAATCGGAAAGTTTTGCCCCTTCGGTTGTCCGCAGCTCACTTCGATTCTGCGTTACATTTCTAGACCCATTGCACAACGCGGAACGCACGTTCGAATAAGATGCGCGCCCTCCAGTTTGGGAGTCAACTCTATGATTCTTGTGTACAGTTTGACTCCCAAAATGGAAGGGCGCGTATCATGTCCGAACGTGCATTCCGCTTTGTGCAAACTGTGTTTAAACACTTCTAGCTGTGTTTATATAACACGTTTAAACATGGCCACGTGATGTCCTCTCGACCAATCAGAACGAATAAACTGTCCCAGGTATTTATGAATACTTATTCTAAACTACATCAATTTAAAATGACACATCATTTTACATGATAAGATTATTATGTGCAACTCAGGAGGCTCATCTAAAGCACATTACCTACTTCATTACTACCAGAGCAGGATACATGCATTTCAAACAGTTCAATTTCAAAACTCAATCACAAAAAGGCCAGAGCTCGACTTTTGCCACAGGCAACAAAACGAAACTGTCTGTGCATTTTGTTCAAAGCCTTTCTGCTCATTCAAAACTGAACAATGACAAATTGACTAGAGCAGGACTTGAACCTGCAACCTACGGATTAACGTGCTGGCGCTCTACCAACTGATCTATGCAGCCTGATGTTGGCGGTCTCCCTATTTTGTCAACATCTTTGTTCGGGGGTGCCAGTCAGAAAGCCATTCAACCTGTAACTGCCATATAGCCACGGATCACACCCAAGTTTACGATATAAAAAATTTACCCATTCAGTTTCCCTTGCAGTTTACTACTCGACATTCAAACTTCTGTCAGAAATTTCCAACATGTTCTCACACAGCTAAACAAATCTTGGTTACAAAACATAAAGGTCAAAAGCAATCAAAATAATTCTTAAATTGCTTTGCATATTTTTGATTAAGACAAAATCCTTCTGATTCTAAGGCAATGCATGCAAAATTTCCATCAACTATCCAACTACCTAATAATCTCCAGAAAAAAAATAATCTCAATTCTAAATCACCCTTTTATTTTGGAATGCAAGAAGGACGATTGTCTTGATGAAGAAGGTTGTTTCTCAGTACCAGTGATCAACCCGTTAGTTGGGGATGGATAATCAGTTTTTATTATAACTCTGATAGTAAAATAAATCACCTACTGCTTAAGTTCCTGGTATTGGTTTTTTTTATTAATTTTTATTTCTATTTTATATATTCCAATGGACTATTTGCAGATTTGCCGTTATTCAAGGCTAGGAAATGAGAATCACGTTTGCAACTTTAGAAGTGTTGTGCTATTTATTCTCCTGTTAATCAAATTTCCCTTTGTCAGAGGAGAGAGTGTCTAAAGTTACAAGAGGTAAGCAACGGACTGGGCCATGATCTGTAATCCATGGTTTAAAAAATGAACATTTTAATGAGAAATGGCCCCGGATTGGACCATAGAAACATTATAGGTCACTTTCCTAACTAGATATGTGTGTATGAAGGCTTCAAAACCAGAGTATACGAAGAATGTTAGTTAATTGAATATGATTGAAAATAAAATAAATATCCAGAGCAAATAGAAGGTCTACTTACAGTAGAATTGTTCTATCTCTGCAATAAAATATAATCAAAACAAATCCTAGATTTTCCATCCATCCTTGGATTATTCCACTTGAATACCCCCCCCCCCCCCAATGCAATTTAAAAACTGATGTCTTATTACAAACTTGTGTAATGGCATTTTACCATCATGCTGTCTATGCGCAGAGTAATGTCCTTCTGATGGTATAAGAAATTCGCATTTCCTTGCGTTATGACAAGAAAGAAGAACAAAAAAACCGCAATGACCCAAATAGCGGCATTTACTTTCAAATGAATAAGCTGAATGAATGTCTTCGAACAAAACTTTAAAAATTCAAAACTTGACACTTACGTCATAGGGAACGTGGAATTTGTTAATGAGGTTGCACTCTTCAAACATACAGATCGCAGCTTGTAGAGTTTCATCTTCCAGCAAGGTAAAATCACTGAAGGAGAAATTCTGAAGGTTTACCTTCCCTAATTTCTCAACTGGACCAGCTTGCTGTGGAGAGAAATAAGAACAGAAAAGGCTCAAATTTTCAACTGTTTTGAAATGATGGCTTAGCATGAGAACGAAGCTACTACATTCTTAAAGTGATGACAAACTGAAAATGAAACCTTAACCAAAAGAACCTTTGTATACAGAGCTGCCTACATTTGCATCTTGCAATCAGGGAGATTTTATACAATAATCAGGGAGATATTTAGAATTACATTCAACATACTAGGAAAATAGCTTCCATAATCAGGGAGGTTGTCAAATTTGTTAGTTAGAACATGGACAAATTTGTTTATTTACTAGAGATGGATTTGTGGCAGTCAAAAGAAAAAGAAGAAGTGAACACTGTATCAGGCCATGGAGGCCATGACCTCCGTTGCGCTGGTCTTTGCCTTGGTGCCCCTTCAAAATGTCACATAGACTTTAAGACTTTTTAATGAAAGTGCCCTTAACAAAATGAAAATGTCTTTGCCACCTCAAAAATGAGACTCCGGGCCTGCTGTATGTCTATGATGGAGGAGTAGAGGGTAATTACATTCGTTGTATGCAGTATACGTACTTTAAGTTTATCTACTTCATCTTGCTGTGCTGTTGCATGATAAGATAGCACCTCTAGCGCCACCTGCTGCTTGGCCATCAGTTTCACTGCATTCTCGTACATCTGCGTATTGTGGATGCCCAGCCCGCAAAAGATGGCAAATGCCTGTGAGCAGAAGTTTACATTGTAATAAGATTTCAGTACAGCCAGGTGTCTTATATGTGCTGCCTGCAGGGCTAGGGTAGAGGGCATGGGGGTGGAGCAAGGCTTTCCCTCCGGCCATCCTTAAAACAGGCCAAGACCTTACAAATGCTCCTGAGGTAGAATTATATTTCTTGAATACTTTGGTTTCTCTGACACACACTGAAAAGTACTACCCTAATCAAATGAATGTTCTATCCCATGCGATGACATTAACCATCTCCCTCCTCCCTCACCCCTCCCCTTCCCCCTATTGAGTTCCTCCACACCCCACCTCCTACAGCTTCCCAATCAATGCACAGGAGCATTAGCGGTGCATCTCAGCAAAAAGGTTCCCCCATCGCAGGGATTACACAAATCCAATTTCTTGCAGTTGGGTGCCATAGCAACCACTTAGCACACCAAGAAATGTGTCTCGTCTTAACATGTGGCCCCAGGTCGTTCAGAGTTTGCCCAGATCAAGACAAATGTATTAACTTTATTAACTTCCCGAGGGTTACTAATTAATGTATTGCCGGGACAATTTTTTTTTTCTGCCTTGGATTTAAGAGATGGAATGACATCACAGGAGTTGGACCGGTGGAAGCGTTGGACACCTTCACAGAGTCCCATAAATTTTCTCAATTTTGCCGAGGCAAGCGCCAATAAAATTAAACCAATTACCCCAGTTTTTCAATATGAAAATGACTTCATAGGAAAATACTTGACTTTTATTGGACAGGTTTGTTAATTGAACAGGGCTTGGATTTTTCTTTTTGTCATTAATTTTCATAAAGGATTCATAAACCCCAATCTTCAGACACAAGCCTTTCGATTTACAAGAATTTTCATCAGTCTAAAACACACCTGTATTGAAATAAGAGCTGTGTATTGAGACAGTTTCTTTCTCTAAGGAAAGACGTGTTGCTAGCACATCAATGGGTCCAGTCAAATTGAGTTAGCCTCCAACACTGACAATCTGCTTAGGATCATTATTGGTAAGTGCAGAAAACCAGACAATACACATGAAACCTACGACGTAAAACTCCAGTAAGCAAATTTGCCAGCTTAGCAATTTTATACTTATTTTTCCTAAAAGCAGACTTTACCAACTTCAAATATGGTTACTTGTGAGAGAATTAAAGTTTGATTGGGATCAACTTACCTCCTGGATGAGGATCAACTTACCTCAAAGAGATTCTCGTCTTGGTCAGTGAAGCTGAGGTTAACGGATACCCCAACCTTGTTGATCATCTCGGCCACGCCGACGATTTTGTTCTGGCTGTTGTAGATTGGCTGACAGAGCAGGGAGCGGATCTTAAAATCCTTGTCTGCATCACAGATTAGCTTGAATTGTGTCTGTACTTCAAACTTCTCAATATTGATGATCTATAGGAGATGAAATGGTCCAAGTTGAGTGAAAGAATAATGGACGATTGGGACATTGGGGGGGGGGGAATTGAGGAATGGAGGGAGAGAGATTGGGGCAAGGGGGTTGGAGGTGTTGAAAATTAGAAAGGTACAAGAAAGAATAGGTAAATGTTATAGATGGAGACCAAAAGCGAGGCACAATTTATGAAGACATCTTCAGGCCTTGCCTAACCTGGCAACTTGGAACCATCTAACTCCAGAGAGCAGTCAACAAGAACAGTTTGATGCTCAAGAGAAAATGCTCTGACAGTGACATTCTTTTCTCAAGAAAGTTGTGTTTAAACCCTTAACATGAATTATTTATTTCTGCCTGTAATTTGTGTAACATGATTCTCAGTGTCAATAACTACAGAGAAGAGAGCTAAAGAAACCAGGAGGTTTGTACAGCTTGTGAAAGATCTTGCTCAATTCTGAAACTAAAGATAAAATAAGAACTCTTAACAATGTGAGAAAAAGATCTGCAGATGTTTATCGAGCTAAGATTCTACAAATCTGTTTATATTTTCACTAAAATAACAACACATCAGTCAAGATGATTCTGTGGGATGTTTGGGTATTTACCAATAGCTAACACCAGATGGTGAACCATTTCAAATTCCTGTTCCATTTCACATTTTCATGAAAATGACAACATACCAGATGAACTCAACTTTTCTATTGGAGGTTCTTGGGTAATTCACAAACAAATATATATACAAAAATCATCTGAGTAATTTCCAATGTGTTAGAAGGATTAATGATAATATTTATATTGACAAGAGAGATGTTTACTAATCTGGTACGCTAAGCAACATCATCTATACCGTTTCTCAACTGGCCACAAAATCAGAAATCACTAATAAACAAGAACTTCTTGGCTGAGTATCAAGATATCCAACAAAAATTCTCCCAGGTCAGGGTAAATATGGGAAACTGTTAGTACTTCATTGCATGTTTTTTTTATTTTTTATGTTGTGCATTCTGAAAGAGCTCTTTTGTGAAATAAAGTTGCTAATTTCATTTCTGCTCAGCCCAATATTTTAGAATATGCCCTTTAAGTAAGTATCTGTGCTATATAGTCTTGATCTAGTTAACACGCTTTTTGCAGAGAATATAACTAAGTTTACCGAGACTCCACTTTGAGGAAGAAAGAAAAATCCTTTAATTTCACCTTCTTTGAAGAAGTTGTTCCGACACAAACAAGGAGGGACTGAGGCACAATGAAACACAAACATGAAGGTAGGCCGGTAATAAAATCTGATACTCAATCATTCTAAGAGGGTTCTACCTGAAAGTGGCGGCTCAAATTGGGCCCTGGTGGCAGGGCATTTGTTCAAACTGTTTCACGATTCAACTGCTACGCTGTCTTGGACACGCTGCTTTTCAACACTCCTCTGGGTTACTGTTACGCGGCGTGCCGTTGCAAACCCTTCTCAGAATGCAACACAAAAGCGCTGCAGATATTTCCGAGTGGCATGGGTGATTCAATAACAGACGCATGAGGCATGTTTAAAGAAATGTTATATTAATGCCCGCGGGTGAAGCGATGATAATTTGTACATGGTACAAAGAGTGATTCTAGTGTCTGTATTGCAAATGCTGAATCGGGCATGCAAAAGTCAAGTACGTATCTGTGTCAAATTTCATTTTTATTGCATTAATTTCAACTTAGAAAAAAAATGCCTTTCTGTGATAGCCAAAATAGGAATACAAAAACTGTTACTTATTCCTGTGTTTAGACTTAATCTGTGATAATTGAATAAGTGTAATATTACATCCATTTTTATTTGAGAAAGCGATAACATTCTTACCTAAGGGGAACTAAGTGCAGGTGGTCTTTCTTTCTTTGCAATATAAAATTCACTTTCTATTCAGATCTAGAGAAGTGCTTGAGGTTTTGGGTAGTCCTTGATTCTGCTTTATAGAAATGCGTTATTTGATCAAAAGATATGCAATCCCTCAAGGCCCCCCCCCCCCCCCAATGCACAATCTTCTCACAAATGGAAGGGATCCTCACAAAATACTTAAGTATTAAATTCTACTTGTTACCTTTTGTACAAAATTCATACCAAAATATCTACATTAGAACAGTTTTATTTCAGTCCAATATAATGAAAACTCCCCACCCCCTGTATTTTTTTACAACCAGTCAATTAAACCCACACCATGGCCTACTTTTTAATGATGGCACAGGGGCACTGTCTTTACAAGCGTAACCTCCATCCGGCATTTGCAGGAAAAAATCTTTAGGGGCTTAATTTTTTTCCGCACCTAATGCAATAAGGCATGCCGGAGACAAATTATGTAGATCGTTATCTCTTCTCACTGATGATTGGACAGATAGAAGAATTGGTCAAATGCACAGTGCAATGACTGCTTTGCAACGAGGGAGGGGGGGGGGGGGTAGCATACTGAGGGAAAAAACATTCTTACCTTTCCCGTCAAGGAGACGTATTTGGCGATCTCACAGTAGACAGACTTTTTCAGCACTTCGTCACTGAGTACAAAAACAAAATCAGAAGTATTGGTTTTCCTTCTGTAATATTCAGCCTTGGACAAATGTAATAGAGTACAGTGAAATTACTCTATACCTGTAGGTTATGAAAATTATATTTTTCATAATTCAGTGGGACTTATTAGAGCAAAAAATGAATGTTTATAACAACAAAAAGTACCACTTTCCTGACTTTGCGTAAAAAATAAAACCAGGTACATGCATAGGAAAGAGGCTTACATCATCTTTTACATTTAAACCTCAGATCTTATCATTTTCAATATAAGAAGGGGGACAAATTCAACTTTAAATTAATTTTTTTAATTTACTGAATTAAAATTAAAACAGTTGATCCATTTCTAATTGACTGGAAACAGTAAAGTATACCCAGCTTATAAATGCCAGAGCCAGGTCTGTATTTGATTCTTTATTACTGAAGCAATGTTTGGATATTTCATCTCAGCAGAAAACCACAAAATCAATTAGTGACTAGCCAGATCCCAGTTATAAGTATTTTCCAATCGCAGTTTGATGGATTTGCTTTTTGCAGAGCGGGAAAGGTTCATGGTTTGTCAACACATCCAGCTCACACGATCCTCTCCTCTAAACCATAACACTATCACCTAATGGGATTTTAATTAAAACGTTCAATCTTGACTCCGCAAACATTAGGGAAAACAATTTTGGGTCTGAACCTAGCTGGCATTACGACTCCCTCTTGACAATTGAAATTTCACGTGGGGAGGAACGATCTGTACAGAGAACCATTCTGAAGTTACATGTACGTATACCTGTAAGCCGATCAAGATAAATCAAACCAAATTGGTGACCTATTTTGATTAACATGAACTAGGTCAAATGTGTGTAGAGCACTTGCTGGTTTTAATCTATCTGTGAATACTCCGACACTGCAATCAGAATTTATTTGTCAAGTTTGTATTTATAGTTACCTTTATTTGTCGCTGTTAGTTTCACTTTAGTGGTTTGAATTTATAACTGAAAGCAGCAAGGAACAACAAATTATTGTTTCTTGAAGTAAGATGTCTTGTCTTAAGTTTTCTTGTACAGATCTTGTGAATAAGACGTTACGCATGATCTCAAGGGTCCATTTCATAGAGCTGCTTAAGCAGAAAATAATGCTTAAAATCGAATGTTAAGCAAAAATAACCAAGTTGTACATATCGCATGCTTATTTTGGCTAGTAACCATTTTGTTGTGCTTAGCTACTTTTTGAGCTTAAGCAGCTCTATGAAATTGGGCTCGGGTTTGAAAGAGACAACAAATATGCACGATACTCAGTGTGACTCCACATTGTCTGTCATTTGACATTAGATTCTGATGACACAGACATAAAACTCTTATGATTACATTATACAGACGGGAAAAATCTGTTTTTTAATAAATTTAAAATTAAGGAATAGATTGAGGGTAGCAAGAGAAAGTGACATATTGAACCAATCATTGGACGTCTTATGGGTTACTTCAGACAGGCTGGCTCTTGGGATATGCCACCCATGGTGTCTAAAATGAGTTATGTCGCCCCATCAATTCTAATAAATGAACATAAAACATTCATGATGATGTTTCATTCATACCATACACCATGTAATAATGTCTAGTAGGAAGAACTGGTTGGTTTATTTCCAATATTTCAACTAGTCATAGTGTGTGCTCAAGCCATTGTCAACGTTGAAAATGTTAGACGGAGTGTGGGTGTATTAGTATAGAGAGGGGCTCCAAGGTAAAGTTTTGTGATCCACCCATTCTCCATTAGATACAGTCTCTATAAAAATAGGGGGAAAAACACAAATCTCTAACCTTATGTTAAAACGGTGTACAATGCCACCGTGTTTGATACCCAATTAACATTCAGGACTGTTCTTCAGTATCTTAAGACGTACCGGTTTCCCAATGTTAAATTAGTACTGTGTTGCTATACTGTTCTTCTTTTCATATGTAATGCGCTTTGGGCATCTTTAGAAAACGACAAGGTATATATTATTATCCATGATTATTACTTTTCTAACCAGTACAACTTACATGTTCCATATATAACGCTAAAGTGGGTAAAGCCAGAGCGGGGATCATTAATGCAGACCTGAAGGACTGACAACCATCTTCCTTCCTTCCTTCCCACCCACCTGGATCCACCAATGCAAACAACGTCCCCCTCTCTCTTCCGTAAAAGCAATCCAGCATTGCACTCAAGAACACTATTTCCCAAAACTCAAAATGGACAGGTTTGCCAGTCTGGCCGGCAACAAGCATTCCAGATCTATAAGCAGCAGCTAAAGAACCACGAGCACTCTTGGAAATTTAACACCAACGGAGACTCTGATCTTATCCACAAATATTTCAATCATATCTCCCACCAACCTCTCCCACCCCCACTTAATGTTTAAATCTAGTTTTCTTACTCCCCAGTGTTTTCCCCTACATCTTCTTCTTATTCCATGATGAGACGGAACAGCTGTGCATTTGGAATTTGATGCTTTGACTGATATTATTTTGTCCCTCTCCCCTCTTGCTTTGGCAAATCACATGTTAGGAAATGTGATGCGGTGAGATGATTATTGCAGTTTAGTTGCCTCACTATCCACCCTCTCTGGTAATGCATTAGCTTCGTCTTGATTCTCAGGAGATAACTTTATTGGGAAAACCTTAACTCCTGAGCTACACAAATGTTTGCCTTACATTTTATCTGCAAATTTTCGCAGATCTGACTTAAAAATGGTTTAAAGGGGTTGCAGTCACATCTGCTGCCTCAACTCAGACACACTCCCTCTCTTTCTCTTAAAATAGAAAAGAGTATTTGGCTTTACAAAATATTTAAATAAAATTTTATGACCACTTGGTTGTTTTTAATTAGCCAATGTTTATCACCACCCTCGATATTGTTTTGTGATTTGTTGCACCGTCTATGCCCGATGATCTCAGGCACATTGGTATTTCCCGGTTAACCCAATCATTTCTCAGGACATTATTTTTAGCTTCTAAAAACCCACAATCCTTCAGAGAGAGTCTACAATTTTAGAAATGCAGCGCGTCTGGGAAACTTATCATCTGGATCAAGAAGTCATTGGTCCTGGGAATGTTGCAAGTTTCAAAGATAGACATGAATGTTTTCTCCTGTTCTTACGCATAGATCTAAAGTGAGACTGGAACAATAATTGCTGATAATTTTGATGTTACAGCACCTTTAAAGCATCTGATTCATAACATGCACAACAACTTACAAGCTTTGCCCCTCTCATTATCGGCACTCCTAACAAAATATTAGACAAATTATAACGTCTTGTGGGAATTGCAATCAATTTTTTCTTGAAGACTGGAAAAGCAATTTATTGGATTTCAAAAATTACTCCGTGGTACCTGAACATGAATGCTGATTGGGATTGCACCTGTGCTATGATGTACTAATCATGTGTATCAAATACCTTGTTGAGGTGTTGAATATGTGCAAAGTCTACCAGATAATTAGACAACACAAATTAATTTGTCGTTTATCATTAACATTTCTGCAGCCAACTTCTAGCAATAAATAATATACAATTCAAAAGAAAAAAATCATGATTTAAAGACAGGATTAAAATTAGTAAAATTTTATGAAACTTGTGATATTCTTGTGAGGTGTGTTAAGATTCAGTTATGTACAAAAATAATCTGGACAAAAAACCCAGCAATAAGTCTCTAATTTTTCAAAGTTTAATCAACAGATTGAAATTAAATGAGATAATAACAAGCATTGTAATTGTCTCCAGAAAAATTCTCAAACTGTGTCAACTTGACTTGAAAAACTACCCTGGAATATGTTCACCTCAAAACCAATGTGTCCCTGGAATATGTTCACCTCAAAACCAATGTGTCCCTGGAATATGTTCACCTCAAAACCAATGTGTCCCTGGAATATGTTCACCTCGAAACCAATGTGTCCCTGGAATATGTTCACCTCGAAACCAATGTGTCCCTGGAATATGTTCACCTCGAAACCAATGTGTCCCTGGAATATGTTCACCTCGAAACCAATGTGTCCCTGGAATATGTTCACCTCGAAACCAATGTGTCCCTGGAATATGTTCACCTCGAAACCAATGTGTCCCTGGAATATGTTCACCTCGAAACCAATGTGTCCCTGGAATATGTTCACCTCGAAACCAATGTGTCCCTGGAATATGTTCACCTCGAAACCAATGTGTCCCTGGAATATGTTCACCTCGAAACCAATGTGTCCCTGGAATATGTTCACCTCGAAACCAATGTGTCCCTGGAATATGTTCACCTCGAAACCAATGTGTCCCTGGAATATGTTCACCTCGAAACCAATGTGTCCCTGGAATATGTTCACCTCGAAACCAATGTGTCCCTGGAATATGTTCACCTCGAAACCAATGTGTCCCTGGAATATGTTCACCTCGAAACCAATGTGTCCCTGGAATATGTTCACCTCGAAACCAATGTGTCCCTGGAATATGTTCACCTCGAAACCAATGTGTCCCTGGAATATGTTCACCTCGAAACCAATGTGTCCCTGGAATATGTTCACCTCGAAACCAATGTGTCCCTGGAATATGTTCACCTCGAAACCAATGTGTCCCTGGAATATGTTCACCTCGAAACCAATGTGTCCCTGGAATATGTTCACCTCGAAACCAATGTGTCCCTGGAATATGTTCACCTCGAAACCAATGTGTCCCTGGAATATGTTCACCTCGAAACCAATGTGTCCCTGGAATATGTTCACCTCGAAACCAATGTGTCCCTGGAATATGTTCACCTCGAAACCAATGTGTCCCTGGAATATGTTCACCTCAAAACCAATGTGTCCCTGGAATATGTTCACCTCGAAACCAATGTGTCCCTGGAATATGTTCACCTCGAAACCAATGTGTCCCTGGAATATGTTCACCTCGAAACCAATGTGTCCCTGGAATATGTTCACCTCGAAACCAATGTGTCCCTGGAATATGTTCACCTCAAAACCAATGTGTCCCTGGAATATGTTCACCTCGAAACCAATGTGTCCCTGGAATATGTTCACCTCAAAACCAATGTGTCCCTGTCAGATTTCTGTATCTTAACTATTTTTATGAGAACAACACAACTAGAACTTTCTGAATTGATGTATGAAATTTTGTTTCAATATTACAATAAGAAAATAGAATAAGCTGTTGAAAACTGCTTACCAAACAAAAGGGTATAAATGCAAAAAATAGTTAGTGGCTTGATGTTTTGTCCTTAGCAGAGTCTGTCTCGAAGGCTAAAATATTGAAATGGTAGACCAAATGAAAAACATAAATCAAAACTTTAATGCCATGGACATTGTTGAATGTACTCACTGGATAAAATCATCACAGCTCTTTAAAAATCATGGTATAACCACATGAAATGTCTTTCCACTTGACTGCTTCTGTTACACCAGAATAACTGTTTATGTGTGTTGTGTTGTCATTAGCCTTCCAAGAAAGACTCTGCTAGAGCCGAAACGTCAGGCCATTAACTATTTTTTGCATTTAAACCATAGGTCCTTCTAGTTTGTTAGCAGTTTGCAACAGCTAATTCTATTTTCTGGAATCAAAACAAGCTAAACATTCTCAGAGAAGGTATTTATCCAACCTTCTACATCCCCTTTAATCTGGCAACTACAGGCTGTTTGAAAGGCAGCCACATTTCAAGCACTTCACTGCCCCATACGGAACTCATTGCGCACAAAGGCGAGTACAAATAGATGTGGTTTGCCTTTGTACGGGTCATCACCAAGAAGGCATTAAACATCATTTACATGCGTTCCAATGTGTTTATCCCACCCTTATACAGCCACATGAGAGAATAGGTATTCCGGGAACATCCCCCCCCCCCCCCAATCTTATCAAGCACGTACGTTGATGTCTGCACTAGTGTAGAAATGGTCTTCCGACTCGAGTCTGGATACACTTGGATGATAATGACCAGCAAGGCGATGTTGAGTACTTTACCACGTTTGGCTGACAGAGAAAAATGCGTCTGAGACACACATCTTCATGGCTCAGAAAAATCCAATCTTTAGCATTGCAGTGATGTCAAGCATCATCTTCTTTTCTTCACTGAAAGATGCAACATCTCAACTTACAAAATGTCTCTTTCAAAGTCTTATTTTTTGTGAACTTGATTTAAATCGAAAAACATTCATCCTAATACATATGAATATTTTCTTACATATTTCCCGCCAAACTCACATGAAATTTGTCAAAAGGTCAAAAACAATTTTTAAATTTCATTAAAAATATATAGTCAGTACATATTTTTTGATGAAATTGTTCATGTTGAATTGCACGGGTTCACAACTTTCAGAGAAAATGTGGAGGATAAAGTATTTGATGGCACGGGGATTAAACCATGTGGCCAACATTTGTAATTGTCAAAGACCATAGCCACACTTTGTGTGACCCAACATTTGCATGAAATAACAAACCTGTGAAAGTTAAAGCTCAATCGGTCAATAGATTCACAAGAAAATAGTGAGACTGTTTTCAAACATCAGATTTCATAATCGTGAGATCAAAAGTAATTGTTTAACCCATTTCTCAAAAACTACAGTGTTTCAGGCAACAATATTTCAAGGGAAGTTTTCCACCATGATCATCTTTATACCATTTGTAAATCTGTGAAAATTTATACTTTCAATCGACTAACTAATGTTATGCACGTCCTAAAAATCAAGCCAGCATGATAAAGGCAATAGACAAAAATAAGTAAATCAATCAAACTATGAAACTGCTCAAAAAAGCTTGACTCTAACATTAAAACATCTCATTATTAATGACATCCTCTCCACAAAAAGCCACAGAAACACTCCAGCAACAGCAACAATGAACAATCCTTCATGTAGGCGTCTTTAAGAAAACAGAGAAGGCTTATTAGGGATCCAAAGACCCCAGTCAATTCACATCAGTCAAGCTTCAATTAATGGTCTCTACAAAACGAGAACAATTTCTGCTAAATATGCAAAGACCAAAGAACGAACACTGCCTCCTAACTTGGATTATGAACTCCAAGTTAAACAGTCTCTCTGACATTACAAACACTATTTATTTCATTAGGGCTAATTAATCACAAACCAAAACTGTGGAATAATTGCCAAATGGGCATTCACATTTAAATCAACTTGTTCACTTCTTCAACATTACTTTAAATAAATTTCTGCTGGAGTATGTGTGAAGTTAATAGGAACTGCTTGTAATACCATAAGGCCTTTTTCAGATATAAATGCTGGAATTTAGTTTTCATTTTGGTTTGGTAACAAGGGGAACTTTGTAATTGCTTTCAGAATTTCTTTGTTTTTCTGTGAATGTACCAATTAAACACCATGCATAAAACATTAACTGACCACTTTATTGGTTGCATTGTTCGCTTCAACCTGAAGTTTTATTCCCACTTATCAGTATCCATTCTTGAGTCAATTCTGATTTCAAAATGTAACAAAGTCTTTTTAAATTTAATTATTCCGGTGAAATCAACACTGAGTAAGCATTTCAAATCAAAGCACATCTCCACAAACTATCAGTTACATATTCAGTTACATATTCTTGAGGGCATATGCTTCGGAGGTAAGTAGCCAATCTCCGTTTATTTGTTCAGATTTCTCCCCAGTGTTTTCTCGCATTCAGCAGGTTGGATACACACACAAAAAGTCCCCTCGGAAAATTCCCAATCCAGTAAACGTTGAAGCTCTGATACGGATTAATTGAAATCTCGTTGTAGTACTCGTGCCCGGATGATCGTGTTCCTATTTCTGAATTCTCCCCCGAACGCTATCGAATATTGACTGTGTGCTCCTTTGGTCATCAGCAATGCCTTGAAGGAGTCATAAACCACAGCTGGCTTCCCATCAGTTTCAACACCTTATCATGGAGTCGTCATAAATAAATATAATGAACTTTAACATTTGTCAACTTAAAGTCGTGACAAATGGGGTAAAGGGTTTTTCTTCTGTATGATGGGTTTTTTGTTGTTTTTGTCCCAGGTCTAGTTTCCGGGGGGGTTCAAGTATCTGATGAACGAAGTCCGTGAGTAGAGTCTTGGTGACTGCTAAAGATTGCCATGCCAGAATAAATAGCAACATACTTTGTTGTTTTCTATTGTGACACAAGAAATTAGCCTTGCTTTCGCAATTCGTATGGGCTGGGTTTAACTAGATTCAATGTAGTTTTCAAAAACAAATTAAAGTTGTTTATGTTTGGTTGGAGTGCTATCAATTAATTCTTACTTAATATAATAATAATTATTAGAGTCTTATATAGCGCATGTATCCATCAATAAGGTGCTCGAGGCACGCAAACAAAGAGAAACACTTTTAAGACAGGTTTTGAAGTTTTATGAATTATGAGATCAATTTATGCAGCACCAGGGTTTACAAGATGCTGAAGTGAAGACAAAGTTTCTGATATTTTACTTCAAGCAACCTACGACTTAAAATACCTTTATAAGTGAAGCTTCGCATGGTGAGGAAAGTAAGAAATAATTATAAATAGTTAACTTGCAGGTACAACTATGTGTAATATTTCTTTTGGGTGGAGTGTTGGCTCTAGAGCCGGTTTTGTCTCAACGTTAGGAGACCCAACCCGCCTCTTTTCAGAGCCAACACTCTTCCCAAAGGAAATTTACTACTATTTATATTTACTTCTTTACACCCTTTATGGTAAACTGTTATAATTTTTCATTACAGAAGAAGTGGTATTTTTCAGGCTGGATTGAGTGGAAACCATTTATGGGAATCATTGTATAAAGTGTTAATACCCTAGCAATGATAGAGATAGCCATGTTAGGGGACGTCCAAAGTTTTCATTCCCTAGATATGACCGAGGGAGGACCCTCTGTCCGACCTAAACAATCTTGACAACTTTCAAGGTTTCAGTAGTTTGATTAAGCAAGAACTGGTAATGTAGCACTTTCAAACATAACCCCTGCTCATACTTCACACAAAGGTGAACATGAAACAACATACGTGACAAAAACAATCAGTACACGCTGTTTCCTAATTGTGACACAGGAAATCCGCAATTCGTGTGTACCCAGTTCAACTAGATACAAAAACCAGCATGAGCTGTCGTAATAACATCTGATAAAGTAGTTGTTGCTATGAAAGCTCATGCTGGTTTTTGTATCTAGTAAGCCTTATAGTTCTACTACCACCAGTTCTTGTTTTACCCCAGACACAACTTTGAATCAAACACTTCTACATTCTGATGTTGCCTAACTCCAAAACCAACATTTACAATTAAGACTCTGAAACTTTTCCAAACAATTTCAGCTAGATTTGTATCTCAAAGTTTTGTAAATCACCACAAACTCTGTTCTGCTTAAAATAAATGCTGTAGTCAGTTTCATGAGTGCTGATTAACCCTAATTTGGAGTAAGTCATAACAGTGATGAGATTTGATGAATGTTAAAATTCCTGAAAAAAGCTTGCGAGCCCCCCTTTATTTTTGACCTCTTAACCTCCCAGATGTTACAATTCAGGAGGTTTACAGACTCTGTGCATCACTAGAAATACAACACTACAGGTTTGAACACATTGTGGACTATTTATTTCTTGTGTGATCTGGTCAAGGAACATCTATTCAGTTTGGATCCTGTGACGGTACAGCACTCCTTCCCAACAATCTCCCCCTATGGGAGACACAGAATAATCTTGTTCTTGTCTAAATGCATTTTCTGATTTCGACAGCGTAACATGACCGCAGGGTGAAGTGACTATTTATCAAAACTAAAATAATATCATTCTCGGTGAAAAAAATAAATAAAACGCTCATGGAAGTTGATGGACAGAAAGTATTTTTTCTTTCTGGATTTGCCACGGAGCCAGAGGGAAGTGAGTGGGTACATGATAAAGCTCACAAAAGCTATTAAGCACAGCTTACTGAAGAGGTTACACTCTGTAGTTTAAGATGTCAGAAAGGTGCTTGCCAATGGGTTTGTGACGAGTAAGCACTTAACTGCATTGGCAAAGTGTGGAACAGTGTGACATTTGCACAAGGAATGTTTGCGTTTTCATGTGCACAAAGTGAAAACTACATAAACTGACTTCTTATTTGCCTCTGATGAAATCCTACATAATGGCTCTCTTTAATCTTCCCCAGGCAGGAAGGGGGGGCGGATTGGCTAGTTCACCACACACCCTAAATTCTTCTCGTTTATGAGAAAGGAGCTAAACTCACCTGGGCAGTTTAATCTCTTCTTTATTTGTGCAATGGAGGTCGAAAGCTTTGCTGAAACCGGCATGGAATTCCTGAGCAAGAAAATAACATAAGAAAAATAGGTTTGGGAACAGGAAAGGAGACAATATATGACAAAAATGTCGATTTAAAAAATGTGCATTATAATTATAAATTCGCTCAAGTGTAAAGAAAGTGTAAAAATGGAGAACTAAAACTGGTTAGAATTGTGATTATTGTACCTTCCATAAAACTGAGATAATTCAATTATTTGAAAACATGATTTTTTAAGATACATAGACAATCCCATGCATTTCTGTTGTTAAACACCCCAATCTACCTTCTTAAAAACATGTACATTCCGTCAAAGGTAGAGTCAAAAAAGTATTATTATAAAATTGAATTATATTTGTATGAAAGCCTGCTTTAAGCATCTTGTGAATTTATTTTGTCTTAAGTGCCCCCGTTGATTAGAAATCAATAAAAGTATGTCGACAAATTTGAATCTGCAATGATAATCTTAATTCTTAATGATAATCAGTGGACAGTTTTCTCAATAAGTAGGCACTGTGTATTCACCTGAAACTTTCACAGGTGACTTTTATTGTATCTTTCTTGATAATTTGAACTGCAAATCAGCATTACGCTGACAAACACCAAATGACCCTAACTTTAATACTATGATGACATGATACAAGTTTGGTTCCATGTACTAGATTTGTTTGTAAAACTTGTGTGAACTTGTCCTTCTTTATTGAAGCTGTCTCATACAATATTTATTCAATTTCTTTTTCAGAGTCAACCACAGACATAAAGATGCTATTAATTTATTTAGAATCTGGCCAATTCCACTAAAAGAAGGGAAGGGTGGATTTTCCTTGTTTAATCAGTAACTTGATTAATACTTGAGGTGTTGCTACATATGGTCGGCATATTGATGATGTAAGAGTTTGCCTCCAGCCCCGGAGCGGATTTCCACCATCGTAGAAACTGTCCGCATCTTCACCGGTTAAGGTAGACATCCCTTGCCTGGGATATTAAAAATGCTCAAGCCCCTTGTAAGTGAGTTGGACAAACAGGGCCTCGTGGCGTTATTATTACTAGCGCACGGTGTTAAGCACTGGGTTCTTAACTAGCCCACTTTTCTCCCCTGTGGGCTTTTGGGGGTTACAGTGTCACATATTCATTTCCCTGGCCGGTGTTATGGAGGGGATCTCAGGGCAAAGTGGGCCAACAATGTTCACAAGAGAGTACACCATGAGAAGAAACCCCTTGTGTAATTGTTAGGCCCAAAACAGTGCGCATCATTGCTCTAAGGCAAGTGCAAAACACTTCAGCAGTACACAGTGTACAGCAATAACATTCAGTGTGCCATTTAATTACAACCATTCTTCAGGCCCTGTTTTTTTTTCTATCTTCTTTTCTTGTTCAATTCTCGCTGACTTTTCACGTGCCAGTCCATGCAAAAAACTTCCTCCATGATAGAGTTATCACATGGTAAGTTCAGAAACAAATAGACATGCATCTTGCATTATGTATTCATCTCCACTAAAGCTTAAAAGTTCAATTTCAGATGCATTCCAAAAACGAGAGAAGCAGTGAAAGTCTGTTTAATTTCGTCTTTATTTCCTCCTACCATTTAAAACTCAAAACAATCACCAAAAAGACCCTGTTCTGAAACAACTGTCACTCAGAATGGAGTTTTAAACTTCCACTCCATTGATTGAATTTTGATTTAAAAGTTTTGTGCAAAATTTACTATTACTTTATAAATTTGTTTTGTGAACTACTCTTTTAAAACTATGATTCTAATATGTTTTATTGACAAAGACTTTTATTGCTACACTTGTCATTATAACTCAACAGGAGCGACATCTGCTGTGACTGTTTTTAACATTATTTTTATGATAATTTTAGGCGTGCATGTTTTTTCTCTCTTAAAGAAAATAAACAACTTTATTCTCAGAATAATTCAAATCTCAAAAACAAATTATTTTAATTAGTTCTCTAAGGCCGTGGGGCTTAGAGAGTGACCCAATTAAAACTATTTTTCTAAAGCAGCATACAGTGTTCATAATTGTTTATTTTTTATAGTATTTTTCATTAGTGTCTCGATCAATATGGGCGGGGAGAGAAGGGTAAATTGGGAAGATATTGTCTGTATAAGATGAGATATGTTGACGCCTAAGGAATGTATGGATTACGAAGGGTGTACTGCTGACACATCATTTATTTTACACTCACGGCAAGATGGCCTGACTGATTTAATTAATTTTGCAAGTCACAAGAGAAGCAGGATTCTACTGGTTAGGATCAGGTATCCCCTTTGCTACCCACTCTCAAGAATTACTCTTCGACAACTTGCCAAGACATTCTTTCTTTTTCCTTTTTGGAAAGAATAAGAAAGGGTGGTTGGGGATACCGTCCCTAAAATGGTTTGGATGCATGACTTTGTATAAAATAAAGCTTTCTTATATACTTGAAGCCAAGAGCTAGCCTATACCTACAGAATTTGCATATCAAGTTTGGATTTAGTGCCACAAATTTAGAAGGCGATATCTACAAGAATGACCTTACCGGGTCATACTAAGGTCATACCACCAGCACAACCTTTCAAAGTCATAACCACTGGTAGAACGATACAAAGTCATACTTATTAATACAAATTGGTCTGACATTTTGGTCTTTTTATGCCAAATCTAGAGGGACAAAAATACAAGGTCGTATCCAGTAGTAAATACTTTGCAAGGTCGGATCTAGTGGTAAACACTTTGCAAGGTCGGATCTAGTGGTAAACACTTTGCAAGGTCGTATCTAGTGGTAAATACTTTGCAAGGTTGGATCTAGTGGTAAATACTTTGCAAGGTCGGATCTAGTGGTAAATACTTTGCAAGGTCGGATCTAGTGGTAAATACTTTGCAAGGTCGTATCTAGAAAGAAAGGTTTAACAAGATCATAGCCAGTGACATAACCTTAATAATTTGTAATGAATCAATTGATGTGAACCTTCACAGTCATGTCCTAGCATGTGATCTGACTCTGCAAATTTGTTTATAAACTGAATTTGATAATCTGACCCCAAAGGGTCATTTTGAAATGACTACACAAGGTCGTATCTGGTGATATGAACTTTCCACACTGATGCAATCATTCGTGTACAGCAGCACATGAAAACACTCTAGTTAACAAAATACAGCATAAGTTGAAAAAGTGTTAGAGAAACAGCACACTTGTAAAAGAAATAGGAATGAAAATTGACAAAAGACATAATATCAATCAACCCAAGAAATGGAAGTTGCAGAATTGTTAGAAAATATGGGGTTATTTATCAGAATTCAGGGGTTAGCCAGATTCCAAGTTAGTATGGCGAGGAACAAAGATCAAAAGTTAAAGACACCACCATACATTGAGGGACTTCCAATTCATTACAACACACCCAGGTGAATAAAAGAGTCTACGCTTTCCTCCGATAGAAGTTAGCATTGGTTAAAAATTCATTGCCGTAAGAACAAACCAAAAACAGATGCATAAAACAGCCTTCGTCCGACGCCTTTCCTGCAGTGAACAATCATCCTTGGAAATAAATTCAACATGTAACAACAAAGAGAAATGAAAACACAACGCTTCAGTTTATAAAGTAAAAACTGCGGAGTTGTTAATCTACAACATTGAAGTTTGTTTTAATGATAAAAAACATGGAATGTAATCAATCAACTCTTCATGATTGGGAATTTGTGAAAAGTAAATTACAATCCTGTTTCCCCGAAAGCAGATTCAACATCGGTGAAAACGAATGTTTGCGTATGATGAAAGAATACTTCTACTGATGGGGTACAAAAATGTTAGGAATGTTTTAATAAGCGATGCAGTCGATTCTTTAGAATAAAAGTCAACTTGTCTGAAACACTCCACATATCTCACAATTTTCCTCCAACATCATCTTTTTTGTCTTTGACTCTCACATTCAAACAAACAAACAAACACAAAGTTGTTACTCAATTATCACAATGAGGGAAAGAAATAAAACAGTCAAACTGGTCAGAATTCTGAACACTACTAAACCAACCAGGGTGAAGAACAACACATTGGAAACTCAAAAAATTACAGTTTTGGAAATTGGGCGGGCACAATCAATTTGAATACATTTAGGGTAAATATTTAACTGAAGTGTGTAACAGAAGAATTCCTCTATACAAGTCACGTTCATTCCTTATTATTGACAACAAAACAATAGGTATATTACAAGGAATTCTTTTAAACATTCCTTAAATAATTTCAGGTTTATATCAAAGTCATTCATTTCATGCGTGTTAGTACATATCATAAAAATAAATCAAATTTCATTAGCCTGATAAAGTTTTTTCAAAAACAAACCATGCGCTGTTTTTGGACATAAAGCTTGTCTACATGCAAAATGAAGCAATCATGAAGAAAACCAAAATAAGGAGCAGGAATGATTAAAGAGAGCATAACCCCAAATAAAATTGGAACATAGTCAATTGCATGCGTAATATTCTGACCAGAGGAGCGCAACGAAATTCTAAATTGAATGGCAAAATGGAAATCAAAATAGAAAAGTAAAAATAAAGTCAAGTCTGGAAGTTTCCTTCCACTGGATCTCTTTTAATATCAGTTTCAAACAGGGATTTTATTTATGTTCATTAAGCTCAGGTTGTTTTCCTTAGCAGGAAAAAAAAGGCAGAGGTGTGAATTTACATCTTGTCGGTTACTCACGGCTCTCTTTTTTTCTCTTCTATTCTATTCAAAGATATCTGAGATATACAGCCACCCCAAAAATAAGACAAAAGATCTGCAGTAGGACTGATGGGGACTTCCTTGACAAGGCTAAGGACATAGCCTTCCAGTCTTATGAAATTGTGTCACAGTAGCTAGGAGGCAGGTCTATTAACCCTGATTCTCGCTTTTAAATCTGAAATTTGAGTATATCATTGTCAAGTCGGTTCATGATCCAAACTGCTGCCAATTGTGACATGTGCTCACATCGAAAAGGCTGGCATATGTTAGAAAACACTGCTGTATTCTAAAAAGGGTTTAATATTTGAATACTTATGAGCAACGTGTCTCTACTGGCGCTATAAGGCCTCAGAACGGTACCAGGGAGGTAGGGTGGGGAGGGACAAGGGGGTAACTTTCCAGACTTGACTCAAGCATGCAGCAGTGAATATTTACCTTTGTCAAGTCGAGATCTGCATTGCTTTTGATGGAGACTGGTGATTCAAGTGCCTTCTTGTGGCCCTGGCCTACACTGAGCACATTTGGAAAGGCCTGCACATCAAAGAGAGTGCAGCAGGAAAGACACAGATAGACAGACACAGACAGGGACAAACAAGTGTAGGAAGAATACAGCAAAACAGAGACAACAGATAAAAACAATTAGCATGGGCGTATGTGTTCGGGGGTGATTAACATGTTAAGTTTTGCATGGTTCAGATTGAGGCATAAACACAAAAAATCAAAAGTGATTGCAGTGCAAAGCAAAAATGAAGTGCATTTTGTGTGTGAAGGCAACATAAAATGTGTACAAAAGAATGTGACAGAAAGTATTGGTGATGACAATGATTATTGCAAATCATAACGTGTAATGCAGATGGAATGAGGAGATGGTGCAGAATTTATACATCAGATGGGAACAAGAGAGGGAGCATGAATCAAGAAAGGAAATAATCCCAAGATAAAAACATTGTTGTAAGAAGCACAATAAAGAGCAACATAGAGATTATCAAGATAGTAAAGAATGCAGGACATTGCGGTTGATATGCAGATCACGGAATAAAAAAATGACAGCACAACAGGCAGCCAAAACGACATACGAAGACACAAGGACAAGATCAAACGTGATGAGAGAAAAGACAGGTTGGTTGGAATGTCAAGAGGATGAGATTATCAAACCACGATCAAACAACGATGAGTACCAAACATCACAGAGGAACAATTAAATGAGATGAGAGAATGAGGACAAGGGAAAAGGGTAAAGAGAGAAAAGAAGAGACGGGAGGAAGGTGCAAAGATCAAGCTGAGTGAAACTGTGCGAGCCCTTCTTTATCTTCAAGGGGCTGTCATAAAATAATCGCTCTTTGAATTAAAGCAACATCCCCATAAACCACTTTACTCACTCCCTTAAATTATCCCAAACGTCAAAGTGAAAGTGTTTTTTCTCTGAATTGCACACAAAGCGCAGAAAAATTGACAAATAAAATCTGTTGAAAAAAATCTTTTGCGCAGAGTTATTGGCGTATTGATTTTGTTGTTAGCAGAGGCCACCTGCTTGCTGCGTTAACAAATAAATAAAAGGAAAACGGGTCAATGCAATGACCAAAATAGACTTAGTGATCGAGATCACGATCACTCCACAAGATGAAGTAGAATAAACCACTCCAAAGTTGTCCTGAGTACCAGTTGAAAAAACATATTTTACAAAAATAACAACCCAAAACACTTTACCAAGGTGGCCTGCCAACAGCAGCCATTAGAATCCCATTGCATTTCAATTTAAAAATAAGTTTTGTTTTAGGTCTCTGTGGACACTACTCTATGATCACCAGAATAATGTTAGCTCACAAAAGCACCTGAATATTGACATAGAAAACACTTTGAGATCATTCCTGTCCCAGTACAGGTTTCGAGTCCGTTTGAAATTCCTGATGTTTGTGAACAGGAATCCGTTCATTGTGCTGACTTTTTGGGATGAGATCATTATTTCAAATCTACAGTGATAAGTTTCACTAAAGACATTTTGGGATGGTTTTTCATTGTTGTTGTTGTTGTTGTTGTTGGTGACACCATGGCGTCCATGTTGTCTGATGATGATTAAGTGATTGTGATCGACATGGCTGCATGTGACAGTGCAACAGTGGCATGGTGCATGTGCGATGTGCTCATTCAATGACTTGCAGTCTACCAACACACTGATATAAAATGCACACATTACTAGAGAAAACAAAACAAATACACTATTTGTCCATTCTATCTTCACACAGCATACGATCATAATTGTCAACAGTTTATCACAGACTATGAATGAGAAATGAGATGAAAGTGGTAAGGCAGATGCCTCTACTTAGTGAGAATTACACATTGGTGATCTTCAAGACATACACATAATCTTAACCCAACCTCATCACAACATAACTCTCTGTTTCAATCTTACAACCACATTGTACACTAAGATTTATGCATTATACTTTGTAACAATTAGACGGTTATATGATGTGTAACACAAAGTCACTTTGACATAAGAATAGACCCACTACCTATGATGTCAGCTCAAACAGCGCCCTCTTTGTGGTCAAAGAATCACCTCTAATTGGTTAACACACATTGTTTGACCTCAGCGATGGCGGTATATGCAAGAGGTCTATGAAGATTACAAATTAAGATTACTGCCCAGAACTCCCAAACCTGCTACTTTGTTCATGTTATTATGGCACGGCAGTTTATAACCATGCACATAAGGGAACCTCTACAAAGGAAATCAAGTGAGGTTCGCAAGATATTTTGTCTTGAAAATAAAGTAGGAACATTTTATTTAAGTACAAAAGCTGACCTACATGTACATTTATATATATGGCATTAGTCCTTACAGGCTATTTAATAACAATTCTTCTTATTTTTCTGAGGACAAATAATCGGGAATCAAGTAGGAATAATATCATGCCTGGTAAAGAGAATGCAAAATTTCCACTGAAGTGAACCAAAATAAAGAATGCCTCCCATTTATATGCAGAATGGGCTCGCCACAGCTGAACTTCAATAAAAGTGTCAAACTTGGTTGCCAGATGTTCCATTTTACTTGGTATTTTCTTATTTAAAACAAGCTTGTGCTTTTCAACATTATGAAATGACATTCTTTCTAATCTTATAGCTACTCACTTACTTTTCAAGTTTGAATTTTAAAAATTTACAAATTGATTCTGCTCAGAACCATCTTATTTATACTTTTCCACTTTAATGTGGGTCCTTTACTGTTCTTTTAAAAGTTTTTTTATTAAAGCCACGGTCATTATCTTCTGATAAAAAAACAACAAAAATTTCATAATTTATAATAATCAGTTTGCATCTCTGGTGTATACAAAAGTTTCTCCATATAAGGACACAAGGGTAAAGGGCATAAATTTAGTGTCATATTATAAATTATTCCAATGCAGGACGTGATGAATGCCTTATGTATTCCATTAGGGCTGGACAATTTATAAGTCGAAATTGCAAGAAAATAAATCAAATTGTTCAAGGCAACTTCAACATCATAATAAAGTTATATGTGAATGTTAACACCTAATCGTTTGATGAAATATTAGCATTCCCTAAGTAACTATCAGTTTGGTCTTACCACATTGACTAGCATTCCTGGAGTAATCCCCCCCAAATAGCTGATTAAAGTGTTGAGAATAAACCACAGATGCAACGATGATCCGGTATCCCTAGGACTAAGTACAGATAGTGTGAGCTTTTCTATGAAATTTAAACATAACGTTTGTTTACGCGAAACGATAACGTTGATGGGCAACTGTCGTTTCACTCAAGAGGATTAATGACTATCAACATTTCAGAAACTGACAAGATTGCCATTCTGAGAAACAACAGTCATCTGATTCAAATTTGTGTACATTCCCCTAAATTATAAAAAATTTAAGTGAAGTTTCTAAACAAAAATATGTGCTTTTTTGTATCGGTCACTTTTATAGCACCTTAGCATTGGCTGTGAAGCGAGTTTAATTGGAAAAAATCAGGATTTCTTTGGTCGATAATGGAGTATTTCATTTCAAGTGTATTTTATTACAAAAGTATTTGTAACAATATTTTTTAATATGATTGTGCTGGGCATAAATCAAATGAGTTGTCAAATGCACTGACTCAAATATTCTATCAATTACCCCCATCCAAAATACTGCAATAACTCTGCACAGGATTGTGATTATATTTCCATCAAGCATTCCATGGTTTCATAAGATAGAAAAAAAATTACTTCTCCAGGTCAGAAAGGAAAAAAATCTGTACACAAATTGCCTGTTGCTAATGAAAAATGCACTCTCAGGTGATTTAATCATTTCCATGACCGCTATGTAATTGTCATTCAGTACTGGTAGTGTATATAGCCCATCTAGATGCCATGTTTCATAACAGCCTATTCTATGGCATGGCAACCAGTGAGCTTGCTGGTTGACGTCACAGTTTGTTGTTTTCCTGAGCATGTTAATTTGAAGCCAGTTGTGTCACAATCTACTGACAACCTGCTGGATGTTTAAATATTAGGGGCCTATGATTGAACAGAATGTTTCAATGTACACCATGGTAATGTAGCTCTCCTTACAGCCCTTGGGTTCTAAGAACACCCTGTTAATTGACCTCTCCTTATAGCCCATGGGTTCCAAAATAACAATATGGGCTCCTCTTGTATTCGGTTGAATTTTCGACTTGCACCGTACTTAACCTAAATTGTACCGCCTTATGAAATATTCAACTAGCTCCTTTGATAGTAAGCAATTTCCACTTGAAAATAATGCAGTTCCTTGTTCATGGATTTATCCTTGCTTTTATTGGTAGTAAAAAAAAACTGCCATTTCACAAGAAAGTTACAATGTAGGTCTCGAATAACAAGTTAATGCATGACCTAGACATTTGAATGTGAATGCGCTAATTGGAAAGCAAGGACTGTCCATCCTGGCCTTGTTAAGACCTATCCTTAATGAAAAACACACTCAAATCTGAGGATAAAAATATAGTCTTCCTTTCATCTCAATCTGTGCAAGCTTGACTGATAAAAAATAATAATAATAAAACAAAATAAGCCATGTAATTTGTACACATGTTATTGTTTTTACATTTTTAATTCTCCCCTTGTTTTTTTCTGTAAGACGTAACACTCAAGAAATTGAAATAAAATTGCAAACTATTTGGGTTTATTTGGGATTTGAGGGGTGGGGGGTGGGTGGGTATATATAACAAAAGGGGCAATAGGGTTCCCCGGTTGGGTGAAATTCCCCAGTTGGAAAGTATGTACAAAACCAAGGTGCTCAGATTTGGTATCTTATTGAGACCAAACAAAAAGGAAATCTGACAAAAGATCTCCTTATGGAAATTTCAAAGACTGTGGAGCTCCAAAATTGGAAGATGTTCAGTACAGGGACAAATGAAAGAACAATAATATAAGTCTCCAAAGGGATGCATTTTTGAGAATGCATGGGATTATAAATAAGAGTTCCCAAATTGCAGGTACTTTGTTTGTTTTGGGGTGTGTGTGTGCGTGGGTAGGTATCCACATTCAAACCAGGGACCTATAACAAAAGGGACAATAGGTCCACGGTTGCTATCACAAAGGAAAGCATTGTGGTCCACGGTTGCTATCACAAAGAGTTGAACAAAGGAGGGTCCACGATTGCCAGTATTTACACACATGTGGGTGTGAGTAGGTATACACATTCAAACCGAGGACCTATAACAAAAGGGACAATAGGTCCACGGTTGCTATCACAAAGGAAAGCATTGTGGTCCACGGTTGCTATCACAAAGAGTTGAACAAAGGAGGGTCCACGATTGCGGTATTTACACATGTGTGGGTGTGAGTAGGTATACCCATTCAAACCAAGGACCTATAACAAAAGAGGACAATAGGTCCACGGTTCGGGAAAGGTCCAATAGGTCCACGGTTGCTATCACAAAGGAAAGCATTGTGGTCCACGGTTGCTATCACAAAGAGTTGAACAAAGGAGGGTCCACGATTGCCGGTATTGTACACATGTGTGGGTGTGTGTAGGTAGGCATACCCAGAGCTGTGGGGACTTTTATACAATGGAACAAAAGGTCCCCACAACGTTTTCTTTGTTAAACTGGGTCCCCACACCAGATTCAATAGAAAAGGGAATAATAGAACAACAATAGGAAGTCCCCACAAAGCTGTGTGCACCGGGATGGGTAGGTATACACATTCAAACCGAGTACCTATAACAAAAGAGGACAATAGGTCCACGGTTCGGGAAAGGTCCACGGTTGGAAAACGTGTACAAAACCAATGGGAGCTGTTGCAAAAAAGTTAGAGTATAAACAAAAGAGGGTCAATAGGAGGTCCACGATTGCAGGCGTATACACACCCACCCTTACAGATCCGGTTTGTGGGGTACTGCTATTGTTGTTCTATTATTCCCTTTTCTGAAGAATTCCCTTGTGGGGTCCAATTGTTCCTATTGAAATGACCTTGTGGGGTCCATTGTTCCATTGTTGTCAGGACCCCACAAGTGCCAATCCGTGGGAACACTTGGGTTCGCACGGATTGGCACTTGTGGGGTCCTGACAACAATGGAACAATGGACCCCACAAGGTCATTTCAATAGGAACAATTGGACCCCACAAGGGAATTCTTCAGAAAAGGGAATAATAGAACAACAATAGCAGTACCCCACAAACCGGATCTGTAAGGGTGGGTGTGTGTGTGTGGGGGGGGGGGGGGGGGGGGGGGTTACAGGTAGGGGAACATTGTTGAACTCCCCTTAACAACAAAAAACAACACACACAAAACTAACACCCTAAAAGCAAGCAAGCAAACAAACAAACAAACTAACAGTTTTGCCCTCCTTCGGTAAGTGACAAAATCTTATGAGATAAAAGCATCCACACTATAGTTTATCACACCAAAAACAGACACGCAATATTTCAAAAAAAAGAGAGAAAAAACGGACTCATTGTTTGACGTTCTTAACATGTTTACCTAAAGATGCTGCCGATCCTAAAAGCTCTGGCATTACTCCCAAACAGTCAACAATTATGACAGTCCTTCTAATTTGAGGCGTGCGATCGCACCCGCACGCCATCGCACGCCTAAAAGCTTTCCCAGGAGTGCGAATAATCACACGCCTGATACCTCTAAAATGCACGCCTTGGCATTCATTTTTGGCATAATCATACTTCATAAGGTGCCCTTAATAAAATTGTAAGATGCTTACTAAATATCCGGTTATTAGTTTACATTTTTACGGTTCCGATAAGCGTCGAAAAATTCCTCAAAACACGGACCGCATTGCGCTCACCACAATTTTTACACAACGCACGCAGTCATGTCGTTTCCATTTTTCAGGTTCGTAGTCTTTTTTAAATATCATTCCTTTGGGTGCAACAACAAAGTTAGGAAACATTGAAAGCAAGAGGGCGTTTAAAAACGATGCCATACTATTGAAGGAAAAGCCCTCTATTGGTGAAATATCCGTGCATTACGCGAAAGATAACAACACTTGTTTGAAACGCCTTGAACAAAGAGTCTACGTGTCTGCGCATGCATGGGGGAAAGGGTTTTTCCCCCGAATTGAGATCGAATTGCAATAATCACCATCGCTGGTGCGCGATCTAAAACTACCGTGCACGTAGCAATGATCCACTGGTATCCACGCAAAAGCCGTCGACAGCATGGTCTTCAAAGCACAGTTCCTCAGAAATGTCAGCTTGTTTACGAAAACTGCACAACGTATAGGCTTTATTTTACAAAAATGACGCCATTTATGACATTTTTGATCAACAGAAAGATTATTTTGCTGTAAAACGTAAGATTCTTTTCTTCTTAAATGTGTTTTGTTTGTTGTTTAGGGGAATTTTTCGCGAAGTGTTTGTGCAAAGTCAAAATGCTGTGGGTGTGAAGACGCAGTGTTTTTGATCATCCGTGGTTATGTTAGCGTTTTTTCAATCTTTCAATCGTCTTTTTAAATTTAGTAAAGTTTTGTTTTTGCCATGATGCCCCCCAAATTCGACAAAAACGTGTGGTGCCCTTTTTACACTTAAAAAATTGCTGTGATGCCATCCAAATTCTAGAAAGGGCACGGCAATTATTGCCGTGCCCTTTTGAACACGAAGTTCGAGGCCTGTTGTGGTCTACACAATGTGTTTCTGTACGATCTCGGCATGTACCACAAATTTGGCGCTCTGCAAAATCGCACCCCTCGAAAAATCCAGGTGTGCTTTTTTCCACACGCCTGTGATTTTCAAATCAGATGGACTGTTATGACAGTCAATCCATGACTTATTTAAATTCAATATATGCCACTTTTCCTCATCAATATTTGTCCATCTCTTTTGACCAGATGAAGTTGTTTACTCACTAGTTTGGCAGTCAATGTCGTCATTATATATTATTAATTGTTGTTGTTCATTTCCTTGTTTTGTTTTTTTTTGGGGGGGGGGTGTTTACTTTTGTTCTTTCCTTTTCTGAGTTTCGCAAGAATTCTCCAATTCGAAGTATTTTTGACCCCATGAGGGCGTGTGTGAACCAAATTTATGTGATGCAAAAATTTTTAATAAGCTGAGGTTTTTCCCCCTATTGTTGCTATTATAACTATTATTTATTTGGCCAATGATACAAGAACATACAGGCAGTCGAAATAAGATAAAACTGCAATTATGATGCAATGAAGTTTGCCACTGAAAGCGTCAAAAAAACACTGTCAATTGGAGTTTAGTTCACAAAACATTAAATACAATCAATTCATGAAGATGCATAATGTGTTCAACATTCAATTCCAGATGAAATTAGAAAAAAGAATAAATATTTAGTCATGAAAGAGAGGCCTTCCAAAAATAAAGTAGTGTGCATGATCCACACCTACACTCAATCAAATCAGGGACTAGAGTCATCGCTTACTAAAATGTCTAAAACCATGCTTCAAATTTGAAGAGGTTCATTAAAATGATGACATTTCCACCTTTTGACAATTGGAGTTATAGATTTGAATGAGCTTTAGGAAAAGTATCCTCCCCAAAAGGAGACAGATAAAAGAGCAGCATCTTTTTAAATATGGAGAAAAAACAGCTACATTTTTCACAACACAGACACAAAAAGTCTGAAATCAGATAAACGTCTGAAATTGTTCATCCCTTTAAGATAGGCCTTATTTGTTTGATTTTGTACAGACACAGTGGATGGTTTGTTGTAAGTCTGGTTGTGGTACCATACAAATATGAGTGTGAATGTAAAATGGGTTAATGTGATGGGGGTTGGATGGATTTCATACAGTACAGCGTGTCCAATCACTATGTTAAAACTAGGATCAGTAAGTTAATAATTACAGTGCCACAAATGGGGTGTCCACACAGAATAACGGAAGGCAACTGTGCAAGGGTCTATTTCAACAATCAAATACTGGTATTAAATATTGCTGAGGGCATCGATACTCATTAAGCTTTCAGTCATTTATTTCTTTTGGCCATGTAAACAAATTATAGCTGGTCAATTTACCTTGTAAACCATTAGAAATAAGCAACTCCATTTGTTTGCAATTATTATATTTCTTGACACTATAAACATTGATTGTTAAAGACGGTTAAATCTCCTGAAAAGCCAGATAATTCAACTTTATAACAAATAATTTTAAACGAACATAAATGTAGTATCGTTTAAAAATGTCATGATGGTATAATACAAATATCTGATCTTTCCAGTAAACTAAGGGTTACTATCAGTTGAAGGACATTGACCAACCAAAATGATTTCTTTGGCCGTACAATTGAAGTTAATTCTTTCATCACAGTTTTTTTAGTAAAACAAGCCTCAGATTAAGCCGGTGCCGATAACAGCTGAAATCTTTTATACACCTCAGTTTGACCTATGACCTTGTTAGCAAACAGCTGACCTTTATATCATGTGACTTGATTAGTTACCTATACGCTACAGTTGATGCATACAGTTTAATCAGTGGCTAGATGATTTCTCATATGCATTACATCTTTAAGACATAGCCAAGCGATGCGGTGAGTAAGAGTTGAAGACAAGCTTAAGAAGGGAAACAAAAACTAAACACACAACCCATCTTTTTTTTTTCTTCTTCTTCTTTCAACCGAGCGCCCTGAAACATGCCCTCATTTTCTTTACAACCCGCACGGATCATGAAGAAGAAGGAGAGAGTGACCAAAAATCCTTGTTGAAAAATCGCTGTCTTCATTTGCTCCATCTGGGAATTCACTCATCATCTAGCTTCACTGATCACCCTCCTCTACCGTCTGCATCCTCTTTTTTCTCTGTCTCACTGTCTCCCAGCCGTTCCATGCATCTACATTTCATCACCGGCAGCCTTTTCATCATCTTTATCCCCCTTGCTCAAAGCCTCTGTCTCTCGCCACCTCATCATCATAATCATCTCCTCTTTTTTTTAGTACCAGGTCAGCCCTTCTCTTTACATCACTTCCACTGTTTGTACAATCTACATTTCACTCACTGTTTCCCTCTCAACTTTGAAGAACATACAATTACTCTTGGAAAATGTCCGGGGCGAAAAAAGGTAAAATCCAGGACATTTTTATTGGTAAATTCAACAAGGGATGCCAAGTAGGCTTGGTTGGAAGCTGTTTTTAGCATCACCCCCAGTCTCTTGGCAACAGCACAGTAAAGGCTTTCAATTTTTAATTGACAGTGAATCCGCAACTGCAATCCTTTCAATATGGTGGAATTTACTCAGGCACTAAATCCTGTAGGAATATTGCTGTATTGGCAGGTATGACTATGGCATTTCAGTTGCGTTATATCTTACCAACAGCATGCATTGTACCATATGCATATAATACTCACAGAAGTATTATTGCAGTATACACCATTGGACACATTCCAAAGAATTTTCCCACAATACATCTCTCCTAGTTGGGATCCCTCACAACAAAAACTGTTATTCACTGTCAATCATAACGGAAACCACTGTGGTCTTCTTTTTAAAAACAAAAATAAATCTAATACAACCAGAATTCAGTTTCTAACTGAGAATTACGTAATTGCCTTGGTGACGTCACTGACATTTTCCTTGACATTCTCCTCACAGTTGTCATTGTCCTAGCAAAACCAGATCTCATTATCTCATTCTTGTCACAGTCATTGTCACAGTGATCATTACCTGTATCACCATAAACCACATTGTCATTGTCCCAGTGATCATCACCTGCATCACCATAAACCACATTGTCATTGTCGAAGTGATCATCACCTGTATCACCATAAACCACATTGTCATTGTCGCAGTGATCATCACCTGCATCACCATACACCACATTGTCATTGTCTCAGTGATCATCACCTGCATCACCATAAACCACATTGTCATTGTCGCAGTGATCATCACCTGTATCACCATAAACCACACTACTTTTGTCTCACCATTCTTGTTACTGTCAGTGTCACATACTTCATAATGGCTTACTCACTACCATCATTATGAATACTGTCATCATCCTCAATGTTCTGTTTATGTAATTTTATCTTTATTGACATCATTCATGTCAATTGGATCATTGAATGTGCCATCAACATCCTTGTCATTGTCATCTCTGTTCATGTCACATCATCATTGTCACATTTCTTTCCTTTCCTGTTCAACAACTGAATTCCGAGTGTCACCAATACCACAGTTGACAATTCATCCTCCTTTCCATCAGTTTCTTTTTTATCAATTTCATCTGCTGAGTCACCATCAATTCCAACCTCATCTGGCATCTTTTTATCATAATACCTAGGCTCTACTCCTATAATCACAAGGGCTTGATTCCCTCGCTTCCCTCTTACCGATTTATCATGATCCTCCAGCAGGAAAACCAAGCAGCGTTCGCACTTGAGCAGCGTGATGGCCTCCTTCATAATCTTGTGGACGACACTCTCCAGGGAGGTCTGTTCCTCAAAGATGCCACGGGCCAGCTGCAGTAACATCTGCAATGGGCAAGAAGATCACGACACGGTCAATGCTGATGGCCAACAGGGGCCTTTGCAAGTCATGCTCATTTTTCCTAATGAAAACTGGATTAGGTTAATGCAGAAAAGGCATTTACAGCCCACACTAAAAACTTAAATTAAGTAAACTATAGCTAAGATTTTCACTTGAGCGCCATTTTGGGTCTCAGTTATTGTGAATGGTATAACAGTCTTTCACCTAAAAACATCTCAATTTTCACACACACATTCAGTGTCTTAGATGCAAGGACAAATCGAACATTTGTGAGAAAAAAACCTCCTGAAGTAAAGCTTTATGCCACTTTTTGTTGATTCAGCTGCTTATTTTTTATTATAATTTTTTTTTATTCCCACAGACTTTAATTGTCATTTCAATATCATTTTTTGATATTCAATTTCAAGTAAAGATACTCATTATTCTTTAGCAAAAATAGCTGTTATAAAATGCACCTTCCTAAAGCTCACACACATTGACAAACATCATTGCTATACACAAACTAAACATGCATCAATGTTAATGGATTGGTTTATTTTGACAAAGCTGTAATCCTTATTTTAAATTTGACGTTAAGTGCTGGATTTAACGGTAGTTGATTTGCAATTTGCAAGCTCATGTATTGTCAACCACTGTACATTAAAGGAAAGTCATTGTCATCCTACCCTTAACTCTATCCCACGCCCAACTCCCTCTTCTCAAACAATGCCACTGTCCTTGATCCTCAACCAAAGATAAGTATAGTATGGGAGAATATTGTAAGACCTAACATGGAGCTTCCTTTATTCTCTAAGCAATTGTCTAATTTATGCAGTGATTTCTAAGAGTAGGTCATCAAACAGTTTTAAGGGATCTCCACTGTTGTGTATAAAACATGCTCTCTGCCGTCACAAAAGCAACCCCAAACTATTGGAATGCCAGTAAGGTTATTTTGTCTTTTCTGTTGCTTTCTCACCATCTTTGATGGAGAGCTTCCATAGGGAATTTGAAGATGCTGATTCAGGTCATCGAGCGGAAAGAAATCCAACTCTTTACTCCCTCCCATGGCTAACTACTGCAAACAGGCCACACCAGCGCATGGTGTTGCTAGGCAACGCATCATCTCGTTGGACTATCTCCCTCTCTTCACTTTTTTTTGTCCCTTCGGTTTTTGTTTTCTTCTGTTTCTTTTTGCTTTCTTCACAACAGAAGTGTAAATCGCTTGGTGTTTATGATTGAAGACTAAAGATCGGAGATGATAAAAGTATTTGATGTCTGGAGATAGGAACGTATTGGGTGGACATTAAGAAAGACCCATACAGATACAGTCAGGACACCTAAAATGTGTCACAGGGAACATACCACACTATCTATGGCCTTCCACTTTATGTACTTAGTGACAAAGTTTGTTAACAAAAGGTCACTGATGATCATTAAACAAAAACAAATCTATACCCAACAGATCTGCCATACAAAAAACCTTTCAAAATTGAGAAAACAGCATTTGAAGAACTAAAACCAAAACCAAAACATGCTGTTGCTTATTTTGATTGCGGCAATTCAAAGCCTGATATGAATGAGCAAAACAAAAAAAGGACAAGACATCAGGTTTTTCCCCCTGTTTTACCTTAAATGCTACAATCACTTTTGATGGAATTTTCAGAGCTTAGTTGTATAGTGTAGTATACATTGAAAACTAAGAGTTGGAAATTGGTTATCTCTTTAACAAAACAAAAAACAAAAAAACTCCCAAATCAATGATGGACATTCAATTTCTGGAAACATATCACACTGATGATGGGCTTACCCCTTGTAAGGCCTACTTTTAAGTCAGAAACAATCAGTGAGGACATTTTCTAATCGATACAAAAGTTTTTAATTTCTGGTACGTGTAGGAAGACTTGGCTTACAGTCTGGTTAGCATAATATTTTGTGCTCAGCTACTTTTTGTGCTTTTAAAGCAGCTCTATGAAGTTGGACCGTGGTCATTAATGACAAGTAAAGACCAGTCCATCATTCTATTGACCCCTGTGTTGACCAGTGGTTACTGTAAACATAACAAACACCATAACAACCACACCCAATCACATCCCAACCACACCCAACCAGTAAGGATCTTTTTCATTCTTAAGAACAATCTAAGTCAACACTCGTGTCTGGAAACGGCGAGCAGACTCAAGAAATAGCCCTGTCCCAGGATGGATATATTACCTGATTGCGCTTGTACTCATTGACTGACATCTCAAACAGCTGTGCGTTCATGATTCCAATTCCGCAAAATGTCAGGTAATTCCTGAAGACCTAGAGAGTGAATAAGAAAAAAACACAAGAGGAGAACATTAACCAAACTGCAGTGTCTATTTAAAATAAATATTACATGCGTTCAGATGGGATGTCAAGCAAGAGCTGACAACATTTGCAACTTGCAATCAGGGAGATTTTATACAACAATCGGGGAGATACTTAGAAATACTTTAGCAAGGTGACAGTGGGTACCAACTGCATCTCTAGCCGCAGCATTCGCAAATGGACACCAACCCTCAGAAATCTGAGAAACGATCATGCATGAATCATTTCTGAGATTCAAATGTTTTTATTGATTTCTAATCAACAGGGGCATTTCAGACAAAATAATTTACTTTCATATATTTACTTTCATTACCATCTACCTTTGGTGACAGAAATATGAATTTCAATTAAATCTTTCAGAAACAATAAAAGGACCAACCCAAACTGTAAAACAGTTTGAATAATTCTGTTATGGTTTGTTTGGAAACAGGCTGATAACCATAACTTATTAGTGCATCCTAAAACATACATATTTCAACCTTTGAATTTCTCTCTGCACAAACAAACTATTGACCTGTCTACACATGTACCCAAACATAAATGACAAAAATGTACAACATGATGAACGTAGCATACAAAGTCTCCACATGAGTTTGCATTATTTGCAATTCATTTAAATTTACCATGAAACCTTTACAATAAACTAATCAATTTACAGGCAGTTGCACCCATTCATCTTTATCTTTCTATTATCAATATAACCTCAGTAAAAAGTGCATCCAGTAATTAGTACTACATGTATGTTACTAACAACAAACATGATTAATGAACATCACTCAGATGTATTGTAAACTGTGAACCAACTAAAATGGAGTTTCGATCTTTAGGTTTGGATTCAAGTTGAAACGGCTAATGGCTCCATCAGAGGGGCCCAAATTCATTAAGTTATTTACCAGTAGCAGACAAACATGCGTAAGCACAAGTGTGTTTCGTTACTGACTGAGACGATCTGACAATGCGTGTGCATGTTCACAATGCGTGTGCATGTTCACAATGCGTGTGCATGTTCACAATGGAATTTTATTGTTGTTTCACTCATCTGCTTACAAGAATCGCCAGCAAGCTAGCGCGCCTTTTGCTTTGCTTATTACAGTCAGCAGTGTTTATGAAATAGAAACTGTGCTATGGGTTGCTCTGTAAGCAGAACATATCAGCCCAGAAGCTATGTTGAAGTTGAACAAGATGCTTTGGTTGCTATGGGTTGCTCTGTAAGCAGAACATATCAGCCCAGAAGCTATGTTGAAGTTGAACAAGATGCTTTGGTTGCTATGGGTTGCTCTGTAAGCAGACATATCAGCCCAGAAGCTATGTTGAAGTTGAACAAGATGCTTTGGTTGCTATGGGTTGCTCTGTAAGCAGACATATCAGCCCAGAAGCTATGTTGAAGTTGAACAAGATGCTTTGGTTGCTATGGGTTGCTCTGTAAGCAGACATATCAGCCCAGAAGCTATGTTGAAGTTGAACAAGATGCTTTGGTTGCTATGGGTTGCTCTGTAAGCAGACATATCAGCCCAGAAGCTATGTTGAAGTTGAACAAGATGCTTTGGTTGCTATGGGTTGCTCTGTAAGCAGACATATCAGCCCAGAAGCTATGTTGAAGTTGAACAAGATGCTTTGGTTGCTATGGGTTGCTCTGTAAGCAGACATATCAGCCCAGAAGCTATGTTGAAGTTGAACAAGATGCTTTGGTTGCTATGGGTTGCTCTGTAAGCAGACATATCAGCCCAGAAGCTATGTTGAAGTTGAACAAGATGCTTTGGTTGCTATGGGTTGCTCTGTAAGCAGACATATCAGCCCAGAAGCTATGTTGAAGTTGAACAAGATGCTTTGGTTGCTATGGGTTGCTCTGTAAGCAGACATATCAGCCCAGAAGCTATGTTGAAGTTGAACAAGATGCTTTGGTTGCTATGGGTTGCTCTGTAAGCAGACATATCAGCCCAGAAGCTATGTTGAAGTTGAACAAGATGCTTTGGTTGCTATGGGTTGCTCTGTAAGCAGACATATCAGCCCAGAAGCTATGTTGAAGTTGAACAAGATGCTTTGGTTAAGCTAGAGGCATAGCCAAAGGGTCATCTAAAATGATGGTTATGTAGTAAGTTGTTAACGGTTTTTGTTGCTGGTGGTGGTGGTTGTTTGGTTTTTGAGCTTTTTTTTTGGGGGGGGTGGAATATTTTGCCATTGACAATAACATCTTGGTGCTCAGCTGTCTATGTATTTGTAGAATACCCAAGGTTGAAGTTTGGTTGAGTCCATGGCCTATAATGTCCTTATCTAAGCCTTGATGTAGCCCCTTTTGACATTATCCCCCAAATAGTTTTTTAATGGAAATGGCCTTTACTGGAGAAAAGTCTGGCCTTGCCCTTGCAAGAATGACAATCCATGCTCCAAATCTATCAGAGGTCCCCCCATGATTTACAACACAATTTACCACCAGTGTGTACTTGAATGCGTAAAACATGTGATGTATTCCAAACAATATCTTGCCTAATGCCTTAACCAAACTCCAACCCTTAAAAATCCAACTTCATGTTTTGTTTAATTCTGTTGGACTGAGGTCTGCACTTGTACACTAATTGTGCTTTAAATTTGATCAGGCCTACCACCACAATCAGAGTTCCAACAGTTTGGGTGTTGAGTTACTGAATGGCCTTTCTCTATGGTTGGACTGAGGACTGCACCTGAGAGAACTAATTATGCTTTACATGGGATCAGGCATACCACCAATCAGAGTCCAAAAGTTTGGGTGTTGAGTTATTTAATGGTGTTGGACTGAGGACTGCACCAGTAAACTGATTATAAATGTTTTAGATGTGATCAATCAATCAATCAATCAGAAGACATTTATATAGCGCCAAAATCAACAAAAATTGTTCAAAGGCGCTCATGTACACTACCATAATCAGAGTCAAATAGTTTGGTTGTTGTTTTACTGAATGGTGTTGGATCTTCTTGGATTGAGAAAGAATTCTGGTAAATCATAAAATACTGTAGTACGTTAGGATTCTAATGCACTGCATCAGTTGTTATACATCAGCAAAAAGGTACTAAGCATGGCCAACATTTCATCCAGAAAGTGAAACATTATCAATTTTTTACGAGTTATATTTCTGGGTGGAGATAAGCCATACATGTACACTGTACACCAAGACTTTTGCACTAGGTCCCCAGTTTAAACATGTGTTTACATGTACCTACCCACACCTCACACACCAAATTATATATAATTAAAATGAAAAAAAAAATACTAAATATAATTGTATAAGCTCATCTGACAGACAAAGAGTAACTGTGAAGGGAGGTTGTTATAAGATTTTAACAAAATATTTGAGCCAGGAATGAAAGTAAATGATTGGTTTTTAGAGAGGTCAATTCTCCTCAGGTGAGCATACTGTAACACACATGTTAACACAACAACACCAAGGACAGTTATCCAACACAATTATCACATTAGCATATTAAACCAAAGGTACGCTGCACAAATTTCCAAATGTTTTAAAATTGTATATTGATGATTTCAGGAGTTTTGTTACAAGTAGGCCTAATAAACTATAAGGGAAACAAACTTGATGGGTTGAACAATGTCAAATTGACAAAAGCAGGATTTGAACCTACAACCTCAGGATTATTGTACCAGTGCTCTACCAACTGAGCTATCTAGCCCTATGTTGGCGGTCTCCCTATTTTGTCAATATCTTTGTTCGGGGGTGCCAGTCAGAAGCCATACAACCATTAACTGCCATGTAGCCAGGGATTACACCCAAGTTTATGATACAAACTAGGAAGCGGCAGCAGAGGGATCACCCTAAGGGGATGCAACTTTTTATTTAAATATCGAGTAATAAACCACAAGGGAAACTGACAGTATTGTGGTTTTGTTACAAGCTACTTTTTTCCACTGTGGAAAAGCTATTATTTAAATAACAACTTATTTACACTGATTTTGTACAATATAAATATAACAGTTGAGAGACTATAATTTGTAAATTGAATAAAAAAAAATCAAAATTTTCCTAAATTTTTGAGAATGTTTATTGATGAATAATTTGTTCTTGGATTGGACGGATTGAGGATGAACATTAAGGATGAAGTAGTCTTTGCTGAAATTGAAACCTGCCCTTTAAAATGTAACTCCTTGTAGACCTTGGATGGCAAATCAATGACAGTGATTATTATTGTGACAAACATAACACACAGGTGGGCAAAGATAATTAATTTTCTTTGTCAAAAAAGCTTCACTTGCGTCATGGAATTAAGGGAGGGAAATTACTCCAAATTGGACTTGTGAAATTTAATTGCATTACAGTCTGGAAATGTTTCTGACAAAATTACTTAATGTTTTCTTATGTACATGAAGTAATTTTTTCTTGGCTAGTATGAAATATTGATTAATCTTCAATCTGGGTAATCAGAAGGGTGAAGTGTAGGTTTTTCTTTATAAACTTGTATTGTAAACCTAACAAAAGAACACTTCACCAAGATGCTGATGTAGCAAACTGCAAAGGTGGAAAGTTTTATCTGCTGTTACAGGGAAAATGAAAGTACAACGCACTGACTCGGTCTTAATTGATGAGGAAGTGGTCATGGGTAATTACAGTAAAGTTCCATTTACATTGTCTTCAGTTTTTAATTATCTCATTTAACTGATTGCATCATGGTTAACCTATTAAACTTCTCGTTTGCTTAATGATTTTGTGCATGAATACGTATGTCTATTTCTTGTTTATCTGTAGACTTCTATTCTAATTGCAAATATTTCCAACAACAATTTTTGTTGAATGCTGCAATCACTTTTTTAATAAGATATAATCTTTAGTTACAGGTAAGTTCGACAAGGATAATAGATTCATCTCTCTCTCGCTTATTCTCTTGGTGGGTGTTCCCCAAAAGTATACAGCCATCTCATCATGATGATGATGTCTTTTTTAATATAAGGTGCAATTACAAAAATATTGATGTTTGGCTGTTGGGAATAGATTTTTGTCTCTCTCAAGGTGATCCCAGATTAATAATGTAGACAAATTACCATGTGATGCAGTGTGCTACAAGGCTGTATTTATGATGTCCAAGCTGAACACTTATTTAATATATAGTATGTCCTGATATTGAGGGCCGTCTGCAATAAGGCTAACTCCATCCTATAAGGAAGCCGAGGTTTAACTCTAAACATCTGAATGTTTTGATCTTATTAAATCGGAATGCTTAGCCTTACATGTAACAATCACCAGCTAAGGTTTACAGCTTTACAGTTTACCTTATAGTTTTTAGAACTCTCTCCAGGGAAATCAACAAAAGGCACCGATGCCAGGTTGCTTGATGATCCTTAACAATCGTTAGTCAAGTGTTTCAACCCATTAATGAATATCATCTTGAAATATTGACCAATATTTTAAAACGTCTGTGCCTTTTCTTTTCTTTTTTCTCAAGTGCCTGGTGCTTTGCAGTACAATGCACATAGAGGCTAATAGATGGAATTGTTTGTATAATTTATGTAATTTAGCTTGACTAATACACACCAAGGCCTCATAAATCATAACACAATTAATTTTAAAAGGTTTCTATGCTACATACATGAAGTGTTTTCACACATCGATGTACTTTTCTACAGAAAAACATGCAGTATAATCAATCAGCACATATTCTATATCGTCAAGGCCACCGGCCATTGTATTTTTGTTTTCTTGAAGATTGTAAAAACAAAAAAATGTCAGTGACAATATACAGAACATGACCATTTAGACAAGGCTCAATGTTTTTATGCTATTTTTATTTTTATTTAATTTTAGGGGGGGGGAGAGGTCCACAAGACCACGGGCTTGTAGCTAAAAAGAATTGTCACTGGGTCATAATTTTTCTTTTTGACAATACCAGAATCAAAATGACAATAAAATTTCTAGATGCAGTTTAACATATCAGCTGTTTATATTTTGATGAGCACTGAGAAAAGATTGATTTCATTTGTCATATGGGTATTTAACACTCTGAAAGATATCAGATTTAAACTATTTTGTTTCTTTTTTATTACAGATATTACACAGTGAAGTATTATTATTCAATTGAAAAACACAAGACAACCAAACAAGTCGGGTCTTACTGACCCAACACTAAAATCATTGGCACTGGGCCTGCGGTCTAGGGTAAATTTTGAGCTCTGTTTAATGCAATATTAAAAACTTGGACTAAACAAAACTGTAGTACAGAAGGCAAAGATGACAGTCATTTGTTTTTTGATCTTCAGACATGTTACATAACAATTATGTCATACAATATTAGGGGGTTCCCCATAAATTGGTATCAATAATCTTCCTTGGTCTGAAAGTGAATCTGGGCCTATCTTCAAATAACATCCAAGCAAAGAATGCCACAAGGTACAATGCTCTTGAAAATTAAATTTCCAGAGCAAATATAAGTGAGACTAAGAAATATAAATAGTCAACTTGTGGGAACAATTGTCTGTAAAATCTCTTTTAGGAGGAGTGTTGGTTTTGAAAAGAACTGGTATAGTCTTGACATTTTGAACGGTATACTCTGCTCGCCTTCAGGAGAAGGCTGGACTGCTGATGATGATTCAGCTTAAGAAGAGCTGGAGGGATGAACTCAACTGAAGATGAGCAGAGTATACTGTTCAAAACGTCAAAACCACACAGGCTCTTTTCAGGAAGGTATTTCTTGAATAACTGAACCTTTTTCATTTGTTTTAAAATTTAAAAGAGAGGTTACGTTAATTACATATCATCAAAGCATCAATGGACCGTTCAAGTCTTGCGCTTAATGGAACATTTTGGGACCACTTTGTTCCCACGTACATTGCTTCAATGCATGAAGGAAACAAACTTACGCACTTTACGAGTCCCAATGTTCCAATACACGTGAGACTTGCACAGTTTATTCAGCTGCCGACTCCCTCAAATGCCTGCTGTGAAAAGCTGCTGCGAATTTGAATGCTGTTTGACTGGACTGTTAAATTGAATGCTGTTTGACTGGACTGTTAAATTGAATGCTGTTTGACTGGACTGTTAAATTGAATGCTGTTTGACTGGACTGTTAAATTGAATGATTATCTTTTTTAAATTTGTATGATGCAAGAGAACATTTGCCTACACATTAAGTGAAATTGAATGACAGATTCGAGGAACTTTCAATTTCGCACAAAGCGCGACATGCAAATTGGCAGTTTATTTGCAAAACATGACTGGGAAAACCCATACAAACAGGAAAAATAAAATATTAAAACCATAAGGGAAATGTGTGTACAGAGTGGTTTTATGAGCAATCCCACAGTCAGCCACTTACAGTAGAGAGGTTTTTGTTTTGTTTTTTACTGCAAACACTGCACAGGAAAGAAGCTTTAAAGTCGTGTTAAACACAGGAATATTCTTGTCACAGACATCTGTTTGAGCTTGACAAAGTCACGCACTCCTATGCATCAGACCAAGTCTGAAAAGCAACATATTTCATCAATTCATAAAACCCTTGTGTCCAAGTGATACTGAATAATTGATACGATGTCTTGCCTTTCACAGATGCGCACTTATAAAATGTTCTTTCTAACAAAAACAAAAAAGGCTGGGTGTTCCTATAGACTTTTTAGCCTGTTTGCTGTCATCAGGATAAGACTTAGGTTATTAGACACATCAGCGAGAACACTGAGGTGCAGATGAGTATCAACCACAGGGCTCGAATTTGGGGGAAAAATCCACAAGACCGCAGGGCTTGTTGCTCAGAATTTTTACTGGACCGGAACATTTTTTACAAGACCGAAGTCATAAATGAGAAGAAAAAATCCAAAACGCAACAAAAACACACCAAAAGTTAACTTGTTTTATCATACTTCTGCGCCTGTGCAAGTTTTTCACTTGCAGATCGCTTAACAGGCAGTTTGGGCTTTGAAACCCCTTCGAGAAATTTCCACATACCTTCTTTTTACACGACGTTTGCTGCCTTAGAAAAAATTAAATAAGTTTTGACGATCGTTTTGACAGGACAACAACGTTGTCCAAATTTAACATACGAAGCATGAAAAGACGTGTGGAAACAAGACGTTACTTTTAATCCATGCAACACAAGGATGTGTGGTGTTGAAAGAATACAACCTATACGTCATTAATACGATTTCAACACTATAATTCGTTGGTAAGGTATCAGACTTTAAAGTGACTACATCCAATGTGTTGCACCCACCACATCATGACATGCACATGTTCAGTGGTAAACGAACGAAGCGCTGTACTGTGGTGTTCCGCCGGGCACCAGTACAAACATCACGCATGCACAGAGGGTGCCGTTCGCTCGTCCCCCTGGGCGCCTAAAGCATATGGTTTGAGCCCAGTGCAGTGGTCGTGGGCATGAGCAAACTGGATAGGGAACTTGCAGCACGAAGAACGGTCGGCCGGGTTGGATGTTCCGCGCTCAGAAATAATTTGATGACAACAAATAAAACAAAAAAAATTCAAACTGAGATTTAAATACATTTATTTAATGAAAGATTATTAATTTCATGTTAATAATACTTTTATTATGTAAAAAAAAAACAAAAAAACACAAGACCGCCGGACTTGTTAGGTATAAAGTTTACTGGACCGATGCTAGAATCACTGGCCTCGGGCCTGCGGTCCAGTGTTAATTTCGAGCCCTGAACCAGTCATTGAGATGGGGGAAGGGGAGCATGGGATGGGGCCAAGAGACTAACAAGTACAAAAACTGTTCTCTTGTTATCTAGTTTTGTTTTTGTACATTGCGCTTTATGGCTGTTTTGCGGCATTACTGGGCTTTTTAAGTTTTTTTATTTTATTGTATTAGTAGTAGTATAACATCCCAGGTGTCGAAAGCATTTTAAAGATCAACTTGAACGAAATCACACACACTAACTTGACTATTTATCCCTGTTTTTTGTGTGTTTATTTATTATTTGATAACAAGTGTGATTTTTTCCCTTCTTGTATTTTTTAGGAAATTTGATCAGAAAAACTAGCCCCCCTTCTTTGATTTCTGAACTAGTATTTTTTTCTTTCTCTCACTGTTGACAGTGCGCTCCATGGTTTCAAAGCAAAGACTCATAAAAATGCAATGTGAAATCAACACTGAGGTACCAATGTCTCAGAAAACTAGTGTCAAACTAGTCTATGCTGTGATGTAAAACACATCACAATGTATCATATATGTAATTACGCACTTGTTTACCTTTCAACAGAAAAAGAACAATATTGTTAATTTTGTTAAAATTTATCTCAGTTTTATTAAAAAAATAAGAGTTAAATAGTGTGAAAAGCCTGTGTGTTAGCACTTTATGTAGAGATGAGTATAAGAACAACATCAAATATTACAAACAATTAAAACCATCCCGTTACACTTGTACCTCCAGACAATAATTACCTTAATTGAGATCACGGCTATCAGTTGCTCTCCTACTTTTCCAAAGTAAACATACATTGTGATCATATTCACCTGAAAGTGTTCATGACCAGTATGGAAGAAATCATTGGTTACCGCTGAGACTAACCGGGAACCGTTTTAAGAAATCATAGACATTTCAAATTAAGAGCTATACTATCCTTCAAATGAATTCAATCACACCAGAATAAATTTGAAGTAGATTTCGGATGTTACGAATAACGAAATGAGGTATGTCATTGAAGATACACAATGATTAATAAAGTATACAGGGGGGCTTAATTGATGTTTTGAATCACTACATCTAAAGCACACATAGATATGTACATAGGAAAGCAGATCACCTTCAACAGTCAAACATCTGAGGAATGGATGACAGAGGTCAACTCGCATCTTGGATGAAAATCAGACTGCCTTGTAATATATCACTCAAGTGAAAACACTTTGTCAATGTATAATGTCCCAATGGTTTGGAGACCAGGTCCAGGACCAGAGCATAGACGAAATAGAAGGTCTCTGTGATTGAGAGCCATAGGAGAAGGATAATGGTTAGAGTTACCAAAAGAGAGGCGGGGTGACAACATATTCATCTCCAAGATGTGACAGGTGCTCCTAACATAATCAAAGAAAATGAAGACAAGGAAATCTGAGACAGGATGGGCACCATGCCAAAAAGATGGAGGGGGTACTCTTAGACAGACACCTACAAAGAATAGCAGACAGTTAGACCAAAGAGGCTGACAAATTGGAAGAGAGGGATAAGTGAAACATAGAAACAACCAGTAAAAGAATAGTTCCAAGGAGACAATCTGTGGAAGATCTCCGCACTTTTTCTTCAGATGTGGACCGAAACATGCTCACCCGGAATCTTAAGCAGTTCATCGTGTTGCAAGTTAGTGGTGATGAGTGAGCAACAACCTAACTCTATCGTTACTGCTGAGCTGCAAGTACAAATTGTCCACCTTGTTGAAATTGCTCGTTCCGCTTTGTGTGCTTGGCAGGTCATGTGTTCAAGATTCATTGCTTTGCACCGTTAAAGAAAAGATAAATCAAATAGTGTGTTTGATATTGTTATGTTGACAACTATGCAGCCTTGTTTAAAGCAACCTTCTAAACTAGAAATTATTTTTTGGGAAAAGGTTAGAATTCTTGTGTCAAGGGCGGCTAGCTCGGAAATTTCATAAATGCTGAGGAGGTAAATACTCCATGAGTTGTAAACAAAAATTCTTGGTTAATGGTGCAGTGTCTCTGACCAAAATGTAATCTATTCTATGACTAATTATACTGACAATGTATTTTTAATTCGATGCAGTTATTGCTTACTGAACCAAACAGCAAAACTAATGTTGTAATTACACTTTTGAGGGCTCATAAAATTTGTATGGTATCTACATTTGTACTGCATCTTTAATGAGTAGAAAAATGAGGCCATGGGTATGCAGTATTGTGAGCATGCAGTGAGATATTATTAACCTCAATGTTGGAACTTCATATGGAGTCTATCACAGGCAGAGAAAAAAAACCAGCAAGAATGTAGCCAGGCATGATGCATGACATTTGCAAACATTCCGCTGGCTTTAGGTTTGACTTTCATTTCCCACCAAGGGCACCTGGTAAACATGCTGAGCAGCGCAGACAGGCCAGAGAGAGAAGTGAGGGGACTGAGAAGGAGACCCAAGTAGGAAACCCAAGTAGGAGACCCAGGCTGGTTGTGCCCGCATCTGTTGTCCAACAGGAGATTGCTGGGATGTACAGAGTGACTGTTGACTTATTAGCCGTACAAATTATCTTACATGATGCCTGCTTTAAAGATAACATGTTTGTGTCAATGGTCTTTATGGATGTATCTATTCTACATGTGGAAATTATTAAGTTCAAGGCTCAAGGTATGTTTTGAAAAATGAAATCAAGCATGGGTTACAAATAAGCAATTATGAACATTCCCCAAAATAAATACTTGAATTCTGCATAAGAGGTAACCTCCGAACACCCCTCCCCTCCCCCTCCCCCTCCCCCTCCCCCCTCCCCCTCCCCCTCCCCTCCCCTCCCACAGGAAGAAACACACTATGCATGTATTGACATTACATTTCATTTTGTTACTTTAACCAAAGGTCCACAAAATGTTTATGTTTAATATCTGGAATGACATCCTTGACAAAATTTCATAAGGCAAGTAGTAAACAAATTACTGTGCTAACTAACTACAGATGAAACAAATGCGTTGCCATATTTCACACACAATCATCAGGAAACTGTGCTTGTATCTGTTCAAATGGGAATTGCATTGATGCCTTATTTGCTTTCCAATACAGTCTGCTAGCCTTAGCTGAAATTGTCTGCTTTGGATTGCAAACTGTTTGCTAGTAAGCAGATAAGTCCTTCTGCTTTGGATTGCAAACTGTTTGCTAGTAAGCAGATAAGTCCTTCTGCTTTGGATTGCAAACTGTTTGCTAGTAAGCAGATAAGTCCTTCTGCTTTGGATTGCAAACTGTTTGCCAGTTAGCAGTTTGAAACTGGCCCTGACATTTGTGGTACCAAGCATGTCTCTTGCAGGAAGTAAAGGAAGGTTTCCTCCTGATGGATAGAACTACATATAATTGTAACTCGATCACAAACAATGTCCCTGAAATAAGTGAAATGCATGTTTGTCATTGCTCCTTAACTTCACCAACAAATTCATCAGACCACACTTTCCTCCATGTCTCAAAACGATGAAACATGGCAGACTTGAAAATAATATGTCCAATGTCCTTAAACTCTTTATTTTTATTTTGGTAATATTATTATGGGTAGATCAAATAACAATCTCAAGGCTTTGTCATTTATCAATGGTTAAGGTAGAAGGTATGTGTGTTGTATCCTGAATGCCAAACTCTAGTCAGCAGTGTCTGTAGAGGCATAAATCACAAATAATTCATCTTCCACGCTCCATACATTTATGCAGAGCACACAACTATTTTCTTGCGCAGCAACTGTGTCTTGGACAGGACAAAACATTTGTATTTTTAGTTCATTTCTGTTGTTTTGTTTTTTTGTTGGTTTTGTGCGTGTTTTGGGGGGATTTTTTTAAATTTGGGGGGGGGGGGGGTTGGGGGGGTTTGGGGGGGGGGTTTGGGGGATGTACTTTTAGTTTCAAATCAAATACAGATTGTTTGGCATTCCTGGTCAATGGAGACCAAGTTCAATCACTTGGGAACATCAAACTCACACTCTTTGAGGCAAACACTTCTGCAATTGGCCGATATGCCCATCCCAACTGGTCCTACAGATTACCTCCAACAATATTTACCTTGGCCATTTTGCAGCCGACAACTACTCATAAATGGGTCATATAATTTTCTATGTACGGAAAGGCAATCCTGAAATCATATGCCGAGCCATGCCCCATCCTCCCCACGGGCAAATCCTCTGCCGCGTCTAATCACCCGGCGTGTGATCTGCATTAGGAAAACTCTGTCCTCTTTTACAGCAGAGCGTTTTACACACTGCTGCAGTATTTTCTTAGCAGTCCGGGATGATTAAATTTTGAAATATGGGTTTGTCTTCTGAACAGCGGGCACCAAAAACAGGAGTGGGTCTGGGGGAGAGATTGGGGGATGCTACTTTCGAGACTTGGCACATGGGCAGAAGGGAGTTTGCCTTAGGCCATCTTGCCCTGAAATCCAATTAATGAACTAATCAGTACGGGCAATACGCGGCCATAATTTGTGCAAATTGGTAGTGCAGACTGGGCCAACATCACGTTCATCACATTCCAGGGTACAACGCATACAGATCTCCAAGGAGGAAGTTATCATAAAATGCTATTGATAGAAAGACCTACATAACCGTCAGAAACAATGTCTCTGAAATGCCTGTTTGTTCTGAAACCACAGTTTTGCAGATAAATTGATCAGACTAGCCATACCTTCCTCAAAGATTAGTCCGAGTTTGCAAAATACAAAATGCTTCAATCAAAAATGCCTTTCTTGCAAAGAGAAGACAAGATGATAAGAAACCAAGGACTCTGAGTGCTGATATTGAGCTGATTGCTAGACATGGAAAAGAGAATAACGGGAAACCGATCATTTAAGTGATCAACATCTAGGCCACTCTTCAATAGGGCTGATTAAGGCGGCATTTGTAACAAATCAATGAAAATGAGAAATACTCCTTGCATACCAGGAATGGCATGGCACTGTTTATTTAGTTTAAAACAGAATCCAATTGCTTCTGTGTTCACGTCACCAGCTTCCAAATGAGTGTTTGCCCAGCCCAACTGTCAAAACAGGCAGGCCGCTCTGCGACTTTTATGAGAATTTGTTCAAGCGATAGGCTCTAATCCGCACAAGCTTTTGATCATGACTTTACAAAGCTCTCTAGCACAAGATGGAAAACCCAGAGCCCTAGAAAACCTAATGAAAAAAAGATGGATTGTGCTGAAATATTTACACCTCATCAATTGCTTTCTAGTTTGAAAAGGCATGGGAGTTGGGTTGTAATAATTCTATTTCACATGAATAGCTAGAACCTAGAGAGCCATCGATGAATCTTACACTTGATAAGTAAACCAAAACCCTTTTATTCTATTAGACAGTAATAGCTAAATAAAATCACCGATGTACTCCTTCTGGCTTGGTTTCACACAAACTGGAAAAGCTTTCAAGCTTTTAAAATTGATCTAAGAAATTCAGAAACCTTAGTTGGTAAAACACCTTAACATTGATCTGGTGGCCAAAGGTTCACATCCAATTTTGTTTTGTTCTCTCTCTGAAAGACAGCAAAATGTGATTATTGTCAACCTGATATCTTTAATTTGCTTTCAGTGTTATCACAGACCTATACACACCCCCATCCATTTAGGGCCTTTCATCTGAGGACAGGGTAAGGATAATTGCCTCCAAATCCAGTTGACCGAAAACAAATCCGTTTCGGTTGGCCTCAACAAGCCCCTGCACTAGCTGATCCTGTTTGTGAAATTAAACGATGCCACCCTCTGGTCTAGTATGGCGGCGGGGAGAGTTTTATGCTTATCCTGTTATCACTGAATCCCTTTTTTATTTCCCTTCATTCTCTTCTCTTATTTTTTTGTTGGTTAGTAATCCTATCATCAGTGCTGTACATGGTGGCCAGTCCAATGGGTTGGTAACTAGAGAGGTTGGTTAAAGGAACACCATCAAATATCGGCATTCTTCTGATCTCTTGCTGCAGTGCAACTGCACAATCTCAGAAGAATTTTCATGAAATACCAGATGTTTGAGAGGTAATTTTTTAGTCATCCTTTAAAAGAAACACACATGCTATGCCACTTCAATTCCACATCTTTTGTGTTTCTACAATTCACAAAATTACACCATGCACTCTGTAAGCACAGAGCAGTCACTTAAATTGAATTTTGATGCAAAAAATACCATCAATTAATTGAGTTTTGATAAAAATCCAGATGGGTTTCAGAGTCATAACTCCCTTAATTTAATATTTTTCTGTTTCCCAAAGTTTTGTTTACACCCCGAAATCCCAGCCTCACTCTAAAGCATGCAATGGTTAATAAATTCAATCTACAAAAATGATGACAATTTCACAGTCTGCAGCCTCCCAGTTTCTCATCCAGTTACCTTTAGACAAGTCAGGTTCATGCATCAGAGGGTAATTTACGCAAATTAAGCAGCGAGAATGTCAGTGCCTCTTTTCAAAGCAGAGGAGCGTAATGATAAAGAATAAAGCATCATCATTGAGAAACAAGTGCCAAAAGTTATTAGTTACTATGTCAGTCATCAAATCCTTGTGTGCATCCTTTTTCCACTGAAGGAACTCTTCAATGTTTGAAAAGTTTCATCCCAAGGAGGCATCAAAAGAAAAGGAGATGCCTCAGGCAACACCCAAACAGGAGACAAAGTTTCTTTTTTATTATAAATTTGTTTAATTGGTATAAAGGTATTATACAGGATTGGTAGAGCTGAGTGTTCATGCTTTGTGTGATCAACCATACATGAAATAACAAACCTGTGAAAATTTGCGCTTAATCCATTATGTGAATAAGGAGAAAATAGTGAAAACCATGCACAATTTTGAGCTTGTAAACACACAAAAATCAGCTGTTGTATTTTTTTAGGTTTTCAGATACAGTTTTCTAGAGTATGACTTTATTTCAGAGGGAAAGATTGGTTTATTGTAGAATCAGAGAGAGTTGGTGGCTCTGTCATACCAAGGATTTGGGAAAGTTGTGTCAAATGACAAAACTAGTCATTGTTGCTTTTTCTCTCTTAAAAAAAAATATTAGTATTCACCACAGCCCATGTTGAAATTGTTTATCTTCGATTTATAATTTTATGAAATAAGCATTAATCAAAAAATATAGAGATTCCTTTAACTCTCCATCCTTGTTTTTTAATTGTCAAATGGTCCTTTATAAAGAGTGACAACAATCCCTTATTTTTGAGTTTTGACTTTTATTGCCCCAATGGACAGATCCAATATTGGGCAAGGTTCTGTGATGTCACCGATAACAACTCTTGATGTTTTCCTTTCTCAAGGAGAGCTACTTCTTGATGTTAAAAGAAATGTTTAGACAAGTAATAAATAAAACTTTGGGCATTCTCAGTATATAAGTAGAACTTAAATCCTTCCCTAAGTGCACATCCTCAGCATGAAAGAATTAATGTACTCCTCCTCAACTACAAACCAATTTTTTTAAAAGACTTGGCAGTAAATGTTAACGCTAGACTGATCGGCGCCTTGCAACCAATAACTCCCCTTCAGACCTGCTGGATGTCACATGTCCAAAATGACTGCCCCTGACGATGCAGAACCTAGTGTATGACCTAATGACAGCTACGATCAACTCATATATTTTACCGACACGCACGAACATAATGATGCAAGGAGCCAAGTTGGGAGTCTTGTCCAAACATGTACAAATGGATGAGAGAATTTCTTTTTCAACAACTTAAATGACAGAGCAGCATTTCGCAAACTTCCAATTTTCAGTAACTGCAATGATGCAAAGAAGCCACATGTACATTAGTAAAGTTTTTCACAGCTACATAGTACATCAACAAGTAAATCACAAGAGGACACTTAGAAAGGGGCTCCAAGGTCAAAGTAAGTTTTCTTGTTGGCTCATTTTCCAGTAGATAAGAGTCCCTATGGATGTGGAAAAAAATTACAAGTCTATAACCTCTTGTTAAATTGGTGTAAAATGTCAAATTATCTAATGCTCTTTGAAAACAAACATCGGACATCAAAAACAAATAGGTCTGTACATGTCAGTTGCCCAGTCATATTGTCAAATTCGATGTCATTTTGATTGAATATCATCAAAATTCAGGAAATAACTATTTAAAAAATCCCTGTACAAAAACATACAGATCTTATATTTCAAATATGACAGCATCGAACGTTTTTAGACTTTAAGGGTATCAATCACTGCGGCATTTTACACTGTTTTAACGTAAAATTAGAGACTTTATTTTTTGTTCCTCCATTTTCATAAGGACTCTATCAATTGAAAATCAAGTAGATCACCAAATTGAATGTGACCATGGAGACCGTTTAATTGAATGTGACCATGGAGACCGTTTAATTTTGAATTACTCAAGTACACCAAAACAATTTCCCAAACCAGTTGAAATACAGCAAAACTATATTTGGTCTGAGGAAGTTAAATTGAGCATTAACTTGTGACCAAGACGCTGTATCAAACACTATTTAAATTTAACTTGAAAATTGATTCTTGAGTCACTTCCACTTGTAATGTATGAATGGTTTCAAAATTCAAAAGACTTTTGCACATAACTCTATTTAGGCCTAATATGTTTTCTCATGCAACGTGAATCACAACTCCATATTAGATCTTACTTGAAAACAACATTTTACACCGACCCACCAACTAAAATTACATCTCGGCGATATGCAGGAACATCTTATATCCACACACTTCTTCTCTGAAACTCAGCCAGAAAACATAAACCGACATTACCACCATACCAGTGTAAACAGAGAATCAACCTACCTCCCCCCCCCCCACCCCCCCACACACACATGAACAAGACAAATAAATGAACATGTTCATAAGCGGCCAGTATTGGATTGCTGAAGTGCAAACATGATGCCTCTGAAACATCACCGTTTATTTCACATTAAAGGTAGGTTCATACTTTGATAATGACACCCCCCCCCCCCCCCCCCAACAAAAAAATATGTGATTTCTATCGGAAAGCTTACTTGTTATGAAGATGGTAATGGCAGTAAGCATCCTGCAAAATGAATTCCTCTAAAATGTTTGAATCAGCATTGTGTTGACAATAACCAATCTATGACCTAAGGCAGTATGTTATGCTCAAATGTCTGTAAATGTATCCTTGAAAATCCAAGGCATACCCCAATGTTTCAGCTGTTCTTAAAATGTTAAGTTATGGAGTTGAAAATTGGAAATTTAAATCATGACCACAATGGATCATTCATTTTTGCATATAAACAAAGTAACATTCCACTACAATCATCATACCTCACTTTCAATGTACATGTATTTTTGGCTTTCAAGACACAGTCAGCCAAGCTGATTTCAATCCAATTATGTTTTTATAGCTAAGTTTCCATCAGAAAACTCACAAAAGCTCATAATAAATGTCATACCATACCAGTACCTATTCTCTACATGAACAGAAAGAACATTTGAAGACCCATTGCTTGTTTTAATTGCACAAAACCCCTCACTAAATGTAAACCGTTTTTTCATAGTTTTCAAAATGAAATTCATTCAGGTTTACAATGTGTTTATACAAAATATGTTGTTAAATCTTAAAAAACTAAAATCTATACTTTCCCTTAAAAAAACAAGTGCCTTTATTTTAGCAGCAAAGGCATTTTGCAATCAAGTTCAGAGGAGTAATGGGAAATTAACAAGCAAAGAAAGCATGTCCATGACTCCAAATTAATCACATTCCCAGATCCCCAGGATTTTCAGATTCATTTTCATTGTATGCACTGTAATCAAAGATCCATTTGCACTAACTCAAAGCATTTCAAATAACTACAGTCAATGTATTTTTTCTAAAACTCAGTTGATTACACTGATATCCAATCCACATGACTTTATTTTTTTATATTTTTTTTACACACAACAAGGGACAAGAAAGAAACCACGTCCAATACACAGTCCCAAACCTCCTTGTTGTCTATACTGATACGTGTATTGAGTTATTAAGTTTATTTGTTCATTTATTTTGTTGCTTATACATCCTGTTTATTTTATCTTCAGAATAGTTTTCGCAAATTTTTCCTGAATTTTCAATTTATTTCTTATGTCAAAATGTTCCTTAATTATGGAGCCCGTAGGGACAAAGTTTTTTTTCTTCTTCTTATTCATTCCATCAAAATATTGTTTCATTTCCTCCAACTTTATTTGGTTTCTTTGAAGTGTTATTTTTTTCCCTTCACATTTCCAAGTAACAAAATAGTATTTTGAAGGAGGAGCAAAATAATATTCTAAGGAGGCGAAATAAAATTTCAAGGGAACAAAATAATATTTTGAAAAAATAAAATGATAATTTGAGGGAACAAAGTTATTTGTTTATAACTTTGTTCCTTTACGGACTCTGTACTTAATTCCTAGCTGCTTTGTTGTGTATTATTGAACCTGTACTGAAAGATTCCCCAAATACTGAAAATTGTATAATACTATATGTTTTTGGAGATAAAAGACTTAACAATTCTGACTCAATTTCAGCTTTCCTCGGATGCAAACATCTTCCTGTCTCCTTTCTCTACTTTTTATTGTGCATTACGAAGATGCAGCACAAGCCAAATGAGAGAAAATGAGTTTTAATCCTTCCTCATCCCAGCTGCTGGATGCAGTCCTTCCTCTTCATCAAGAGATTGTTCAATTACGGACCAGCTCTCGGGTGGGGAACTGCAAACAAAGACGGGGGCATTTACGGAGCAGGTGCAATCAAGCTTTTGCTGCTTCAAGATGATACAATGAATTTGTTCGATGGCGGCGGCACCAATGAAGGACCGTCCCGCTCAGTGTCATCTTTAAAGATGCACTCTCAACCGACTTAATTTCCATAAGTTCATAAAATGTTTGATTTCTGACGGAGAAAAGCCATGAAGGCAAAGCTTCAGCTGCAAGGATCAGTATATTTGGATCAAAGTATGTTCATTTCATAAATGATTTTGGGATGAACAAAGAAAAAATTGATTAGAGCGGGATTTGTTCTCTGGTTCAAATCCTGCTCTAGTCAATTTTTCTTTGTTCATCCCCAAATTATTTAAAATTTACCCAGTCAGTTTCCCTTGTGGTTTATAATTTGAAATTTCACATATGCATGCTGTACCTTGGGGGTTTCTCAAGATGATACTTTAAAGGTAAAGTGATTTCAATTTTTTTATTGTTTCAGATTAATGGGGAATGTAGAAACAATTTCCATTTTCATTACTAAAATTTAAGAAAACAACATTGCTTCAATAGTTTGACTCAACACACCGTTTTTTATAATTTGATGCTTTTCTTTCTTAATCACTATGGCTGGAGGAACACACCGATGGGAGTGCATCTTTAAGAATGAGGAGACCAAGGCATTGATAGCATCTTCTCCCAGACTTTGTCATCAAACTCTACTTGAGAAACTAGGAAAGTAATATCTTATTACTACTACTTTAGAATTCAAGGACATTTACAAGCTCCAAACATTGACTTTTTTCGTCAAACCAAACGAAGTTTCATCATCTTGAAATGTCAATTCCTCTTAAGGACTCATATAAAACATCTTAACGCATTTTCAGTATTTGCCCAAGATGACATCTACAGATTGCTTTTAAGTATGGATGCATTTACATACCTTAGGTATAAGTGTTTACTCACTCCATGTATAAAGAGCATTGATGCATCTTAGACAGGTTTTGTATTAAGTAGAAATCGTCTGCCACTAGACAACCAAAATACCAAGTGGCTGTAATGACAGGACATGGACGCAGTGGTACACTGTGAGGAGACTTTTAGGGAATGAAATTATGAACAGCCTATGCAGAGGCCTGGAATTATACTGAAGCCATGGAGGCAATTGCCTATGTTGCCCCTGGTCTTGGCCTTAGTGCCCCTCAGAAAGTTTCCCATAGACTCTAAGATTTTACAATGAGAAAAGCCCTCTGCAATATGAAAATGGCCTTGCCTTCTCAAAGATGAAATAGTAGGCCCGGTCTATTATCAGTCAAGGCATTATTATTGAACCATATGGATACAATATTTGATTGTGATATTCCATTCGGTTCTACATCAGAATCAAACTTTAGATAGAACTGACTGCTTTCAAATTTTGGTGATTATGTTTCTTGATGAGCTGGCCAACATCCAAGATGACTTTGCTGGTCTGTGGGCGCATTCAATCAAAATAAGGGTCCCTACATGTATGATCTGGCCAAGAGTTCCTGGGTCGCCCAGGGTTCCCGGCTTGCTCTCGCTGTGGCTCCCAAAAGAGTCTGGGAAAGGAGTAAGCTCACGGGATGCGACTCATGTTCAGGGCAGGTATGTTATCAATCACTCGGCATGGAGTGCTTAGTAAAACATCCACAGAGGCCTTGTAGCCTAACAAGTCGAACAGTGCCGCATATTAAATACCAATAATGGAATATCATGCAGTGTGAAAAATTGCATGACTAATTGAAATCTAAAACTCTATTATTTATAGGGGATCAAAAAAATGTGTCTTAATAATCGCATTCGCAGCGGGTCTTCACTAGAATACCAATTCAACAAAATTTGCATTTTTCAATTTGCATATTTCAAGGGCGGTAAATATTCTTCAGGAGCAGCACAGGAGCTCGTCTGAATCCAGATGAGATATTTTCAGATTGTAAATAGTTTTCTTTGAAAAAAAACATGAAAGTACTGATTTGTTGTCTGCAGTCAGGGGATGACAAGGATTAAGGGGGAGATCTGAGAGAAATAATTCAGAAAGCCAAGATTGGGAATCAATTCCAGCATCTGAAATGAATTCGCCTCGACAGTCCAGTAGGCACGCACAACTGTACGATGATAGCTCTTATTTTACTAAGTCTCCAGTATACGTGCACACTTATCTCCAATATATGGACATGACGAACATACATGTACTACGTAACTGAAGATTAATGAAGACGGTTTAAGGAGACCACAAAGAGAGATTCACTGCTGAAAAACAGAAAACCAAAAGACAGTAAATCTGCTCAGACAAACAACAAAAGAACCGTGCCTAACTAATGTAGAAAGGAAAAATACCATGAGGAAATTGTTTAATGACCTACATACAGGAAGTATTTCCTATTTTTTTAACAGTGAGTTCTAAAAACCAAAAATATTTTTAAAACATGGTCTTTTGAAAATAAGCTCTCAATATAGTGGTCAAATAAAGACAAAACCTTTACCGACAAGTCACATAGTGAAAAAAGTAAAACATAGAACCATTTCATTCAGCAATTTTGCATAGCGAAACATTTTGAGTGAACATGTGTTGAATAATTCTGAGTAACAAATGAAGATTGTTGAGTAGCAACTGATACATTGTGTGAAATATTTTGCTCTGCTATACAAGGGAAATCATTCAATGGAGAGCTCACCGTGGAAAGTAAACCTTCAAGAACCAAGAGGCACCAATTCAAGATTTATTGTGCCAAAAACATTGCATAGTGAAAAACAACTTATGGCCCCACTCCTCTCCATCCCAAAAGAAGGGCGGGGTTAGCCCCTCCCCATTCTAATAGTTTCTTAAAGGTCCATACCTCTTCATCTTTGTTGGTAAACTCATGAGATCCGGAAACCTTGTTGATGACTTGAGCCACTCCAATGACCTCTCCATCATGGTTAATGATAGGCATACACAGAATACTGTAGGTGCGGTAGCCAGTTCGCTTGTCAACTTCTGGATTAAAGCGAGGATCCTGTTCAGAAATTTAACAAAACAAACATATTTTAAAAGGCACACAACATAATAAGAAATAATTGGTGATGCAGGGTTAAGGCATCTGTTCTATAATGCAGGGGTCGTGGGTTCAAATCCCACCCAAGCAGAGTGTGAATTTATTTCCCACAGGACTCTCTGAGTACCTAGTGTATAGAACTAAAACCAAAACAATACATAAAAACACTCAAAACACGCCATATCTATAAATACCAAAAGCAATAAAATAATACTCAACAGCCCGATGTGCCCTCCTTCATTATTTCAGGCCTGGAATTGCACAGAGGCCACTGAGGTCATGAACTCTGGCGCCCCTTCAAAACTTTCCCATAGACTTTAATAATTTCTGACGGAAGTGCCCTTTGCAAAATGAAAATGGCCTCCCCCTCTCAAAGATGGAATTACAGGCCTGTTATATGTCTGTCCAATAAAGCAAAACTAATTTTAAATGTACTTTGTCTTAAATTTTACTACTCAATGACTGTCCAAAAAAAGTTCATCACTCATTCAATCAAGCAAGCTCGACACGACAAGTCTGTTGTGAATAATACAGCAATTTATGGACCATTTAAAATTTCTAGACCGTAACACTGATATTTTTTGTAACTTTAATGATCTTTTTATTGGCCATTGTCCTTGGTTATTGTACATTCAAATTTGTTGCGTGGTGGTAAGCAAGACTATAAAATCGTTTAAATAATTTACATATCAAATGAGGACAATATCCTTGGTCTAGAAGAGTGGCGGTGACAATTTTAATTTTGTAACGTGTCGTTAAGTCAAATAGACTCAATATATACATGTAATACTGCTTTGATCGAGTTACCTTGGAAACAAATGATTTGCATAGCTACAACAACCTTCATTTTGGACTTATTGGTAAATTATATAAAGTGTAAAAAATTTACAATTTTGCAAATAACCAAACCTACGCAGGCAGACTATATAATAACAATGGGCCAACTACCACTGACTACTTGTGAAACATCTTTCAAAGTGATTTACTATGAATGGACAAATTCAAATCTCTAGTTGATGATAATCTTTGTTCGAGTAAATCTTGACAGTTTGTTCATGTATTTCATCTTGTTTATAAGGGTAGCCAATCAGTTATCAAAGGATCATTCTCCCTGGGAGACCAGGATATACATTAATGAGCGGTCAAGCGCACTGGACTCAAGCTCTGGTGTTCTGATCAGCAGAGTGTGGGTTCAAGTCCTGGTCTTGTGTAACCATTATTGCTTCCTCCTTTGTCCCGTGTGGTGTGTAATAAAAGAACCCAGTGCAGTTATCAGAGAGTTGTCCTGATATTTCTGGCATTGTCTGGCAGCGATATGCGCCACCTTCAAGGTGTTATGCTTCATCTCATATAATTATTCTTAACAAGCTCCACCAGATTTGATAATTGGACGCCAGTAGTGTCATTTATGACAGACAAGGGGCATTATATATGTATACTAATACTATTATTATTATTATTATTATTATTATTATTATTATTATTATTATTATTAGACAAAGACAAAACCAGCTATATCATGTAAATATATCATATCAAAGACTCAGTAATTAAATACCATACATGTAAAATTGACAACAAAATGCACAATATGAAAACAAAAATAACACATCCAAATGCAGCAAGAAAGACAAGATCAAAACAAACATTGTTGGATTAAAAATAGATGATAACAGGGCAGCAAGAAAGACAAGATCAAAACAAACATTGTTGGATTAAAAATTCTAAAAAGGTAACTTTAAGTTGAATAATACCAAGTCATAGTGCATTTCAATTTTGCAATAAAAAGAGTAAGATTTTGATGGTATGGTCTCCTCAACAAAATCAATGCATCTGAACAAATTCAAATGAAATGCAGTGAAGTGCCGAATTGTTTCAAATCAGGGTGGACATATGGACAGTTAAGCTCGGCGCCACAATCACAAGATGGGTTTTTGGTCAGAAAGATGAACATGTGTATGTATCTGTGTACATGTATGCGTTTCAATCAAATGCAATTAAGTCAACCTCTCTTGCTGATAATTGTGAGACCACTCTAGCACTGCTTGGTAACCTAGCAACCCTCTGTCGAAGCAAACAAAATATTGTTGATGAGAAATGCCTTTCTCCTTGGTTTCATATTTAAGAGTGTTTGTAAGTGCTACGTTGTGATTCCACGGTACATTACGTACACGTTTTGTTCGGGTCGCGTAAAACAACAATGTCAAACTCTGTTGTTCTTTCTATTGTCAAATAAGTGTGGTACAAAAATAAAATCCGCTTTACTGACAAATTATTCGTAGACCTTGAAATCATTTCAACCCAAAGTTTTCCTCTTAATTCAAAACGTTATTCCATGATCATGAATTTGATCACATACATGTAATCTGATTAACTTTATACAGATTTGAAGACACCAACTTTAAATAGATTATTTTGTAGAATCGAATACAGAAATTTTGTTTCAAAATTTTGATTTTAGTCGCACATGTAAGAGCAAGAATCAATCCATCTTAAAATTGCTACAGATTTCATGAGTGAATAAGGCATTATAAGACGAAGCAACCATGAATATTTAATAGTCACCTGTTATACAGGGTAAACAACATGAAGGACAGAGACATGTACAGCTCTTGGCACCTGGCAATGACTGAACCAATCCAGCCATGCACCTTGCCTTTAAATTCACCAGCAGAAAGAATTTAAATAGATTCTGTCAATCATCAAGCATTCTTCTTGAGAGCAGGGCTCGAATTTGGGGAAAAAATCCACAAGACTGCAGGGCTTGTAGCTCAAAATCTTTACTGGACCAGATTTTTTTTACAAGACCAGATTCAAAATGTGAAAATAAAAAATTGCTGACACAGTTTATTATGCATTTGACTGCTTTTATATGAACCAGAACTGAGACAAGTAAGAGAAGAGTATACTTGATTACTCATAGAATTGAAAGATAATTTATCAGACCCAAAGTCAACACTTGAACATAATTTGTTTCTGTTATTCAATTGAAAAGCACAAGACCATCGGACTTGTTAGGTCATAAGTTTACTGGCCCAACACTAAGATTACTGGCCTCGGGCCAGTGGTCCAGTGTAAAATTCGAGCCCTGGAGAGGTTTTCTCTATCTTATAAAAAGACTGTTCCCTTTGGGCGATTAGGTTGTATAATTAGTCGGCTGAATATAGTTCTTGCGGTATGTCAGTGGTCACATTTATTCCCAGAAGGATTTGTATTTCTTAGGCTGAAACGAGGATTTCAGTCAAAATTGATATGTATTTTGATCAAATATAAAAACCAGCTGATGTCATAAAAACTTCAAATAAATTAAACCGGAAGACAGGATTAAGGAACCCCTTTTTAATTGATTTTTATTAATAATATTTTTAAATTATTATTTCAAAAAAGTTATAATATAAGAACAATAACACTTTCCACTTGGTCATGTTTTAATTTATAATTTGGTGCCATGTTCGCAATAGATTATAGAAGAAATGTAAAAGTTAATGCTTTGGTCACTTTAAAACAAGTTTCTGCAATCAACTTGACTTGTCTTTTTTCCTTTTACATTCGTCATATGGAAATCAAACAGCCTTACATTCTAAACTCAATGATGCCCGGGCTGAGGGTTATTACCTACGTCTCAGTATCGTGATTTACAGGAACAAATTATGATCTGATTAAAATCCTGTCTGGCGTAGTGACAAGCACGTACTCGCTCCAGCACACTCATCACAATACAGACACCAGCCACACCAGACACGATTTCATTTCGGCCAACTGTGCAAAATTCAGCACATCAATTAATGTTCACTTGACTACGACAATATTTGCAACTCTCCAGTAGGGTTTGTGAGAACACACATGTATATGAAAAACAATCTCTCCATTAGTTATAAAAAACAACTGGTGGTGTAACAACTAGACTGTATCTCAAATGCAATGTTTGAAATCAGACGTTAAAATTTGTAATACGGGAGGACAGAAACAGACTCCCCCTCCCCCCTATTGATTCACTTTTTAGTAACACTGGAAAAGAATACAGTCTGATGTTTACATACAGTGCACACAAGTGAAATGTAAACTAACAGGCTGCGTCACCAGACATTTTCTTCTTTTTAATTAATTTTTTTACTGGGGGGGGGGGGGGGATAAGCAGAGGCAAAAACGTGATTTAGGGGGCTAATGAATTAATGTTCGAAACAATTCATTGTGCTTTTTTTTTCAATCTAATTTGGGGGGGGGGGGGGGGTTCTGAGAAGAGGGCTTCCCCCTTGCCCTCCCTTCTCATTACACCACTGAACACTAACATTTCCTGCCTAAGGCCTACAATGTACCAGTTGTCTATTACAAATTGCATCCACTACACATTTTCTCAACAGCTATGTAATGACAGGGTGAATCATTCATTTCTCGTTTCCCTTTTATCCATGAAATATCTTCAAATGAATCCACCACCATAACCAAAGCTGAAGACTCACATTACATTAAGGCCAAGCACGACAATACATTAGGATAATACCACTTAAAAAATGTATAAACTACACAATTAAATTAACTAAAGCTTGACCAATAATCCCAGCCGCAGTCTTCTGGGGTTTCTTTTACTGTGTCCTAAGCCTTCACCACATTTAAGTTTAGTCTGGTCATTGTATGGTTTTACAAGACCATATGGAGTGGCATTTAGATGCGTTCGTGTATTCCTTACATTTGAGCGATGCTCACTCACAGTAACATTTGCAGTTGCGTGCATGGTGCAAAAAAGGGAGACAAAAACCTTCAAGATGCATGTTTGGACAGCTGTAAAACTCACAGCTTTGTAACCACAAAGGCAACTCTTGGAAATAAACCTGTAATGAATTCACTCATATAGAGCACAGGATGCTAGGGTTCCAAGGCCCCTACTGATAGTGGTTATTTCATCTCTGTTTGTGGAGACTGTTTTTACTCTGGATACCTCACTATACTGTATGTCTCATCACATGTAGCGCTGTCATTAACCACCCACAGTGCAGTCAAGACCTGACTATACATAACTCTTCTCTGCAGCTACAGTCTGTACACCCTCCATGACATTTTCTCTTCCTCTTCATCTGTTTTTCTTATTTTAATTTCCTCCTTGACAAATCTTTTTGTATATTTCATGTCAGAAACAGGCCTGGAATTTCATCTTTGAGAGGGCAAGGCCATTTTCATTTTGCAAAGGGAACTTTCATTAGACAATTTATGGGGGACTTTTGAAGGGGCACCAAGGCCAAGTCCAGGGCAATGGAGACCATGGCCTCCATGTAAGCCTACAGACAGTTTCAACATACATGTAAGTTCTTATTGGCATTATATTCAGAGAACACTTATCAGGGCTTGAATTTTTCACTGGATCGCTGGCCTGAGGCCAGTGATTTTAGCATCGGGCCAGTAAACTCATGAACGAACAAGTCAGTCTTGTGTTTTTCAATTCAATAACAATACCTCACTGTGTAATATCTTGAACAGAACCAAATTATGTTCACATGTTGACTTTAAGTCAGATAAATACATTTCAGTTCTATTGAGTAATGAAATATACTTAATACTCACAAATGATTTTGTTTCTAGATTCATTGTAGAACCTGTTAGTTCATTGTTTCATGTTCGCTGTCTTCATTTAATATGCACTATTTTTAACCTCCTAATTGTAAATATCATAAATTGTTGTTAATTTGTTTCTTGTTCAAGTAAAATTGTATTTATGTTATTCGTGTGAGGAATGAAATAAATGGGGCTGTATAGCTCCACTTTAACGAGAAAAACAATAAAAATTAAAAATAAATAAATACTTAGGCCTAATACTCACAAATGAGGAAAATCTTCTCTTACATTGTACATGTCTTAGTGCTTGTTCAAATAAAAACAGTTAAATGCATGTTTAAAACTGGTGAGGAGGGTTTTTTCCTTGTGTTGATTGGTCTTGTATTTCTGGTCAAGTAAACATTTCCAGATACAAATTCCCAAATTTTAGCCCTGATCAAATTAAAGGAATTTAAGTTCCAAATGTGGAAAAAAGACTCAATGTAAACAGTATCCCACACAACTTGAATCTTTCAAACATACATGAACCTCAAACAGAAAAATGTACACCAAGGAAAGCTGAACACAATCATCAAAAGTTAACAAACGAAAGACACATAAGAAATTCAGCTGTCTACATTTACAACCTCAGTGACTGCCTATTGGTAGAGCTTGTTCCAATAAAAGATGTAGGTGACTAGGTTTACAATGCAGTAAAAAAGGTAATGTGTAATTTAATAAGCTCTCCTGAAGTCATAAACATCAGTAAGATCTACTCTTTATAGCTGTGTGAAAAAATATACAATATACTAACCCTGGAGTCATAAACAGGCAGGGGTTGTATTATCACAGAAAAGCCATCTTGCTTTCAATCCAAACAAATATGACAAACTGGACTGATGCTGGAAGCAAAGACAGTCTAGACCCCTTGTATGAACAACGGATCAGAATGCTTCACATGTCGGCATGACATGATAAAGGTTTACAGTGGGGAAAATATGGCCAAACATTCGCAGCAAAAATACACAGCCCTTGGAATTTATTGCATACGTTTTTCATGGTGCTACACTACATGTACATTGACTACTAAATCTACTTGATATTAAAGATAGGGTCATACTTTGGTAATGACCCCCCAAACAAAATTGTGTAATTTCTATCCGAAAGCTTACTCGTTATAAATATGGTAATAGTAGTAAACATTCTAGTGAGCCTCCCTCATTTTTTGGTCAATCACAACCTCGCTGTGAAATTTGCCTCAAGGAAAAACTAATAAATCAATAATGACTTTGTGCCGTTTATAAGCTTTTTCTAAGACATCAATGTATCATGATTTCACAATTTTGTGTAAAATGTCACGCATTTGTTTGAGCGCTGCATTCCAAGTCAGTTTGTAGACTGCATAGATTTTACTTCAATCATCAATGGAGTTTTTACCACCTCGCTCACTTCATCATCCGGTGGAAAAGCTGAGTGAGACTATTCCTCCATGGAATAATTACGTGAACCTTACACACACAGTCTAAAACCAATGCTTCTTCCCTGGACACCATGGAAAAACAGAATGTTCCACTAACAGGTCTCCTCGGTGAGGTCTCAAATAAATAAATAAATAAATAAATAAATAAATAAATAAATAAATAAAGAAAGAAAGAAAGAAAGAAAAAAAAAGACAGAAAGAAAGAAAGAAAGAAATAAAGAAAGAAATAAACAGAGAAATAAACAGAGACCTTGCAATCCTTCCTCTACACTCCCACTTTTGAGCACAAAATGTTTAGCGTAATTATTGTATACAATACAATGATTCCATATTATATATAAGATCATCATTAAATTCTGATGGTCCCTAGCTGTACAATAAGAGGTGGCTTCCCAACCAATTTATTTTTAGTCTGTCCAACTCTACGCTATACTTCCTCATTTCAAATCTGAATTCAGTTGATGAATGATTTATTTATTTAAAACCATATTTAACGAGGGTGACCCATCCAGCACAGCTGATCATTTGGGGCCCTCACATTATAAAAAAATACCAAAGATAAAATACAAATAGCGACAAGACTTGGCAGAAGGTGCGTTAAAAGGGAAATCAAAAACAAAAAATGAACATTAGGCCTAACAATTAATTGCACAGTTCAGGGCAATGTAGCAGGAACATACATTTTATCCAATGATAAATCTACCCCTGAAATGATGGCGCACTCTCCCCACGTATCACAAACCCAATACAATATATCGGTCATTTTTCTCTGTATACAATTGCTAGGAATGATCCTTGTTGCATGGCTGTACGCGACAACGTAGCCCACGGCGAGTTTTTCTAATTTGTAAGTCAATACAGGAAAGCAAGGAATGGTGGGGATATATCCTAAGATATTAATGGCATTCTGATCTACGTATATAGTGCTGTTTAGCGCCACATGCTTTTACACTCGCAGTAAATAGAAGAAGATTTCAGCCAGGTTCGTGTAAATAAATGCAGTTTTTTTTTGGACATATGCTGACATGTACTATACATTATGAAATTTCATTAGGATAACTGACAATGGCCCTTTCGTCAACAATAGGGTTTTAAAGATGGGACCGTCATGCAGTGAAAAATGGAGACACGACCATATGCCAATTAAAGTGTGGCAATTCACATTAATATTTCTTTACCTGAAGGAGAAATCCATTTTTAGACTTCAAAATACATTTTACAACTAAACCAAGCTCAAAATTCATATTGTACGGTTGAGATACATTTTAAACTGCCATCTTGAATTTGTTTCCAATCATCTTGATATCATGCACAGTTGCACTTTTTGCATGCAGCTGGAATTTCATATTCACATCAAAAAAGCTTTGACAATAAGTCATATAATTACTCATATCTGGCTAATTGACAGTCTCAAGTCTGGGGGGGGGTTACAATTTGGTAATTGAGTAATCATGCCCAAGGCTGTACATGACACACCTTTCTCTTTGTCTTAATAAAGTAAACCACATCCCTGGCATGATGTTTAAATATCACACCCAGTAGTTTACACTTCCTGGTTAGTAATCAATTCCGTGGAAAATGACAACATTCATCTCTGCCTACTGTGACATTTTTCTGAAATTTAATCCCATCTGGACCACAGATCCCTGCCCCCTGGAACTCTCTTGCCTCGCAGCAAGATATAATAAGTATTTGAAGAACATCTATAATAATCATAGTGGTAAAACCTCTGGCTATCAACACCAATGAAAATACAGTGCCCAGAGGTTGTGCAGCCACATTAAGGACAGACAAACAATGGAATTTTAATAAAGCTAAATGATATCTGGCCTGATATTTCATTATTGTAAGGGCAGGGTAGTTTGTCCTTAAAGGGAACCTGTGAAGAGTGGAATTGAAGTTTCTACTGTAACATTTCAAGAGGCATCAAGGCATTGACCAGGGATCAAACCTGGTTTATGTTTTAGTACAGATATTCACAAACTTGATGAACAAGGCCCAATTTTATAGAGCTGCTTTTAAAGCAGAAAACATTGCTCCATAAATTTCTGCTTAGCAAAAATAAGCAGGGAGCCAGTCACAAAATGTGCACATAACATTGCATTTTGGCTAGTAGTACCAGTAAGCACAATTGTCTGGTGCTTAGTAAATGTTTGTGCTTAACCAGCTCTATGAAATTGGGCACTAAACCTAAAATCGTGGCTCTGCTTGCTGAAAGAGAAAATACTTATTTCCAAATTACAAGTGAAGCAATTGCTTTTTGCTTGAGAACATATTACTTAGCATTCTTCCCTTATGTACACAGCTAGCCCAGCGACTTGACGCTAATCTTGTGAGCAGAAAATAGTGACCACAAAGGCAGAATTCTGCGGTAAGCAGAGCCATAAAATCTGGCCTAGATCATTACGACTTCAATATTTTACATAATGCAGACCCTTGTGACCAGCTATGATGCATTCATCATGCTACTATATATAAAATTATTTGTAAATAAATTTAAAATGTACAATTAGTTTGGGGTTTTTGCATGCATATCATGGAGTGATCTTGCTGCAGTAGTTGAGTAAACTACCAGATGTCTAAATGGACATTGTGTATTAAGTAAGTTTACACGTGAGGAAAGGTAACACTCTAATGAACTTCAAACATGACACTGGATTTGACAGGCTTCAATATTGAAGTACATTTTAAGACAGGGTAAAAAATCCAAGGGCATTCCATTATGGAGCCTCGACCTTGCGTTAGATTTACAAATGCCATTACCTCTAAATGGACAAAACTATTGTGGCCTAATGGAGAATTATTTCCCAGGATACAAAACCTATAAAGCAGTTCCATCTGAGTGCAAACATTAACATGGTAACACTAGTGTGGGCTGCTGACTGTAAGAAGGTATTTCAAGTGCCCTATCCAGTGATTACACAAGAAGAAACTAACACATTATTAGATCACTGCCTAGTCAACTCAAAAGAGATTCTTCCTCACGCAAATTACAATGTCCAGTATGAGTTTAATATATACAAAGAAATTATTTTCTTCTGTTTCCCCAATTTGTTGTCTCTTGATCCCATACCAATATATTTAACAGTCATGCAAAACCATTTAAAACAAACTCACTTTTTTATCATTGTACGAATACAAACTATACATTTTTGTTCCCAAAATAGCATTAATCAGGCGCGGATCCAGGGGGGGCCCAGGGGGCACGTGCCCCCCCCCCCCTTTGAGTAAAATTAGAAGATTGATATAGATCGATTTCCTATAAAAGTGTGTCTATTTCTCTGTTTTAGGCACATGGAGGCTTGATTTTTCACCTCTCAAAACGCCAAAGGCTCAGAGCTTCAGGGGGCGTTGCCCCCTGGACCCCACCGGGGCTTCGCCCCTGGACCCCACCCATTTTTTGTTAAGCCCCCTGGGTTCGCCGTTGTATCCCCCTCGGTTAAAAAAATCCTGGATCCGCCCCTGTTTATGACAAGGTTTGCTATTTTTTACTGAGTTTTGTGGGGTAATTGTTTATATCATGATGAAGACTTCAAATTGGTGGCTACGACAACGACTGTTACTAAGGGTGTTGCTAAGGACATCCTATACCCAACGCAAGATGACGCGGAAATCTAGCCATAGCTGTAGCCGCCAATTTGGACACAGCAACATTGTCAATATCTGTGTTAGTACATGAAATACATGTAAAGTCATGACTTGATCATTAGGGCCTCATACATTTTGGCCATCCGAATTGGCAGCTATCACAGTATCAGCTACGTCTACAACTGTTGCTAAGAGTGTGTGTTGCTAAGGACTTACTATACTTAAATGCATAATGACTTGGAAATCTAGCCGTAAGCCGTAGCTGCCAACTGGACACCCGCCTTAAGGATGCCCATAGCAACACCCTCAACCTGCCAATTTGGACAAGGCCTGTATGCACATGCTACCATGGAGGAAGGTTCCTCCATGATGCTACACATTGTACAGTACAGTTACCAGTATCTGACAATTTTCCACCAAGTATGCAATCACTCAGTCAAAGCACTGTACTTTTGTCCTAAACAGCATTTTTCCAACCACAAGCTGCCTTTGGGACATGTTCCTGCCATGGCCAACAGTCCTTCCTCCAATCACGTACCTTTAGGTCAAATACTCTGACAGACATAAAAGGATCTTTGTTGACATCAAGGGCTCTATGGTACTCAGACACTGTATAAGTGTCCTTGCTAGCAGTCAACATGGACTCTCTCTGATTCAGTAGTCAACATTTCCAATGCTAGACTCATACATTTTTCCTAAAGCCAACAACCTCCCAGTGGACACATTTATGTGGGTCTATTTTCATCATAACTGTGTCGTTTCAATATAAACGACACATTTTGTTTGTGCTGTATCCTTCAGTAAAAGGATTATTAAAATGTACTTATTAGCTGTTTCGCTGCGCAGCGAAACAGCTCTTGTTTTCGTTAAAGTTTTTCCCTTTTTTTTTTTTATTCGTCCGTTTCAGACACCCGGAGGTCATTCAAATAACGCACGTCGCGTTCTAAGCGCCGTTTTGCCTAGTTCCCGATAAGCAATTGCAATGAAACTTTCAGTGATGAAAGGCATGATACACAAGAGCGCCCTCTAGCGGCAGGTTGAAAACTGTTCAAAATGGACTTTTTGAAGATGTGTGTGGTGAAGTTTTGTGTAATCACTTCAAAATTTACACATATGTTGATCGTCAGGCAGCCATCATATGTGTGAAGTTTCAGATCAATGACGTCATCGGGGGTCACGTGACGCGGCATTAAAGGTGCCTTTTTTGAAGTCGTATATCTCCCAAAGTAAAAGTGCGATCATGTTGAAAGTTGGTAGGTTGTTAGATATTGGCAAGTTCTTGTAAATTTTGAAATGACGTCATGATGACGTCATCACACGATTTTTTATGATTTTTTCATTTTTTGCCCCTTTAAGTCAAAAATTACTAACGGAACATATTGGGGATTCAGTCCTTGATCAACGTAGCTGTGTGAAACTGTTAGGTATTCTTATTCAGGATAATTTGAAATGGGATTCCCAAATTGACAATATGTGTAAAAGTTTTACCCGCAAATTGTACTTTTTACGTCAATTGAAACGCTGTAACATCCCTGTGGCAGACCTCAGAACAGTGTATTTACAGTACTTGAGACCAACTTTGGAATATGCGTCTCCAGCCTGGTTTTGTGGTCTAACAAAAAGTCAGAAAGACTGCCTTGAAAAGATGCAGAAAAAAGCCTTTCGTGTCATCCTTAGTTATAACCATTTTTACACTCAATCGTATCAGGACACTTGTCAGCTACTTGATATTCCCCCCCTTGGTTGATAGGCTAGAAAAACTATCCCTCAGTTTTGGTTACACCCTCCTCAACTCCCCCATGCACCGAGATTGGCTCCCCCCAACAAGAAACAACAACTTGAGGAATTCCAACATGTTGTCCATTGTTAGATGCCGTACTAATCGATATAAGAACAGCCCCATTCCACACCTGACTGCAGTAATAATGTGTTTTAAAGCCCTCCCTCACTGCATGTTTTTGGTGTAATTGCTACCCTTATTTTTAATGTTTACTTGCCTCTCGCTGCCTTGCTCTTAGTGCAATTGTTAATTCGTGTTTCTATTTGTAAAAAAAGGCGCAATCAGAGTGTAGCAGGAAGAATATCAAGCCTGTTTAGTGGACAGTATTCTATTATTTGTCTTATTACAGTCATTGGCTCAAGCCAATATACCAATAATTATACTTATATATTTTGTACTTCAAATTTTATCTTGTATTTCTTAATGTTTTTCTGTAATTTTTGTTTCTTCTTTTTTTTTTTACTCTGTATTTTAAACACAATTCAGCCTTTGGCTGCGAAGTTTGAATGTTTTTAATAAACCAATAATAATAATAATAATAAAAAATTTGTCAAGTTATATTACCTTATTTATTTATTTATTTCAACTGGGTGGCCCATTCAGTGGCAACCACTGGTCTCCCATGGGTCCCAGCTTGTACTGAGAAACAACACAAATTAAACAGCAAAACAGAACACAAACTTTTACAATGTTATACAAAAAATTAAAAAATAGAAAGGCATAGTAAAAATGTAGACACCAAATCTAGGAAATACTAATCTGGTTATTTAAAAGTTTAAAACGACTAATGCTGCCAGCAGGCAGACTTTTGAGAGTTGTAGGAAGGGCATTCCATGCCTGGCTCCCCCTAAATTTGAAAGTTTTTCTGCCTGCCTCTGTTCTGGGAAATGGAGGGTCGGGCTGAATTGGCTCTGGTACAGTGATTATAGTTATCGGATACTTTATTACAAACATTAAGATAAGAAGGAGCCAGCCCTGTTATGCATTTAAAAACCATTGTGTTCAAGTGTTTCTTCCTCCAGACACTAAGTTTATCCCAACCAAGAGTCTTATATACATCACTGGTGTGAGTTCTTTGGGGAACCTTGAGTATAACCCTCCCAATTCTATTCAGAAGTAATATGATTTATGTGTTCAGACCATTTCAATTGAGGATCAATATAGACACCAAGATACTTGATGCAAGATGTCTGTTCTATAAGCACATTGTTGTACAGGTACAGTTTTACAAGATATAATTATACTTATAGACAATTGATTCGATCTCACAAGGTATTTATTACTGTAATATTAACTTGATTATGTACACACTATAATAATTTGATATTCAGATGAGTAATTTGAAAATATTATTGGTCTAGTTCTATGTAATATTGTTACTTTTCAGCTAAATATTATTTCATAAACACGTAAATGATGCAGGTACTGAAAAAGCTCATAGTTAATTATGGAGCAATTCCATGGTTCATACAAATGCTTCAATAATGGTTTGATGTGATTAAGTCATCCAAAACACTTTGAAAATTTCATCTGATGTTTCTTTTTACATCTGTTCGTCCTTTATTTATTTATTCTTCTGGAGAAGGCTCAAGTCTTTACGTTTGAAAAATATAAAGCACATGAATCAGTCGACCAAAATTGAAACATCGCTGTTTTTACACTCTAAACAATGCACTCCAAGTGTGCATAGGCTTGTAATCCACTCAGCTCATATGTAGAAGTCAATATATACAAATACAACACTCAAGTCAAGTGCTATACAGAGATTATACTACTGTAAACAAATAAATCTATACAAAGTTTCTAGTATGAAAGGTCACAATCAACATAACACATCACAGCTAATCACAGTCCTCTTCAAAGCCACCTCAGCAATATGTTCATTTTTAAGTGCACTCTAATAGTGTAATTGGCTTTCTTGCACAGAATGCATGGGAATATTTACTATTTTGAACAGCTTAGTGATGAATTTTATCAAGCATTTATGCAAACTAACTATGTAGGATGCAAAAATGGCTGCCAATATTACAATAGAAACCAATTGTAAAATTTTGCCCTTGGCCGACATACTGTAGTACTAAAAAAATGTGCATCCCCGAATAGCCCAATGTCACTTTATAACCATCTATTCTTTGGACATTTCCCAGAATCAATCTGTGAAATACCTAAGATTTGTTCCTTCCAATCCCAAATCCATTATATTCAGATGAATGAAGGACAAAATATCTACAATCAGAATACAGAATGTAGATCTCACAAAGGCAGTTAGTATTCTAGTACAAATTTATATTTCTGTCATAGAGATATTCTTTATCAACCAAAAACTTTTGTCTTTCAAGAAGAAGCAAGGCCTACCAAAAAGTCTATTACTTAAATTGTTCAATTCTTCCTATGGCTTCTTATTGCTCTTTTACTGAGCACCTTACTCTTCCAATGTCAACAATTTTTATACATTTTCAATGGTGACACTGTCTGACTCAAAATTACATTCCACACATGGTTGAGTAATTGGCGTCTATACAGTTACACATGATCTTTATATTAAAAGAAATTTAAAAACTTACATAATGAGGTCATTGTACCCCGGTTATGGCCGACAAATTTTCATATTAAAAAATAGCTTATTATTAAATTTAGGTGTTGGTTTTTGCGGTGACACCTGTCACCACATTCTGTAAATTGATTCTCTATCATGCATACCAAGGACTGCTGCTGAGTAAGAGCTTGTTATGCTTTGACAGCTTCACATTATCTGAAGACCTTCTGCAGACAACACGTACAGGAAACCACATTTTTGTGATTGCTTACTGTATCAATGTATTATGCACAACTTAATTGGGTCACATTTACACTGGCCTAAAAACATGATACAAGCATTTTACACTTGGCCTTGATGCAGCCCATCCACCAAAGATTCTGACCATAACTGGTTTGCCCGCCACTGGACTAGTGAACTTATGACCTGGCTATTCCAGTATTTACTTGGCGAACATGCAATATGTGCTGGCTAGAATTACATATTGTAGTAGGCAGTGCATGTGTACATGTACATGTACCTGCAATACACTGAGCACTGCCAAAGGAAAATGCAGTTATTGTACACATGTACAATGTACAGGCATTCCTGTAAGGTATGCTTTCTAATACATGTCAATTCAGTGAAAACAATGCGCTTAGAATTGCATCCTTATTTATTTACTTTACTGTGCATAATTAACTGAGTCAAAAATACAAAATGTACAATGGTTATATTACAGAATACAATGTACGACAGCATAATTATTATTATTTACACAGGAGTCGTCATGCAGTGTATAACATGTATTCGTACAGGCATACATAACAGTAATATTCTTCATAAAATGCCTCATATTTTATGGGCCACTTGACATTTCCTGTTAATAAACTAACAATGTAGTGTGTATGGAGACTGGAGAGACAGCTCTCTGCAATAAATACAAACAGAAATGAGCTATGGACACAATTAGCAAATTTATTACAAAGCCTGCCTTCTAAATAACCTTACACCAAAGCCAATGCAAAATGCAAATTTCAATAATTCTTATGTGGTGGGCAGTAGGTGCATATGTACTATAAAGGTACATGTTATGAATGATAATGGCCACCGTGTAAAGATTATCAATTTTTAGCCTCTAATAATTCTAAATGATAAAGAAAATGTAATGATATCTATTGCACCTAATTTTCCCAAATTAAATTATACAAAACAAATGAGCTATGTCACATGTGCATCTGCAGGCAGCTAATACAAAAACCTGACAGGTTTTTTAAAGTTTTTTTTATTTTTATTATTTCAGTTATAATCACAACTTAGCAATTCAAGAGATGAACATTTCATTGTACATACTGTGAAATTGAAATCAAGTATTTTGAAAGAAATTCTCAAAAAGGGTGAAAGGGCTTATTTTTAATGACAATTTTGAGCCATGTATTAACAAACTATGTAGCCCAATTCACATTCACTGATGGTAACAAATCTCTCATTAACAAAAACCATCTGTGTCAGTGTTTATCACTCATTTATTGTACCATATACTGATGCAGAAAAAAAATCTAAGTATTACCGATTAAGCTCCCTTTTTATGTATTAAAATTGACCAATTATCAGCTAATAAAAACACAAAAATGCTGGCATTTGTAGATGATATGCATTTAAACATACATTGTACGTACGTAGATAGTTTGAATGCAAATGCTGACAGTCAATTAGTAGTTTTAATTAAGGAAATAAAATGTAATCGAAATCTAGCAAGATTAATCGACTAGTGTGCGAGAAGGAGAAAAATACGTAGGATACAAGTATTATGCACATGTCAAATGTGATGTAGATGTGTACTATAAAACAGTGGATGGATGGATAGGATGGATAAAAGGTTAATTCACATTTCACAATAGTCATCACAGCATAAAAACTGAATTGCAAATTGCAATAATACATCATTAAAAAGTTAAAACTACAGTTTTATTCACTTCACACAATGTGTAAGTAATGTAACTTGCCATATGTTACCACCAATAGACAATTACTGGAATGTTAAGTGTAATAATATTTTTCATGAATAAGTTAACTATTCTACTAAATAATAATAAATCTACATTTTTGACTAGTATGGAAATATTCAGAGTGTGTAGAAAATACCATCAGCAAAAACCATCATGACTCCAAAAGCCATCTGGACAACAAATATCAACAATTAAAATGCTTTAGAAAGTACTTAACACCTACACACACACACACACACACAAATTAATTCATTTGGGTATCACATAAATCTCCTGGTTACTATAAAATGGCTTAATTTAATCATGTCTGATTTTATTATGTAGGAATATTTATGTAGTACAACACATGCTGTATGATTCTTACAGATTCAGGAGGGTTTGTCGTAAAAATGCCTTACCGCTACTAGGAAGTACTGGTATGACTGTGACAGGAAAAATGAGTGAAGAAACAATAAAAACATTTTATTTTCTATTCCAGGGCATTTTTATTTCAACATTAACAAATAAAAAAAACAAGTTGACATCTTCATATTAATCCCCCGAGATATAAAATCACTTCACAGCGGGCCTGATGCTTCATGGAGGCAATGGGGCAATTGCCTCCTATGTCCCTGGTCATTGCCTTGGTGCCCTTCGTAATGTTCCAATAGAAATTTACAATTTCCCCATAGAGGTGCCTTTTATCAACAGAAAATGCTTTGATGCCCTTGCCCTTTTAAGAACGAAGCATCAGGCCTGTACAGAAACCTGATAGACACCCCAAACAATGGAAAATGAAAATTTTAAAATGCTTGGCAATTTTCATGAAGTGCTCCATGTAATTGTAAGGATTACTATGTATCGATTATGTACATACATGTGTACAGCACGAGTTGACTTCTTGCACTTAGTGACATGTATACCAGACAATTCATTCAAGCGCAACGTTTGAGAAGACATGCCTGGAGCTTGAAGATTAGTAATGACCTCAGCATTTTAAATGGCGTTGGCAAATGAATGAGATCTGCAGTCATGATCCCAGAAAACAAATCACGTTGTTTGTTAATAAATGTTTGCTATCCTCTGTTTTGCTATGCTCCCAGGATTTTTTTGAACTGTGGGGCATTCTGGACCCACATTTTGGAAGTTTGGCCAAAGCGTCACTGAATTAAAATGAGGTCCTCAGAACGTTTTTTGACTGGGTGTCTATCTTTGGTTTTAAAAACCCTATGTGCAATCTTGGGCATTCTATGGTTTCATGAATATCATTTCCGTTAATTTGATCTGAAGTCCCCACCCTTCCCAAAAAATAAAATAAATAAATAAATAATTAAATAAAATCAAAATAAATAAATAACCAACTAAAAAATAAATAAATAAATAAATAAACAAATAAATACAAAAATATATAAATAAATAGTTATCATGATAATAACATTTTTTGAATTATGGTAAATTTTTGGCATATCAGCCACAATTTGCGCATATCCGCCCAATACGATAGCTTGATAACCAATACGATAGCTTGATAACCAATACGATAGCTTGATAACCAATACGATAGCTTGATAACCAATACGATAGCTTGATAACCAATACGATAGCTTGATAACCAATACGATAGCTTGATAACCAATACGATAGCTTGATAACCAATACGATAGCTTGATAACCAATACGATAGCTTGATAACCAATACGATAGCTTGATAACCAATACGATAGCTTGATAACCAATACGATAGCTTGATAACCAATACGATAGCTTGATAACCAATACGATAGCTTGATAACCAATACGAGGAGAACCCTGATTTTGATAATAATTTGTATTGGTCCAATATGATACACTTTCTCATTCAGATGCACTAAATACACGTTTTGCTTTAATTTATCAATTCAAAAGTTATGGCTCATGAAAACAACAATAAGAGATTATTTTGTACAGTTATTTGGTTCTGATATTATTGCAAATTCCTTCCAAATCTAAAAACAAATTTGACCAGGTCGTAGGAAGTTAATTTAAGCTTTTCCAGATGCTGTACAGCACAATAATTATTGCAAGCATCTATAAAAACTACTACCAGCCTGAGTGAAGTTACTTATTGACCTCCATTTACTGACCCTGATGTCTCCTGCACACATGTAGTGAACACAGGCTGGTAAAATGTGACATATTTATATTAGGTGTGCTTAGTAAAAAAAAATGTACAAATGTAATATTCAAATTTTCTGTTGACTATAAGAATCCCTAATCCTCCCGAGATTAAACTGCCGTGCCTGGATTTAAGCGGCTTAAAAAAACTGATACTGATAATATGGTTAGCTGTCTCATTGGATATATCATAATGTAAGCAAGGCTTTATCTACTTCATCACAGCGCAAGATACACACTGTAGATGTTTACACCTTTTATCAAACACAGCCATCTTGCTTTACCTCACTTCAAATCAATGCAACTATACTATGGCCCTTTTAAAAACCACAGCATCTGCTTGGGCTCTGGCTTAGGCTCTACATAAAACCCTTTTTGGAAAGCGCTTGTTTTCAAAATATCTGATGGAACCTATTCCAGATCCCAAGCTAAAAGCCCTAGCCATGGTTTTGTAAAGAATCTAAGGCCATTTATATTCTGCTCTGGAGAAAAAATGAAACCTCACCCTCACAAATCAGCAACTGGCCTCAGACCAAAGACACCCTGCTTAGTGCTAACTGGTTTTCAGTGGTTTGTTTCACTGAATAATTCCACTCAAAATAAAAATTAAAGATTTCCTAAAATAGAAACCTGCATCCTACCCTCTGAAACTGAAAATCTGGGCCCTATTTATACAGAGGTTGAAAGGAAAAAAGTCATTCTCCTAAAAATTGTTAGTATTTTTGTACTCATGGACCTTTGTGGTGTATACCTAATTGAATACAGGATTGCTGTCTGACTACGATGGCTGGAACACCAAGGAAGGATATTACTGACATCATTAATGGCTTATGGAAGCGAATCCACAAACAAAAATTCACTATACACCAGTTGGATATTAATGAACAACCACTTCACTGAGTGTTTTTAATGTGAATTCCAGTCCCATGGATGCAGAGGCTTTCCGCTGCGTTTCCTTTGATGGGGATCACATCATAATTTCTTGGTGCAGTTGTGTTCATACATGTTCATTATTAAATTAATAAGGTCTTCAATCACATCCATTAATAAACTAATGACAGTAAGTGAGCAGACGCTGTATAAATGTGTACACATCGGACCACAACATGAAAGGGTCAGTTTGGATATTATGACAGTCCATGGCTAGTGTCTTTGAATCATGACCATTAATAATAGTAAAAATAATAATAATACAAATTAAGACTTATAAAGTGCATTTTCCAAAGATACAATGATGGACCTACACTTTTTTCAGCAAAAGATGTGCATGATAGATATATTACAGGACATTGTACATTAATAACAGGGAAACATTACTCAGAAATTGCTTCCTTGTAAATTATGATAGATATAAAATGATTTATTATTTATTTATTTATTTATTTCTTCTTTACCCTGGGGAGACCTCTCAGTGAAACACTGTTTTTCAGAGGTGCCCAGCAGCTACAAACAAACATCAATAGAACCTATCAAATAGAATCAATTTTACTGGTAATAGAGGGGAATAGCAATAGAGCAACAGCTGTGTCATTGTGTGACAAACATCACTCATAAAGCTATTCCATTGCCCTTTACATTGATCAGACTTTACATAAATATAGGAATAAAAACATGACATTCTATGGACAGGATTGCCCACCAGTAGGCAGGGCAAAGGAATTGTAAAGAAAATTGAATTTTTTTAAATTCTTGCTCACAGGACTGACAACTGATCCAGCTATCCATGTTTATTAAACCCTTCATGCTGACCCATGATGCCAGGTTGGACTCCCTAGCCTATAGATCTACCCTGTTTTTTGTGAAAACTGCAAATATTTTTCACATTAGGATTTTGTTATTTCAAACTTTTAAAAAATTCAAATGACTCAAACTAAGAAATTGTCAAAGTTTATTCCCTTTCTGACATTTTTAGGAAGGGCTGGAGGCTTCATTGCCAGCACCTGTTAACACAAGAAACCATTTTTTAGTTAAGTTTTGAGCACTCAGGTTACTGCCATACTTGAAATCCTTCAATTGATATGCCGAATGCTGATATTAAATCAGTGAATGGAAATGAAAAGCAGGGCTAGCACATGCCAAGCTCAAGCCCCATGGCGATTTGTTTAAATCCTGCTGAGGAGTAGTGTTCCACTTTATTAAAATATATGTTGGCTTTGGGTTTTCTTGTTCATCATTTTATAAATAAAACTTCCAATGATTTCTTGTCACTTTCATACAGTTTCCATCACAATGGTATACTATGGACGTCAAAATGTCTACATGTCTTATGCATTACAAAACCATGTGGTTGGTTACTTGATAAAACATGAAAAAGACAGCTAACATGGTTTGCATACCAAGCATATTTACTTCCTGCCAGGTTTGTTGAAATTTGTTAAATCAGTTCAGTACAAACTAATGTGATTTCCAGTATTTCTTTAATCAAGTTTCTGTATTTGTTTGAGTATGAGATTCATTTGTATGAGTTCAGTAATAACATGATACCTCTATTACAGCATGTAAAACAATATTGTGTGAGTTCCTTATGTTAAACTTAAAGGTAGGGTCATAGATTGAACTCCAAAAATTAAAGGCCATAAAAACTTACTTGGCATGCTTGGTTTCAAGAAGCACTGCAGCTGTTGATAGTATAAACTATTTTGAGAAAACGTTTGAATCTGAGAAACTGCAATTCGTGCATGAATCGTTTCTCAGATTTCCGAGGGTTGGTGTCCGTGCACCGATGCTGCAGCTATGAAGCAGTTGGTACCCACCATCACCTCGCTAAACGTGGATGGATTACGCTCTTGTGAAAATAGTAGGACTGTTTTTTACTGTTTCTCAGCAAGTAGACACTCAGCTCAAATTTTCACAGGGGACTATTATTGTATCTTTCTTGATAATTTTACCTAATAAAACCAATCTATGACCCTCCCTTTAATCAGAATCTTGGTGAATTCACAGAGAGAGGAAATCAGAGTAATATAAATCGGAAGCCATTCACAGTCTAGTCACAAAGTGTCAAAACAAAATATGATCTGTGTTTACAGTCTAATCTGTATTGTTCTTTCCTTTGTTTCTAATTTGTGACTGTTTTAAGCGTTGTGCTATCATCATCTCTCGTTTGATTTGTTCGTTTTACTGGTTTTCAACCAAATACAAACACAACTTAATACACTCAGATTCATTACATAGCTCTTTGACATTTTGGACTTTTTTATTACAACTCTAATGACTTGACTATGAAAGGATTTCAAACTATTCCTTTGACTTCCTGTTCCCATAAATTCACGAAATAGTTCACATGAGTTCAACAATTGTTGGTATGTACATTCGTAGAGAAAGGAATGAACATGTGTACAATTAAAGTAAACGTCAGCTTTAAACTTGTCAGTAGGTAAAAAGCATGGCAGTAAAACTGTATTTTTTAAAGCATTTGTTGTTTGTACAATGTTATCTTGGTTACCTACTTAAAAATCACACTGCAGAAACTGACGAAGGTCAAGTGTGTGACACAAAGCAAAAGATCAAGTTATCTTTAAAACATATAAAAACCTGAAAGCTAAGTTGCACAGTATACAAAAACTATGAAGGTAACTTCACAGCTGCTCATCAATCAATATTTTTCAGACATTGTTTATTTGTTTAACTTGTGGGTGGGAGCACCCACCTACAAGTAAAAACAAGGACTTCAACCACATAGCTTTTGGTCACTGCAAAATAAATAAATAAGTTTGGATTCTTGACAACCACATTGTACTAGTCAATTTTAGGGTGACTGAAATCAAGAGAGTTAGACTTCATTATCATTCAAAGAGATTGAAATAGAAGTGTGCATTGTGTAAAATGTTGGTAAATATAATTATTTTTATAAAGTTAAATGTTTATAAAGCAGACTTTATGCCAGGACTAGTTGCCACAAGTGATGAAATATGAAAACTATAGGAAAATTTATGCTGATTCTTATCAAGTATTTCATTATTTTTTTTTTTAAAGACATTTATTTACTTGTTTCAGTTTTCCTACTTTGAATGGTTTATTGTATTGTATGTCTTGATTTACAAACAGATTATGATCAACCTATAAATGAAAATATCTAGGCCCTATGTATTTAATAAATAATATAGTTTACATAATAAATATATTTTAAAACAATCCAATAACAAAGATAATTTACTTATAAATAATATTTGTCTACTTATCCAGTCCTGCTAATAAAAAGAATGGTTGCCTTGACAACATACTTCATTAAATAACTTAAATAAAGTTGCATCATCAGGATACCTGTGAGATTAATGTTGGAAAAAATGACAGAACAAAATGATTGATAGGAATAGGATACTAACTGAATATTGGTAAAGTAAGGTGTTTTTTTGTAAATAATTAAACTAACCTCATATGCATTTTTGATGTTGATGGTTTCCTTGGTTTGTGCAACGTGACCTGCAATACCCTGACCCCATGGTATGCGGATTTCATCTTCCTCAGTATGAAGAGCATCTTCAACTGTTGAATTCTCCGTCACGTCAAACAGCTTCGAGACCAAGAAGCGATTCTCACGATTTCCTCTGGCTAGAAACAGACTGCATCGATCTCCATTCGTCAAAATGCTTACATTCATCAGAATTTTATGGCTAAGTGTGTTAAGGTCAAGTTCATCTGCTATGTCTCGAATCAGTTCCATAAACAAATCTTTCTCATCCAGCTGGCGTAGTGCAGATTTGTTTCTCCTGACAACTTTCCTCTTCCTTGGTGACAACAGGCTCTTCAAACTCCCACTAGCACCTGCAAAACTTTTCCGTAGTGAATGCAGCATTTTGTGCTTGTCTGTGCTTGATGCACAGGCAGAAACATCAGGCCAAGAGCCGATTTCATGGCTTGACATACTCTTTCCAACATGCCCAACTGCGTGTTTGGAAAGCCAACCATCAACAAGCTCTGGGGTCGCCTTCGCGGCAAAGATCTCCATAGCAATATCATGGTGGACTTCCAAGTATTTTTCGACATCCTCACGGCATATATCCTTCTTTTCTGACATTATTGCTGCACTTTTCCTTCCAGTTTTCTACAAAGTCAATGGCTGAATTCTATAAACTATGATGATACCATTAGCCGGCCTATAAGTGAAATCGGAGAGCATGATTTAGTTGTGATTGTCTAGCAGTCAGAATAATCTGACTTGTGAAGATTCTCTCTCCTGACTCTCGTAAAACGAGCAGACGATATTTTATGACATAGCACCACACAAACACTTCCCACGATGCAATTGCAGTTCCCAAATGGTTTTCAGTGTCATTTTAGTCCGAGAAATGAACGGGTTGTCAACATGTCAAGCACCGTAACGAATGCTCCACTAAATGCATATGTACTATACCTGGTACATGTAACTGCTTGAAACCATACCGGTAAAACGCTGGAATTCCGGTAAATAACCTTCATTTGTGGCATGTATGTGTGGTGGAGAGCTTGTGTCCTGTGGATAGGATGTCGGCACGCGCGTGTGTAGTGTACGTACACACGTCTCCGCTCCCTGGTCGTACGACGTGCGGCGGTGATGATGGTGGATGCAGTAAACACGTTCAGAGTGTTGTTCTGGTGGATCACTAGACTTGATTTCAAGTCTGAGATCGCGGTTATTTCTCTGCATCAGCCACACAAAATTTCCCCCGCAGAATGGCTATCACGCGGTCTCAGCTCGCAATCTCAGACTTGACCCCCTTGTGTATACGGGATATTCATTTATTCACAACTGACATTTACATAACAACACTATGCCAGAGAGATGGCCAATCAGGAGGCCACAAAACTCCTGTTGGTTGCGTCTATTCCCAATAGGTTATAATCACTTCAGCATTTTATGTAAAATCGATTGAGTCATTGTTTTTTTTTTTATAGTGCTTTGTACGTATGCTATTTCTAATTTATACATAAAATAATACTAGATGTATTCTTAAAATATTGAAAAATAAACATAACAAATAACATGATCCCTACTAGACGAAAAACTGTGTTCCCTTTATTTGAATGGAATCGTCTAATGATTTTCCCAACGTTTTTATTTATTTTGAATTTAAAAACTAGAATCACTTTGGGTTTTTTGTTTCCAAACTGTAAGTTGAATCACTGAGCAGAGGCAGATTAGTTACATGTGATTCAATGTTGTATTTCTGTACTATATCCCGTGGTATAAACGGTCAAGTTTGAATGTGCATTTTATTGACGGCTTCTGAGATTCTGACCAATCAGAGTGTTCCGTCCACTTTTGGACTAATTCGCCATAGGGTGTGTACAAACCGAAAAACAATGTTCCCAAGTCTGTGATCGTAGGCTAAAGACAAGAGGGCGCTATTTCAGGCAATTATGTATTGGCTATCAGGTAGACTAAAAACCACGAGCACAGACTTGGAACCAAGTCTAGTGGATCACACGCACACGCGCATCCCACAAAAAGGTACACGGCGGCTGTTTGTTGATAATATATCTTGAAGTTATATCCAATCTGTCAAAATTAATTCAGGGCAGAGCACTACGTCATCGTAAGGATTAATTATTTTATCTAATCACGATTTTGTAAAAGTCCTCATTGGTTATGGTTCCCTAGCAACACATTTTGTGCACTACACACTCTGATCGGTTTATCTCTGTATTGTCAAATCAAATTATCGTCAGTTACAAAATCTGCGGGATTTTCCTCTGGCATGCAGTGATCTGAGCTTCAGCTTGGGGGTGTGAGCATCGTTGGCAAAGTATTACACCTGTAATTAATAGTAGAGGAACAATAATGGGTCTAGAAGGGGAAAAACCGAAACCAATTAAGGTTTGCAAAGAAAACAGAAGAACAAAATTATAAAGTTTTTGATGTTGACTGCTTAGTCGGCTATGTAATTTTCCCCTTTATTCGAGACTGCGTAAACACAAATTCCTCTGGGATTACTTAAACAAATTAAAATTAAAACAGGCCTAGAGGGAAAAGATGCATGTTTTGTGGGGTTTGTTTTAATAAATGGCTTAAATTTCTAAAAGTAACATAATTCAAGACATGGTTTAAACAAGCCTACAACAACATTTTGGGGGTTTGCTAAAAAGCGAACTCTATAAAAATCACGTCCCTTAATTTTCCCCGCCCAAAACAGAGCGTGGTGAGTAATTGAATGTGCCGCGCAAAAAATAATTTGGTTTTATGTCTTGCAAAAAGGGCTCTAGCGCCCCCTATTGATGAGGTTTTTTAATGACACAGCCAGTTTTATTTCCTATCCTTTTCAAAACCACGACCAGGGCTTAGGCTCCGTCTGTGCGTGGGCGAATAAAAAAAGACAAGTGTTGATAATTTCAATACATAGCTCATTTAATTCCCGCCCTTGACAGCTGACCTTTTAAAGCTAATTACCAATGAAACATTAGCCATTACCAACAAGCTATCGGATAGTGCTAAGGCGACTTTTGTTCCATGGCGCTCATCATAATTAGGTCTAGTGACGAAAATAATGCTTTTGCAATCAATCAATGTGAACATTTGATGCGAGGCCAGCCTTCAAAAGCGATTATGTTCTTTTAAACCATATAAAAAATGATTTTACAATGTTACTGAGTTCTTATTTCTTAACACGAAACAGTGGCGTAATGGCCAAGGTAGTGTGCCCCGTGCATTTGTAATCTGTAGACCTTTTTAGATTAAAAATGATTTGTTTAAAATATTACATTTTATGGGCTATGTGATAATTTCGATGTTTTTAAAACCATTTTTCCATTTTCAAGCAGACATTTTCTTTAAAAAACCTAGTAAATTACATAATAAGGGCGCTGAAAAGGGGCTTATTAAAAAACGGTGCACCCCCTGTGATTTTACCCTACTTGCGTCATTAACAATTAAGGAATGGCAGTTATTCAACGATTATTAACAAAATTAACGAAAACTTTGGGAAATTAAAAGTCTGTCTTTTAGGCAATGATTCTGTGAATTTACAGCAAGAGTTCTTGCATATACCTCCAACAATTCCAACAGCTTCAGACGGTCCAGGGTCTATAGGGTTTAAAATGACTTATAACTTTACCGTGGGGAGGCTGGTATGAGAGGGGGTCTGGGTAGGGTAGGGGAACATTACAGGCCAAGGAGGGACGGGTGGCAACTTGATTTAATTGAAAATAAAAAAGGGAAGAAGGTACTTCTCAAGAATATTTTTCTTTATTTCTCATAAATCTGTACATTGCCCAATCCTTGTAACGGATAAAGAAAATTGTATTTTACTTTTTAACCTCATGGTGATCTTTTTAACAAAAATCAATTAGGCCTACTTATACATATCAACAAAAGTTTATTTCAAGGCAGCACTTTATTTATACAAATGTATATATTTTTTGTATTCAACAATTTTATTTCACATCCAGATTCCTGTTATAATTATGCACTCATATTTGCTGCTAATGTGGAGGCAGTAGTAGCGATGCTGCGTTTTCGTTTATTTAAGTTCGCGTGCAGAATGGGGAGGGCGCCACCATGTGACGGAGTTGAGTTATGCCATCTTCCCGCCTCCGTCACTGGTCGTTGCTATCCGACCATTATTTGCAGACAATAAAGCAAGTCAATCTGAATCCACTGGTAGTCCAACGCCTTTAATTTATTCGAGGTACTGGGCTACTAAAACCCCTCCACATGTGTCAGAAGTGGGATTGACTTGGCTAGCAATTTAAAAGTTAATATCAATTTTTAGAGTGACTGGAGGCCGGGAGTGGTGTGAAGAGCACAATTATTTAAAGGAAAAATTATATAAAAAAACAAAACAAAAAAAACAAAAAAACAAAACAAAAAAAAACACATCCAAGAAGCAATATTCTACAGATCTGTCTTCAAAAACTTGAAAAAGTTGACGGAGTGGCAACATGACATCCATCAGAGTACAGAAGGGTGACGAAAAGATTGTGCGGTTTGCCCTAGTAGGGGATAAGCTTCCATTTGACACTCTACATGGCTACTTCAAAAATGCAGTCAGCCTTACACATACAGAAGGTAGTGATGACATCATTCTACCAATTGTTGACAACATGATTTTGCCCTATGACGATGATTGGGGTGACGAGGTATACAAAGTGATTGAAAAAGAACAGTCTGAGACCAAACCCCCTGTTCCACTGACCCAACCGACTCAAGTAGTCATGGCTCCAGACAGAAAAATTCCAACTTTCGAGGGTAGAGACGACTCTAATGGTAAATCGGTTCCAGTTGATGAGTTTGTAACGGCTATCAAGTATGCCTTTGAGCGTTACAGCATCCCTGAGGACCAGAGAGGTCAATTTCTTCTGGACTTTTTGAAAGCTGGTCCCAAGATCGAAGTGCGATCACTACTTTCCGGAGGAAAGAAGGTAGAAGAAGCTCTGACTTACCTCAAGACATCCTATGGTGAGCCACTCACAAGCGGTGAGCTCCAACGCCAGTTTCTAGAACGCCGCCAAACACGTGGTGAGTCGGTCCGCCAGTTTGGCATTGAACTGGAAAGGTTATTCCACAGGCTGAAGAAAAAGGACCCTGGTCTGTACAAAAATCCCGAAGTCATAATAAGGGAGCAGTTTGTTGATGGCATCGAGGCAGAGGGGCTCCGCCACTCTTGTAGAGATTTGCTGGACCGTAATGCTGACATCTCCTTCAGTTGCCTCAAAGATTGGGCGATAAAAAGAACAGAACGTGAGCAAGTACACCTTGATGTATCCAGGCAACGCACAACCATTTCTTCAATACAGACTAGAGAAGATGACTCCGTCAAGAGACTAGAAAGTCAGATGAAGATGGTGATGAACAGACTTGATGCAATGTCGGCCATGCCCCAGAGAGTGGTGCCAACATACTACCCGGGTGAGCAGTCCCGCCACACACCGGTTCACCAATTCAACATGACCAGAGTGCCACCTGAAGCTGTGATGGACTGGCCAAAGAGTAACCAAAATTTCCAGTCGGGTGCAGCAATGACCTCAAAGTGCTACAATTGTGGCCAGCCAGGCCACTTTTCTCGTGACTGTCCAGCCCCACGTCGTCGACCCAGGAATAACTACCAGTCTCCTTCAAACCAATCAAGTGCCACCTACCACACCTACAACACAACTCCTGCCACTACACGCCATGAGCAAAGTGGAATGAACCGAGTGACGGGAAACTAACTCCCTCTACTGTGTCGAGCCAGGCAGCGAGAGGGGAAAGTAAAGGCTCTATGGACTGTACTGCAAAGGAATTTACGACAAAGGCAACAGCTGACTGTTTCACTGTAGACGCATTATTTGGCGGAGTGCAGGTGCCTTGTCTTCTAGATACAGGATCGATGGTTACCACCATAACCCTTGATTACTACAACAAACATTTCAAAGCACGCGGTATACAATTGGAAAATGTTCCAGAGTATTTTCAACTGCTATCAGCGAACGGTACCGCCATACCCTACATTGGCCTTTTCGAAACTGACATTACAGTCCTCAGACACAACATTCCATCGCGGATGGTGTTGGTAATTGAAGACACCCGGACATCTGCCTTAACACCAGCCATTTTAGGAATGAACGTCCTGAAAGAGTGTTGGGACAATTTAGTGACCCCACAGGGACAGGCGCAATTGAAGAAGTTGGAACAACACGGAAACCACAAAGTGTGGGAGAGAGCCATGCAAGCAGTTCATAAACGTGTAAAGTTTACTGCGAATCAAGGCCAAATCAGTAGAGCTTATCTCCTTCGAGGCCCTGCATTATTAGTCCCCGCTAGACAGATGATCATCCTCCGAGCCACTGCTTGCCGTGGCCCGGACAACATGACATATGCAGCAGTATTAGAACTTGGGGAGTCGTCTAACCTACCCAGCAGTATTCAGTTGAGCAGATCCTTAGTTAGCGTTTCTGAGGGCAAATTCTTCATCGCCATAGCAAATGATTCAGACCAAGATGTTATTCTTCCAGGGCACACCTGCATTGGCAACCTGTACAATGGAGAGCAGGTTACAACAAATGATGACATTGAAGACTGCTCGACAAACCAAGATTGTGTGCACTGTGCCTCCGTGTCTGCATCTGTAGTTCATGAGAATACACCGTCGCCATTGCGAGATACTCTCAAGTTGAGTAATCAATTATCCCATGATGAAATGTTCAGATTTGAACAGCTGCTCCAGAGATACGACAGCGTTTTCTCAAAGAACGATGGAGACATAGGCTATACTGAAACTATCAAACATCGCATTGATACAAATGACACTCCCCCGATAAGACAGAGATACCGTTCACTCCCACCCTCGCAGTACCAGGAAGTCAGGGCTCACATCCGGGAACTGCTTGAGAAAGGGATCATAAGAGAGAGTACCAGCCCCTGGGCCTCCCCTATTGTGGTGGTGCGGAAGAAGGATCACTCAATTCGCTTGTGTATAGACTACAGAAGACTGAATAGCGTGACATCAAAGAATGCCTTCCCTTTGCCTCGTATCAATGAATCTCTACAAGCCCTTGGGAATGCGAAGTACTTTAGCACTATGGATCTCACTTCAGGATTCTATCAAGTAGCCATGGCAGAAAGCGACATTGAGAAGACAGCCTTCACTACCCCTTTTGGACTCTGGGAATACACCCGCATGCCCTTTGGGCTATGTAATAGTCCAGCCACGTTTCAAAGGCTCATGCAACGCTGTCTTGGGGATCAAGCACTCCAGAGCCTCCTCATCTATCTTGATGACATTATTGTGTTTTCTACGTCATTTGATGAACACCTTGAACGGCTGGAGTTGGTGTTCACTCGACTGCAACAGTACGGCCTCAAGGTCAAACCAGTAAAATGCTCCTTTTTCCAAACAGAAGTGAGGTACTTGGGTCATTTAATCGTGGCAGGAGAGGGGATCAAACCAGATCCAGAAAAGACAGCGGTTGTACAAGGTTGGCCCCAGCCGACCACCGTCACAGAGTTACGGTCCTTCCTGGGTTTTACAGGTTTCTTCCGGAAGTTCATTCGGCAGTATTCAATCATTGCCTCTCCATTATTCCTCTACCTTAAGGGCTCAACAGGAAAAGGGAAGACAACCAAATCCTGTCGGAAGATCGAACTAAATGAGGCTGCTAAGTTAGCGTTCTCGACTCTCAAGGAAAGACTTACAGAGAAACCAGTGCTGCAGTTTGCCGACTTCAACTGCCCATTCATTGTGGAGACAGATGCTAGTTTGTCAGGTTTAGGAGCAGTACTGTCCCAGCGACGAGAGGATGGATCAAAGGCAGTCATCGCATATGCCTCTAGAACCCTTCGCCCTGCCGAACGAAACGACAGAAATTATTCTGCCTTCAAATTGGAACTTCTGGCCGTTCGATGGGCAGTTTGCCAATCCTTCAAGGATTATCTTATGGGCACACAATGTACTATCTACACGGACCACAATCCACTGAAGTACTTAGACACGGCCAATCTCAGCGCCACTGAAATGCGATGGGTTCAACAGTTGTCCGCATTCAATTATCAACTGGAGTACCGACCAGGAAAGACCAACCAGGCCCCAGATGCCCTATCTCGACTAAAGCGTACACCTACCAGTGAACCAACTGCTGCATCAGATGCTCCGCAGGTAGGACCAGAGATAGAAGTTTCATCATGTGCGGTTCAAGCCCTGAACGGCTCTAATCAGTGTGGCTCTGACACACCCGTGACTCTCCTTCATCAGATTAGAGTAAAACAGAGCGACGGGAGTCGCTGTCTTCCAGGCTACACGCCCTCAGATCTGAAATCCCTTCAGGGTGAGGACATCATCTTGAACAGAATTTTGATATACCTTTGGAGAGGCCAAAAACCTACTCATGAAGAGAGACAGACTCATCCAATGGAGGTATCAGCCATCCTGAAACACTGGAAGCAACTTGTATTTAGAGATGGGGTACTCTACCGCTCTTCCATTCTCCAGGGACGGCAATGTGAACGCTTGGTGGTTCCAGCTCGACTACGAGAAGTGGTCTTGAGTTCCTTTCATGATGATGGGGGACACTTTGGCCCAAGACGGACGCTCAAACTGATTCAGCCGCTGTTTTTCTGGCCAGGTATGGGAGACTCGGTCCAAGCGTGGTGCAAAAAATGTGAGCGGTGTACGATAGGAAAGAAACCCAACCGCCAGACAAAACCACGCATGGGAACTCTAGGGGCAACGGCGCCCCTGGAAGTGGTCTCAATGGACTTTACAGTATTGGAACGATCAACCAGTGGACATGAGAACGTGTTGGTACTTACAGATGTTTTTACAAAATTTGCTTGGGCGATACCGACAAAGAACCAACGCGCAGAAACTGTTGCCAAATGCTTAGTTAAACATGTCATTACACCATTCGGAGCTCCACTAAGGCTGCACTCTGACAATGGGAAATGTTTCGAGGCCCAAGTCATTAAAGAACTGTGTAACCTGTATGGCATCGGCCGCTCGCACACCACCCCATACCACCCTCAGGGCAATGGTCAATGCGAGCGGTTCAACCGCACACTGCACAATCTGCTAGTCACACTGCCAACTGACAAAAAGCTAAAATGGACAGAGTACCTCCCACAGTTGGTATCCATGTATAACAATACAGTCCATTCAATTACCGGATACGAGCCATTCTTCTTACTTTTTGGGAGAACGGCCCGCCTACCACAACATCTGAGCCTGGGAGTAGACCCGCCCCAAGTTGAGGGGGTCAACGTTCATCAGTATGTGAAGAAGCATGGCCAACAACTGGACTTAGCACGCAAGGCTGCAGTAAGAAACCTTGATAAAGCGTCGGAGGCTCGACGGGCTGCTCACGAAAAAGATGTGTTTGAGCGACCCTTACACACTGGGGAGTATGTACTGATCAGAGACCGCACCCATTATGGCAGAGCCAAGATCCAGAATTTCTGGGAGGAGACGCCATATCTAGTCGTGGGACAGCCCTTTGAGGGTCAACCAGTGTATGCTATCCGTAATGCATCTGGCACTAAGAAAGTCTTGCATCGGAGCGAATTGAAACACTGCCCGTGGTATGTAACCCCATCAACAGGAGAACCAATTAATTTTGATGGGACTACTACTGATGTAACCGATACCAACCAAAGCTCATCCACAGGCAGTGAGACTGATTGGGGATTTACACTTACCCGACCAACGCAGAAACCAATCGCCCCATTAATCCCAAGCTCTGACATGGAGGAGGAGCTTCAAACAATTACTGACACTGCTCCACCGATCCATGAATCTGCTTCCGTCCCTGAGAGCACTGACACTGCTTCACCGATCCATGAATCTGCTTCCGTCCCTGAGAGCACTGACACATCTTCAACGATCCATGACTCTGCTTCCGTTCCTGAGCCCCAGAGGATCACCACCCACCGGGATGCCCTTAGTAGTAATCCAGTGACACTACCGCCAACCAAAGCTAGCATTGCCGGGTCACTGGATGGATCTGAGGTGCCCAGTGGTCATCAGATGCACTCTTCTTCTGGTACCATTCAGCCTGAACTTGCCACTGTTCCTGAGCAACACGAGCCACAGGAGATTACAATTTCCCGAGATGTCCTTGTGGATTACCCAAAGACACTACCCCCAACCAGTACTGCCAGACTACCCGATGAATTTGCAATGTCCAGTAGTTCCCAGATGCATTCTTCGTCTGATACTGTTGAGCCTGGAGACCAAGCTGCTGTTGGTGGAAGGAGGCCTCGTCGATCTAGCCGAACTACTAAAGGGAAGCCGCCTAATCGATACCAGTTTAGCAGCGTGATGAGACTACTGAACCAGGTGAGCAGATTGGCCACCCAAACAAACTCTGACTCTGATTCCGAAAGTGACACTGGATGGTAGTTTTAATATTACAAAAGTTAGCTGAACTATTAGACTTTAGTGACACTGTAAGAACACTGAACTGATTATTGAACATCAATCACAATACATGCTGTTTGAAGTTAGCCTGTGTAATGAAGTCAAATTGTAGTGAAATTTCAGTTGATTTCATCTGAAGACTCCTTTAAGATGTTTTTACTTAAATTGAGAAGTTGATTGGTGTTGAGCAAGATCGAAACTTTACTTGTTGGTTTTCAGATATTGCAGCGTTTTAAACAAAGTCAAATGGACCTATACTGTTTATATTGGTATGAATTCAAGATTCTCTGGGCAGCTTAGCTGAGATGCCTGAGGATGTTAAAGGTGGATATTAGGCCTATTCACACTTAAAGGTGTTGTGTTATGTATTTCACTTGTTGGGTTATTGTTAAGTGTTAAGTTTAGCATTACAGGATTGGCTTGTCGTCGGGGCGACGACAAAGTAGTGTGGGAGAGATGTGGAGGCAGTAGTAGCGATGCTGCGTTTTCGTTTATTTAAGTTCGCGTGCAGAATGGGGAGGGCGCCACCATGTGACGGAGTTGAGTTATGCCATCTTCCCGCCTCCGTCACTGGTCGTTGCTATCCGACCATTATTTGCAGACAATAAAGCAAGTCAATCTGAATCCACTGGTAGTCCAACGCCTTTAATTTATTCGAGGTACTGGGCTACTAAAACCCCTCCACACTAAAATATAAATTGATGATCTTAATTAGGCCTAATTATCTTCAAATATTACATCATAGAGATATTAGTTTTAAACCTACAATAATTCATTAAATGTGGGTGTTCTTGATTCTGCATGTTAAAAATGCTAGGTTCGTTTTTTGGGCCGATTTGACCCCAAAATTTAGATTTTAATTTTAAATATTTAATTTTAGAGATTCGGGAAAGTTACAAGCTTTCATTTACAGTATTGCATGAAAAAAAATCCACCAACGATTAGTGGTAGTTAATTAAAAACTACAAATAAACTATTGTCAGGATCCAAACATTATCTAAAGTAACAATTTTATGTGTTAGTTGTATTTTGGGGATTTTGTTTGTGGCACATTTTGAAAGTTTTTGTTTGTTTTTCGCATAGGAACACCATCATATGTCAAAAAAACGCTCAGAGAATTGAATAAAATCAATTAAAAGCATATTTCTGTGAAACTGTTGACATGAAACCTTAAGAAAAAATGTGTAACACCCCCCCCCCCCCCCCCCAAGAAGAGAAAACCAAAACCCCCAAAACAACAACTCCAGGAATGTCTGGTGAAACACGTTAATAAGAGAATTAATTTTTAACAAAATTTCACAAAATAAAAGGAGCCTATTATGGACTCAGACTTCAATAAATATAAGCCCCTGGAACAACCCCGAATCACTCAACCAACAGAACAATAAACCTCAAGTCTAGACTCATTGATATGACATCATTTCTTGACACTCATTACGCCCAAACCCAAGCCCATAAAACATCATATGTGGGAAAAAAACCAATGCAGACAGGACAGAGTGTGAGTAAAAGGGACATGTTACCTTCAGATTAGGTGCTTTGGGCTATAAAACCGTTTGTTATGAAATGAATATGGTTGGACAGATGTTTTAAAATAGAACATAATTATCCACACAAATATACCTCGAAATTGTGTAGTTTTTACTTTTATTTCGTGAACTGACACGATCAAAAAGATAGATTTCTGTCATCACGATGATAGGTCTACTGACAAAAATGATGCCTTTACAATAAATCAATGTGAACATTTGATGCAAGGCCAACCCAAAACGAATGTATATATTTTAACCATATAAAACACAATTTTACAAAGTTACTGAATTATAACTTCTGGGCAAGAAACTGCATACTGACAAGAGATGAGCTCCTTATTCAATGATTACTTAATAAAATTGACGAAATTTGTAGGCAAAAAAGCCAATCTCTTGAACAATGATTCTGTAAATTTACTGCAAGGAACATTTTTGTGGATCATTATATTCTACTTTTAAAACATCTTTCCAACACTTTTTAGCGCCCAATCCGAAGGCAATGTGTCCCTTTAATCCATCCCCCCCAAGGACAAACCCAACCAAGCATTGCAGTAGCAAGACTACACTGTCAAAAACTTGCTGTATATTTTTTACATGTCAACTGTTGCATAATGCAACTGACCCCTGGGAATGCATTCATTTGGTTGTCAAATATAAGGATTAATTGCAGATTTAAGAATATATTAAACACTCCTCAACATCAGATTTGGTTTTGTTTTTATATGTTGTTACTTTCCATTTTGTGTACACGCTGATCTTTGGCATTAGATTTTATGTACTTTCATTAAATTGAAGTTCCACAATTAGCATTCATTTCCAGCATTAAATAATTTAAAATAGTACAATTCAGGAAACAAAAAGCAAAACATAAACATAAAAAAATAAAAAAAAACACAAACCTCAAAACAAACAAAAAATTATCACACTGAATGCATGCTGTTAATCATAAAAAGTGAAACCCACTGTTTTCACTGGGGATGAGTTGTACGAAAAAGAGCCCTAGAGACTGGACTTCCGGCAGGCACAATTTCTACACAGCTCTGTCGAATAAAAGATCTTATATTTTTTTAATCTTATATTTTGTGAAAATTAATCCATACAACTTTTGATATGAAGAATGGGGCCCATCCCACACTTTGTTCATCTGTCACTTTTACAGATGATGATTTCATGCAGTAATTATGATACAAAATACAAGATTTCTCACATGACCGATGAAGCATCTTGCCTGCAAGGATATGCCCTGGAATGCACAATGATGGTCATTTGTAAACAAGGTGAAAATTTTATTAAAGATGGACTACAACGAAAACTCACACATTAAATTTACTATCGAACCTTGTTTAGGTTGTGTTCAGGTAACAATTTATTGTTGTGGTCATGTTTTTCTCTAAATATTTTTGTTGCAATTTGACCGAAAAAATTAGACCTCGATTCTTCGATTTTGAAATTTCCCGCCCTGTACTGGTTCCCGGCAAAGATCCATTGAAAACCACAATGAAATCCACGATATAGTACCAGCGGACTTGTAAACTGCATGTAAACTTGCCTCTGCATGAAAACGCATACATAATACACACGGAATAACATCACGTCTTTTGTTTACTCTCGGTTGCTCATGGGTAGTACGTCATCACTTTTCGCTGGTTTACAAGTCCGCTGGTACTATATCGTGGATTTCATTGTGGTTTTCAATGGATCTTTGCCGGGAACCAGTACAGGGCGGGAAATTTCAAAATCGAAGAATCGAGGTCTAATTTTTTCGGTCAAATTGCAACAAAATTATTTAGAGAAAAACATGACCACAACAATAAATTGTTACCTGAACACAACATAAACAAGGTTCGATAGTAAATTTAATGTGTGAGTTTTCGTTGTAGTCCATCTTTAAGCTGTTGACCGTTAAGATAGCGGGAAAAGTATACCATGCCCAAAATAAAGCAGAGAGTATCCCCCCCCAAAAAGTTCCTATACTTTAACACACTCTTTTCCTTTTTGTGCAGAAGTACCCCCTAAAATTGTCTAAGGAATTCCTGGGACTCCCAGACCACAGTAAAGACACAATAAGAGGTGGTGGGGGGGGGGGGGGGGGGGGGGGGGGGGGGGGGGGAGGGGGACATACCACTTCATGAAATTGCACCACAGTCTGTACATCCCTTTTTGTGTCCAATCTTTTTATACAAATATCAACAATCCATGTTTACTTCAGAAAAATTGAGAGGAAAAAAAACAAATTCAGAATTCCTTTCTAATTCTTTTCTTACCAAAGGTAACATCTCACTGCTCCAATAAAATCAAATGCATTGCACAAACTCCTGGAAAGATAAAATTAACCTAAAAACATAAGATATGCTTTTTTTACTTGAGTTACCATACAGACTTGATTCAAAGCATGTAGAGTTGACTTAACTTTTAATGTTCCTTCAGGCATAGTACCTGTACTCCCTGGCCACACACTGCAATACAATGTTCAGCGTCCCTGGAGAAACAAGAAATGTTATTTTCACTTCAATCTAGATATTTTTATGGAGATTGTTTCAATACATTGATGTTCCGTTCATTTGTAGAATAATTCTTCAAAAAGGGAGAAACAAATTGAAGAGCTTTAACCTTGGCTATTTCTAGCTGGAAGAAAATTATTCCCATCCCCAGATAAAATGGACCAACCCTCTAGTTCTCAACAAACATCCAAAAGGAATGGTACATTATAGATTTTTGGAAGAGAACAAATATTTGAATTTTTATATAACTATAATGATTATAATCCTCTATTTTCCAAGAAAAAAGTACCATAAAACTTGTTGCTCAAAAAAGGCCATGTTTTCATTTTGTTTAATCGCTTCAAACGTTTTCATCTTCTTCTGCGTATTACAGCTTTTGCAAGACGATTACTTTGTCTAATTAATTAATTTTATCATATTAAATGAAAGCATTTGAAATGAAATGATACTATGAAATGGTTTAAATAGCCAGAAAGAATGACCAGTAAAATCAGCAGATTTTTGTGACTGAGTTTGATTAGCCTTGTGCTCTGTATTTTATGGCTGGTTGTCTTTTCATGCTTCGATGATTTGTATAATTATGAAAGACTCTTTGAGTTTTACCTTGATGTGAAAAAGGTTATATCACAGCAGTCAGCTATCAGGATAAACGAGCTGCAGATTTGCCTTACCTGAAAATAACCATTGTTTGTATTTCTAATTCTGCTTAAAAAATTAAGGGAACATTCAATATTTAGAAATATACATTTATTACTGATTCCTAAGCAGCACATCTTTTTTTGATGACAGTTGTTTTTACTTTTGCCCTTCCCTGGGCGGCCTCTGCTTGTATATTGTATCATCAACAAAATTAAACTAATAAATAAATACATATTTAACATATAGCATTTTTTTGTCAGGATATTATTGCAAATTCCATTAAATCTTCAAATGTGTACCACATTATAAGCAAACTATACACAAACTCTGGCCACATTAACTCATTAAGGTTCTTTTGGACTACGGACTGCACTAGTAAACTGATTATGCTTTGCATGTGATTAGGTGTACCACCAAAAGTTGAGTTACCATAATGGGGTTGGAAATTGTCAGAATCAGGAAGGATACAAGTAAATTACTTAAAGGGGCTGTGTTTTCATGATCACACAGGCATATTTCATTACATTTGAAGTATGAACGGTCTTTAGGGTTACCTCAAATGTGGGCGTGTCATCAGCTGTGAGATCAACCTTCCATATGATCATTCTTTGGTCAATCGAAGAAGAAACAACCGTAAACCGGTCAATAAAACACAGACCTGATGAAGAGATCATAAAAATACTTGTTGACTGCTGGGAAATAACTCTGATAAGAAATGCTGGTAATTGTAAAACTACTGGTCTAGTAGTCATTGTTGGACATCACTTCAACAGCTTTTTAGATAATTTCACTTTTGAAATGTCTTACTTTATTCTGCACTGAAAAGAACCGCAAACACTTCTCATGGAAGAGGAAGGGTTAACCTGGTTCACATAGCAAACACCCTTGTTTACAGGTTTCCTCAGGCTTGCGAGACTTCACTTATGAGGCATCCTTGGTTTTATTACCAGAAATATATATTAATACTACTACTACTACTACATACCTGTAACCTGAGCAGCATGGGACTGACTCATAGTGTAAGAACTTTCTAATCTCAATGTTATGAGTTGATTTGATTGACTGGAGGATACTGACATCAAAGCAAAATGAATAGCATTATCATCACCTCCGCTAACCATGATATAACGATAATCTGAAACGAAAGAGAGAACTGGTTTACCAATACACCAACAGGACTGAAACTTCACTGAGCCAACCCAGGGAATTGCCTCCATTGTCCCTGGTCATTCCCTGGGTTCCCCTTGTAATGTTCCAATAGAAATTTACAATTTCCTCATAGAGGTGCCGTTTACCAAGGAGAAAACGCTTTGGTGCCCTTCTCCTTTCAAAAACAAAGAATGAGGCCTGTTCTGATGTTTGATAAGCACTGTTTACTTTCTCCCGAGTTCTGTAAGATAAAAATCCACAGGCATATTACTCAAGTGGGATTTGAACCCATGACCCCTGCATTCTACACCAGGTATTTGAACCCATGACCCCTGCATTCTACACCAGGTATTTGAACCCATGACCCCTGCATTCTACACCAGGTATTTTATCCACTGACCACTGAGTACGCCCAGTGACAAGATGCCAGTTTAAATCATATAATTAGCAGCGGTTACCGCAAACAATTTAATAAATTTGCTTTGTGGATAAAGAATAATATTTTGGTTTTATCATTTTATCAGCTGTATGATAAAACCAAAATATTATTTTGTTAATCCTAATGCAAATTATTACTTCTATTAACTCTGTCAGTGCCAAGGTCGCACATGTAGAATCTTTTTTATGTACTCAAAAAGTGTCATCAATCGTACATGTACGACCCATTGTCACAAGAGGGCATTATCAATCAAGAAATACTGTTGACTTTAGGATGTACCATTTTAGAAAGCGTGTTGAAATGATGGCATGTCCAACATTTAGTAACCCCTGGAGTTATAGATTTCAAGAAGCTTCGGCAAACAGTGTCCTCAACGCTAATAGAGATGTAGATCAAACAGAATGATTTCTTCATCAATGGTGAAAACTTATATTCACCAGGCTGACATATATTCACCAGGCTGACATATAAAAGTCTGAATTCAGATTAAAGTCTGACATTTTTCAGTCCTGAAAGTTGGGGACAGTTGTTTACTTCTTGGTTTGAAGTACTGTAAGGACTCAACATAAGATTATAAACACAAACAAAGTACTCACTGTCTATTTGAGTGATACAAAGTGCATTGACCCCTGACTGATGCGCCGACACGGATAGTAATAGTCTACCAATCTCCTCATCGGTATCCCATAATGCATCACACTCCTCTTGATGAACGCTAGATCCGTCCGGAGTTGATGGCGCTGACTGTGATTGCTTCCTCTCTTGGTGGAGCAATGAAAGTGATTTTTCGTTTGTCCAAAAGCTTTGATGACTTTGTGAGTTTGTTTTCAGTTCTGAGTTTGGAACCCCCACCTGGCCTGGTGATAGTTCCGTTGTGATGGTTTCAGAGGAGACCATGGTGTCACCATGGCTACTGATGGATGCTTCCGATGAGAAACAAACATCTGAATCCATTTTTATTTCATTATTTGTAAAATCTCCCTCCTCTATGCTCAAAAGCTCCCTTCTAACCTCTTTACCACATTCCTTGATCGCTTTCTGAATATCCCATAAGGCAATCTTCCCATTGGTTCCTGCAGACAGGAGAATGGGGACTGTGCCCCATGGGCAGTGATGTACAATGCTGACTGTGGTAAGAAGACAACCTTGTTGACAGTCTGTTGAGAGAAGTGGACTCAACACTTTGGTTTCCTCACTGAAGGTAAAGACCCTGCAACAGAAAAAATATAAATAAAAACACAAAGAGGTACTTTAAAAAACAGATTTGAGTTTAAAATACATTTACTTAACTTCTTTACAAAAAATTTCACAACTGTCAAATGAAGAAAAATACCCCAATCTGATGTGATTGAGATAAATTGAAATTTTAAGTGCCATTACCAGGGGATTTACATAAAACTTTATGGCAACTTTACAGAAAAATTAGAAAATGATTGTTAGAAGAAAACAGACCTGGTACTTCATGGAGGCAACAGAGGCAATTGCCCTGGTCATTCCCTGGGTTCCCCTTGTAATGTTCCAATAGAAATTTACAATTTCCTCATAGAGGTACCCTTTACTGAGAAGAAAATGCCTTCATGCCAGGCATGAGTATAGGCGATGAAAACAAATCCGGAAAAATCTAACGCTAAAAATGCACATCCGGATTTTGGGCAATTTCCGCAATTTTTGCATGTCCGGAATTTGGACAAGTTGACCCAGGCGTCAGCGCCGCACTCGGTGAACCCCTTTAGCGTTAATGGGACCATAGGTGGGACTGGGGAAGAGTTATTGTTGTCTAAAAAAGCTAAAAATATAATGATCTTCTGAATTAATCCACGAAAAAATGAACGGAGCAGACAATGTTTTTGTAAAATGTAATGTAAGAAATTTTGATTTTTGGGGTCTTTACCTGTGATAGTGTCAAGTGTTGTTCCCCTTTGGACATTGAAAATTGTTCTTCAAACACCTTTTAGTATCTCCAAGATTATCCCGACAGTTTACATACCACAGCATTTTGGAAAAATAATGTGAGACGTCAACTCAAACGTCGACGACTCTCCTCACACACGTGTGTGACGCACACTCATTGCATTGTCTCGAAGTTTCTTCCAGGTCATAGTTCAATGCGTAGAAATATCTCCAGCCGTAAAACACATTAAACATATCGAAGAACTGGCACTTTTGCCTATGAACGTGCGTAGTGACGACTGGTTAAAAAAGTCTAACGATTCGCGGGCATCCACAAAACACCGTGCGTTGTTGTCAGTAGACTTTTCAATGTCTCTCACACATGTTCCTTTGCTGCAGCAGTAAACATACATGTATTACGGTCAAACCGTACCGCGCACGCGAATGAAGCGGGGAATGAGAGAAGTCTATCGATCTTCTAGCTGCGATGCACATGGAAGAAATATATTTGGACCGGCCGCCGCCGGGCGGTAATTTATTTAAGCGGTGTAAAGGTAAAATTAACTAACAATTTCTGATCCTAGAAGAGAAATTATTGAAATCTACATACACCCACACCCTACCCCCCAAATTTTATATCAAATTCACACTGAACTCGGAGACCACATAATTTGAAGTGAAAAATCCGGAATTCCGGAAAAATCCAGAAAATTATCATGCCTGTGATGCTCTTGCCTTTTTAAGTATCAAGTGTGAGAAAGCCCATCAAATAGTAACAATTCTGAAGATAAATATGTTTGTAGTGATTTATTACTTGATATTTTGTTAAATCACATATCTTTTTATTATTAAGATCCACAAATATTACCTGATCACAGCATCCGATCCTCCCACGCCTAAGAAATAGTCAATCTTTCTACCATCAGTCTTTGAGAGTCCTAACTCACTTTCCTTCCATACACACACCGACATGAATCGTGTCTCTGCATCTATTGGCCGACCATGTTTCTTGAGCCAACGTCGTTGTTTGACATTGTCTGTGTTTCCATAGGAAGCAAGGTGCTCAACGGTGCAAGCTGTTTTCATCCACTTGTGAATCTGAAGTTAAAATCGGATTGAAATTTTTATATCAGAGGATTTCAATAGACAGTTGCCACTTGACATCACTCCACGGTGCCATCTTTACAGGCAGTGATATCATTTTGTTAATGCACAACTATGCATTATGCCACTCCTGTTAAATACCTCTAAAGGCAAAGGGAAATCAATCTTTTTAAATTCTGACATATGCAAATCACAACTGACCTGATCCTTAACGTAGCACTCTGTAGGGATTCTCACTCTCCAACACTGAATGGCTCGCCTCCCTCCAACTGAGAACAGTAACCTTCGACCTGGGTTATGACCTCCTGTGACCTCTCCTTGCTCCAAGACAACATTTGTGTATGAAGAGGGACATGTGGCAAGACAGCGTACGCTAGAAATGTGGACATTTAGACGATGTAAAACATGAATCGTTGGAGGATTACATGGAGGGGCTACGAGGCACTTGTTCAGGAAAACTCTACAAGTCTTAAATGAAGGTGTACGAAAACAACAATTATCTTCAAACCAAATTAAGGTTAAATTTAATTTAAAAGTCAAGATATTTGAAAACAAAAGTTGGTGATCCCTCTGCTGCCGCTTCCCAGGTTGTATCGCAAACTTGGGTGTGATCCCTGGCTATACAGCAGCTAACGATTTTGTGGCTTCTGACTGGCATCCCCGAAAAAATATATTGACAAAATAGGGAGACTGCCAACTGAGGGCTAGTCAGCTCAGTTGGTAGAGCGCTGGCATGTTAATACAGAGGTCACAGGTACAATTTAGTCAATTTTGATTTGTTCAACCCAAAATTTGTTGAACCTAAAAGGATACAAATGACAACAGAAATATTCACAGCATTGTCTTCACTTCCTGAGACAACAATTGCACACTCACCTACAAGAAAACAAGAAAACAAGAAAACAAGAAAACTAATTTTCTTATCAAAGCAGTCTTTCAGAAAGTTTGACTTTAAAAAACCAGATGTCAACAATTATTTTTTTCAAACAAAATGGTAAAAAGATGCAGAATACAATCCAATAGTCAGTGCGCCCTCTACATTTTGTCTTTCTACATTTTGTCTTTCTACATTTTGTCTTTCTACATTTTGTCTTTCTACATTTTGTCTTTCTACATTTTGTCTTTCTACATTTTGTCTTTCTACATATCGTCTTTCCAATGGTCTGATTGTTTTTCAGAAACTTGTATGAGTCATTAAAATCAACAGTTGTCATTGAGAAAGCTTCTTTATATCGGTGTCTAAACAGAGTTTCATTTACAAAACAATATATTAGTGGCAAGAAAAAAATGTGCTTTTTGACTGAAAATAAACCCACATGAGTAACAGGAAGATTTTTAATCCAAAGCGAACTGGCTAATATTCAGGCTTTTAAGACATGTGAACCAGTTTTAGATTTGGCTTCACAGTACTGAATCCAGCAATATCAGTAACAATCAGGGTAAGAATTTGGGAAGATGTGCAGTTATTTAACGGTATCAATCAGTCAGAATACTTAGAGAGTACACAATGCCTAGCCTACCTTCAGGTACTGCAACAGTAGCTAGATGTTTGATGCAACTCACTTTTCGTCCATGCAAACTTTCCTGTTGTGTAAATAATATAATAATAATAATAATAATAATATATAGTCTTATATCAGGCACGCATCTACCAATAGATGGATTGCAATAGGGATAGACGTCATTGGCCGCCATCTTTGATTAATTGTGCACGCGTGAAGAGCTATCATTGGCTGAGAGTCGTGCGTAGCGTGTACACGCGTGCACTTTTCCATTGTTTTACATCAAAGATGGCGGTCAATGACACGTATTGCAATCCATCTATAAGGTACTCAAGGCGCTTGAACAAACAGACATATGTTAAGACCTAATGCAGTGCTTATCAATCAGGAAGGGTGGATGCAACCCTCTAGGGGTAGTGTACGGAATGGGTAGTGTAGGGAAGGGGTAAGTGTACGGAATGGGTAGTGTAGGGAAGGGGTAAGTGTACGGAATGGGTAGTGTAGGGAAGGGGTAAGTGGAGGGATGGGTAGTGTAGGGAAGGGGTAAGTGGAGGGATGGGTAGTGTAGGGAAGGGGTAAGTGGAGGGATGGGTAGTGTAGGGAAGGGGTAAGTGGAGGGATGGGTAGTGTAGGGAAGGGGTAAGTGGAGGGATGGGTAGTGTAGGGAAGGGGTAAGTGGAGGGATGGGTAGTGTAGGGAAGGGGTAAGTGGAGGGATGGGTAGTGTAGGGAAGGGGTGAGTGGAGGGATGGGTAGTGTAGGGAAGGGGTAAGTGGAGGGATGGGTAGTGTAGGGAAGGGGTAAGTGGAGGGATGGGTAGTGTAGGGAAGGGGTAAGTGGAGGGATGGGTAGTGTAGGGAAGGGGTAAGTGGAGGGATGGGTAGTGTAGGGAAGGGGTAAGTGGAGGGATGGGTAGTGTAGGGAAGGGGTAAGTGGAGGGATGGGTAGTGTAGGGAAGGGGTAAGTGTACGGAATGGGTAGTGTAGGGAAGGGGTAAGTGGAGGGTAAGAGGTGAATGTGTAAAGACCAACCTTAAGTATGGGACGTTGTTGAAGCTTCTCTGCTGGTGCTGTACACACAATCACTTTCTTTGCCTTAATACAAGCAAAGACAGTCTGGGTACTTTCAGTTACATCTACCTCTGTTGAACTATCCCCTATGGTCGGGGATCTACCCCCTGGGGTGGGGATACAAGTAGCAAAATCCCAAGCTCTGTGACCACCACCACATTGAATCTCAACCAACTTCTTACTACTCTGTGTACTCCAGATAATGAATGATGACTGTAGACAAAAGACAAACAATTTTGGTTGAAAAAAAAAAATTGACAATAGCAAGATTTGAACATGACCTCCAGATTAACGTGCCTGCGCTCCACCAACTGCTATCTATCTTTGTATTGTGACATCATACTTTGCCTAGCTACGATGAAGAAAAAAAAAATTAAATACCTTTTTACTTGTTATTACTTTGTTAATGAAAAATCACCCAACACAAGGTCAAAGGGCCACTTAAGGGGAAGGCTAGAATGTTAATATATTTTGTAAAAACTGAAAACCCAACTCACAGAATGGAAACCTGATACCAGAATGTCATCAGATAATGTGAACGCTATACTCTCAAGCCAGTTAAATCCTCTGTAAACCTGTGGATCAAATTGATAACAAAATTATTTGAGGTAGAATTCAAACCCGCAACCACTAGTGCTCTACCAACTGTTCTACATTCTCAAATGAAGTACATTGTCACTGGTCTGAAAGTTATTCAATGAAGTCAGATATCATGTCCTGATTTATCGTTAAAACCAATGATGCAATAGACAGGAGACTTTCTGTTCTTCAAATCAATCATACCTTGAATGTGTTCAGCATCTGCAGTCTTGTTGCCTGTATCCTGTACTGCCTGTATGTGCCATCTCTACCTGCGCTATACACATAACCAGCATGGTGGCAAACATGAGTGACACCAGCCTTACCGTGAACACCGAGAAGACACTGTGCCGGACCAGCTGGCTGAACAAAGACAACAAATTAAAATGAATAGCTTCTGATAAATATTGTAAGTTCTGTAATTACTGCATCGGCCATAAAGAACAATATGTCTTGGTTTTACCATTGCCCACAGGTGTACAACAAACACTGTTCAGTACTCAGTGTTTTCCCAAGCCCTGCACAAGAGGTACCGGTGGATTGCTTTCTACTGTCTCTTGAGACTTCCTGAAGGTCACCCATTCCCTTTTAACCATTTTGGTTTTGGTTTTCCAAATTCTTTACCACCATGGTATAAATTTGAGAAAGATAGTTTTAAAAGATAGTTGTCAAAATGAAACCCTGACTAAACAAACATTCTCCAAAAATGCTCTGGGATTTACTTTTCTGTTTCCAGAAAATATAAATAAAAGCCCTCTTTGTTCACCCTGACTCGGCAAGCCCCTCAACTATAAGCCAATTTTTTTTTTGCAACAAAACCGGTCTACAAATTTCAAAAGTTCCAAGTTTCCTATTGAGAATTGGACAAACTGCATGAAAAATGGAAATTACCCTGGTTGAATCATTGATTGTGAAAAATTCCATCAATGGCCACCCCTCTAGGAATTCCTACAGGGGTTGTAAATAAATCTTAGCCTTAGACTAATAGCCAGTCCTGGCTGTAATCAATCATGTCTTCAACATATGGCTTCCAGATGGCATGACGGCTTGGAAGTTGTTTTATAAAAGGTACTCTTGGAAACAACACAATGGTGTAAGAGTGTAAGTTTATTCTGATACTGTCACTAAATGTTCAGAGTCAATTTTGAATTGTAAGATCTCACCTCTACGTCCTCTTTCTCTTTTCCTTGTTGCAGCTGGCTGTACAGAAGTACAGATCCCCTTCGATCTCCGCAGACAATAGCGCCCTCTTGGTGAGGAATAAGAGCAATGGTCGTTAACCATCGGTGTTGGGCTTCAGGTAGTTTAAATGCTCTCTGTTTGTCAAGACTGAACCCGTCTGATGATCTCCTCAGCTTTAACCAGAACTACAGGGTTATCAGAATGTTAGCATTCATTTGCAAAACTCTGCAGTTAAAATTCATAACAGCAAACAATTCTTCTCATAACAAAAGGATAATTTTTGGCTCAGTGGTTTCTTGCCCTACCTTTCATGTTTGTGAGCCTTGGATTAAAGCTGCCTTAAATGGGGGCCTTGCAAGTGGATTGGGTTTTCAGTCCCAGCTGATTACGTAGGTTTTTCCAATTGGCGTTTTCCTCCCATATGTAAAACTGAATCTTCTTGTTTCCTATTCACTCTTTTATAAGTTTAATGAGATAGATAAATGAAGGATCGAATACTAACCACTAATCCTTCAGGACCCGATGCAAAAAGATCCTCTTCATCCATCCAACACAAACTGAACAACTTTCCTGAGAAAACGGAAACCTCCACAAGGGTACAACCAGAGTCTGTAAAAAAAACAGACACTTGAAACAACGAATACTGATCTACAAACTATCATACCTTTAAAGAATATCAAGGAATAAACCACTGACTGGGTGAATTTTAAATAATTTGGAATTGAACACAAAAAAGTGACTAGAGCGGGATTTGAATCAACGATCTCCGGATTCTTTATTTTGCAGATTTTTACTGGTACCAGAGGACTAGTACTGATGAGCTGAAATTTACAATTACAAAATCAAAAATTTTAAAGACAGAAACTTTAAGGAAATCTTGCAAACGTAAAAAGAGTCTTACCAAGTGCTATAATTTTGACGTTGCCATGTTTATTTGCTATTGCAGCTACTTGATGAGATGGACTAACAGTAAGTAGGCTGTAGGATTGGTAGTTTGCATCTTGAGAAAGTAATCGCCATTCCTTACTATGTAGTGTATAGCTAAATAGACAGCTAATGGAAGGATGGAAAACAAACATGTAGAACATTATCCTGGATATTTACAAAATATTTTATGGTCAGCAGTTTTTTAACGATTGGTCAGGTTACAGGAAACAACAAATATTTGTTGTTAGCCCTTACAAGTCCATCTTTATGCAGTTAGAATAAGTAGATGTACTATATAATTTTAAGTCTTACATGTATAATCAAGTTTCTTGAAGATTGGGGCATCTCAAGGAGAGATCTTAAAGAAGTTGAGTCAAGCTTACCCATTTAAGGTCATGATGATTATTTCTCCTGAGTTGAGGACAGCGAGTTGTCTTGGAACGAGTTTTCCCACATCATTAAACTCATTATCTGTGCTGCTATGAGAAGCCAATGAGTCATGACTACTCAGTATAAACTGAGCTTCTCTCACTGGATCCAATTCCTCTGTCTTTATACCTAAAATATGGCAATATTATTGGTTTAAAGTATTGAATTGTATAAGATCACTTGTTTACAAAGTATACAGCTATGTAATATCAATAATGAACACTTATAGCGCAGGTATCCACTATTTTTGACACTCATGGCCAACAAACATTATTACCCCTGGTCACTGGGCCATTTATTTAATTCCTTATCTCAGCTCCCTTTGGAGTATTCAACAAGTGCTGCCGAATATGTAGGGCACTAAGCTAAATCAATCACAAGAACCATCTCTGCCCTTACAGGTACCCATTTACTGCTGGGTGAAGATAAGCAAGTGTCCTGCTCAAGGACACAAGTGTCCAGACTCAAACCTACAACCCATTTTCTTGGCCACCTTAACTTGAGTCCGGTGCACAAGACCACACAGCCATGTACAATATGTTCCATGTGACATTATTCCACTGTAAGCCACGCCCACTTAAAAAAACTGGCTACATTGATTACCAGAAGCCCACAGGAGTTGCATGGAGCAATTTTTTTCTTTTTCTTTTTTATTATGAGTGAGAAAACTATTTTTTAGCCTCTAAATTCATGTTGACAGGAAAGCATTTCCTGTCAGCATATTAAACTGATGAAAAAACATTACGTTGACAAAAACAAACGATGACCCTACCTTGAATTACATGAATGACTTACATTGCTCTTGTTTACTTGCGATGGACCACATACGTATACTGCTATCACCACCACCAGTAACCTGATTAAATCCAATTACAAACAAAATGGAAACAAAAATGTTTCGGCAGGTCTGAAAATTTTTACATCACTAAGAAATAACGAACTGCCCTTTTCAACACCATGGCTGTGGCTTGGGCTCCGGCTTTGGCTAAGGCTCTGTCAGTTATTTTGAAAACGTGCACTTTGTGTCAGAGGTTTCAAAAAGGCAGATGAAGCCAAAGTCAGGACCCAAGCCATAGCCGCAGTTTTTAAAAAACCACACGCCATTTTCAGATACGGTGGACACATTATAATTGCACTATTTGGTTTAGGGCAATCTGTCTGTATACATCCTAACCAATCAGTGCACTCCTATGGTGATTGCCATATGCCCAAAAAGGCTAATACTAATAGAGGATTTTAAGATGTGAGGTGCTTCTGTACAAGAGGGGAAGAGTGTTCAGAGTATATGGAAATTGTTATTTATTTACTTATTTATATATATATTTTTTTTGGGGGGGGGGGGGGCTAAATAATAATATTTCCGATACCCATCGGATGAGAATATCTAAACAGACCATGTACTTACAATTGTTTTCTGGTTTTCATGGACAGCAAGGCTCCATATACTTTGCCCCTGCAATGACAGACCAAGGAAAAGTTACACTAATGATTATGAAGCCAAGTCTCTTAACAGTTTCCGCAAGAAACCCAACATCTACAGTAACTTAACATCCACACCTTTGGAAGCTTGACTTCACTCTAAATGTAGTCAGTTTGTTCACATTTTCAAATTGCAGGAACTCAATTTTGTAATTTATGAGGAACAATTATGGCCCTTACCTTATGTCCACTAAATCTGTGAATAATCTCACCATTACTATTCCATACACAACACACTGCATCCTGTATAGATCAAAACCAACACATTAAAAGAAGTTACATGTGAGTTTCTTAATCAAACTTTTGTGGCAATGAAAAGTTCTCCTACAATGGTCCTGCTGACTTGTGTCAACACATATGGATTTTGTTTTCCAAGAGAATCAAATGTAACCTTGTGCAATTCTCTGGGTCAACAGTGTGAAAGGAAATGACTTTATTGTATTAGGTCATGCCTGGAATTTCACCTTTGAGAGGGTAAGGATGTTTTATTTTTGCAAAGAGTACTTCCATTTGAAAATCTTATAGTCAATGGGAGCCTTTTGAAGGGGCATCGAGGCCAAGACCAAGACCAGGGGCAACAGCAGCAATGGCCTCTGTGTAATGCTAGACCCGTTTGCTAAGATACTCTCCTTTTACATTTCTCATAAATTTTTTTTCTAGAATGACTTGAGGATATTGCATAGCATGGATGTTTTTCAATATCTTGTCAGATTTTGGCACTTTTAAAAAAAACAAAGTGCTTCATAAACAAGTATTAATTCTCAAGTCAAAAACTGAATATTTACCTTAAATTCTTTAAAAAACTAATTCCTATGTAAACCTGTTTCCTGTAAACTAACCCTATGCAATGTTTTTAAAGGGTTGTTCAAGTTTGAGACTGTCATATCAACAATCATGCTCACTTACCTCCCCTACACTGACAATGGTATCATCCAGTATCTTGGCATCCCACACCCTTGCGCTATGCCCATACAAAACCATTTGGGCACCATCACTTTGTTCTCTAGGGGTGCTTTCAAGATCCAGATGCCACAGGCGGATGCTGCGATCATCGGACACAGAGCAAAGGAGTTTACGTTTTTGGTGGTAACTCATGTTGAATATTACACCCTGGAATCAACAAAAATCATGATTTGAAATAATCCAAGGGGTATGTCCGCAATTCTTGCTTTCATAATTTGGTTATTATTAAGGTACACAAGGAACTTGACAAAAGTTTAAAGGTATTAGTATTATCTATTTCTGGTAATGAAACCAAGGATGCCTCATAAGTGAACTTAATCACTGTAGCTCGCAAGCCTACAAACAAAGGGTGCTTGCTATGTGAAAAAGAAACAACGGGGTTAACCTCTACTCTCCAATAATAAGCGTCTAGGTTCTTTGAGCAGTTAGGTCAAAGGTGACCTAGTTCAAAAGTAGTCTGACCCATGACATCACTCCTGAACCAAATGTATGCAAAACATGCTGCGTGCGCAACCGGCAGGGCAGAAACTTAATGTTTCATTTAGTCATGACTTCAGGAGGCATATCGTCTTTAGTAGACCCCTTGCATATGACATCACAAGCCCAAGTGGCACCCTTACTGAGGTTAATGAAGACCTATACGTAGTTCATCGAGAGTTGCACACTGCACGTACACACTTCCAGTGTTTGCACACTGCACGTACACGCTTCCAGTGTTTGCACACTGCACGTACACGCTTCCAGTGTTTGCACACTGCACGTACACGCTTCCAGTGTTTGCACACTGCACGTACACGCTTCCAGTGTTTGCACACTGCACGTACACGCTTCCAGTGTTTGCACACTGCACGTACACGCTTCCAGTGTTTGCACACTGCACGTACACGCTTCCAGTGTTTGACTTCAGCGATGGCAGCCAAGCAAGAGGTCTATGAGTGATACTTAAAACACATGTAGATAAGTAAAATGTCAAAGCAAAATAATGTCAAACTAACTAGGAATGATTACCTGATGTCCACTCAACCTTCTTGACACCTGTACTCTTCCCATAGTATCCTTATCTCCTCTTGGTGTCCATAGTACAATCTGATTAAACACTGTACCAGCACACACTGTCATACCTTGCCATGTGTCACCAAGAATCTTAGCAGAGTAGCTATCAGTGTCAAGGCTAAGGAGAAGTGGATTGAATTATAAAGTGTAGAAGCACTCATGGAATCACCAAGAGGTGCTTCTTGGTGTTTTGGGGATAACTCATGATCTAGTGGGAAACAAGGCTTTCAGTTATTTACATGAAGATAGTGGTAAACAAAAATGAATACTTTTTTTTACCAAAATTTAGGCCACCTATTTTTCAAAAAGACAAACAAACAAGCAACAACAAAAAACAAAACCGAACAAACAATCCAAACAAACACACCAATAACATTGAGCTAAAATGAAGACAGATTCATTTGTACAAAGGATACAGAATACAGTTTTCAGCACAATGGACATGTTCTAAGCAGACTTTCAGCTTCCAATCCCAGAGCATGACTGAATTATGAGCCAAGATCATGCCAAGACAGTTTGTAGATGACTGGGATGTTTCATAACTCAGGAAAGCAACATCTAAGATCCAATCTGGAAACTCCGTAGTGTCACAAAGTGTCTTGATCCTGTGCAGACCACAAAGACAAGACACAATTTACCACAAGGTACAGTTGACTCACTAAAGACAGGTATAGACCTTATGCATATGACGTCATTTGAGTAGGGCGCCCTCGCCTAGAGGTAAAAAGGACGATGCTCATTGGCCAGTCTTGTGCGCCGCGCGTACAAATCTGCGCGTTTCCATTGTTTCATCATCAGTTTACCTCTAAGATGGCAGCTTGGTGACGTCAATGCATAAGGTCTATAGAGAGCTATGTTGGAACTATGAAGTTTAAGAGCTACTGTATGCTTTCTGATCAAATCTGAGCATTTCCTGCTATAGGGTTTATTAAGGTTGGAAAAAGTAGCCGGCACAGAAGTCAGAAGTAGATGGTCAAATGTGCCGGTTACTGGCTTATTTTGATTTGCATAATTATAAGCAACCAGCTATTTGTTTACCTAATGTTCTCCAAGTCAAGATGGATGATGCAAACTGCTTTCTGTCCAAACACTGCACAAACACCATCTTTACCTGTACGAGAGAGAAGGCTAAGGTTTTAAAACACTTCCGCAAGTATAACATAATTAAGTGAGGTTTGCTGTGACACCATGTACATAAATCTCTTTGAGTAGTGGTGGTTCTGAAATAAAACGATGGTTTTTTCTCCTACAAAAGATCAGAGCATACTGATCAAAACGTTGAGTTGTTTAACCATCGGTTCTTGTCATAACCACCACTACTCAAAAGAGATTTTTATGCACATGGTGTCAACGCAAACCTCACTTGATTGTACTGACGCCATGCAAAGTTTTTTTTAAAATGTGCTTAGACAGTTTCTAAGTTTCACAGCTTATTAAAGGCCAATAATCCATTTATAAACAAGATATTAATTTAAGTTACCTTTACAAATTCCATGGATGACGTGAGGTCCCAAGACACATAACTGATGCAAATGATTTCCTGAATTCAGGTTGTATATGTGAAGATAAGACGTCTCCCCTGTAAATGAGTAAATATGTGATGAATAATTTGGGAGGCTAATCATCCTAACTGGCAGACCCCGAGAAGCCGAGTTGTGAAGAACGCGACTATGTGTTCAAGCAACTGGCATGCAAGGACGCCTTTTTGGCAGCCAGTCATATCAACCCAAGACCACAAAGAACAGCCAGAGATCAAAAGTATTTGATTTTTTCCCCGGAGGGACTCGGAGGAAAAACAGGAGGGACCCAGAGAAAAACCCTCATGGCACAGGAGAGAACCCGGGATTGGGACCTGGGCCACAATAGTAAGAGGCGAGAGCAAAGATTGTTAAAATTGTTAGTCAAATTTAGAAAAAATTATCAATAATCATGAATAAACAGATAATAAACATAAACTGAAAAATATATATACTTTTTATACAACCCTCATCATATCATAACTACAAAAATCCAAACACTTTATTTAGATTTTTAAAATTTATTTATTAGATATCCAACAGCAGTTATGCCATTTACAGGTATCATTTAAAAACAAATGGCTAATGACGTCGTAATTTGATTGGGATCATTCCAAAATGGCCACGCCCAGTATACATCGTGGAAAGTAATTCGGAGTAAGTCTATCTTTTTAAAATGATGTTTTATTATTATTATTATTGTTTATTCAGCCAACACACAACGATACAAAACAATACAAAAATACTTCCAGATGGGCTAGGAAGGAGAAACAAAAGCATATACTATCATAGCCTACTGTACTCTGTAGTGCACTACAGAGTACAGACCTGCTGCTGCTGCCCCACCAAAACACCAAGCAGGCAAGCTAAGACTAAGACTAAGAGTAAGAGCTAGGTGAACACATTTATTTAGCTGGATTAAGCCGCCGACTGGCCCGTAGGGAATGCACCTTAACTTTTTAATCGCTTAGGTTTTTTTTTTACAGTGGGGCTACACTCGAGCATGCACCACCACTCCATCTTTTCTCTGTTGAATCTCAGGCATCAATCGGGGTAGTCCCATGGCTAATGTGGATTGGCCATATATGGGGACTACAATCGGGGTAGTACTGTCGTATCTATGATTAGATAAAACGAACATAATTACCTGATAAAATATAATTTCCCTGCACTTCTAGAGCTGCTATGGGAGCCGAAACTAGTTCTGAAATGAGACTTCTCATCATGTCTGCAAAAAATAAAAGCGAACGAACTAAAAAATACCGAGCATGTTTTACCGAGTTGAGATTTACCAGACGACAGCACCGTACTAAAGAATGAACAGCGCCACCAATATTTATTTCTGGTGACCCCCCTTTGCCCTTTTCTGCAAAATAGCTTCGTCCGTATGGAACGCCAAAGAGGCAAATAATCTGATCAACACATTGATCGGTCTTTTGCATCGATCGATCGATATCCCGTGAGGTCGCCCTGTTGCCGTTTTTGTTCTTTTTGCGTGAGTAGCGGGTTACCATTGTCCATGGGTCTTTTTGAAAGATACTTGCTGCATCAAGTTTGGCTTCAGCCGGTCTCGCTGCAGCCAGTCTCAGTGCAGCCAGTCTCGTCGCAGCCAGTTTTGCTGCAGCCAGTTTCGCTGCACCATGTTTGGCTGCAGCCAATCTTGCTGCATAAGTTTGGATGCAGCCTACTCGCTGCAGCATCAAGTTTGGCCGGCTGCAGCCAGTCTCGCTGAAGTTTGGCCGGCTGCAGCCAGTCTCGATGAAGTTTGGCTGCAGCCAGTCTCGCTGCATCAAGTTTGCATGCAGCCAGTCTCGCTGCAGTGTAGGCTAGCTCTAAGAGGCCGCCGACCCCGTCGATGCGTGTGCTGATGATAATCATTTTATCACCATTGACCTACACAGAATTATCTGGCGTCACCCTTATAATAAGAAAACCTATGCAATCACCTTCCTGTCACTATTCTATTCATGAGCCGTAAAAATATACACACCGGCGTTGCAGCCGTTGTATCAAAAGTTTTTCTGTCATTTTTGAATCAATCTCTATACAGTGAAACCTTACCCGCAACATGTTGTGAAGTCTGTTTTAAAATTACCAAATAGCAATTAATTATTTGGTATTGTTGTTTTATAGAAATAAAAATAGATAGAATATAATTATATTAAAATACTCTCATATCGCACTATAACGCTAAATTTTAATGTCAATCAAAAGGACAAAACTTTACCTGCAACATTATTTGAAGTCCGTTAAAATTAACGATATTTCCAGCATGCAATAATTTAGTTTAGGAGATATTAATTGTTTGCTATTAATAGATGTTAAATAATTAGTTCTTTTATTGTTCAGTTCAAATAGATAGACACTAACGGTGTACATTTTTAAGGCTTAGATAGTGAGGGCAGGCAGATGATGATTAGTATTTTTATTCATGCATATTAATAATGTTCCCGAGGTGTACCCGTTTCAGAGATAACTTTTGGGAGAAATAGACTTCTTGCATTGCGAGCAAAGTGGGACAGGGCAGGACCTAAGTTAGAATGGTCCCCTGTCTGACGCTCGAAAGTGATGTGACGTCAAATATTCAGGCTAAACCTAAGTTACCACATGTTTGAACCCGTGGACTACATAGCATGGTTGGACCCAATTCTATAATAGAATTTAACAAATCTTTGATTAACATGATATTAATTATGAGAGCTACACAAAACTCCACAATCATGGGAACCGGCCGTCAAAAGCTTTCACGAGTCTACCCCCAGTGCCAGTGACTGTGGATCGTAGAAAACTGGCAACCATAGTTCATTGTGGGAGAGTAAAGTTCAACTGTGGTGCGTTTACAATAAAAACTGCTACATTTCTTTATATATTTTTTTCTATTATTTATTAAAAACTTTCAAAAGTCACGGCCAGAGGCCGAATTGAATTTGAATTACAATATTAAAAAATAGAGGATCAAATATAATTAAAAGGTAAGGACCCTACAAAAAACACTAAATACACTCAAAAACAAACATAAAAGAAGGGGAATACAGGAAAAAACGACAATTAAAAGGACGGAAAGCAAGAGCAAGAAAATGGTCCAGCCAAAAGTGATAACAAGTACAGTATCGCCACCTTTCAATAGTCGCTATGTAATTCCAATTAGAATATTGGGTATTGTGAAGAAAATTCCTGACGAATTTTATAATCTTTTGTATATTTGGTTGGATTTTCCGATTGTAGGCCTACTCTCTTTTTCCCCAATAGTATGAAACTATACGACTGGTTGCATCCCTGAGGCAGAAGGACCCACATTATTCATTCAACACTACTCAGTTCTGTTCAGTGGAGTGTCTAAATGTAATTTCTCCCCACAAGAGTATAGGTTTGAGAAAATTTGTCGCAACTTCAACGTTTGAAGTTGATATCCCAAAGGCCATCCGTGAGCTTGCAACTATAGCACCAGCCACACGTCAATTCTTTGTCGAATTTAATTCATCCCCAGTTATTTGAGTTCGGCACGGCAAAGTGCTACGTTTAACAAAGGTCTGACCTGGTCGTACTTTTCTTCACCATGTCAACAGAATGTATGTTTTTGTTTGTCCTATATATAGATAGGATACTTTTTGTATAATTACAGCGGTCAAAGCCAAGTTGTCGATTCAACATGGCCTACGGCGCGCGTAACGAATTTTTTCGCGGGGTCACGCAACCTCTTTTTCAGTAAACGAATTTCACGTGTCTCTATTAGAGGTCAGAGTAGGTTGTTCATTGGCCAATCATGTGCACCGTGCGAACACATATTAATTATATGCATTTCTCTTTCATTGTATCATATCATTGGCTTACTTCTAAGATGGCCGCAGGATGACGTCAATGCAAAAGGTCTATTATGTTTGCCTACAATTTTATGTTCTGCTGATCAGTCAATAATTAATACAGCAAAACAGCACATTTGTTAATAATTATAGGGCCTTAATATGAAGTAAAGACTTCTGTTTGACGAATTCCAAAATGTTAATAACTAGAGAATTTTTATATATATAGCAGCTCAAAAGAGGGACAAATTTGACATCCACAAACGAAAATAGAATAGACACAATCGGCGACTGCGTCACGTGACCCATAGTGGGTATAAAATGTAAACAAACCAAGCAAGCAAGGCGCAGTGTGAATGGAAACGCATGGCTGCTTCCATTCACACTGCGCCTTGCTTGCTTGGTTTGTTTACATTTTATACCCACTATGGGTCACGTGACGCAGTCGCCGATTGTGTCTATTGCTTAATTAAAGGGGCACTTTCGTTGTGATCACAGACAATCCTGCAGAACTCTCACGCAGTTACACACGCGCGCGCGATAATAATGACGGTGTCCTTTAAAGCAGGGATGCATTATTCATCGTTTTCGTAGATTGCATGTATTTGTTTGTTTTGGTGAAGGTTATACATTTTTCATCAGATAAGCAGTATACAAACAAATGCAAAAAAAAACAAACAAAAAAACAAAACCCAAAAACAACATTATGTCGAATCACCTTGACATTTTCGTGAAGCGAATACAAAGAAAACAAAGAATAAAGTAGAACAAAATAACTAACAGAAAAAACCATCAAAAGAACAGTTGGATAAAATTAAGTTGTTGGAATGCACCAGTGAATCCCTCCCTTAAATTCGATTATGACGAAGTGGGTGAAAATATTCAGAACATAATAATACCCGGAACAAAACAAACAACCAAAGAATCAGCGTGTTGTCACCTGTTTAGAAAAAACAGACTGACCTATTTTTCCATAAAAAGAAACAAAATATGCAAGGTCCTAAATGACATTCTTGTTTTCATTTCAACGTTTGGAAAAACACATCTATAAAAAAAGACTGGCAAAGAAAATTGACAGAACCCCGATTATACAAGGCCTACCAGTAGGCCTATGTCAATAATTGGCAGAAAATGTATTGACCGTGATTAATATCAAAACCATGTATAGAGCACTTTGCTTGTAAATAGAACGCACATAGATATTTATCTGAAAGAGACAATTTAATTTTCACATGATCTCTCAGGATAGAGTCAGCGTGTTGTCCAGACTAATCCATTTGAGGTCCTTTTCATAATATTCTGTACCAGGGGTTTTACTGCCAAATACTGGGACGTTTTTGCGCTCGCATACGCCCTAGACGCAGGCTTTAATTCGCGTCACGCTACTAGCGTTTTGGTTTTTACGTCAGCATCATTTTGTTGGAGATGGGGTGCGTAAAAACCCCAAAACGATGTGCGTATTTGCGCCCCAGTAATGGCGGGAAAACCTGGTGCATGTCACTCCCCCAATGGATTTGTCATACTTGTTTTTGTTTACTTAGGTGAAGAACTTCATAATTATTAGTGCTATGAACATAGGTAATTCTCTCTATTTTGTCGGGAGCATGGCTCTGGAATACTCCGAATATTTGGGAAGGACATTAATGTCAATAGAGCTCTCTGTGAGTATTGTTTGTGTTTAACTCATCTATAGTCAGAGAAAATTATGTTGTAATATTGTTAGGGCTATAGTTGAATCGGGTATTCATAAATACCTTGGACAGTTTATCCATTCTGATTGGTGGAGAGCACGTCACGTGGGGTGTTTAAACGTGTGATATAAACACGGCTAGAAGTGTTTAAACACGGCTGGCTTCGCGTGTTGGGCGCGCAAGCGTGTTTACGCCAATTTACTTACGCGGGACGCAATATACAGCTATTAGTATACCCGCGCGTAATCTTTTCGACACGCGCGTGCACACAACCCAGCGCGCTCAAAACAGAATTTTACAAAAGTTTTTGAAAATGTACAAACTTCGAAAATTCGCTAAACAAACATTGTCTTTTTTACCACCGATTTTCCTTATTCTTTCACTTTTTAACAAATTGGCATTTATGAATGGGAATAAAAGAGTAGGACTCGTTCTTAAACGGTCGTTTAAAACCTTGCAGGGTCGTGGCCGTGCGATAAAGGCCCGAGCCGAGTCGCACGGCCACGACCCTGCCGGTTTTAAATGGCCGTTTAAGAACTCGTCACCACTCTTTTATTCCCTTATTGTAAACTTGTATGTATGCAGCCAGCCTCGTGTTGACTTTTTGCCCTAGTGACTGTGTTGTGCTATTAAGTTGTATCGTGTGTGTCACAAAGCCGGGTTTTCTTTAGACTTGTTGACAAGTCGTTAATGATGGTCGCGGTGAGTCGAGTCGCATCTGGTGCTGTCGCGTAAAAGAATGCTCTCGCGAGATCACTGCTCTCGCGCGAAGTTGCTGGCTGCCAACTCTTCTTCGTCATTAACGACTTGTGAAACCCGCCGGCGGTTCATATTCATTTATTCATGTACGGACGCAGTGTACATTACGGTTGCTGTAGGAACGATCATGAAGACGAGTCCATTTTATCTAAGGGTAGTAGTAATTTTAGTTACTGTAAATGTACTGAATGCTTGCGCTTGAGACATCTGTGGGTGTGTTTTGTGGGTGTTAACTCCTTCATTAATTTAGTAACTAAAGAAATAAAGTAAACTTATCTTAAAATTCATTATTATAATAATTGTTTAAGATGTGTGTTTTGCCTCATAAAAATAAATAATGCCTTCCGTGAATAGTTACTGATCGCTCCAATCATTTAACCCGATGTGTTCTACAGTGATTGTGTGTATTAAGTGTGTATAAACAACAGACACGGAAACCAGTCAACTCGCCCCCCTAGCAAAGTCGCCAATTTCAAAAAACACATGTACAAAGTCACCAACTACAAAGTCGCCCCTAGCAAAGTCGCCCCCTGACAACAAACTCGTCCCCTCTCATAGTCGCCCCTCACAAGGGAATTTAACAAATTTGTGTGATTGGACTACAGGGCTTCGAAAGCTATCTTAAGGGAACAAAAGCTAGCTATCTTAAGGGAACGAAAGAGGAATTTTGGGGAACAAAATCTCATTGCGAAGGAACGAGAGCGTATATTAAGGGAACGAAAGCATATTTCGGACGAATGAACGTATATTTCTGGCAACTAATTCAAAGTCGTATTTTGATGAAACAAACGCTTGTTTTTAGGGAAAGAAATCTCCTTTCGGTGGAAAAAATTCATATTTTTATAGAACGAAAGCATATTTCGGACGAATGAAAGTATGTTTCGGGCAACTAATTCAAAGTCGTATTTTGATGAATCGAAAGCTTGTTTTCAGGGAAAGAAATCTCCTTTCGGTGGAAAAAATAATTTTTATTGAACGAAAGCATATTTAGAGCGAACAAAATTATATTTTGTGCGAACAAAATCATATTTCGAGGAAACGAATGCGTATCTTTCAGGGAACAAACGCGTATTTCTGGGTAACAAAATCGTATTTCGGGTGGAGAAGGCGTGTTCGAGGGAACAAAAACGTATTTTCTAGGAAAAATCTATTTTGCTACCTAGAAAAACACAACTTTGTTTACAAATTTAAAAAAATATAATTTTATGTGACAAAATTATATTTTGATTGAATTATATAATATTTTGAGGAAACGAAATGACTTTGTTGGAATTTTGTGTGTCGAGAGTGGAAAAAGAAATTCAGAGTGAGAATTTTTTTTCCACATTTTAATTTGTAATTTATTTTTCACCTGTTCCTTCAGGGGCTCTGGTTTTGTGTGTTGTTTTTTTTTTGGGGGGGGCTCGTTTTTGTCTCACAAATTGTTTAACTTAATTGCACCGTCAATATAAGAGTGGTTTTCCTATTTATTGACATAAATCTTATTTAATTTCCAAATCGGGGGAAAGGAACGTACACCGAACATTGAAACGTAACGATTTTAAAACAGCGGATTCGATCAGCGAGGTTTACCGACTAACAAACCCGCAATGACAAGGTAGTTGGTGGTCTGGCTCCCTAACCCCTCCCACATGTTCATGAGCTTCCAGGTACAGCTATCTCTTGGCATGCTAGGGTAGGGGTTTCGTCATGCTGAGCCCCACCGAGAGAAACTCTGCGCGCCATGGCATGCAGCTACACGATTTGCCCGTGTGTTTTACGTCATGTCCCCACACGCTGTGCACTGTCAAACACTGAAATAAAATCTTACGTTCGATTTTTTGTAATTATTTACAAGTTGTACCCATAATTTGAATACGTATTTTCTTGTGTCAAAATATTCATGAACACAATCACTCTCACCACTCAGTGTTTGGTTTTGATCGTGCATGATCAAAGCATGGAGGAAGGAAAGCAACATAAAACTCCATCCAGTACAGGATTTGATGTTTAATATTCATCTACAGTTTGAATATTCATAGATATAACGAAATTGACCAATCAGATGCGTCCGTACGAATTCGGCTGAAGTGGCCATAGGCCGTGCACAAACCGCCAGCGGGTTTCACAAGTCGGTAAATGCGACCAGTCGTGAGAGCAATAATCTCGCACAGAGCAGCCCTCTCGCGGGATATTGCGAGAAAGCCGTTCCGCTATCACCGCGACAGACATTTAACGACTTGTCCACAAGTCTAGGTTTTCTTTTGCACTTTTTTCGCCTGTTTGGTATATTGTTCAAGTTTTCGAAGTTAAGTTCTCGGTGATTACCATTGTCACAACGTCCACACGTGTTGCCCTCGACGGGAGTCTCTCCCCTCCTATCGGGTATTGCATACTTGGAGTCTCTCCCCTCCTATCGGGTACTGCATACTTGCGATGTCTCTTACTTAGACATCCACAGCCACTTGACTCTCTCACAGCAGCTAGCGTTGCCCCCGTCTCTGGCTCCAATAATGGGAGCCCTGAAATATTATGCCCCCAAAAACTCATAAATAATACAGGTTCGGCCGAGTTATTTTCCTCACATATTGTACTAAAAATAATTAGGACCAGCTGTCTGTTAACAGAAACTTTCCTACATCTTTACACCGAAAAACTAATAAATGGATAAACTGGTTCAAAAACCGGCAATCTTTAATTAAAGGTTTCTTTCTTCCAGTGTTTATCTCAAAATAAATCATTCTAACGTTCTTTAACAACGGAAACAATGGAAAATACAATAACTTAATAACTTACAGTTTCGGCGAGATTTCTCTACTTACAAAACTGGCTCCCCTTAAAAGTGTATTTATATAGCAGATTCCTCCAGAACTTTGTACTGTTCGTTGTCTGCTTGCATCAGTTAAATTAACCCAAAGACCGTTAATTTACTCCCAGCTATCGCTGACCTCATAGGCTATCGCCAAATGTTTCTTCACTCTTATTTGAGTATAGGCTAACGCCAATCTGATGCTATCGCACCCTCGAGATGCTGGACGGATCTGATCCCCAAAACATTCCAATGCTCGTACGGTTCCTTAAACGACGGGCTCCTAAATACAAATCACCTCATTAACTATTCAAAAAGTAACTCGTAAGTAAAACTTCCTTATATGGTCTATGACGTAGGGCAACGCCCCATATACTACGTTTTGTGTGCGTTTCATATACTTAACTAAATATTCACATATAAATCAAAGCCCTCTTGTGACAGTGTGCTATTGGATGATTAAAATCAGTTCAAGTGCAGATCATTTCATATTTTAGATGTGAATTTACATGTAGTATTTGGGAGAATGCTCGTCCTTTTTAAATAGAGGGCCGATCTCCTTCCCGTGGCTCTACATTAGTCTTGTAACTTGCAGGTACAACCATGGTTACAATTTTGTTTGTTTGAAAGCGTTGGCTCGGAGAAGAGCCGGTTTGGTTTGTTCCCAACATTTCGACAAGGTGGCTTTAGTTGTCTTCAGTTTGTATTGGGGTACGGTAGATGACGCTTTCGACCAGTGTATACTGCTTTCTTCGTGAAGAGATTTTTACACGGTTCCCGCAAGAAGTACTTGAAGAAATATCTTATCCCACCGTGCAAAGCCTTAGAACATGTTCAATGCTACATTAGTTTGTAAAATGTGTTTGTATTATCTGAAGGTAGGGTCGTTTTTTGTTTTTTCAATGAATGTAATGGTGAGATTTAGGCACAAAAGCAATAAAAATACAAGTCATCTGTGAAAGTTGCTGGATAAAGTTTCAATTTGTTGAGAAAACAGCAACAAATGTCACTGTATTTTCATGAACGTCGAGTCCACGTTTAACAAGGTGACATTGGGTACCAACTACCAACCGATCTTCAGCCGCTCTTTGGAGTTCAAAATTTGTCGAACATACTTTTATGGATTTTTATTCAACGGGGGCAATAAGAAAAAAATTAATTCATAAGGATGCTTACTACAATTACCTTTAAAAAACATATTCTCTTTAAAAATGATGGATGACATACCTGACTGTGTAAACACTCAAAGGCCCTTATTGCATTTACTCTTTAATTGCTAGGCCGAAACTCATTATAGGCCCTACTCGTTCTGGTGTTTTGTTCCCGCAGTGTATCCGCCGTCGATTCAATGGATTTCGGCTATGAATAACGGCCGTGGCTGCAATTAACGGCAATGTCACTGCAAATGCCACTGCAAAAACCATTCACTCAGAAACATCCTTGGTTCATCAACAACTTTCCATTTTACAGCATCTAAGAGAGAGCATGTTAATTTAATTGTTATGGGGTTCTTTTTGGAATATAATTCTTATGGAGAAGTAAGATTCGGAAAGGTTAAAAGCATTAAACTTCAACATGTAGGCGAATGCACCCTATTTGAATGAATGATACTTAAACCTTCATACACAATTAATGGCCTTCTATTTTAGGAAACTAACACATGTCAATCAAGAGCATTCCTTTTTTGTGTGTCGTTGAATGATTACCGCGATGATGAGATTGTCAACATGTATATGTCAATGTTAGGCCTCGGTGCTCCTTCAAAAGTTTCTCATAGACGTTAAGATTTTCCAATGGAAGTGCCATTTGCGAAATCAAAACATTCTTGCCCTCTCAAAGATGAAACTGCAGGCAGAATTTGTCATTACCTTCTGGTCTACTTCTGGCAAAGCGAACATCCTTCCTTCGAAACTGAAAATATAATTTCATAATTTTCTATAGTTTTTATTTTTACTTCAATAGAAACTTAACGGGTGAGTGAGTAAGGGAGTGGTGCTCAATGAGGCGAGTGTGAAAAGCTCTCTTTGGGGGAATAACGCATTATTAATGTTAATTACTGTGCATGTGACACTTATAGTATCACCATTATGCCGTGAGTGGTTTCGAGGGAGGAAATAAGTGAGTCCGGAAATGCATGCAGAGTGGATGGAAAAAATAAAAGCGTTTCACAGCTTATTGCAAGAGCCTACACATCCCTAGTTCGTCCACAAATTGAGTATGCCAGTGAAATTTGGAACCCTAACACTACCACTGATATAAATCATCTCGAGCAGATCCAAAAGAATGCTGCCAGATTTGTCTTTTCTGACTATCGAACTACAACTCATATCACACCGCTTGTAGAAAAATTAAACTGGGACCTACTTCACACTCGCCGTCTGATCCAACAATGCACTCTGTACTACAAAATTCACTACAACTTAGTCAATATTACACTTCCACAGTGCTTTCAGCATGCTACACATATCTCACAACGAATTGATCACCCACTCAAATACACCTCTTTAATCATCCCAACGATCAATGCATACAAGTTTGCTTTCTTCCCAAGAACTATGTCAGTTTGGAACAGGCTACCACCATCTGCTGTTCTGCACATAGCCCCATCCATACAGGCCTTTTTAACAGCAGCCAGCCCTGCCATCAGAGTAATGCAGCCTCTGTATGGCAACACTGTTCTCTGAACAACAAATACTTTTCCTTATTTCTGCACCTGTAAATAGTGCACTTTTCTCTTTTCTTTGGCACCTTATCCACCTGACTGTTGACGTCACTTTCCACAAACATCCCAGTTTAGCCCAAATTGGTAAGTAACGACATAATATCTTGTGCGCACGACATAATTTGGGATTTCCCGGAAGCCATTAGGCCTATGGTTGAACGCCGTCACGTTGGAACAAGCAAAATCAGGACTGTACACCATACCAAAACCTACAAGAAAACACACACAATGTCTTTTAGAACCGATCTTGGGCGCAAACGTTTTCGAATTCAATAACAAGTTCTACAGACAAACAATTGGCGTGGCAATGGGGAGTGTATGCAGTCCTGAAATATGTGACCTTATTCAATTACGAAAAAAAACTTATACTCCCAAACAACCCAGAGATAGTGGCCTACATGAGATACAGAAACGATTAATAATTTACAATGGCAACACAAATTTAAAAAAATTAACAACCAGAAATAAAGGTCAACATGGGGTCATGGTAACCCTTGTCTAACATTTAATGCTCAAAGGGCTTGTAACTGAAAAGAAATTGAAAACGGGTGTGTAGTTCTTGAGATATGGTCTCACTTCCGGTTGACCCAGAAGTAAAGGTCAACATGGGGTCACGGTTACCAAGGCTAATCTCCAATGCCCAAGGATTATATAACTGAAAAAGTTTCAAAATCGGTTGTGTAGTTCTTGAGATATGGTCCCACTTCCTGTTGACCTGGAAGTAAAGGTCAACATGGGGTCACGGTTACCCAAGGCTAATCTCCCATGCCCAAGAAGTCTATAACTGAAAAAAAGTTTGAAAATTGGTTGTGTAGTTCTTGAATTATGGTCTCACTTCCGGTTGACCCGGAAGTAAAGGTCAAAATGGGGTCACGGTTACCCAAGGCTAATCTCCAATGCCCAAGGAGTCTCTAACTGAAACAAGTTTGAAAATCGGTTGTGTAGTTCTTGAGATATGGCCCACTTCCGGTTGACCCAGAAGTAAAGGTCAACATGGAATCACGGTTACCCAAGGCGAATCTCCGATGCCCAAGGAGTCTATAACTGAAAAAATGTTTGAAAAGAAAAATGGTCCCACTACCGGTTGACCTGGAAGTAAAGGTCCACTTGGGGTCACGGTTACCCAAGGCTAATCCCCAATGCCCAAGGAGTCTATAACTGAAAACAGTTTGAAAATCGGTTGTGTAGTTCTTGAGATATGGTCCCACTTCTGGTTGAACCATAGGTAAAGGTCAACATGGGGTCACGATTACCCAAGGCTAATCTCCAATGCCCAACGAGTCTATAACTGAAAAAAGTTAGAAAATTGGTTGTGTAGTTCTTTAGATATGGTCCCACTTCCGGTATGGGGTCACGGTCACCCAAGGCTAATCCCCAATGCCCAAGGAGTCTATAACTGAAAACAGTTTGAAAATCGGTTGTGTAGTTCTTGAGATATGGTCCCACTTCTGGTTGAACCATAGGTAAAGGTCAACATGGGGTCACGATTACCCAAGGCTAATCTCCAATGCCCAACGAGTCTATAACTGAAAAAAGTTTGAAAACTGGTTGTGTAGTTCTTGAGATATGGTCCCACTTCCGGTTGACCTGGAAGTAAAGGTCCACATGGGGTCACGGTTGCCCAAGGCTAATCCCCAATGCCCAAGAAGTCTATAACTGAAAAAAGTTTGAAAATCGGGTGTGTAGTTCTTGAGATATGGTCCCACTTCCGGTTGACCCATAGGTAAAGGCAACATGGGGTCACGGTAACCCAAGGCTAATCTCCAATGCCCAAGGAGTCTATAACTGTAAAAAAGTTTGAAAATCGGTTGTGTAGTTCTTGATATATGGTCCCACTTCCGGTTGACCTGGAAGTAAAGGTCAACATGGGGTCACGGTTACCCAAGGCTAATCTCCATTGCCCATGGAGTCTATAACTGAAAAAAGTTTGAAAATCGGCTGTGTAAATCTTGAGATATGGTCCCACTTCCGGTTGACCCATAGGTAAACGTCAACATAGGGTCACGGTTACCAAAAGCTAATCTCAAATGCCTAAGGAGTCTATAACTGTAAAAAAGTTTGAAAATCGGTTGTGTAGTTCTTGATATATGGTCCCACTTCCGGTTGACCTGGAAGTAAAGGTCAACATGGGGTCACGGTTACCCAAGGCTAATCTCCATTGCCCAAGGATTATATAACTGAAACAAAAGTTTGAAAATTGGTTGTGTAGTTCTTGAATTATGGTCTCACTTCCGGTTGACCCGGAAGTAAAGGTCAAAATGGGGTCACGGTTACCCAAGGCTAATCTCCAATGCCCAAGGAGTCTCTAACTGAAACAAGTTTGAAAATCGGTTGTGTAGTTCTTGAGATATGGTCCCACTTCCGGTTGACCCATAGGTAAACGTCAACATAGGGTCACGGTTACCAAAAGCTAATCTCAAATGCCTAAAAATTCTATAAGTGATAAAAGTTTGAAAATCGGATGTACACTTCTTGAGTTATGATAGATGCAAGATTGGCAAACTAAATTGTCTCGCAGCTGTCAAGTGATTAATTAATTTAGAATTTTAATAGATAACATCTGAAAGTTTATTCAATGTGGGCAGAACATGTTAGTGTATTTCACACAGCGTGCGAACTACCAACCAGAGTAATTTATCTTGAAAGTGACTGGACCTATACAAAAAAGCACGGCGTTGTAGCCATGGTGCCAGGATTTACCACCCAACGTTTCTAAACGTTTATACTTTGTACACAAAAAGAAAACACGCCTACAAATATGACGTCATGATGACGTCGGGTAATGTTAGGCCAGAACTAACATCTACACTACAAGACAAGTCCATAACTGAGAAAAGTTTTAGGATCAGACGTATACTTCTTGAGATATGATAGATACAAGATTGGCTAATTAAATATTCACACCACTGTTAAGTGGCTAATTAATTAAGAATTTTAAATTGTTTTACATTTAGAGTTAAGTTTATGTTCTAAGCTTCAATTTGATATAATAATCTAACTCTTTTGTATTACACTCTAGGATATTAGACTTAAACAAAAAAAGGTGTGCAAATGCTATGGGATTTGGGTGGAAACAAAGAATAAGAAAATCTCGACGAAAACAATAGCTGTTCTGACCTATGTCGGAACAGCTAATAAAGCTTTTGGTTTCTTTAAGATGTAAAAAACCTGCACCCAACTTTGAAATTCACTTCAGAGATCTCCGACTACCGAATCACCTTTCTTGACCTCGTAATTAACAATTAAAGGCGAACGTTTTCAGAAAGAAGGGAAGCTTGATACTCGAGTAGCAACGAAGAACGGACACTATCCAATATCTTGCTCAAGATTCTGCACACCTGGAGTCTGTATTTGGTGGCGTCATTAGGGGTGAAACGACGAGATACAAACGCATGTTCTTAAAGAAACCAAACGCTTTATTTGTGTTGCCATTGTAAATTATTGAAACATCGTCTATGTATCTCATGTAGGCCACTATACTGGGTTGTTAGGGAGTGTAAGTTTTTTCATATTTGAATAGGGTGATGTCACATATTATTTCAGGACTGCATACACGCCAATTGTTTGTCTGTAGAACTTGTTATTGAATTCGAAAACGTTTGCGCCCAAGATCAGTTCTAAAAGACATTGTGTGTGTTTTCTTGTAGGTTTTGGTATAGGGTGTTTAGTCCTGATTTTGCTTGTTCCAACGTGACGGCGTTCAACCATAATGGCTTCCGGGAAATCCCAAATTATGTCGTGCGCACGAGATATTATGTCGTGCGCACGAGATAATTATGTCGTGCGCACGACATAATGATGTCGTGCGCACGAGATAATGATGTCGTGCGCACGAGATAATATGTCGTGCGCACGAGATAATATGTCGTGCGCACGAGATATTTTTTTTATTTTATTTTTATTGTTCATGTCCCTTTAGGGGCTCCATAGGATATCGTGAACGATTGCTGTTTCTCTCTTCTTCAGTTAACAGTAGAATTCAAAATGTTGCAGAGACATTTTGTTCTCTTTCACTCGAATGCAATCAATAAAAATAGAAGTAAAGACTCCGAAGACCAATTTTAGCCTACATTTTTGTACAGGTTTGTTATTTCATATACATGTATGTTGGGTCACATTAGTGTGAATACTGGTCTTTGACAATTACCAAAGTTGTACGTTGTACGATAAAAACCCTTGGAAAAAAATAATCAGTTAAGTGAACGCAATAAGTGATTCGCCTCGGTTTATTAAAATAACTAACGATCCTTCACTTTATTGCCGTTTCCATTCTTACAACTTAAGTGGAAATAAATTCAATTAGTAAGTAACATTGACTTGCCATTAATCTTAACATGGCGGCAGTTGTGCTTATAAAACTCCCTCGTACAAGATGAAATTCTTGGCAACAGAATGTTCACACTTGTGCTCACAAGAACATGATAATAACATGAATACGAAAATGAGGAATTAGCAATTTTGGAACTGTAAATTATAATAAGTGGCGGCCGCCGGATAATTAAGTGGCGGCCGCCGGATAATAAGTGGCGGCCGCCAGATAAATGGTACAAAAAAAATATTATCGCGCTCATGAAAAAATATTTCACTTCTTATTTCTTGGCACTATCCGGCTTCCGTATTTTATTATGCAATGAAAGTCAAGACGATACGCTCGAGCATAACCCACGCTCATTTTCCGTGAAACTTTATACTATACAGCAATCCTTCACCGATCTTGAACTCTTGGTGGCAGCAGATATGCCTCCATTACTGCGGTGTACCTGGGTGGTACTGCGCTGCCTAGCGACTGGTATAAGGTTTGGGCTACACGGCGATCATTTGATCAGTCGCGGGTTATTGGACTTTCACTTTGCAAATCGCTTAAACCCGTCGCTAGGCAGCGCAGTACCACCCAGGTACCACCGCAATAATGGCGGTATCTGCTGCCACCAAGAGTTCAAGATCGGTGAAGGATTGCTGTATAGTAAGACACACAATCTTTAAATTGATAACATCAATAATAATTTGATTATCTATGCCTCAACTGTCTTGAAATTACGCTCATAAGCGTAACACAAACTCAATCTACAGGAAACACAGTGTTTATGAAAAGGTTATGAACAATTTCTTAAAATGAATTAACTTGCAATATCAACAAAAGCTAAGTGATTTTCGAAATCCCACGTAAAGGTAGATTTAATAGATGTAACGTTTATTAAAATAATAACGTGTATACTCATGGCCACAATGTAGGCCTTTGCGCTGAAAAAAGACAAAAAACATGAATTCACAAACTTATAAATACAAAAAATGAAAGAATCTAGGATAGTATACTTTTCTAATTCTAAAAACAAAACCGTTCAGATACAGAAAAGGAAATGGGGACATGATTTAATCAACTGAATTTTCGGGCCTTGTTTTATTCACTTGCATTGCAACGCAGTGTAACAATCAGGATGTGCTTAACCATGTACATGTAGCAGCATTTCTAGAATGGTAAGTGTACCGTTTCTCCTTGAGGAATGAAGGCTTTCTAAGGAAAAAGGTCTGCTCTAATCGTGTTTCAATGGAGACACCCGGCAAAAAATCAAATTATAATGCTGTGACTTCTTTGTAAGGCTGTATTTTAATAAATTCCAGATGTTTTATTTTGTATTGGACAATTTTTACACGCAACTTGCCTCTGCTAAACCTGCTTGTTTATACAGGATTGGTAGAGCTGACGAAAATAGTCTCAGACGTGTTGTGTGATAAACGTATAAATGAAATACACCTGTGAAGATTTGGGCATATAATCCGTTATGTGAGTCAGGAGAAAATAGTAAAAACATGCACAATTTTCAGCATGTAAACACATTGTCCTTAGTTTTGGTAATAACAACCGAAACCAGCTGTTGCATTTTCTTTTTTATTAGTACTTACAGTTTTCTCGAATATGGCTTCCTTTTCAGAGGGAAATATTTCACAGAAGAAATAGTTGTAGTGTGAACTTCGAAATCAGTAAGCTTTCAGACTAAAATTAACAATAATATTTCCGTAACACTGATCTCCACAATTTGAGATCTTCTGATTCTCCCACCCTTATTCCCAATAAATGTAAAACTGGCATTTTTAGGCAAACACGAGAATTTTGTTCTTTACTTTACAGTATACCGGACTAGGTTAAACATTTTAGGGGGGGGGGGGGCACAAGGGGTGATCCTTTTTTCGAGGGGGCACTTCTGACCAATTAAAACTATTGTTTGAATCCGTAGTATTTATCTTGAACAAGCCCCTACTCAACGCTCTTGTTATAAGATAATATATGGCGTGGGTGAACAAACAAGTACATTGTCTGCGTGTAAAATGGAGAATAGTTTTAAAACCATTTTAAAAATAACCCACTTTACAGCTCTAAAATGTAACATTTTACTCTGATATATTCTGATAAGTTCTCAAAGAACAAAATCGACACAGCAAAGTAGATATATACATGGCGTTACCGCAAACAGAATAAGCTGATACCTCACCATGCATTGCCATAATACTCACATACTGTATGGACATCAATGAGAGTAACATGGGCATTTTTTACAAAAAAAAATCTTTCAAAACAGCAAACCTACTCAGTGTAAAAATAACATCAAATTAAAATTAAATGGTCACGTATAAAAGAAAACAAAGAATAACAGAAAAAGCTTTTCAGTATAAAAAAAACCCGAACACATGCTTTTTTCGGGCACAATACAAAAAAGGGTGAGCGTATAGCTTGATATTAAAGGTCGCCAGGTTATTATTATTACCTGTTAATTATCATCAGAAACACTATATTTACGGGTTGTTTTGGTGCAGACCCACGGCACGCAATCAGATATCGGAGCGACATTTTGATTGGGCGAAGTGGATGACGTAAGCTCTCTTGTTTGACCAATCAGTGATGTCTGGTTTTATGATACGGAATGTAAGGTAAGCAGGGCCGGGCATGACGGTGTATCAATGTTCGTGTGGATACAGTGACGGACGGACGACTTTTTCATCGACGATCTCTGAATCTTTCTAGCCGTCTGCTCGTATGTGAATAATGGCGGTATTACTGTTTCTTCGCATTTACCAATCTTTAGTCGGCCTGGTGGGTATTCTCGGCAACAGTCTGGTCATAGTGGTCATCTGTAAGATCCATTTCATGCACACATTGACCAATGGATTCATCTGTCACCAGGCAGTCATTGACCTTCTCGGGTCACTCTTATTGCTTCTCCAAAGTAACATCCCCGTTCCGGACCCTGTACCAGAAACCCTCTCCGGTGAGATATTGTGCCGTGCTTGGATCGGAGACGCCCTTCTCTGGTTGCTCTTCGTCACGTCCACGTTCAGCCTACTCGCTCTTACTCTAGAAAGATACGTGGCTATCGTTTACCCATTCCGCTTCAATGCAATTTTCTCCCAGAATTCGGCCAAAGTAATCGGCGTTGGTGTTTGGTTGATTGGGATTGCTCTCAAATCTTACTCATTCATGATTTACACCGTCATAGATGGGAGATGTCAATTCAAAACTATTCAAGGGTCCAAGGTAATAGGTCCTCTTCTTGTAGTGTTGCAGTACTTCGTCCCTTCAGTTATCATGTTGTTCTCCTACACGCACATCACGGTAACATTAAAGCGGAGTGCTGAGCAGGTAGCACCGCTGTCTCTCGACCGGCGTGGAGCCCCCGCAGCCCCAGGGGAACGCGTAGTCAACGAGCAGCAAGAGTCGCTCCTCCGGGCGAGGCGTAACACCTTCAAGACCTTGCTCATCGTCTTCGCGATTTTCTTGGTATGTTGGTCGCCGAGCCAGGTTACCTTCTTCTTGTTCAACATGGGCTGGATCAAAATTGACTTCGATGGACCGCTGATGGTTTTCAACACTGTGCTCGTCGCATCAAACTGTTGCATCAACCCCATCATATATTCCTTTAAGTATAAACAATTCCGCAAGGCATTGAATAAGATGATAGGACGTCGAATCACGCGGGAAGACGGTCTGCATCCATCTGCGATAACTGTCACAGCGGAGTCAGCTACTCGACAAACATGTTTATCTTAGACAAACCAATCCGAAGTCCAGAGACGCCCAGCCAAGTTTGTTGAAACACCAGCATCCTGTTATTTGTTATCACCAAAGCACGTAGTTGGGCAGAATAAATGGTTACATCTATTTCTACCTCCATGGTCAGACGTTAGTCGACTGGTCGGTACCCAGAACCCAGTCGATTGCACGATACTAGTGTAAAAGGCTCCCTAACTGCGAGACTTCTGTGGGTCTTTGTGAAACCACGGCTATTGATTCAGCTCTGGCTTCGTTTCCGTTGATTGAGTATTGCCAAATATCTGAATTGGTGTGAACAACGTTTTAGCTTCACAATCTGGAAAAGACAAATCCAGTGTTTCAAATGTTTACTGCAGAGTCTATAGAACTAGAGACAGCACTCGCAAACACTATACTACGCTGGCCCATCGTGGGCACCAATCCCTGTGTAAAACATTATACAGAACTTGTTACAATAATTATGTTGGTTGGCCATGTCACATTTTTTTGTACGCCCTCTTGTTCTGGATTTTACTCAGTTTAAAGGATGTCAAAAATTAATCAACTTAGAATTTACTTGGTAAGAAGCACGACAGCTGTTGACAGTACAAACTATTTTAAGAAATGATTCCCTTCAAAGTAATTATGGTTTAGATAATTTTCACCCAACTAACATTTGAATGTTGGGCCAGAGATGCTATTTTACCCACTGATGCCACTCGCTAAACGTGCATTTGACGTTTTGTGAAAATACAGTGATTTGTTAAGCTGTATAATTACTAATCAGCCCCAAAAATCACAGGATTGTGACTTTTATTTGATCTTTCTTTAAAATGTTGCCTATAAATCAGCATTACGTGGACACAAATCAATCTATGACCCTACCTTTAAGAAAATGCATTTATCTTCAATATTGTTGCCACCGTCTTTGTTCATGATGGAGGCCACAAATCAACAACACAATTAAATTGGAGTCGTTCCGCATTTTTGCAATGCTAGAAGCTTTGAGAATAAAACAAAATGCATATGGAAATACAGATCAATCTGTATGTTTTTAAAGAGAGTGACAGAAAGAAAAAAATTGCAGTGTGAGTGTGTTGATATAAACTTAAACATCTAAAACATTCGGCTGTGTCACATTTCGAATATGGGTCGGTACAATTATTGTACAGGAATTATTTGAGTTCATTTCTGAATTTAACATTGAATTTGACATTTTGATTGACGCAGAAATTCTTCTTTGGATTGTACATAGACCGATTTGTTGTGGTATCCAATGAAATCATGTTTCAAATTTCTCTCAGAGTCAAACTAAATTGACAAATTAGTTTGCACCATTTTGAATTTAGGTAATAAGACTTCAATAAGGACTCTATCTGTTGAACCATGAGTGCATCACACATCTGAATTTGATCTTAGTTAGAGCCTCTCTTTAAGCTCAGCAAGCTGCATTCTTCTCTGCCTTTGATAAAGTGACGTACAGTTTGTACTTTCCACTTATGCCTTAGAAGTGTAATATTTGAAAATAGTGATTAATGTTGTCACTTTAATGTTATTTATTCGCACAAGATAACTATGTGTTTCATGTATAACTACAGTTTATCGCAAGAATTTCATTAATTAATCTTGATTTGTCTGGAAATCTATTTTTGCACTCGTGGTAACAGGCATAACATTTTGTTTTATATTCAGCGATGTTTTTCCTGCACTTGTAGTATTATGCACTGTAATTAATGCGATTAGTGGCTATACGGTTACAGCTACGGCTGTGGCTGAGGCTCGAACGTCACGAGACACAAGCGTTGAAGTATAGGAGACAGGACTGCTGAAAACTGCTGATCAACGGAAAACCGATGTCTGATTTTGGACGTTATCAAATATGAACAAAGTTATAAAGACGTAAATTGTAAGACGAAACAAGTTGCATTTTTTACTATCATACGGTACCCTTCATGGTGTATTAGCTGGTAACCCGCTCTTCAATTAATATTATCAAATAAGCGCATTTTTTAAATTATTGACATGTCATCAAATAGTTTGATCGCATTTTTACTTTGCCGTTAAAGAAGTATATTAAATAAATCAGATATGACATCTATAGGTAATCTTAACAGCGTTTGATATCCGGGTGTTTTTCTGGGAAAACCTAAGAACTTCTTTCGAGAATAATTTTACAAAATCTTGTTTGATTCTCCGTAGGCCTTAAACAAAGTCAAAGGCTTGCAAACCAAAAAGAAATAGTGAATGTGAAAGAACTATATACTTAACGGCCCTTAAAGTAAATTGAACCCAGCTTAGATTATAACTACGCCTTGTCAATTGTAATTTTATCAATCAAGTTAAATTGCCAAATCTTAAGGCAGCCAATTCCACACGGAATTGATGAGAATTGATGAGAAATCCACAAAACGTATTTCTCGTTGTTTCCTCTGCATGCTTTCAGTTTTATATATCACAAATAACTCATTTTTGCCCAAGGCATTCCCTCCGCTGCATGACATTCCCAATTTATAATTTCCCAGTAGTAGTGCATGGCAGTCGTAAAAAGTCAATCATCGCATTAACTATTAATCATGTTATAAGATATTCCCTCCCAGTGAATATACAAATCTGAATGACAATTTTAAAAGAGCACAATTTCGCTTTATCTCTTGACAGAGACAAGTGATTTTTAGGCGCGTAAAAAATGGTACGATGATGACATGTTTCGAGTCGGTTATTGTAATATTTATAAGTAATCTTTAAAAGATTAGTTTAAATCGGAAATTTATTGGTTAAAAACTTGAACAGTAACAATCCACCGAAGAAATATTGTCCATCTGAAATACTGTAAAAATTGAGGAAAGAAAACCCTAGACTTGTGGACATGTCTTTATGTTTGTCGCGGTGCATCGCGATATTGCTGGTAGCCCTGACTCCCCATGGAGCCGTATCGCGAGAGCATTGTCTCGCGCGGAGCAGCAGTCTCGCGAGCGTATAGTTGCGAGAGAGCCGTAAACGCAATCACTGCGATAAACATTTAACGACTTGTCATACAAGTTTAGGGGTAAAAAACAAACCCCTTTCATTTTAATTCGATTGCCGCAGTCGGAATGAACATAATAGAATGAACTTTCCCCAAATTCCCGTCAAAAATGTTCCCGCTGTTATTTACTAAAAAGCGTGACGTGAATTTTCCCGAAGTTCATTCATTCATTCATTCATTCATTTTATTTCCACATCAATGCAAAAAATAAGAAGCAGAGGTACATTTTTTAATTACATAAACAAGTAGATAAGACTAAACAAAGATGTGGAGGGGATTTGCAAGAAGCAAGCTTGTCAAGTTGGTTGTATTGGCAAGAACATTTGAAATTTTATTTAAAACAAATAAAAATGATAGGCTTTAATGGTTGCCGTTTGTTTTGACTTTATGTCTGATAACGGTTTTTAAAATTTTCGATAAATGGATCATAATGTTTTCATATAAAACTCTTTATTATATCGCAATCGCTCCCTTCATTTTCAATGTTTGAAAGTTACCACGCGACATTTCATGACGACGTCATAGGCCTACAGGTCGTTATTAATTTTATTTACTCTTAAAACATGCTCTAGATTCAGAAATTAACTTGTTCGTTCAATTTGCTTTATATTGCAAGGGATTTAATGATTTCATATATCAAAGACAAAAACAAAACAAAAACAGCTCAAGCGGATGAAAATCAAGGACATTTTTTTTATTCAATTTGACCTTCAAAATACTTACAACTTTTAACTTTATTTATATTTTTGATACATAAGGCCGTGGCCTATTTGTTTGTGTGACATAATCACAATTCTACAAATACCCGTTAGTGCCATCGCTATGATATTTTAAAAAGCAGTTATTTTAATTTTAAAAGGAACTTATTTTTATTTTCAGTAATTTGTATTTTCAAAAGCAGTTGTTTATAATATGTCTTCGTCAGTAGTTAGGCTATGTATATTTTCGAAAGCAGGTATTTTTCACTTCAAAAGCAGCAATTTTTTGAAAATAACTGCCTTGAAAATTGAAAACTTAATAACGATGGCACTAACGGGCTCTCGTAAAACTCAATCAAAAGAGGAACGAGTTGTGAAAATGTATACAATGTGTCTGACGCGGGCGTGGCTGGCGAAAGTGAGGGTGAAACCAAAGGTCGGTCACCGCTTGCAAAAAGGGCACTCGTTCGTTTTTCTACTGATTCTGGAATTACTTCATTCTGTCGTTTAGTGAAGTTGTTTGTCCGATGAGTTTAATAAACAACGACCGCGGTTTTGTGGCCTGTATTTAGCGACTTTCCTGACTTGGATTAACGAAGGAGTGTTCCGCAGGGAAAACGTATAAATGTCAAATAAAAAAGTCTTGATCACAAAACGAGTTGTTCTCACAGGGGGAAGGGGGTAGACAGGAGAGTGACTAACACGCCATTCAGAACTCGGTGATTGAAATAAATACCTCCTGAGTCCGCCCAAGGCCGGGGGCTTCTTCTCGTTTAATCTACATTTCGTCTGTCAAGTTTCTCTAGGAATAATACACTCTATAATAAGTATAGAAGAAAAGCTAAATGGATGTACGTCACAGGTCTTATACGATCTGTTTGTAGTATACATTGACTGCTTCAAGTGCTCCAAGCTTGATGGTTAAAACTATGACTCCCAAGGTGATTCTCGACACGGTTCTTTTTTGGCGAGGCGAAGCAGAGGGCAAATAGACTGCTCTGGGGATCACTGAGTGAATCATAGTTTTCAGCACAAGTAAAAGCACACTATCTTTAGGCCTAAACCTTTACTCACAAAATGGAGCAAGTTCGAGTGCTAAACCTTTGTCAGGTTGCCATATTATTAATTTGACGAATCGTCCACTAAATGCGTTCGAGTGAAACACAGACCACGCATGCGTGATTTAAATGACAAATTAACAAGGCGACGATGTCAAACAGAAAACATGGATTAGCCCACAACAATTACTTGCATAATATACATGTCGAGGTGTCAGAGGCCCATTTTTTTAATTGTTTTATCACCATTCACTAATTATTACACATTAAAGGTGTTTTATTGCAAGAACAACTCTTAATAAGGATAAGGAACACCTCCAAACAGTAACATTTCATGAGATTTGAAGGCAACGTATCCCTATGACACAGATGGTGCTGTTTCAAAACGCAAAAATTGTCACAAAAACTTTCTCTTATGCAACGCCACTGCTGTCTGCCTGGTTTTAGGTGAATCACATCACATCTGTGTTTCTCATAATTTGTATAAAGTTACTTTACTTTTTTAGTTGTTATTGAGTTACGCCGATCTTTATTTTGTGTGGTGTCTCTCACTTTCAGGTTTGTTTTGTTAATTTTCAGAGCCTTAACAACTCTAACCATTTTGGCTAATTCTTTCGTCAAATTTTGCAAAACACCTGAAGTGGCATTACTACATAACATGAATAGAATGAACATACAATGGAAGGCTGAAGTTAAAGTTACGGGGGAGGGGTGTTTTCAAAGACTCTGACGAAGCAGCAGAGGCGATAATGGTGAAGTCGTTTTGTTTTCCATTCAAATCAATGTCATCAAACAGAGGTTTATTTATTAAAATGAAGGCCATTTTTGATAGCACAGAAACTGGAACATGACAGTGGTGGTATCCTGTACATGAGCAATGAAAACTAAAACGTGTTTTATATTTGCGTCGATGCCCAATAAAAATTGTCACAGAAAAATAACACATTTCTCCTTTAAAAGAAAATTGTGTCCAAATATGTACGTTCCAGACCTGAAAAGAGAATTTTCAGAGAGATTTTGTTTCTTTTTACCGACATTGATGCACGCTTGACTATGTGAGTGTCCTGAACGCCCCTCGCGCCTTGATGATTCTGACCGCTTCCGCCGCAGTATTTACCAATCAGAAGGAACTAAAGCCAATTCTCGATTATATTTACTCACAGTTGAAAGCGATCTGTCAAAGTCATCCAAGGATATTGCATCGAAGGATTTAGTCACGGCCGTTGTGTCACTCGTCTTGAAGAAACACCAAGTGTTTGTGACTGTTTGGGTTAAATTCGTATTTTTCTCCAGATAAAAGGAAATTATTAACCTAAATATAGCAACAAATTGTCACATTTTTGGCGGGAAATTTGTGATCTTACCGCAGAGCAAAGGGTAACAACCGTGGCTGATAAAAGTCGTCGTGAAAACTATTTTTTAAAATAGTATTAGTAATAAAAACAAACCTTGACTTCGACATGACGCAGGGGAAATGTACAATACTTCCACCCGTGACTGCAGTTCCCTTTTTTTAGTGCCCCCATCGATCGAATAAAATCCATATTTTCTCCGATACGCAGGTTGCCTCTCTATCGATCGATAAGTTCCCCCCCCCCCCCCCGGTTGTCAACTAATAACTTGTTTGATCGTCCCGTATGCACAAGGCATGTGGCGTTTTCCCAATAACTGCGAAGCCACTCGAGGATCGTAGGCCATCAGTGGTAGATATTAATAAGCAGTATATCACCCTCGCAAAAGGAAACAATATTTAGGTCGATTTGGCGCCCTTTATAAGCCCAGGGCATTAACCCTACCCTACTGTAGCCTATAGGATAGGTCATTCAAGGGTTGATACACTCTAAAATCTCCCGGGTTCAGAATCGACACCGATTCCCGGTCCCGTGAATTCCCGAATTTGTGAAGTTGTTTGTGTACATTATTAATTTATTCCGGTTGAAAACTGATACTGTATTGAGATGTTATAGATACTGAGTCTGATTCTTCAAAACGGAACCAGACTACATCTTTTCCCTACCTCCATGGTTTAGTATACATGAATTGCAATGGGAGGAGAACCAAGGTGATTGCACCATATAGAAGGTTACGTCATAGAGTCAGCTGAGGTCATCTCCGGGTGCTTGGCGCCTAGTAAAGCCGAGCTTAGGCAGTGGCTATACTCTAACAATCTCGCTGTAGTCAACGACCATAGCCGTAGCCGAAGTTTCAACGAAGCAGTTCCCTGAATTGGCTCAAGACTTAAGGCCGTATCTGAATTGGCAGCTTCTCAGTGCTACGGCTACGACTGTTAAGGGTGTTGCTATGGACGCCCTAACGCAGGATGACACGGTGATCCGTAGCCGCTATATAGCTAGTCTTGGCCCAAGACGTCAGTGATCGATAATGGATAGTGTACTGCACTCCGTTACAACTCGTTACAGCGCGCCCTCTTGTGGCTTGAATTACCCAACTTGACTAGCTCTCACTAACGTCTTGGGAATCTCGTAGCGCTGGCTTAACTTTTTCATTGTTTTCTCCCTAGCCTTTCCTAGGGAGCCAATCAGCGCGCGATCGTAGTCAAGTTGGGTAATTCAAGCCACAAGAGGGCGCGCTGTAACGAGTTGTAACGGAGCGCAGTACACTATCCATTATCGATCACTGATGTCTTGGGCCAAGACTACTATATAGCTGGTATCGAACCAGTATCGTGACGTAAGGAGCGAGCGGGGGCATTGAATTAATCTCAGTTCATGCCATTCAGTGACGCCAACGCCCTTTGTTCAAACTCTTTGTTCAAAGGCCTAATTATGATCCATGCATAAGACATTCTCCTTGACTTTATGCTTTAACTCAGTTACGATATCCAATCATCAGAAATCTTCCTCATTAGTTAGAGTCCATGAAGGACAGTTATCACAGGGCCTTGGATTTAGCTGAATAAATCCATTTTTATATATGATTATCTCATTCACAAACTTCATTAAATCAAACCGGGTATCCTAACAAAATAACGAAATAATAGAAAAACTCTCGGCGTCCTTTGCCAATTGATGAAGTGGAGATTTGCTCTGTGTATACCGGTTGCACTCTTGTGTGTATTGAACTGATTGAATTGTTGCAGGCAACCTCAAGTTAATACCCCAATGGAGTCTTGGGAGGTTTATATCTATACGGGAAAACCATCGTCCAATCATCAAGGATTAGGCCTATCCCATGTGATGAAGAAGACTATATGAAGGAGACATCAATGGTCTTGATGGTTCCATTAGAACGATCTGAAGTGAATGCAAACTTGCCCTTTGATATAGCATTATAAAAACTCCTAGGTAAGAAATTGAAATTGTCTCCCGCAGGGAGTGAACAATAATTTGGGGTCAGACTTACCCGGAAGCTGGGTAACCAAAGTTGTATAATAATAGTTGTTGAATACCATTGTTCTCATGCGAGACAACAAACCTTTTTCATTTGCCTTAAAGTTGCCCTTGATTGTTCTTTCTTATTATTTTTGGGGGGCAAATTTAATAATAATGTCACACGAGGTCTATCTCATCATCACCATCCTGTGTATTGAAACCTTGACCAGGCATACACACTGTCAAATCAAAGGATTGGGCGCGGATGGGTTTCTTTCAAGGGAAATGGACTAGGCCTTCTCAGACATACACGACACTTCTTTCAATCAGGACTCAATGTCACTCTAGTATCAGACACTTTTGTCAGAAAGATTGAAGTATCATCTTCACGAGGTAATTGAGATGTGGAGTAGAACGATTGAAGGATATTTTAAAAGTAAAATAATTAAAATAATAACTGTATATGCAATGTTTCAAGAGCAACTGATTAGTTCATTAAAAATTCTATCAAGCGAAATCAAGATTAGAAATGAAAACGATGACTTTTCGCCATTCATTTTGACAATGTGAATGATGTTGGACACCGGAGGAACAATATTATTAATTTTAGTGCCAATGGTTATTTCATTTTTTCGAAAGTCATTATCAATTGAAAGAGTTTAATTACGTGGGGATATCAAGGCCCATGCTGATTGTTCTTAACGGTGGTACAACATTTATGCTAACACCTCCAGCAAATCTTCTAATACCGGCAAATCATCTTCTACAACATCACCGACAATGGCTGATTCCTCTGAAGTGTCAAAATCTACTAGAAGTTCAAAAAAAAAGACCTTAAAAAAAAAAGGTACCTGTGAACTGTCTCCAAGTGGGAAAAGCCATGCCCAAGATGGTTGCCAAGCATGCGCATGCAGGGATGACATTGCAGCCATGCATACAAAACTGGACAAAATCTTAACGTCACTCGAAACCTTGAGCTCTCGGGTGACTGGAATTGAAGTGAAACTCCAGGAAACTTCAGAAAAAGTCACCAGTCAGCAGAAAGAAATTGAGGAGCTGAAATCTGCAATCACTTCTCTCAATAATGAACATCGAGTTTTAAGGGCCAGCACCAATAGCCGATTTGATGGCTCACATATTCATGTAGGGCAAGTGGAGAAAAATGTGGAGGATCTCCAAAACCGGAGCCGCAGGAATAACATTATCCTTCATGGCATTCCCGAAGGAGCAGAGGGCAACCATCGGTGCGAAGAATTTCTGACCGAGTTTTTTGCATCCCATATGAAGCTGGAAGTCGGCCATGATATCCAGATAGAAAGGGCCCATCGCACCCCAACACACCGGTCGCCAACAACCAGTAGTCAAGGTAACAATCACTACAACAACAATGCCAGGCCAAGACCCATTCACTGCAAACTGCTTCGCTTTGTTGATCGACAATACCTCCTCAAGCAAGCACCCAAAACTCTCAAGAATAACCCATTCAAAGGCTCAAACATCTACCTGTCAGATGATGTAACATCAGGTGTTAGAAGGGGACGCCAGCAGCTTAAGGAAGAACACCTTCAAAAGATAAGAAGTGACACCAGGGTCCACTTTGCATATGTTCCCCACTCAGTTCCTGCATCCATCGTGTACAAGCTCCACAGTGGTGCGTTCAAAGTCTTTCGCCTTGGAGACGCGGATCCGTTCTAGATCATTGTCAACTACGTTTTCAAGTTATGAAACCATATTTGTATTTTTGTTTTATGTTTACCTTTATGTACGTCCTTGTGTTATGGAGACCAGACCAGTTAATACTTGCTTATTATAAACACCTATTTGTAGCCATTTTGGGGGGAGCTGTGATTAACAATTTATGCAAGAAATAAACATAGATAATGATAATTCGTTTATCATCAATTCGGATATAGATCCAGATCTTAATTTTCATTTTCCCACCATTACATGTGAATATTACGACCAAGACAAATTCTTGACTGAACATGCCTCAAATACAGATGTCAAACTATTGCATATTAATGCACGGAGTCTTACAAAGAATATATGTGAAATTCGGCAATATATTACCCTTTTAAAAACCAATTTTCCTATTATTGGTATCTCCGAAACTTGGTTAACAGATATTAATGATCCTCTTATCAACATTCAAGGTTATAAGATGGAAGGTTTGTGCCGACAAAATAAACGAGGTGGTGGTGTTGCATTATACATTAAAGACAATTATACTTATAAGATTGGAAATGACATGTGTATCAATACTTCTGAGATAGAATCTTACTTCATTGAAGTCAATACTTCTAGTTCATGTAGCATTATGGTTGGAATTATTTATAGACCCCCGGATTCATCATGTATTAAATTTATAGATGCTATTAATGACTTATTGGTACTTATTGGAAAAAAGCGGTGTTTTATAATGGGTGACTTTAATATCAATTTATTGCACCTTGAGACAGACAATTCTGTGCAACTTTTTATTGACACTTTGTCTTCTCATTTATTTTATCCTCTAATTAACAAACCCACTCGAATTACTGATAACAGTGAAACACTAATTGACAATATCTTCACCAATGACTTTTCCAACCACAAGTCTGGAATCTTAACTACAGATATTAGTGACCATCTTCCCGTTTTTGTGGTTGTAGATCAATGTAAATATCTAAACTCGGAAAAATTATATTATATCAAACGTAATTTCAGTAAAATAAATGTAGATAACTTTAAGCAACAGGTTATAGACTCCAGATGGGACTCTCTACTCATCTCAGAAAATTTGAATCAGGCTTACGATCAATTCTTAGACAGAGTGACTAAACTGTATGACACAAACTTCCCACAGAAGGAGCATAAAAAACGAGTTAAAAAAAACAAGTCTCCGTGGTTAAGTGAAGGTATTTATAACTCAATTAGGCGGAAAAAATATTTGTATAAGAAATACCTAAAAAATCGTACCTCCCAAAATAAATCGTCTTACAATCAATATAAAAATATCCTGACATCCGTGATCAGATCAGCTAAAAGGTCTTACTTTGGCAATCATTTCAACAGGGAGAAAAACAATCCCAAGGGCACTTGGAAGCTTATTAACTCTTTATTGTGTAGATCGAAAACAAAAACTAACCCATCGTACTTTGACCTGAATGGTGTAAATGTTGGAAATGATGACGACATAGCTGATAGTTTTAATGACTATTTTATCAACATTGGCAATAACATAGCAACAGAACTTCCAACATGTGATCAGTGTTTTGAGGCCTTTCTAGATGACAGTTGTCAACATTCTTTATTTCTTAACCCAATTACTGAAGCAGAAATTGTCACTGTTATCTCTAAACTCCACAGTGGGAAAGCTCCAGGTTGCGACAATTTAAGTTCTTTTGTCATAAAAGAATCCAGGAGTGCACTAGCAAAGCCGCTGTCGATTCTGTTCAATAAATCGCTCACCTCAGGGGTATTCCCTGACAGACTTAAAGTTGGGAAGGTTATACCCGTCTTCAAAAGTGGGAACAAACATGATATTTGCAATTATAGACCTATTTCAATACTACCTGTTATATCGAAAGTGTTGGAGAAAATTGTGTATAATCGCTTAATTTCCTTTATTAGTAAGTATGATTTGCTATCAGGATCGCAATATGGATTCAGATCACAACGATCAACGGAATTAGTAATCACGAGTGTAATTAACAAAATTATTAATGCTATTGACAACAAGCAAATTTCAATTGGTATTTTCCTAGACCTTTGTAAGGCTTTTGACACTGTAAACCATGATATACTCATTCGAAAATTGGAGCATATTGGAGTTCGTGGGGTTGCATTGGACTGGTTCCGGAGTTATTTGTCGCATAGGAAACAATTTGTATCTTACAATTTCTTGCGGTGTCCCCCAGGGGTCTGTACTCGGGCCTCTGTTATTTATCATCTACGTTAATGATATATGTAATTCTTCTGACATGTTTTCATTCTGTCTTTTTGCAGACGATACAAACATATTATACAATTACCATGATGTGGACGAAGCAGTAAACAATGTTAATATTGAACTTGTTAAGATAAGTAATTGGCTTTTATCCAATTAGGTTGTCAGTTAATCTGCTAAAAACGAATTATATCGTTTTCAGTTCCAGACAACATAAATACATTCGACATGCCGATATTCTTCTAAATGGCATAGTTCTTAACCAAGTAAGTAGCACCAAATTTTTAGGAATATATATTGATGAAAACCTTTCGTGGAACAAGCATGTAAAAGTCTTGGCTGATAAGGTTTCAAAAAATATTGGTATTATGAGAAGATTGAAGTTTATCTTGCCTACAAATATCCTTTTAACAATTTATAATTCTCTCATACTGTCTTATCTCAACTATGCTATACTTACTTGGGGTAACACTACAGTTAAACACCGTAACACACTTTTTCTCTTGCAAAAGAAAGCTGTCCGTATAATAAGTAATTCTGGGTATCTTGATCACACAGGGCCATTGTTTCGAGAGCTAAAGGTCCTTAAATTCGATGATTTGTACAATCTTAATCTTGGTAAATTTATGTACAGGTATAAAAGGGGCCTATTGCCCAGCGAATTCAATTGTCTTTTTACTTTGTGTTCAACAGTTCATAGATATGGTACTCGTGCTTCATCGAAAGGTGATTTTTACACTAATTTCAACCGATCATCATTCTCCCAAAAAAGCATTGTGTCTCGTGGTGTTCTATTCTGGAACAATCTCAACCCGGATCTCAAGAAGTCTCTAACACTAAAGTCTTTTACCAACAAACTTAAACATACTTTGTTGAATGTATACTAAAAGAAATGTGCTATGTATTTTGAAGTCAACTTGCATATAATTCTTATGATTAGGTTGTTTTAATTTTAATCTGTCATATAAATCTAGCCCTCTGGTCTGTGTTATTGTTTTGTTGTTGTCCTTGTTTGCCCAAGTCATTGTCTGTCTATAGGGAAAGGCATAAAAGCACTATGCTTCACTTTTTTCCCTACATGTTGGCTATAAATGTATAATGCTGTATTTACATCGGGTAGTTGGAATTTTCTTTTGTTTTGTTTATTATGTGACATATATTATTCATTGTAAGTAACCTGTACATATGTCTTTGTAACGACCAACGTGAAAATAAATGTTTATTGAATTGAATCTTGAGACGGAATGGAGCCTGCGATCCATGCACAAAAAGTAGCTAAGCACAAAACAACATCGCTTAGGCCTACCACAATAAGATTACAAGCCAAATTGCCATTCCACATGAACAGTGACGTAACTACACTGTAATCTTTTGAGGCAAGCGGGGAGGTAATTTTTTTAAGGGGGTGGGGCCTTTGTAGAATCATTCGTTTGTGCACTTTTGATCTTAATTTAGGGGCGGGGGACAAGATTTCCCAAGCGGGAGGGGAGGCTAACACCCTGCCCCTTGTTAATGGTTACGTCACTGCATATGTAGGCCTACTCCTGAATCAGGTTTCCTGATAATTTTGTAGCATAACAATGTCTAGTAAAATTGTCTGCTTAAGGGTTAGGCCTAGGGAGTCGACCTGAGGGAGTCCAGGACAGATGGGTTTCCCTAATGGTCGAAGTACTTGGCACGTTTCTCGATCAGAATAAAATATGTTCATCAACCTTTGTGAAGTGTCGATTTATCATTGTTGTGGAAGTAGTCTTTTCACTTTGGCACAAAAAACAAATTTGACTGGTGTTTTCACTAAATTTATTACGGGGTGTCTGGAATGTCCTGCATAATGCGAGTATAATTATTGTGGTAGACCTGTAGGCCTAATGACATGCGTTTCTCCCCTTCAAGGCTTCAGTAATGGAACTAAATTGAATGATTTATGAAAAGAACCTGTAGCGAAATCTACTAAAATTACCAGTAGGCCCTATAGGTACGTAGGCCTATTTGTTTTAGTCACTGTAGCCCGAATTTATAATAACACCTTGACTTACGTCGATAACGTTTTAAGTTCGTCGCTGTAATTCTTTCATGTTTTTATATATTTTTTATAGACGATATAGCCTACAGGTGGAAACACAGAGTCTTTTGGGGTGAATTTCTTTTTACAAGTGAAACAGGATCCAGACACAGGTATATCAAAGGAGATCACTATATAAACGACTACTCTATCAAATTTGTAATTACCTTTTAGGCCTCAGGCCTAAAAGGTAATTAGGGTCTACAGTTATTTAATTGCAACGCCGGGGTAAAGTTTATTGGACCAAATTTGAAAAATTCACTTTATATGGTAGGGAAAAGCAATTTTATTAAAAAGAGGATTTTAAAAAGAGAAAGGTGAAAATAAATGTCCAAGATACGCCAGATTATAATAAGGGAATAAAAGGGTAGCGACGAGTTCTTAAACGGCCGTTTAAAACCGGCAGGGTCGTGGCCTAGCCCACCTTGTTGGGCTGTAATGGCTCTCTTTTAACATCGGTCTCATAACACTCACCATTACAGCCCACCATCCATACATGTCTTAAACGCGAAGTTTTAAAGTACGAGCAAGTCGTACCTCTTTGATCGCAAATTTCTCCCGTTTATAAACATCCCATACTACTCCAACCTACCTTACTTTGTTCCTTACATCTGAGGAATTTTTATGATACATTCCATGGGTCACCAAATGATGGCCCTGACTTTCTCATGATTAACAGGCAGCGAATCATAAGTTGCTCTAGCTGCTTAAGTTTTTTTCCCTGTGATTTTAACATCAGTAATTTCTTTTTCATTCATGCCATTTCATTCTGAAAGTACTGTATAATTACATCTTTTGGAAAAATTCTTCAGCTAATCTTTTAAATGCACCACAGAGACTTCTACTAGGATCTTTCTTATTACCAGTAGCACTAGACTCATTTACATATTCCTTTGTATTTATAGTTGTTGTATGTTTATTCATTAGCTAAGTCATAGGCCAGGAATGCAGTTCTCAGATTCCTGTGGGTCTTTTTCATATTCATAATTAAGTTGTTTGCAAGACATATCATTCAGCAAAGAAAGACATCATTTTGTACAGCACTGGCTGCGCGCGGTTTCCACTGTGGAAAAATGGAAATTAAACACACATCTTGCATCATAATGCTGTTTTCCCCGACTTGATGTTTTTGAGCCTGTTACACTGGGAATTGCTATATGAAGAAATATCCGTGTGAAGACAGGACAGAATACACTGGAAACAATACAAAGTATGTGAAACACACAGACAACCCACAGGGCCTAAATCACTTTTAAGAATACACGTCTGAAGCAAAGACTACGTAAAAACTACTTGACCTTTGCCATCAAGTAAAATGCTCCTACTCGTACTCTACACTACAACACTAAATAAAGACTTAGGAAACCAGACTAAATAAATGATACTCTACACTACAACACTAAATAAAGACTTAGGAAACCAGACTAAATAAATGAACACAATACAGGAGATATTACACTCAGAACGTGTGCAGTGGTGTGTTGATGCATGGAGGTAGAATTCTACCTCCATGGTTGATGGTTGACTTTCGTAAAAATTGTAAGTCTAAGTAATTGATTTTATTATTTTGTGGACTCTGTATTGGAGTAAAACATACAATTACGAGGCAATTAAAATCTAGAAGAGAGATATATCCTCCCCTGTCCGGTTTTCGATGTAGTATGCCTTTTTCTTTGAATTGAAAAAAAATACAAATATTCCATAATCAACTGATGCCCTAATTACCTTCTTTTGTTTATAAGAAATATGCAAACATATATTAAAACGTGATGGACATTGAAACTTTCACACCACGCACCGATCTTCGATGACTTCAATAGCGTCCCATTTGTTTTGAGTTTGACCTGTTTTCGATGCAAACAAGAAAGTATGGTGTCCCGGTGAAGCCATACGTGGAAGAAACATCTGCAGTGACTACAAGTGTTCTGTGAGACTTAGTGTATGACTCTATAGCCAGCAGTTTTCTTCATTTTATTCAACATATTTTTTATTTAGTTTTAAAAATAACCATGGTATTTTTCAAAAACTTTAAAAAAAAAAAAAAAAAAAAAAAAATAATTCTTGGCTTTCAAATCTTATTTTTATTTAGTTTTGTGTCTTTTTATGTTTCTTAACATTTATAATAAAGCATATAAATAAACAGTGATAATCGAATCACAAAGCTGATGTTTAAATTTTAATATTAATAACAAAAATGATAGTGTTAAAAAAAAAAAATTATCCAGACTATTAGAAAATGATATAAGGCACGTGGCTTCTTTAAGCCTCTGTATTTTTTCCCCCAGAATGCTCAGCAGAATGTTCAGTCACATGATTTGATCATCGTGAATTGTGAATTGAAAAAGTGTTTGATGAAACTTTTTCGGTGGGAATTTTTTTTTGTATGGCCCCGACAGTATGACATATTTTTGTACCTTGCAGAAATGCCTAAAATACCACAACTTTTTGCATTTACAAGTGCAACTAACCAGTGGATCCTTACATGTTTCTAAGTTTTGGTCAAATGAGAGGAGACTCTTTGCTTGGCAAGTCAAACCACAAAAATTGTATCTAGGGACTGTTTACATCGCGCGCAGAGAGGTAAAAGATTTGCCTCGATTTCAGGGACGCCCTGAATACAGGGCGTCCTACGATACAAAAGATACTACAAAAGATAGACAAACGTTAAGTGACTGACTCTTGATGAGTCCGAGTGACTGAAAGTAATCTTGATTCTTGCCATAGAATAGATAATAATTCACTAAAAACTATATGATTTTTATGAGTATGACCTATAATTTAATATTTCGTTATTTATAAGTTTATAATTAATACAATAGTCAATAGACCCTGTGGAAAAATTTCCGTATTCTGCTGCCACCTTTTCACTCATTTTTACAAAAAGGAATATCTCATTTGAGTGAGTAAATTAGATACTGTTTTATTTCATAACGAATGAAAAAGTGGTGGCAGGATACGAAAAAATTTCCGACCCAGTACCTGGGGCGCTGCGGCTGTTTTCTCAAAAATTTGACATCTGTGGTCGTAACCTTTTTGACATTTTGTGCATTTCCAATGCATCGAGAATGTTGAAAGTTTTATTGTTATTTTGGCTTGAAGTACGTCCTCAATCCTCCACAATCAGACAACATCCTGAAGAGGATTGGGGAGTGCTAGATGTGAATATATCATACCTATTTATAGCTTGATGTTTTTAACTTCGAAATTTATTTCAGGAACTTGTGGTTACTGAATATTCATTCAATAATGGAGCAACGTCAGAAAGTGAGTCTGACATCACTTTGGAATGTCCAAGGACCGTATGATGTTAACAGCATAGTACATCATGTTAACCAAAACGAGAGGTATGTACTTCTTATTCATGTTGGACTCTATAGGGTAACCAGTAGCTGCGACCTTGCATGACCTCAACGATCAGTGAGTTGTAAAAGTATGAAAGTTAAAAAGTAGTGAGGTTGAAATTAACGATTACCCTTTCCCTTTTAAAGTCTACCATTTTAAACACAGTCAAGTAGTTTTATTAATTGTTCTACTGTCTGACCAGTCAATATCATCCACTGTGGTTTGAATGAAAACTATGCCAGGTTTTGGATGATCAATTGATAAACTATACAAACAGCCAGCAATTATTATGAGGTGATGAATGCACACTGCATCCACAGTACAGTTAGTTCTGTGCACAGTTGTACCACCATACACAACCTGTTGAGGTGAATGGTTTTAAACAATTGGTCAACTCAATTAATTTGGTTAATTATTATACCCTGAAGGGTTCTGATCCAGTAAATTTCCAAGTAGTGAAAGTTAATTCCAGATGGTTTGACACAGTGTTTGTTTTTCAACCTTCTAAAATCATCCAGCACTGAAGAATTATCCGTGACGACACACAGCATTAAATTAGTTCCACCTCCATCAACCAATAATGACGACATCCCTGCCTGTGAGCTTCTTCTTACATGTGACTCCTGCACCTTGATCAGGTCACTGGCAGTCATTAGCAATGCCCGCCATGTTGAACTGTATGATGACCTGGATGGTTATTGTGCCACTGTGAAGGGAGAGAGGCAAGACAATGCAGAAGGGGATAGAGAGATGGATGTTGTGTCATACATGGCTCACCTAGCAATTGACAGTCCATTTCCACACTGTAGGCTCAAGGTAAAAATTTACGGCTTTGAACTTTTTTCAAATATTTGAAATCTAAATTGCTCATTTTATTATTCTGGTAATAAAACAAACAGATCCTCAAAAGCAACTAGCAATGTTACCTGTGGATACCTGTGACGAGAAAGTGACAAAGGCATGTCCAGTTTTAGATGTTGAAGGACAACCTGTAGGCCTAATAGGGAAACCTGTATAATCAGAAAGTGACTAAAAACCAAGTCAATATGCAAGGCACTGGTTTGAAGCAGGATTCGAACCGGGGTTTATAGAGGTGAAGGTGAAGATACCATTAGCAAGCCTGTTCCTGTAAATAGACTGTGAAAGTATGGGAGGTTCAAATACACACACAGTATATCATCTGGGTTTGCCCTTAACTTTTGTAGTGACTGGCCAGCAGGACCAGAAGCTTGTCCTTTCATCAGTCCATCAGATTTTTCACTGGTCTGTATTTCGAATGAAATAGAGAGGTTTTTCAACACTGAATTAGTCAGCCCGACCACTTAGAGTTACGTTTGACTTTTAATTGCCATTTGGCCAGCGAACCAATGTTAAAGGAGAACGCTGATTACAGTCTCTGTGTTCTCTGGTTCTCAAATGCTTCTTGTAAAATTCTTGATTCTTAAAACAGTTTGTTTCGTTGACGGAGAAGAATCAACTGACCCTTGTCCAGCTGACAGTGACCACCATGAAGACAGAGAGAAGATCATGTGGTGTTGGAGGTCATGGTATTGATATGGCTAAGGTCAGGGAGATCATGTCCTCATTGCCTCAGCCAGTGCCTTCCAATGTACAGGAACTTATGACGAGTGTTGAGCAATACCAGAAGGTAAACTTGGGATCTAAGCATCAAATAATAAACCACAAAGGAAACTGAGTCGGTAAATTTTTATTTAACTTTGGGTTAAAACAAAGAGAAATTGACTAGAGCAGGACTTGAACCTGCAACCTCCGGATTTACGTGCCGGTGCTCTACCAACTAAGCAACCAAGCCCTAATGTTGGCGGTCTCCCTAAATCTTGCTTCGTAATGTTTGTTTTGTGAGAGACAGATGAAAGGGTTCTTGATTTTGTCTAATGGTTGTATATGTTCCTACCCAGAACCAGGCATCAGTTCTTGAAGAGTTCCAACAAGCAGCAGCAACAAGATTGTCATCCTCATTAAATGATCCTAGGGCTACACTAGCATCCGACATGGCGGGAATCATGTCCCTCTTCTCAAAGGCCACCACCGGAGCTAACGTTGTAACAGATCAAAACGTTAATGATGTCACAACATCCACCAACCAATCACAATCAAGCTCGGATAATGCCAACGCACTTCCAACTGATCACCTGAGTACCATGAACAGTATTTCCAAACTGATGTCATCTTTCAATTTGGGGAGTTCGGCTGTGAATGATGGTGATGAGCCACAGATGTTAAATACCCTGCGGACTATGTGCAGAGACGTCAGCAAAATGAGGGCAGCAGACAGGCAGACTGTGGAGAGAAACTGTGGGTTGGAAAGGCGAATAAACCAGGACCATTCAAATACTGCAGACAATACAAAGTGAGGAAAACAAAATACATGTACCATGTACAGAGTTAACTCTTTCTTTACCTAAGGTGACTTTAGTCGACTGCATTCATACCCCTCTTTCTTACCATTGCTGACTTTAGTCAACCAAGCTTACACACAAAAACACTTGCCTGAGCCCATTTGTAATAAAAGCAGTAGTTTTATCCATGTTCACCCTCCATACCCAAGCTTACCATTGTTGGACCTTTCTAATGATTGTAAAATATAATAAGGTTGCTGTTATGCAATCCCTTCAAATGGGAGTGGAAAGATCCGAAACGCCAAACACCTATGGAGTTCCATATAACACTGAGGAATCAAAGACCAAGAACTTTGGCACTTATTGGCTATTCTGAGTGACTTTTGAATTATTTGAAAGGAAATGAAATAAGTAATAATTGTTTTTATTACCTAGTTTGCTGTAAGACAATATCTTCAAGGTGATAATAGAGTTTGTAAAAATGGCCTTTAAACAAAATGATTCTGTTGTGTAAGCATAAGACAACCGTATCAACACCTTTAGCAGCAGCCAATTTGGACACAGGCAAACTTATTTGTATAGGAAATATTAAAAAAATACTAAATTGTTTTGGTTAATGACCATAAAATGGTCACTAATTTATAATTTTGTTTTATCTTTTCTACAGCCAATCTGAGAAATCAACAAACAGTAATGGAATGATTGAGGTGGAGCATAGACTTATGGGATATGTTGCTGAAATGGAGAAGAGGATTATGGGAAGGCTTGATCGTCAACTTGAGCTTCTACAAGACCACGTTGATTTACGATTTAACAAATTAGAAATGTTACTCAATGGAACAAGAATAAAAGATGCTGATCATGTTGAGGAAACTATTGCAGTGGATTTAGACTGATGGACCAGCTGAAATAGGATGGAGAAATATATACTGAACATTCTAATGTCAACTTAACATACCCTCAGCTCATGAAATCATGCATCCCATAAAACCAAGCAGACAATGAAACAAGTACAGGCATAATACAGGAACATTTTATCAAGTACAAGGGCTGACTGTACACATGGTGTAGGCTCTAATGGACTTTTCAGGGCTTATTAATACAAATTTTTCTGTTTCCCCCCCCCCCCCCCCCCCAAGGGCAAAATTCGGAAAACAGACTCAAGTAGGAAGAACATCATGCCTGCAAGAAGCAAAGAAAAGACACGATGGGTTATCAGACTATGTCTCGCTCACTGAACATAAAGAGAGACATTACCATTTAGCATCACACAATAATCCTAGTTTGATGTAAACTTATTTTCTTTTTTAAGATATTGCCTAATATCACAAGGCGGGACAGCCACTTCAAGGTGTGGGCTAAACTTAACTGATTTGGGCTGTCAACCCAAATCAACCGTTGCCACCTACTCCTGTGGCTGTAACAGGGTTACCTTCACAGTCTATAAGGCATGGGCATCATCCACTAGGAGCATGGCTGGTAGAGCAGAATGCACTACCTTTCAAACTTTTTATGAAGCAATTATGGTTAAGTGCCTAGTTCAAGGGCACAAGTTATTTACTCTACACCTGAAAGACTGGTTGCCCGATAAATAACAAAATCCTAGATGTTGGTAGGCTATTCCAGATCTTAACAGCTGAAGTGGGAAAACTTTGCAGACTTTTGCTATGGTGTAACAAATAGACAAACCAGGAAAATAACATACAAAGGGTTGAAACCAAGTTTAAAATGGACTGACATTTTATTTACCTATTTGTTTGAGTGAGCAATTAATGTTATAAAATTTTTCAATTTAGGACCCAATTTACAATTGATAATGTATTATTTGTAAAATACAGGAGAAAATATGACACAATAACTGTTAACAAACATTGTTTATGAGGGCAATGGTGAAACCATTTTTGCAGAGATTTTTAAACCATAGCCAAGTAACTCAATGTTACTTTAAAATCAAGGTGAAAATGATTTTTCACTTACTTTTCTAATTAATTTTTGGTGTGCTCATTTTGAATAAACAACTCAAAAAGTATAAATATAAGATATTTCTTCTGGTTTTTCTTATTTACAATGATAATATAAACTATTCCACATCAAACAAATATACCCGAAGTCGAGCAACATTGACTCAGTCTATGGTCGAGACACAAAGTAAGACATTGACGAGACAAAGTATGACACTGCCAGTTTAGTGACTCGGTCCATGGCTGAGACACAAAGTGGTTGAGTGCTAGTGACTCGGTCCATTGCTGAGACACAAAGTAAGACACTGCCAGTTGAGTGCCAGTGACTCGGTCTATGGTCGAGACACAAAGTAAGAGACTGCCAGATGAGTGCTAGTGACTCGGTCCATGGCTGAGACACAAAGTGAGACACTGCCAGTTGAGTGCTAGTGACTCGGTCCATGGCTGAGACACAAAGTGAGACACTGCCAAGTGCCAGTGACTCAGTCCATGGCTGAGTTAGCAACATCAGCGAGTGTTTCAATCTCTCTAGAACCTTGTTTTGATAGCTCGTCACTCAGCTGCCATATCAACACAATACCATCTGCATCTCCTGTTGCCAAAGTTGGCTTTCTGTAAAGAACGAAACAAAAACCAAGAAATGTTTGAATGTACTCTCCTTACTGACCTTCAGAATTACCTCAATATTAATACTTAACCCATATCTTCCTAACTATGGGAAAACCTGTAGATGAACAAGAAGTTATAGTGTCTTTCTTTGTACTCTCACTACTAGTTATGAGACAAGAAACATGACAAAATATACAATTTAATTTAATACCATTTAATTTGCTGTAACTTAGATTTACACATTTCTTACTTGTGATTGAATTCTAATGAGTAGACTGCACTCTTCTTTGGACTCGCGTCGATAACTTGGACCGGCGTAATTCGACTACTTTTCAAATCGTAGATGAGGAGCTTTCCTTCTCCTGATGTCACTGCAAACACTAGAGGGCGCACTGGGGACCAACGAGCGGAGAATAGATACCCTGATGATGGCTCAATTGTGATGATGCTTTTTGACTACAGAGGGGAAAAAGGAGATGGTGTTGGATGGATTTATAGGAATAAGAGTTACTTCTTAAAAGAAAAAATATAATCTCTAATAAAATCGTTTTTGTTTTATGGCATTTTTTAACATAGAATAGGCTTACTTAATTACAAAAAAAAGTATTTTAATGTATCATATGTTATTTTTATTAACTTACTTTACTTATGTTTTTTTAGGCATTGCATGGTAAGGTATCAATATATATTCAGTTTGCTGTAGCACCATGTGTATATATCAACTTTGAGGTGCAGATTTGTTCTTGAGAACTTGTCTTGCTACTTATTATACTGCCGCGGAGTAGGTTTAGGAATTTGGGAGACTACTTAGGTCTGAAAAGAACTGTCTTGTTCGAAAGACCCGGCCAATTTCCTACCTTCCTACTAATTAATAAGCAGGACATTTCTTTTCAGAACTAAGTAGTTTCTGGAATCTACTCCACAGCAGTACAATAAATAGCAAGACAAGTTCTCAAGGAAAAATCTACACAGAAACTAACACAAACATGGTGTTACCACAAACTTGATATTACTGTACTTCATAATTTAGTTGGCATTTTCATTTTGTATTTAGTAAATTTCACAAGAAGAAAAATTAGTGGGGACCCAAACTAAGCCTTACCTCAAGCATGCTGTATATCTGAGCTGACATATCCATCCCACATGTTAGGAACAGGTTGCGATGATAGGGAGAGCACTGGATAGAATGTACAGGGCCATGATGAGGTTGGAAGCCAAAGATTACCGGTGAATGAAGAGGTACCGAGCGTAACGTCTCAGCTGTGGGTATCAGAAAAATATCATTGGATCTAGTATCTAAAAACTACAATGTAATTATCTCTAAAGTGAGTTTCATTTCTTATGAAATAATTGGTGTTACAGCAATCATTGATTTCTAGAGTATTTTCCCACCAGGCAAAGTTTCAAATTCAACTTGTCTAAGAAGGTTTGCGTTGACACAATGTACATAAAATCTCTCTTTGAGTTGTGGTGGTTCTGAAAAAAACCTGTTGTGTGGTAGCAGAGTTCTTTTCAGAGCCACCGGTGCTTTTCAGAGCCACCGGTGCTTTTCAGAGCCACCGGTGCTTTTCAGAGCCACCGGTGCTTTTCAGAGCCACCGGTGCTTTTCAGAGCCACCGGTGCTTTTCAGAGCCACCGGTGCTTTTCAGAGCCACCGGTTCTTTTCAGAGCCACCGGTTCTTTTCAGAGCCACCGGTGCTTTTCAGAGCCACCGGTGCTTTTCAGAGCCACCGGTGCTTTTCAGAGCCACCGGTGCTTTTCAGAGCCACCGGTGCTTTTCAGAGCCACCGGTGCTTTTCAGAGCCACCGGTGCTTTTCAGAGCCACCGGTGCTTTTCAGAGCCACCGGTGCTTTTCAGAGCCACCGGTGCTTTTCAGAGCCACCGGTGCTTTTCAGATCCACCGGTTCTTTTCTTTTCAGAACCACCAGTTCTTTTCAGAACCGCTGGTTCTTATCTGTACCACCACAACTCATAGAGAGATTTCCTGTACATGGTGTTACCACAAACCTTACCACATTGTATCTCCATCATGCAAAGTTTCAACATCTACAAGTCCTAAATAAAGTTAGACATGAAAACGATCTCAACAACAACTTTGATTTCTCAATGCAATGATGCAATCTTTTTGTGATAAATGTATCCCTTCAATGAAAGACTGGCAAATAAATATAGAGTAGAGCAAATGACTCACTTGTAGGCACAGGTGTTGTTGAGGTCATGGAGCATTTGAACACTCCACCAGACTCTGAACCGATGACGAACAAAGTCTGATCGTCTGATAAATAGGAGATGCTGTTCACTGAAACAGAATACAACAATATCTAGTAGTAAGATATCTACTCTAGATTGGCAGGGGGTGTTGGTTCGAATCCCACCTCAGTAGTGTACATGTGGATTTTGTTTCCCACATGTTTCAGGAAAGTGTTGATTATACAGTGCTTCTCAAACATTGGTGCGAGTAAAAAGCAAATAAAGTACTATTTATCCCAGATGCCATTAAAACAACAATATCAATTTGTTTATTTGATGTTTGTTTACTTGTCACAGGGTCACCTCATTAATTACCAATTCTTATCTTTTAAGAGTCTGATAAGTAAACTACAAAGTAAAAAATACACATTTCAACATCTTTTTGGCATTTGGTGAAAGAAATATAATATAATGACATTTGATAACATGCAATTAAATATTCTATTTTACTATTAGCACCTAGTGGCCAGTGCTGTGTGGAAATGTCAATTATGACCAGTGTTTTTATCAAAACATTCTTAATACTAAAATGTAAAATTATTTAATACATAAAAACATCTAAAATAGATCCACTGCAATCAAAAACAAAAACAGAGAATCTTTGAATGCAAAATAGTCAATAAACACAATCATAAAAGATTGAACAAATATTTATCACTAAACACAGCCATAACTCTGAAAATCAATGCATAAAAACCCCCAGTTTATTTCAGTAGCAACCTAACCACAAGGCTTTAAATTTTTGATGTCAACACAATTATGGAACAGATTTTTTAAAATGAAGGAATGCTGACATTTGTTATTGTTTTCAAGTTGTTCCAAACAGTGTTTGAAACTACAGGTCTAAGGTAGTTTAGAGACTTACCTCCCATTTCTCCTTCCCCTTTAGCCTTAGCACGACCCACAGTCGCAGGAAGACTGCTTGCTAGCAGTAAGAAGCCTTCAGTCAACTCTAACGCCCCCTTCCTGGCGTTTATTCGCCAGACTAAGATTTGACCATCACTGCTGACACTTACAATCTAAAGCAATCAATCACAATAAAAACATCAGAAAGACATTCTTGATGGACAGCCTTTTCAAATGATTGACACAAAGAATATACAAGCAACAATTTCAATATTACTAGGCTCTACATTCTAGTATCAAAAACTATAAACAAATTGTTACAAATTAAGGTCTGACAAACAATTACCCTTTTAACCCTTAAACTACTTCAACATATAAGCATACTAAAACATTTACAAATAAATAGGAAGATATTTTTAAATCAAGGTTTCAAGCAGGCAGAGGAAGACCATATTTTTATTTATAATTATTTCATCTCTCTAAAAAGTACAATAACGTACACTGATAAAAAAAACCTAAAAGATACAAGAGCAATTAAAATAGAGAAGAAGGAAAGAGAACCAGCTGGAGCCCGAAGGATTGCCTGAAAGAAACAAAGCTCCTGTTTAGAGGCTCTCCTCTCCAGCTGGTTCTAAAAAAGAACAACAATTAATTGAAAAAGTCATTTCCAAATACGCATTTTGTATACACACACAAGATCATTCAATAGATTGATAAAACATCAATGGTAAAAACCTCAAAGAATGGGTTGATTAAGAAGTACATTGATCAAAACATTGATAGAAAACAAACAAGTTTCAAATAAAATTAATAATATAAAAACAAAAATATAATAAATTATATATTAAATGAGACTATTGCAAGATTGGCAAACAAGTCCTTCATTGGTTAAAGCTACACAGCCTTAAAGACTTACATTGTATTTCCTAGGTTTGTTGGGATCTTTCAGCCACATGACCTCTGACACAGGCTCCCTGTGTGAGTCATCTCCGATACCTGAGGTAGCAATTAGACTATCGTCCTCTCGGTTCAAATCCCATAATAAAACCTCCCCTGAAAAAGCAAAATTCACACACGTTAAGCTGCAACCAGGGTTAAGAGTCATTACTGACAAAAAGTTTGAAACAAACCCAAAATGTTAGAAAGTAATATATTGAAATGAAGGCATTTCTACTTTTTGGTAACCCCCTTGAGTTATGGATTTCAAGGAGCTTTTGGGAACAGTATGCTCAGCACCAGAGAAGTAGATCAAAGAGCACAATCTCTTTATATGTGAAGAAAGTAACGGCTACCTTTCACCAGGCAGACGACATAATAATAATAATAATAGCGGGATTTTATATAGCGCCATTCCATCTAGATCATGGCGCATGACATGTGTAAGTGCATCGTGCGAGGGATCCATAGTTGGCCTTGTCAACTGATATTAAAACATTTATAAATGAAATATGAAAAGGGTTTTCCACTTGGGGTAGCTAGCATCAATGAAATGTCTTAAAATTTAAAAAAGACATATACAGACCTGAAAACTACATGGAGGCCACAGAGGCCTGGATGGCTCTAAACTTGGTGTTGATGCCCCTTCAAATATTTCTCATAGACTTTCAAATATCCCTCTGGAAATACTTTTTGCAAAATGAAATGGACTTGCTCTCTCAAAGATGAAATTCCAGGCCTGCATGTATTAAACTACTCTTAGTATTCAACTTTGACTTTATCTGGATATATCGCCAACCAACGCTCAAAATTTCAGCTTAAGAAAAGCAACAGTAAGAGAACAATTGGAAACTTTGCAGCATTTTGAGATAATCTTAACTCACCATTGAAGTTTCCTCCAACAAGCGCAGAAGGTTTCTCAGGATGGTAAGCTATGCACATCAAGCAGCTCTAATCATAACAAAAACACAGATTAACAAGGAAAAGTTAGTCTGCTGCAAGACTAACTTACTGGCTCAAAACTAACTGACAAGTAAAATTTCTTCTTAAATATTACCAAAAATGGAGCCAGATAATAACCGATGTTAACCTTTGAACACCAGAACACTTTGGTTGTGATCAGATTGAAACCACATCACATAGTAGCCTAACACCCAATTGTTTAATTTTGAAGCGTCAAAATATAACGTAGTAGCGAATTCATCCGGCTCAAGATAAATCAGTAGATAGATTATCAAAGAAAAAATGTCACATTTCAAGGGGGTGTGTTGCACAAAACGTCTCAAAATTGTAAAAATACACAGAATAAAATATGAAATAAGTCAAAAGATGAACAATTGTTTACAGCAAATACAATCACGATCAGAATACATTACAATCACGATCAGATTTTGAGCCGTTGAAAACGGCTAAGTTCTTTAAGAAAAATAAGAAAAGAGAGTTTTGAAGAAGAGATTTTGGATTTTTCAAACTCACATTTACGTCTACGACTGTATCAGCTTTCTCTGTATTCATTGCTCTCAGGTCAACATTCCATATACACAGAGATCCCTGTCACAAAGAAAAGCATCCAATGTTTATTCACAACACAGAAATCATGAAGAAATGTGCAATGATCTTCCTTTGACCTCAGAGAGGGCGCTGTTTGAGCCTGTGACATCACATGCACCTGTAATTTCTACAAGGTGTTTGTACCTGAACTCACGTGCCAACTTCACGTACAAACACCTTGTAGAAATTTTCAACAAGCATTTACGCAGAGTAGTCACTTTTGGTCGCCAATCAGCGTAGTTTTTCAGCCCATCCCTACCAGGGGTTGGTGATGAGGCCCATGGTAGTGAGGCTGCAACTTACTTTATGTGTGCACCAGTCTTGATGGTCCATCCTTCCATAAGCAACAGCTAATGAAGACCCGGTGCAATTCCAAGCCAGACGAGTGCATTGAAGCTCTCCTTTCAGTGGGGCATGGGTGAGTTTACGAAGGCACGTCACAGACACCGTATCTTCTTCCCAGTTCACTTTGTAACCTAACATCAAGGAATATCAAGTGAAATAACGGAGGTCTTCGATGTACTTCCCTTTACAATCTATGTTGAAGACAATTTGCATACACTCAACCAGTTGCATAAAAACAGCCTAAGACTGTCAGAAATGGAGGAAGTTATTTCACATCTCATTACATGCGATCAATGACCTTAAAGGTCAGGGGTCAAATCAAATCATAAAAAAGGTCAGAATCATACTGGCAGCTGACATAATCCAAGATCTAACCTAGAAATCTAACAGACTTACCATCAAAAGCATGACTTCTTGAATTACGATCCAACATTTTACAGATTTCTGGCGTGACCTTTTTGATGAAATCTGTCAAAGCCTGCAAATCAATTTGAAGAAAATCTTCTGCTTTTACATTTGTTATGCATTTACTGCTACATAGATAATTTTGTGCCAGTCATTTTATAGAGTAAGCAGTAACCGCACACCTTTAAGCAATGCCAGCTCCACATCAGAGTGTTTGGTATGGTACCTGAACTCTAAGTGGTGGTAAAGACATGAAGGCAGAAGCTCAAAGTATTAAGTCCCACCTTATTTTCTGTGGAATTCATTTCATCTTTGTTTCCCAAGAAGTAACAATAAAGAGCTTTACTTAAACTAACTTGGTGACAAACAATTTATATTTAAATCAAAATACTTAGGAAAATAGTCTTTCAATCTATAGTCATAAATTAATAATAAAGCTCAAGGACAACTTTATAAATACCCACCTCAGATCTGTCGTCAATCAGTTCAAACTTTTTCTCCTTTTCCGGGTCAGTTTGAACCTTTGAAAAACAAGAAAGAATTTGAATAAGACCAAATGATCTTCAGTTCTGAAAATTTACCTTCAATTTCTAACACGAAATAATAAGTCACCACATCAGGCCGGATGCTTCATGGAGGCAATGACCTCAGTGCCCCTAAAAATGTCCAATAGAAACTTACAATTTCCTCATAGAGGTGCCGTTTACCAAGGAGAAAAATGCCTTGGTGCCCTTGCCCTTTCAAAAACAAAGCATTTGGCCTGCCATATTTTTGAGACCATTTTGTGAAAAGTTGTAAACCACGAAAAGAGTTGTAGCATGCACGTGTTTATATTTTTTTCATTGCATTTTTAACAGTTAACACAAATGTTTGATATTTTCCCTATGTGACACATTCTTACTATGAATGTTTTAGTCTAGTACTTTGTAGACTGTGGATTTTTACCTCGAAAGACTTTAAAGGCACTGGACACTATTGGTAATTGCTCAAAATAATTGTTAGCATAAAAACTTACTTGGTAATGAGCAATTGAGAGCTGTTGATAGTATAAAACATTGTGAGAAACGACTCCCTCTAAAGTAGCGTAGTTTTTAAGAAAAAGGTAATTTCTCACTCAAATAATAAAAGACTTCAGCGAAGCCTTTTATTATACAGGCATCTGAAAGCACACAGATTTGTGCAACAAGGGTGTTTTTCCTTTCATTATTCTCTTGCAACTTCGATGACCAGTTGAGTCCAAATTTTCACAGATTTGTTATTTTATGCATATGTTGGGATACACCAAGTGAGAATACTGGTCTTTGACAATTACCAAAGGTGTCCAGTGCCTTTAAAAGCCCCGAGTTCACAGGGCTCATCGCACATTAGTGTAGGGGTAAAACCAAGACATTAGCACTCTGCACTGAAATGCTGAAAATAGAAGCCAAGTACCTGGATCTCGGACAAACATGTCAAGTTTCACTAACACACGCGCTCGTACATGTCCAATTTGTTCATGTTTAATTGTGTGTTCCTACTCGTGCACTTAAGCACATTGATGATTAGACAATCGCGTAAAATCTGACAGCCGGGTGTTTTGAGCAAAAGTGATGTCATTAGTGTGGAGTGCTATTCTCAAGGAACACAATGTGCTTTTATTATTACCTTGACATCTTTTTTCTGTGCAGTTTGTGAATCACCATCATTGTTAAGGATTTCACTTGTTTGGGAGCTGTGTGACTTTGTTGACCTATGAACAATTTAAATATAGCAAGTAATATCAAGTCTGAAATTTGTAAGATTTAATTATTAAAAGATAACAAGTTTAACAATTAAAAACCAATTAAAAACAAGTAGCAAACTGACATTTACCAACCTAAAAGACCTAGGCTAGGCTTATGTTTAATGCAACTCTTGATTCCCCGACAGTCTTAGACCAGGGAGATTGGGCACATTCTTTAGATTGTGCAAATCCTACAAAACGCTCAACATCAAGATAGCATAATGCATCAGAGAGGCACAGTGTCCTGTTTGACCCTCCACAAGGAAATCATGAATGTACCGTTGCATGATTTTGGTCCTACAAAACATTGATGATAATATGGAACCCAGACAATGGTCATGAGAGTAACAATTTAATTGCATGGTATTTCATCGTTGACAAATCGGGAAGCAAAGTTCCGGCTATTTTTGTGTGTTGTTTTCTTCATTTTGAATTTTTTTTGACAGAAGTCAGAAGTGTGCAGAAAATCATAGCAACTGCCGAACCTAGTTATGCTATTGCTAGAGTACACCCGCTGGCGCTGCAGTTAAATTTAATGTAGTCACTGTGACTGTTAAAATAGGGGTAGGGCCTAATTTGAGTTGAATACACTGCACTAGTCATGCTATTGCTAGTTGACTTGAGTTTCTGCAATTAATGTTTCCACTTAATGGAAGCCAAATGGTATGTTTTAACTATGAAGACTAAAATAAACATGAGTGTCACAGACCCAGTTAGTTTCAACAACTTCAAACCTCCTCCACATAATGAATAACTGAATTACAAAATAAGTGTACATGGCTACGGCTAGTCACAGACTTGGGTAACGTTACAAAAATACAACATTTGGGTGGCTTGGTTCTTGGATAAAGCAAGCATATTTACTAAATATTTATACCTCTCACGTCTCCATGAGGATTTAAACTCTACTCCATCAAGCACCTCGTCTGTAAACATCTTGAAAACAAAATTTAAACTACGGAAATAGAAAATAGGTTAGTGCAGTTTCAGATCACCCCGCCGACAAAACATAAACATCAATGGCATGTGGGAAAATGATCTAGCTGCCGCCTCGTTTGTCTACACACTAATGGGACGAGAGAAATGCCTCAAAAGTTAAAAGCAGACTATTTTGCTTGAAGGGCCAACAAACCAACAGAGGGCGGTATATAACTTACTCTAAAAAGTTGACAAACGGCGCGCGCTCCGATCCGGTTCACTATCACTGCTTCTGGTTGTATAAAAACTTGATAAAAACCGCTACGTAATCCTAACCACTAGAGACAGCATAACACATTGAATTGTTGATCGAAAATACACAAAAAGTTTTCGACAGTTTTCATTCCATGCAGATGATATCAACTCTATGATTCATTTGGCTGCTGTTGTTGAACTCGAACGGGTGATCGAGAATCGTGTTTATTAGGACGAATCTGGTAAGTTTTAGACTATATTAACATTATGATTAGCAAGAAGTTTTTTTAACAGTAGTCGGGCCGGCCGAATTAGCTGGGCCACGAATCCAGGGCCACGGTCGACGTTCAACCGGGAGGATCGACGCCGTACAGTCGGCCAACTGCGGGGTGCTCCACCACAGGCAGCGAAGCTTTTATTCGGCAGTGCAGCTGCTACTGCTAGTTTGGCTTTTTTCTACCGTTTCTACGTCATATATACTTCTGTTTTGGCTCGTTGACAAACAAATAAGCGAATTTAACAAATGAAACTACCAAATCATGATGCAGTTTCGAGAGGAGGGTGGTTAGTGGTGGGTTATGATTATCACAACTATGTCGATCGTCACTTTTTATAATAATTATTGGTCTAGAACTTAAGATATAATATTAATTAATAGACCCAGTAACTGGGGTGCTGTACTCCTTTTTTGGCATAAAGGAGTACAGTGCCCCAGTTACTGAGTATTGTTTGATCATGAACCCATATGATCATAATACCGATATTTCATTGACACAACAATTCAAACTTTAGGTATTTTCAAGGCTGTAAAACATTAAAATTTAGTTTTGTGTCCTTAACTCTTTCCGGAAACAATAACATGAAAGGAAGAAGGGAGAAATATCTGTATGTATGTTAAAATGTTTCCATGGCAATAAAAACAGTGTGTGTGATACTAAACTATATTGCACAGTCCATATCAAACCCAGCGCATTGCGTTGTTCTAACTCTGCGTATTGCGCTGTTCTAACTCTGCGTATTGCGCTGTTCTAACTCTGCGTATTGCGCTGTTCTAACTCTGCGTATTGCGCTGTTCTAACTCTGCGTATTGCGCTGTTCTAACTCTGCGTATTGCGCTGTTCTAACTCTGCGTATTGCGCTGTTTTAAGCTCTGAATAAGTTTACTCGATACAAAGATACAATACATGTGTGTTCATGGAATACTGAAAAGTATAGCGTATTTGTGTCCCATAAAGGGATGCAAGACAAATTTAAACAAAACTAGAGATTCAGTTTTTGTTAATTACAAAAACAAGGTGTTCGTGGTGAGTGATTGAATGAATTGGTGATAACATTTTACCTCTGGGGTGCAATTAAACACTGATCAATGCGAAATGTATTCCTTCATGTAGGCTTACCTATCTATACACACTTGCAATCTGACTTCTAAGAATATATGCTTGAGAAACATAATTTAAAGTTTGAGTGGCCAGGGCAAGGTCGCTTGCACATTAATATGCTATAGTGTGTTAATTGTCCTTTTTCGACCAGATGAAAAAGGCAAAATGTTGTCATGTCTGTGCAAAAGTTTGAGCAGGCTTAAGTTTTTAAGATATATATGAATAAGATTAGATATTAAGAAATTTTCAACTTCCGGTTTGAACCGGAAGTGAGTTCAAATGTTGTAAAGGTTTTGTGTAGCATTTGTCAAACTCTTAACGACCTATCCGATGATGTGTAGATTGTACAAATCCGAATTATGGTTCATGAGTTATGATTTTTACAAATATTAAACTTTGATTTATTGTAATTTGTTACCTGATGACGTCATCATGACGTCATTAGGTTTGTGTCGCCTTGATACTGAGGTTCAACTATCTGATGAGTTTCAATGTTCAATTCAATCTCAATCTTGAGTTATTTCGGAGGTAAATCCGAAAACGATTTTATTAAGGAAAAAAACAATTGCGAACTTCGACCTAGGGTAACGACCCGGAAGATAAGGTCATACGATTTTGGCGTTAACTTTTCAAATGTTGCCCCTGTCTTGCTCTATCAGATGCCAAACTATGAACATCATAGCTTTCATATTCAGAGAGATACAGCAAAAAGCAAATGGTCATTTTTCAACTTTAAAAACCTTGTAGGAGTTATGAATTTTAAAACAATTTAATATGAACGTCCGGTTTGGACCGGAAGTCAAGGTCAAATAGAACTCACATTTTGTGTAGCGTGTGATTAGTTTATGAAGGCCTTTTAGATGATGGATGGATTGTAAACATCCAATATGTGGTTCCGAAGATATGATTTGTTCAAACATCCGGTTTGAACCGGAAGGCAGAATTAAATGAGGTCAAACTTGGTAGCGTTATTCAAGTCTTGATGTGTAGATTGTCAAAATCCGAGAGATGGTTCATGAGTTATGTTTTTTACAAATATTAAACTTTGATTTATTATAATTCAATGCCCAATGACGTCATTAGGTTTGTGTCGTCTTGATATTGAGGTTCAACTATCTGATGAGTTTCAATGTTCAATTCAATCTCAATCTTGAGTTATTCCGTAGATAAGCTCGAAAGTTGTTTTTTGAAGGAAAAAAACGAAGGCGAACTTCGACCTAGGGTAACGACCCAGAAGTTAAGGTCGTACGATTTTGGCGTTAACTTTTCAAATGTTGCCCCAGTCTTGGTCTATCAGATGCCCAACTATGAACATCATAGCTTTCATATTCATTGAGATACAGCAAAAAGCAAAAGGTCATTTTTCAACTTTAAAAACCTTGTAATTCGACACCTGATGATGTCATCATGATGTAATGACAACTGTGCCGTCTTCATATTGAGGTTCTATTGAGTTATGTTGCCGAGAAGAGTTCTACGTAAGAAGAAGATGGAGAAGAAGAAACAAAAATCAGAACAAAAACAAGAGGTGTTCGTGCTGAATTGCACGAACACCTAACAAGATGATTAGATGAACAATTCCAAGGTTACACTGTTACAGAAATTACATTCAATTAGAATATTCTTGGGGAAAGCATTACTGGGGCTAGCTGCAATACCGTACCTCCCCGTACGGTTTACGGTAATCAAAATTACATGTAGACTCAGGGGCTGTATTCAGAATTCTCTGGCATAAATTCAAGAGCTTTTTCACTTTGCTAGACACTAAGACAGACTACAATGGTTGTTCCTGGTTTAACCATATTTCGATATGGAGCAAGAAAACACAGACTCCAGGCTTCAATCAATCAGTGTCACTGAACAGGTTGCACCCCTATTGTGTAATCAAAAATAAAATGGCACTTAGGTACTTCAATTGTGAATATTTGGAGGAACTAAAAAACAGATTCCAAAGCAAGTTTGTGTGTCAACCCCCTAGTGCTAAAATTTATCATGGCCACAATTTACACACTTGACACAATAATAGGAGCCATAGCCTCCTCACTATCCACCCTTCTGAAAGGGAAAAACTATTTTCTTAATTGGCCAAGGGCACATTCTTCTGAAGTAAAAGAATTATTATTTAAGTTAATGCAAATATTATTTGCTGTGTAGAAAATGATTGTAATCTGACAGCTTTAGTAACTTGTCATTTAGCCTTTGAGACAGACTCTGCTAGAGTCAAAACTAGAGGCCATCAAAACAATTTTGCATGTGGCCATAACAGGCCTACATTGTAGAATTTCATCTGTGAAAGGGCAAGGCCATTTTCATTTTGCAGAGGGCACTTTCATTGCAAAAGCTTGAAGTCTATGGGAAACTTATGTCTCCGTAATTGGAATGCAACCTAAAAAACATTTCATGCTGAACAATCTCGGATTGAAATGTGTTTTTGTCCCTCTCTCTAAAACCACATTCCTTTGAAGGGAATTGTTGCTCAAAATGTTACATTGTCAACTGCTGCAGTACACGTGTACTTCTTACCAAGTAAGTTTTTAATTTCTGGAGTACTAAAGGTACACCCTCCTTTTAACCTATCCACACACCGTCTTCTCTCTCTAAGAATCATATAGCCTCAAGCTGCTAAGATATAGCCTTGAATAGCCCTAAGGGGTTAATCCAACTTATTGTCTCAGCCCTCACAGATATACACCTGGGTTAAGAGAAGCAATTCATGGTTCAGTGTCTTGCTCAAGGACAAAAGTGTCATGACCAAGACCCCCAATGGCTTGTGTCCTCAAAGGAAGGCCTGGTGAAATAAAAATGACAACAATTTGATCATTTTTGATTTGCACTGCATGTATAGAGACACGAACACCTTAAATTATGTTTTGTCACTTACTCATGCAGACAAAAAAGCATGGAGTTGTATTCATTGAGAATGATTGTACGGGGAGGATGGTGGAGCTTATAAGTTTGCCTAAGTCTGTACACCATGTTGGATTATCAGTGAATGTGTCACAAAAGGTCCACAAACTTATTACTGTCACAGGGCCATAGAAAAATTTAAAATTGTTTCCCTTCATAATTCCTCAACATTAAAAAAGTATGTTGAGATTAAAGTCGTGTTTAAGTTCAACACCTCTCTGACCATTGAATTGAAAATTAAAAAGAAAGCGCAAAATGTAACTTCTCAGATATTAAACAAAAATGATGACAGTCTGACAAAATCTAAATAAATGTTTGTTTGATTGTACTACGTATATCATACTGAATACTGTGATTGTGCAGTACCTTTAAAGCATGTGGTCAACATTGGTAATTGTCAAAGACCACTAAACTGCACTTTGTGTGACCCAACATGAATTAACAAACTAGTGATCATTGGAGAGCAAGAAAATAATTAAAAACACAAGTATGTGTTTTTACTGATCGAACATCGTGTTAGCACACCCTTTAATCGCAAACTTCATCAAGTGAATTTCATTACCATTTAATTGATGAACTGTTATGTATTCGGACAGAGCAGATGTTGACTATGCAACTTAATGAAACTGCTAAATAATGCACTATGTATAAATTTAGAAAACCACAACAGAATGGAAAAATATATTGCCGTGACTGTGACTGCACATTTCCTAGATTATATAACAATTTCAGTTCAGTTAACCTTTCAAGTTTTGACAGTGTTCATGGTCATTATCTGGAAAGTTATTGATTTCCCAGAAGAAAGGAAAAGAGGTAAATTAGAAAAGATTAAAAATGTGTGTGATGAGTTGATATATTGGTCTGCCGTAAATCCACTTCAATACTAGTCTTGGAGCCAGTCTGAAGCCATTCAACCTGTAACTGAGTACCGTAGCCAGAGATCAAACCCAAGTTTACAATTCAACCTGGGAAGCAGTAGCAAAGGCATCACCTTAAGGGGATGCGTCTTTCTATTTCAAATATCAAGTTTAAGCAAACCACAAGGCTGTTTCCCTTGGGGTTTATTACTTGACATTTAATTTTGGTTCACCGTTTTCTTTTACTAAGAATTGCCCATCACTAGACCATTAATAGTTACTCAACTTGGGAGTGGGGCTACACAAAAAAGGGTCAATTATAAAATAAAGAAGTTCTCTTTAACAAACAAAAAGGTGCTGTTTTTTCTGACTGCAGTAACAACTTTTTAAATCGGTGGCCTCGTGTTAAAATGGGAATATAACCCTTTTCCTGTTGCAAACGCAGGGTTCAGGAAAACTTGAAGAGCCATGGCACACCGCAGTATCCTCTACGATCTTGTTTGACGTCATTCCACGTTGGCTTTGGCATTCAGCCGCGAGCTTCTTTCTCTTGTTTTGTAGAACTCCAAACCATCAAGCCGGGACAAAAATTCTGTCAGTCCAAAGTTTTTGTTTATGTAATTCATTCTTTTTGGATAGTTTACGATTCAGTTGCTTTTTAAATTTTGTCTTTTTGAAGGAAGTCTGCCAAGTTTGAGTGGATCTCTATAGACTGCAGTTATGAGGACAGCTTTCTACTAATCTTCTACCTAGACGGGATCTTATTATTCAACACCTGCTCTTCAGGTGGAAAACAAACTCTAACATTCCTGTGTGGATTTCGAGAACCAGGTTCTACCATGGCAATAAGAACTGTTTTATCCCTGAGTTGGTTTCATCCAGTGTTTATAGTCCTGTGTGTGAGTTTAACTTTCCTTGGAGCATCAGCAATGAACACAAAAGACAGTCAAGATCATATCGTATGGGAGGATTTACCATCGCAGCCTCAATCCAACACATCCAGTGATAATTTAGATCCAGCATCAAACGCTATATTCCACGTTGCCTCAGAGTTTATTCACGCTGTTTCTCCAAATGAGTTTCCTTGGGGTAAGTTACATTCAATAAGATATTTCTGTACATTTTATTGAGAGTTAAGAGCAAACTTTGTTTCAATTATATTATTTTACAGTAAGTGTCATTAATGTGCATTGTAGTTAAGATAAATGACTGGGAAATAAGACACTTTATGAGTGACTCTTTCAGTACATCAGGTCATGTTCAATCCTGCGTATTAGCACATGAATCGCATATGGCTACCAACTTGGCAACTTTACATAGTCACAAGAGGGCAGACTAACTACATTATCGTAACAAATTCTAAGACTTCATATCGAAATTCTTCCGCCACAAGAATCTAGTAATGACATCCATGGAACATCAAAAAGGGGAGTGGGGAGGGGGTGTAAGGCCCCTTGTTCTTGTGAACAGACTGTGTGAGTCTTGCGCATATCTTAGAACCAAACTTTGTTTCCTTCATATGTTGAAGGGGGACTATCGTCATGATCATAGCAGGCCTGTGGCTGTATTATGAACCCAGTTACTGCACACACACTGACCGTCACATCACAAAGGGCACCATCACTATTATACTGTGATATGTGACGGCCAGCGTGGGTGTGTGTGCAGTAACTTGGTTGGAGTTTAGAATTCCATGTACAGCTACATGTACAGGCCTGCTATGATCATGATGACATATGGCCCCTTAAAAGTAATATATATGCATGGGAATTATCCAAGATTTCACAAAATGTTGAAATACACCTGTTGCACTGTCTAACATGTCTAATAGCAGTTGTGCAAAACAAAAAATAAAGAAATTTGACATCGGGCCTTGTGCTTAAGTTTTTTGTAAAGCAGCCTACCATTACCAACTATCGGTAACAAGATCACTGCTTCACTAGGACTGGCCAAATTACCTCTAGATTTATAACAGGAACATAGCAAAGCAAATAAACACAAAGCAGAAATGAGCTTTGGGACTTCAGAATGTACTTTTTATATAACAAGCTCTTTACAATGAAGGTTGACTGTATTATGTTTAGGTTGACTACCATGTATTAGGCATCATGTACTATAGGACATAAATGAGTCATGTGAATGTCAGAGGGTAACTCAACCCGTGGGTGTGCCTCCATTGTACAGAATGTATTAAATATCCATGAAGGTAAAGTACACCTACATTGTAATATTATTATTATTTCTGGTAATAAAAGCAAGGATGCCTCATACATGTATATGAAATTAATCACTGTAGCTCAGGAACATGTAGATGATGATGCTTGCTATGTGAACCAGAACCACTGGGGTTAATTAACCCCTACTCTTCCACAATAAGTGTTCTGGATTCTTTTTACATGCACTACAAATCCTAGTACACAGGACCTATGGCTTAATGTCCCATGAGGACAAAACAAATGAGCAACTACAGTATGATTTAAGTATCTTGCTCAAGGACTCAAACCCACACTCTGCTGATTGCAAACATTACAAGCATCAGTGCTTGAGTACAACCGCTCAGCACCACTCAGCCACAACACTCCATGCTATTAATCTGATTTATATTTTTTAATTTTAAGCTTTGGAATAACACAAAGATTATTAAATGGCCCCCTAAAAGCCTATCAAAAGTCAATACCATGTTGTTTGTCCTTTGTACGAAATAACTTTCCTATTTTTGATCAAGTATCATTCCTGGAACCAACTCAGGTCATTAGAGAGATAATTAATGGTTTTACCACAAACCTTAAGTTTCTGGATTGTTTCCCTCTTCACAAACTTCAAAATCCTCCTCCATCTATAAAGAAACAGCATTTAACTTCTCACTGGAGTTTGTGAGAAGTCGTTGTGTTCTCATGAAAGTGGGCTGTGCATTCATCGTTCTAGTTCTTGTGAAGTTATTGAGGAAATGGGTCATCAAAACCCATAAAAAGTTGATATAAAGTATCTCTTGCAATAAATATTTGTAATATGATTTATTTGCAGGTCATGTATATTCAGATCTAAACAAACTTGGGTAATGTTTCATTCAATTAGGCCTATTGTTTATAGCAAAGGGAACTTGTCATCTGACCCAAATGTTATCTAGTTCCTTTTTTAGAAACAAGTACATTTAAATTAAGTACAAGCAATTCCTCTAAGATGGGGATACTGTATGGTGATTTGAGTCGTTTACGGATTTTGCCTATTTTCGAAGTACATGTATGTGTGTGTATTTGTCTACACTTTACTGAATGTTGTTGTCATTGTTTACTAGATTTGCTTCGTGGAGTTTTCAACCAAACCATTAACCCTTTAGAGGAATATACAAAGGTGAGTTGGGATTAAAATTGACCTTTGACATAAAAAAAAAATGAATACACACAAAATATTCATGGAGTTTCAAACATAAGTAAATAAGTAGAAGAAAAGAAAAAAAATATAAAATAAAACATAGAAAGTTTGTTATTCCTTCACAAGAAACCAAAATATTTACACAACTTGATGATTCCAAAAGTTATAAAATTCTTTGACTGAAATTTAAACAGAAATTACCTGATCATTTTAAAGACAAATGGAAACAAATATTAGAATTATATTTTGCCAGCAGCAGAAATGCCTACAAAATTTTGTGTGGCTTGCAGTGTCTTTTATAGAGATTTCCATTTACAACAAAACAAGAAAACCCACAATCATGATTGATGTGTAATTGTAATGTTTGTTTCTGCCACAGTGGGGTTAAAGGTTATACTTGATTGGAAACGATTAAAACACACAAGATTATGAAGTTCATATTAGAATTTGTTTTTTCTGTGAAATATTTCCTTTGAAATAAAGTCATAATTGAGAAAACTAACTGAAAGCCTAAAAACCGCAACAGCTGATTTCGGTTGCTCAAACCAAACTTAAGGACGATGTGTTTACATTCTGACAATTTTGTATGGTTTTTCACTACTTCCTCCTGACTCATACAATGGATTAAGCCCAAATTTTGAAAGGTTTGTTTTTTCATGGTTGATCACACAACACATGAACACTGTCACTCTACATACCAATCCTGTATAATACCTTTAAGGTCATAGGTCATGTTGTATCTGGTACAGGTGACATCAGTGCCTGACAGGATGTTTGTTCCAACTTCCTGGGATATTTGTCATTGTTTTGTTGTTGATTTGAGGAATAAAAAATAGCTTTTTGAAATAGCTTCGAGCAAACACTCTTCCCTCATCTGAATTAATTTGGAGTTTTGGTTTGAAAAGAGAAAACAAAGTTCACCAGTTGGTTTACGATCAGATGTTGGGAAAACAGTAAATTGTACTTTCTGGAATTATGGATAGAGCAAAGCAAACACTAAATAATGTGTATTTACAAGAATTTTAAAATGATTTTTAGGTGTTCGGGCAGTAAGCCCGAACAACTCTTTGTTTTTGTTCGTTTTTTTTGTTTTTTTTCTTCTTTGTTTTGCTTATTCTTTTCAGTGGGCTTTGTCCGCAAGCAAACACATACTTGCGAATCTTTGATCAACTTGAAACTTCATGTGAAGTTAGACCATAACTAGGAGAAGCCGAGTAAGTTGTGACGTAACGATTACGTCATCGGGTGTCAAGTTACAAGCCATTTAAGCTCAAAATGTGCCCTCATGCCTCTGAATATTTAAGCTATAGTATTCATATTTGGGCATATGATAGATCAAGACACGGGCAACATTTGAAAAGTTAATGCCAAATTCACATGACCTTTACTTCCGGTTGTACCAGAAGGTCAAAGTTTGCCTTTGTGCAATTCTTCAAATTTTGCCTTGGTAAAATTCCCGGCAAAAATCCTAACTTCTGTATATATCTGATCAACTTCAAATTTAACACGTTGACTGCTGGTCATAAATTCGTAGGGGCATCCCATTTGCCAAGCATCTAAGTGTGGTGCGCATGCGCGCATACCAAATAGGTATTTTTGTTTGTGTCTACATGTTGTAGCATACAAATTCTGATGATGTGTCCTCACCACTGCCAGAAGCGTATTCGTTGCGTTCTCAGCGATGCCAGTGTATTCAATTCACTATACAAAAGCCTTTCATTCTCTACGAGTATACTCGTATTGGCAGAATCCGTTACACCTGTTACTACGAATATACTCGTAGGCGGCAGTCAACGAGTTAAACCATGTTAGGACCTTGATAAAATCTCCATTAAGTAGTTGTGACGTCATCAGGTGTCAAATTACAAGGTTTTAAACATTAACAATTTTAATCTTTGAAAATCTATATCAAATGAAGACGAAGAGACCGTTGGTTACTTTTTGCGGGATTAAATAGAGGTATTAGATTTAGAGGTCTTCATTTTTTATTGTGTTTGTGACTTGACATGACCTCTACTTCCGGTCGTAATTTAAAAGTGGCAAATGTTTTCAAGTTGTTTTCAACGATGTTATAATCCAGCAAGGGTCTGGTTTTAAAAAAATCGGACCGGTGACATCATAACATTTAAAAGCGGCAGGTTAAAAACACACCAAAATACACTTTTACTAGATGTCTGTGACAAAGTTTATGACAATCGTTTCAAAATTGGTAAACATAATGACCTTTATGCAGACAACATATGTGTGGAGTTTCAGATTGATGACGTCATCATGTGTCACGTGGTATTGCCTTAAAGGTTTACTTTTTGAAGCCTTCCATCTCAAAAACCACAAGTTTGACTGAGTTGAAACTTGGCATATAGATAGACAATGATGATGACTACGTAAATCTAAAGTGACGACATGACGTCATCACAATAATTTTTACAAATTTTTGAAATGTTGACCAATTGTTACTTATCTTGAGTACAAAGCAAGCTACATGTATAGTCCTATTTTATTTTGAGAAAAATAAATGAAACTCTTCAAGATACCAACAGCATGTATTGAAAAACGGCTCATCATTACCCCACCACCGAAACCGAACACCTTGTGGTAGTACAAACTCTGAATCTCTAGTTACATTTGCTTTTGAAGCTTCAGAGATTTCAGAATGCTACAGTATACATTATGAGTAGAACAATAAATGTTTTAGATTGTAGTGTTAATAACTTTATCAACCATCTTCGTTGAGGTTTAACCAATCCAGCAAGCTGATCAAATGAGGCTCTCATCTAAAAATAATGTTAACAAATAATGCAAGATAAATACAAAAATGTATTTACAACAAAAGGAGGAGCTAAAACCAAAGGTAATAAACTGTTGGTTACAAATGCACTATTCCGGACAGTCCCCAATCCTTCTTTATCCTATTAAATCTAAACAGTTTGGTGTGGAGTGACACATAGGAGAGGAGGATATTGGAGGATTGAGGTTACCTGTAGGCCAAAAGGCCTAGGGGGTAAGGGTTGAACTCCTCCTATACACTGGTACCACAGATTGCCACAAAGTACCACACCTTCCCACTTCCAGGGTAGCATTGGGTGCATGGGTTGAAAACCCCATGGCTTGTGTACTGTAGACTTAGTCTCCACAGTCTCCTATGGAATTTTGTGGTTTGGGCCAGTTGGGCAGGAGAGTACACCGATAGTACATGTAGCTTGTGTGAAGTCTTCACAGTCTCCTGTGGTGTTTTGTGGCAAGGGTTGGTTGAGAGAAAATGTTATGGATTTAAACTAAGTCCATTTATTTGATGTCTTCTTCCTTCAGTTCATTGGTTTCTCTGTGGGTTTCATCATCTGCTTTGCTATTGGTCTACTCTTCGTTATCATCATGCCAATCACAGGCCTGATCTTCTGCTGTTGCCGCTGCTGTGAGAACTGCGGCGGGAAGATGCTGCAGAGGGAGAAGTACAACACGACATGCAGGCGTGTCTGCTTCGCAACCTTTCTGGTACTCATCACAGGGCTGATCATGTAAGATGGAACTTCAGATCAAGTTTATTGAAGATTTACTAATAATTATGATATTAACACAGTGTTTATAATGCATCCAAGTCATACATGTTAAACTGTATTGTGCTGAATACAGTTAACTGCAAAAATTGTGCAATCTATTTTAAACTAAACATTTGCAGTTGTAAATGTTTAGCATCTAATAATCAAATAATGCAGAAATAAAACTAGAAAAAGAGAACATTACAATTATGTAATCATGCCATAACAGCTAATTATCCTCCCCTACAAAAAAAGGTGGGGGGGGGGGGGAGTTCAGCAATATATCAAGGCAGTTTCAGGCCTGGAGTTTCATCTTTGAGAGGGCGAGGCCATTTTCAATTTGCAAAGGGCACTCAGATTGAAAAAACTTCCAGTCTATGGGAAACTTTAGAAGGCACACCGAGGCCAAGACCCGGGCAACAGATATTCTCAAAAACAATTATTCTGGAAGTTCCAAACAGCGCAGAGGAATCGTTATTGATAATTACTGTTCCTGTTCAATATGTTTAATTCACCCATCACCAAATGCAAACAGCCACTGCCTTGAATTGAGATCATCATTCATAGCTAAGCACACCCAAATGTCATTTGATGGGTTTTTTCTGTTATCCTTTCTATAGTCTGGGCTTGGTTGGAGCATTCATGGCTAATGCTCACATGTCAACAGCTATTCAAGGCATGGATGAGACATTGCAGATGAACATTGAGGATGTGAATGCCTACATTAACCAAACATTCAAGGTAGGTTTGTTATAATGGCTTGAGCTTTGGGAAACTACTGCGATAAATAGGACCCAAGGGGATTGGGAATGTTTTTAATTTATTTATTAAATAATGCAAGGTTGCCTCAAATAGGGCTAAAAAGGGCGCGACAAGAAGAAAACATTTAAGATGAAAATAACTCAGGGGAGCTGAAGGTAGGAATTGATTCCTCTTAAAACAGTTTAGATTGTACAGCGCTCTACGAACTGAGCTATCTAGCCCTAGTTGGTGGTCTCCCTATTTTGTCAATATCTCAGATTTTTGGTTTTACAGTGAAAATATTTTGATAAGATCTTGAAGCTACGTCTGAATGGGAGTGAGAGAGAATCTGTCAGAATATATAGCTTTTTATTTCAAGCTTTCCTACTCAAAGCTCCCCCAAAATGCCAAACAAAGAGTCCTTTGTTTTCCCACACCTTTAGCTTTAGTTATTTGTATGAGTTTATCCCTATTTACCTAGAGTGATGCCTGGTACCTAATGGGAGTGTTCAAAGTGGGGGGGGGGGGATGGAGGTGACTCATACTTCATGCAGTTTATTATTGTCTACAGGTCATATCAAGTATCATACTAGCCCAACAGGCATCTATTGTAGTCAGTCACATTCAAATGAAAAATGACAGGGGTCAGGTCACCACAAACTATCAATTTCCTTCAATAATCAATCAAATACAACCAAAAGTGAGTAAATCATAAAAACCCTGCAGCAACAAAATACTTATTCAAATTCCTTCCAAATTCCTTCTACACAAAGAGAATATATCTATTCAATTAACTCAAATTGATTAACCTTTTAGATGACACAACCCCTGCAAGCTGCGTCTGGTACAAAAATGCTTGTTGTGGCCAAAATCAGCTATCACAAGACTTGACCTGAACAGACATTTTCCTATGTCTCCCATGTTAATATAGTACATTTATTTGTAAAACAAAACACAACTATGAATTGTTTTTTCAGATATTTTTACTATTGAAAAATAATTGGTAGTACAAAATCATCAAAATTAACGAATGCAAAACAGGACCAGTTTCCAAATTTTCTTGCTCAATCAAATATTTATGTGTAATTTTAATTGTGGTTTATTATTTGATAATTTTAATATAACAAACAGTTTTAAGTTAAAAGTGTGATCATTTTGATTCCGGTCTTTGTTTAAAAAAAAATTGTTTCAGTAAAAATTTCGAGCTACAAGCCCTGCGGTCTTGTGAATTTTTCCCACAAATTCGAGCCCTGTAAATTGTTGTGCTTATTTACCAGCTTAATAAAAGTTGGCTCAGTTCAAATAATATTTGCTAAGTAATACAATTGATAGGGAACCACTGACATGCAAAGTAAACTGCTTGGTTTTTTGGTAAGCAATTTTTGTATCAGCTGAGTAAATTTTTGTTTGTACCATCTTGATGAAATTAGGCCCTGTTCATTTGTCAGACTGAGAGTTGGTAATTGTAACTACTATTGACAAATATTGTATAAGTACCAAGTTGTCTACGCAGTACAGCCCTGCCGATGTTAATTAACCAATTTCCTGTTTTGGCCCTTTTTCCCCCTTTGCAATAGGAGTTTGACTTTCTAGCAGTAGAGCAGTTTGGCTACGTGTTCGGTCTAATCGTCAATGACCTAGACAGTAAGTACCTTATTAAGATGTCTCAAGATTACCAACGTCTTCACAGCCAGTTTTCTTCCTTCGTTTAAAGGATCTTTGGGATTTACAGGGATTAGTCAGGATAATCTGAAAAGTGGTAAAATAGTTGACTGAATGAGGGTAACACGACAGGAGTTTTCCACGCTGATAAAATAAACTTCCAAAAATGGAACACTGTAAGAAAAAAATTTTCAGAATCTTAAAGAAGCGTCCTGTTAAGTTTATTTCAGGGCCTAATTTTACAGAGCTGCTTAAGCACAAATAGTTCCCAAGCACAACAAAATTATGCTTACCAGAATAAGGTAACCAGCCAACTTACCATGTCTCATGTACAATATGTGACTGGTATCCTTTTTTTTTTGCTTAGCAGAAATTGTTAAGCAGTCTTTACTGCCCAAGCAACTCTATGAAATTGGGCCCTGGTAAAAGTTTTGGGTATAGAGCTTTGTTAAGACTTCTAACATTCACAGGTGAAATGAACAAGTGCTGCACAACATGAGTTTCTATGACTCATTCCTATTGCCGTTTGTAAGCTGTTTGTAATTTACAAGTACCCTTCAGGGTTTCTTGATATCCTGGTGAAGTAATCCCAGAGAGATTCTGTCTAAATATACATTGTGGGTGTGTTGAAATGCTTATTATATTGTTACATTTCGGGTGGAACAATGAAAACTTGACTAGAGCGGAACTTGAACCTGCAACCTCCAGATTACCATGCCAGCGCTCTTCCAACTGAGCTATCTAGCCCTATGTTGGTGGTCTCCCTTTATTGTCAATATCTTTGTTTGGGTTGGTAAGCAGTTTGCATCAGCCAAGTCTTTTTTGTCATGAGCTTAAAACATTTGAGTTACTAACCAGGGCTGGTTTTGTTGTTGAAAATATCTGTGTGAAGATAAAACTACTTATAAAGTTGGTGCTATAAAAGGGTATATCAAATCAACAATTAACCAATCAGTGTTTGGGAGAGACAAGGTTTATAGATTCAAGTGTATGTTTGTACTTCTCATTATTATCACTTTAGACAGAATCAAATCATAAACAACCCTAAGGTCTGCTTGAAAATTCATCCTTTAAATCAGAGTGAATTAAGGAGCTTAAGGGGGCTTTTCTCTTGAGATGTCCCAGGGGGAAATACTTCCCTGTAACCCATCAGAGAGAGGTACAGATATCCAACACCGTAGCGTATTTATCTACTTTGTTCATCTCGTCAAATCTGCACCAGACAAATAAGGTGCCAAGAAAATAGGCTGGTCTCGTTAATGCTTTAAGTGGCAGCAGTGGTTTTTATCGTAGAAGTCAGGGAATCTGACCAAGTTGTACTTTTAGGTTCAGACCAATTACTGTACTTATTTAAGCAAAACAAAATAAAGGTCTGTAAAAATTGGGGAACCAGTCACATTGGAACCAGTTACAATAATTTATGTTAAACTCACAAGAATATGTACCGATATGTAACATTATGCTATCACAAAGTTATCATAAATGCATTAGTTGGTAAAGGGAAGAGGTACAGCACTTAGTGTTTGTGTTGTTGTTGCATAGACAGAGCATTAAACAATAATAACAATAACAGTTATTTGAATAACGCCATTATCACAGGATTCAGCGCTATGACAGATAGGCTATGTTTAAATTATGAGACCTTTTTTAAAACACCTTGTAATGGTTTACAAGGTGATGTGGCGCAATCTGCAGCTAACTACACCAGGGCAAACCCCTTCTCTTAATGATTAGTGTACTGGGTTCTTTAACATGTATTTTAATACACAACACAAGGGCCCAACAGCTTGACATCCCATCCAATGGATGAAGGAAATAATGGTTAAGTGTCTTCCATACCGAGGCAAGACTGGGACTTGAACCCACACTCTGCTGAAACATCAGACTGTTCAAAAGACAGGATGACAGCAGAGATGGGACTTTTATTTGTTTCAGGGTTTAAATTACTATACTTCTGTGTTCATCAAGCTTGGCAACTGAAGTTGGTTTAGATTCTCTCGTCAATTATTTGGTCGTATTTGATTAACAGAATTAATTAATTATTCAGCATTGGCCATAGGTAGTGTTCTGAAAAGGCCAACGTTGTTGCTACAGCAGATGTGTCCACAGTTTTAATTGCAAATAAGCTGCAGTATTTATTCTCTACTACAACCCCCCCCCCCCCCCCAATGTTATGTTAAAATAGTAGTGTACAGTTTCTATATATTTGTATAATGACAACATATTTATGTTAAACTAATTGTTCAAATGTAACAGATGTTGGTGATGAGGTCGGTGGTCAGATCCATCAAGCTTTGTCAGCTAAGGTCAATCCAGCACTTCAGTCTATCTTCAAACTGGCGGATGGTAAGATTCAGAACTCAAGAATGTCAAGCTTTATTATAAGGACTGATTTATTTATTTATTTAATTTAAACCATATTTAATGAGGGTGACCCATCCAGAACAGCTGATCATTGGGGCAATCACATTATAAAAGTACATCAAAGATTTACTAAAAATACAACGACAACACTTTGGCAGATGGGCAGAGATAATAAACAATCTGTCTTAATGGATAATTTTTATACTAGAACTGATGAATGAAAATGCGCCTTCTATCAGCCTACCACACAATAACAAATGTAAGGTGACAAAACAAAATACATTGCATAGAACAGTTAGATGTTGAAAATATAAGTCAAAACATTATCACCCCTTCCCCCAATCCCCAATCCCCAATCCCCCCCCCCCCCCAATTTAGACCATTAAATGAGATTAATTATCAACTGCAAGCCAACAAACAGCCCAGGCAGAACACAGGGAAAGTTATGTAAAAACTCACTGAAAAATTAAGTGTATAAAAGCAGGTCAAATTCATTTTTGTGATGCACTCATTTTCCAATAGATAAGAGTCCTAAAGAAAACGAGAAAGTATCTAACATAATGTAAATTGGAGTAAATTATCATTCTACTTTAAAACCAATGGTGCGAGATACAATGTTTTTGCATGGTCCCTTTTGCGTGTGTGACTTGTACAAGATAACTCATAACCAAATCAACTTGAGACATGTTCACACTGCAGCAAGTTAAACTGAAGAATTTGACTTAAGTTAGGAGAAGTTCAATGTGCCAGTATTTGTCTGAATTCTTTCAATGACAGTCCATTCTCTGCTGCCTCCTCTCCCATCTTCCTCCCTCTCTTTAAAACTCTCTGGCACCAGTCTTACATCAAACCTTTCTTTATTTTCTCTCTCAGAATCTTCAGGCCTACAGGAGAATTTAGCCGCAGTCAACCACTCAACCAAGGTACTAATAATGAAAGCAGCCGAACTGCAACAGGCTCTTGAAATAGCAAAGATGAACATCAATGAAACAGTGCAGTCAATTCCCTGCACACCAGGCCAACCCTGTCCCAAGGATGAAGTCAAACTAGAAGACTTAACAACTGCTGCAGATTTCGGAATTGTAAGTCAATTCTTGTTTAAAAAACTTCTTTTTAAAGCTTTATTCTTTGTAGTTTGGACCAATACCGATCGCTCGTAGAAATATTTTGTCTGAAATTTAACAAAGTGCAAAATTCGTTGACAAAATTTAAAGCATTATTTGTTGTTTGTCCGAAAACATGACCCCCCTAATTTGATGTTTTAACTGGTTGGTTGTATGGTGTGTTGATTAAGAACAGTCCAATTTCATATAGCTGCTTAAGCAGTAAATATTGCTTAACAGTTTGCTGGTAAGCAAAAACAAGCAGAATACCAATTACAAATGGTACATGTGGATTGGTAAGATGGCTGGTAACCTTCTTGTTGTAAGAGCATAAAAAGTAGCTAAGCACAACAAAATTATGCTTACCAGAATAAGCAGTCCAGTGGAAATAAGTGAAAAGAGAGAGAGAGAGAGGCAAAAAGCACACCAGTGAGGAAGAAAACTGAAAGACTGTCTTCAAAAAAACTAACTTCATGGGGTTCTCCCCAGGATTTTCAAAACTGTAGGGCATTCTGGACCCAAATGTTTGGATGTTTTGCTGACGCATGCCGAATTAAACGGAGGTCTTCAGAATGTTTTCTACTTGGTGTTTATCTTGTCTTTAAAATCCTCACAGTGCAATGTGGAGCATTCTATGTGGTTTTCTCTTGATGTTTTGTTGTGAAATTATTACCAAAAACAATTTTTCCCCCTTGTAATTCTTGCGTTTCGTCCCAATAAGCTAGCTTGAGCATGGGGAAAAACCTCAATGATACTATTTTTATGGTCAATTTCAAGATTTCCATTCTGGCATCTTAATAACCATGACAGTTTGCAAAGCTAAAAACCTAGAATCACTGCAAACCAAGCACCAATTGATGGTTAGCTTTTTTAGCACCTAGTGATTTTATATCATTGATATTTGTTTTCTTCTCGTTTACCCCTTCTTTGTAGCACAGATTGTACTTTTGAGGAAATGCCAAATAATTGGGACGCTTTTAGATCAAATATTTGATGATTTGGGAACAGCTGGGGTGGAGAATTCACACCAGCCTGTAGTTCATGTCTGTGTCATACACAAACACTCTTATCCTGTTTACACTTATCCAGATAAATGACCAAAACACATGTTAGCAGTTTATTCTAAACTATTATCATAAAGTACTCAGACATTTATCTTTAAAGGGAGAGTACACCTTTGGTAATTATTCCTTAAATCAATGACCATAAAAACTTAACTGGTAAAGAGCACTGGAGAGCTGTTAATGTTATTAAACATTGTTAGAGCTGACCGCCTTTGAAGTATGTTTTAAAGAAAGAAGTAACTTTTCACCAAATATTTTGAATCTGAGAAAGGCTTCATGCATGAAGCATTTCTCAGGCATCTGACATCACACAATTCTATGCAACAAGGATGTTTTTTCTTTCATAAGTTTTTTGCAATTGAGCCCAAATTTGTAAGGATACACCCAAGTGAGGATAATGGGCCCAATTTCATTAGGCACACTGAGGTAGCACAAGAGACATTCTTGTAGTTGTAACTCGCTATCCCCAAGAAAATAATGAGAAAACTGAAATGTGACGGAGATTGCCTGGAACTGGTTACCTAGGGCCGTAACATCAGGCCATTAGCAAATTGTTGCATTTTACCATAGGTCCTTTTACAACAGCTAATTATATTTTCTGTTAATTTTGTTTGGCAAAAAAACCCACCTCAAAGAACTAAATTGTCTAGTTTTATTGTCTCAGTGGTTTCTTTCCCTGCCTTTCACTTCAGTAGACCTCAAAGAACTAAATTGTCTAGTTTTATTGTCTCAGTGGTTTCTTTCCCTGCCTTTCACTTCTGTAGACCTCAAAGAACTAAATTGGCTAGTTTTATTGTCTCAGTGGTTTCTTTCCCTGCCTTTCACTTCTGTAGACCTCAAAGAACTAAATTGGCTAGTTTTATTGTCTCAGTGGTTTCTTTCCCTGCCTTTCACTTCAGTAGACCTCAAAGAACTAAATTGTCTAGTTTTATTGTCTCAGTGGTTTCTTTCCCTGCCTTTCACTTCTGTAGACCTCAAAGAACTAAATTGGCTAGTTTTATTGTCTCAGTGGTTTCTTTCCCTGCCTTTCACTTCAGTAGACCTCAAAGAACTAAATTGTCTAGTTTTATTGTCTCAGTGGTTTCTTTCCCTGCCTTTCACTTCTGTAGACCTCAAAGAACAAAATAGTCTAGTTTTATTGTCTCAGTGGTTTCTTTCCCTGCCTTTCACTTCTGTAGACCTCTAAGAACTAAATTGTCTAGTTTTATTGTCTCAGTGGTTTCTTTCCCTGCCTTTCACTTCAGTAGACCTCAAAGAACTAAATTGTCTAGTTTTATTGTCTCAGTGGTTTCTTTCCCTGCCTTTCACTTCTGTATACCTCAATTCGAATTCTGCCTTGGATAGGGGCCTTGCATGAGGAAAAAAATCCTTTGAATATTTTCTTTTAGCAAAAATTGGGTCATGCTCCTTTAAGTCTGTTCCAAAAACTCTTGCAACAAAGGATACTTGAGATTATATCTGCTTGTAATCTGAAATGTTACCATGGAGATGTTACCATGGAGATTTACTGAGTAGAGGATTGACAGGTTTTTTCTAGCAGTCACCTTCAATTTCAAATCGCCTCTCAACGTTTTTGTCAACAGGAAATTGTGGTCAAATTTTCCCTTGTTTGTAATCAGTTGAGTTTTAGCAAAGAAGAAAATAAAAATTACAAAAAAGAACAGCAAAATAGTTCAGACCAAGTCATAGAATGTAATTAAAACATCCACTAGGGGTCAGCATGTGGCAGTAATAATTCTTACTTGTGGTCTCAAGAATTCCAATGGAAATTAATTAATTAAGATAAAGAGTGTGTCGTTAAAGTGACCTGTATTTTATTCCTTTGCCTCAGCGTACATGTAGCCGGCTTGGTATGGATTAATTATTCTCCTTAATTTGGCAGGAAGTGAATTAAAACGGTATGAATCATGTCACAACAAAATTGACCGATTGCTGGATAAAATATTACCAAATGAAGGACTATTTGGAATATTTAGCTTAATTTGAAGTTATCCCTCTTACTTTGTGACTGTTTAATATTAAATGAATTAAGCCAGCCTGTAGTAGATCATGTAAACTGTGACATACATGTTTACAAATGAGGCACAGAGCCTGGACTTCCTGCTGGCAAGATTTTGTAAACAGTTCAAAGGAAGAACACATTAAATGTTACATTTCATGGGGACTGCTCTGTCTGATTTGTATCAACTTTTGAAATGAAGATAGAGGGCACATCTCCAAACGTGTTCAGCTGTTACTTTTATAAGACTTGATTTTATTTAGTTATGACACAAAATGTACACATGTGGAAGACAGTAGGCCACTTTGGATTCACACATTTACTCTGTCTTCATTTTTGGGGACAAATTACAGAGAGGGTATAGTGAAAGTTATTCCAACCATAGAGGAAGGAAATTAGATCATCCATGGTCCATCCATATGCCATAACAATGCCGCTTGTAACATACATGTGGTAATTTTGCCTCACAAAAAACTTGTGGGTCATGTTCCCTGTGTGCAAAAGTAAGACTTGATACTGATTCCCATGAAACAAATTTTGGACCAGACTATTTTGTCCTTGCAGCCTCGGTTTGGTGACACTAAGTTGAATAGGAAACAAACAAGATGTCAGCCTCATTGTCTCTATAATAGTGTTGACATCTTAAACAAGGATTCCCAGAAGTCTTTTTCGTTCAATAGTTACATATACATTGATTAAGGTCTTTAAAGGGCCACATTGCCTTCAAAAATCCCTCAACATTTTGTGGTTTGGAATACTCCTTATCCTTTTTCATGAGTTGTTCATGCACAAAAACAACACCTTTAGTACATGTATGTTGTAATTAGTGAGTAGTGATTAAAAAGACATTAATTTTTTTTCTACAAAATAGCGGGCCTTGTTCCGTCATGAAATTACACAAAAACCACACAATTGCAAGGGATATTTATGTGGATCATTATATTCTACTGTTAAAATGTCTTTCCAACCATATTCATTTCATAACAAATGCTTTTTGTAGCCCAAAGCACCAATCCAAAGGCAACGTGTCCCTTTAAGTTGTTTTTTCGTTTCTGTTTCCTCAGATTGATATAGAGCCTCAGCTAAACAGAGTCAATGAAGCACTGAATATCAACATCATAGACCTAGCCATGCGTGGTAAACAAGAATTTGACCAAATCCCAGAGAGGGTCGCGAATGAAAGCAAAACTGCCGTCAGACGTAAGTTAATATTGAACAAGATGCAGTTTCACAGAGATTCCAAGAGTATGAAACTCGCTTAGCACAAATAGATTCTTGCCGAGCAGCAACAGGTCACCAGCAAAAAATACCGGGTGATTTGATAAATAGACTGTGCAAGTGTCTCGCAAAAAACGTGAAAACAACTTGAGCGAAGGCTTCTATGAAGTAAAATTTTCTTTTTAAAATTCTGTTAATCAATTGATAAACCACAAGGGAAACTTGACCGGGTGAATTTTTTAATAATTTTGAGTTTTGAACCTGCGATCTACTGACGTAATGACGCTGTACCAGTCAGAAGCCATACAACCTGTAACGGCCATATAACCAGGGATCACACCCAAGTTTACGATACAACCTGGGAAGCGACAGCAGAGGGATCACCTTAAGGGGATGCGACTTTTTATTTAAAACATCAAGTAATAAACCACAATGGAAACTGATTGGGTAAACTTTAAATAATTTTGGGTTGAACGAAGAAAATTTGACTAAAGCGGTATTGTCCAAGATTCTTGATTTTTCCAGCTTACTTGCTGGAACGTGTTTTATAACAACTTGTGGTTTCCCCAAATCAGGCACTTCACAGAAATAGAGAATAGGAACTAAAAGTGAAGACAACTGAACCATCAACCTTGATATCAATGTGATGTGCCTTAAACTTTCTATATGTTGACAAATAGTTGCCCTCAGGCCCTAATTAGCTGCTATTTGAAAGCTCTTCATCTCAACTATTGGAAGAGCAAATTATTATATAACTGTTATTATGATATATTTCTGGTAACAAAACCAAGGATGCCTCATAAGTGAACTTAATCACTGTACCTCACAAGCCTGAGGGAACCTGTATATGATGATGCTTGCTATGTGAACCAGAAACACTGGGGTTAACCCCTACTCTTCCACAATAAGTGTTGTGGATTCTTTTTACATGCACTACAAATCCTAGTACACAGGACCTATGGCTTAATGTCCCATCCGAAGTACACAGCAATTATGATAAAGTATCTTGCTCATGCACACAAGTGCCACAATGGGGACTCAAACCCATGCCTTGCTGATCAGAAACACCAGGGATTGAGTCGAGTGCTCTTAACCACTCGGCCACAACTCGCCACAAACCCAGTTTTGAGGTTTTTGCAGTAAGTGTTTGGTTTAGTATGCTGCATCACGCTTATTTTCTCATGTCATTTAGCGTTCCTTATTTGTAGGATAACATGGAGTTATTTATTTTGGTTTGATTTGAGGATTAATTTGGTTGTTATTGCAGAATTTATAAATGAGCTTATGAAACTGAGAGATGGGGTTGGAAATCAAACCAAGGACTTAGAAGACGAACTTGCACCGGTGAGTATTACAGAACATCTTAAACCAAATTATTTTACATGTAAGTGTAATCATATTATAATGTCCCTTTTAAAAATATTCCTCTTGAAGAATTGGTAGCTGAAACGCAAAATTATGACATTTAAAATGGAAAATTCAAGCGCACATTTCAGCGCGAGCAGCATTGTCAAGATCACCATAAACTCAAATTGTTTTATTTTTTCCCCCATGGTTTTTACACTTTATAATAGTTCAAAGTGCCTGTGCCTCTCTGTATACATTCTGTCAACCCTTCTGGATAAGTAAGGATACATTTGGACCGTGTCAATCACAGATACAAATGGATATCATTTCAAGGGAGATATAGTGGTGGCCGTTTGCAGAATTTTTGCAAAAATGAGCCAAAGATGACAGCCACAATTCTATTCCATACACCATGTGTACATGGTTTTTTTTAATACTAAATTAGTTATGCTACAACTTACTTGGTCCAGTAATGCTTTCTCCAGCCACGCCCTGGCAAAATCCACAACAGCCCTCCACAACAGCCCTCCACAACAGCCCTCCACAACCTTTACAGTACATTATGCCTTATTCAAGCACTGCACACAGCAGACTGCCTGCACATGGTCAATTGAATTTGCCTCCACTTGGCTCAACAAAAGAATCATTAACAATAGCTGAGTTGGACTGATACACACCATGCTAAGGGGGGAAGGTAGGTTGATGTGAGGGGTGGCTGTACCATTTAAAATACAGGAGGGGTTGAGGAAGGCTGAGGGGGTTATTGAAGTACATGTAAGTTTCTTTATCTTTCAACAGAAAATCAACAGCGCCATCGAGAAAATATCCCCGGAATCAGGCGATCCTGACACGCAGCGAGTCTACTCGGAAATAGAAGCCGTCAAGGCTTATGATAAATACAGGTACAATTCACCCTAGGAGTAAATAGCTACAATCCTTGTACCCAATCTTAAAGACAAAGCGAAGGGTGAAAACAATACATTGATACATTGATTAGTTTTAGTGTGAAATCACACTAATTGTAAAAATTTAATGACATCTTAAAATATGAGCATAGTTTAGGTGCTTTCTATTTCAACTTTTAAACCATTTTTTTTAAAATTATTTTTTGTATATTATATTTTGGGTATTTTTTTGTTTGTATAAACATTATTTATTCGACTCTCTAGGTCTTTTTTTTTTCTTTTTCTCTTGTGTTTTTGCCGTTTCATTGGCAGATTTTTTCATGCAAGACCTAAATGAAAACTTAAAACTTTCTTGAATCTAAAAAAGGTAAATAGCTTTTTGAAATTTAAATCTAAAGTTTTGGGTCAAATTGACCAAAAAGCAGATCTAACATCTTTAACATACATCTTTTCATCAGTTCCCATTGTCTCTCTTTCATTGTCTAGGTTTTACGCCGGCATCGCTCTATGTTGTGTCATTCTCATCATCGTTGTTTGTAACTTTCTTGGTATCTTGTTTGGGGAATGTGGACGAGATGTCGGAGACCGACCCACGGAGAGAGGATGCTTCTCTAACTTTGGTGGAACTCTGCTCCTCGCGTAAGTTAACATTGCAGATCTCAATTAAGTTTAATTCAAGCGATACCTACTCAGTGCTAAAACAGTGTTGGATTCCAACTGCCTCTAGCTACTAGGCAATCTCCGTGGTCTGGTGGTAAGATATCTGCTCTAGAATGGCAAAGGTTGTGGGTTCCAATCCCACCCAAGAAATATGCCTGCAGATATTTTTCGTAGGATTCGGGAAAGTAGTGAGTATACAGGTGCTTCACACACATTGGCCGATGGGTAACTTTTTTTCTAGGAGGCACTACTGGTTAATTAAAACTGTAGTTTCTCTTTGCATTTCTCTTAACAAGCCCCTTTCAGCGCTCTCGTTATGCCATTTACTATATTTAAAGATAATCTGATGTGAGTGTAAAAACAAGTACATAGCTGCATGTAAATGGAAAAATAGTTTTGAAAACATTGAAATTATCACATCACGTTAAAGCTTATAGAATGAAACATTTAACTCTGGTAATTTTTAACATCATATGTCCAGATTTCAAATGGTGGGGGGGGGGGGGGGGGGGGGGTTAGTGAGATGGGGGATACGTGGGGGGGGGGTGGGAGTGGATTTAGTGTCATATGAGTATTGAGCAGTTTCAAATATGGTATCTTGAAAACGCTTTTCACTGAAACACACCTTATTGGCCTTTTTATCAGTTTTTTTTTGTTTATGGCTATATTGCTACCTTTTGATTTGAAAATAATGTGTTCTAACTTTAAGGAGGTACTGAATTTTGACTGAAACGTTTATCAGGTATTATTTTATTTCCATGTCTTTTTATAGGGGTGTGGCTTTTACGTTCATCTTTTCTGCGTTTGTCATGCTGTTCACTACGCTGTGTTTTCTCGTGGGTGGTGTATCAGAGAAAGTTATCTGTGAACCTTTGGAGACAAAGGCCATCTTCAAAGAGGTAGCCATTTTTGGAATTTTCATCTTTAAGTTTGTTGAGTCTACTTCAAGAAGTTTTCTTTTTCCCAATATCACGTGCAATTCATATATTTTATGGGAAGGGTGTATTGTCTTGTTATGTAATATTTGATATGTTAATGATCATCAAATCCTATTGATCCTGGATACCAAGGCTATGTCTAATCAATAATTATTGATTTTGGGTTGAACAAAGAAAAATTGACTAGAGCGGGATTTGAACCAACGACCTCCGGTTTAACGTGCCGGCGCTCTAATAATTATTGTGATATTTTTCTAGGTTATAGATTATCCCTACCTGATCGATTCACAATATGAATATTGGTTGAGTGGAGCTCTATTTGGAAAGGACTCACCCCCTCTGACTGTAGAGAGTCTAATCAAGTAAGTCACATATAAAGACAGCCCATTGGAACCAAATCACCTGACTTATCATCATAATATTCTTGGTTGTGTCAATTTGGTAATGAATGCCTTGTGTTGTGCAGTGTAGTGTGCATTTTAGGCAACACGGCATTGACACACTGCCATAATTTGTACGTGCAGTTGGACTCCCAAAATGGTGAATATGGCAGACAGGAACGGTTTGTGATGTTGGTACAATAGGTCAACAGCTGTAAAAGTGTCCAATTTACAAACAGCTTCAGCATCAATCCCTGGTAGCTTTCAAATCTCCACTTTAATCACACTGTTATCTTCTTTTTGTTTTTGAAAGCTGTTGAACTTGTGTGTGGCAAGTACGTCATTATTGTACTCAAGTATTAACATTCCTACAGTCTGATCATCAATATCTTTCCTTTGTGGTTTTGAATGATAAATGAGCTATGCCAGCCTGTAATATGATATCATGTGGTGAATGTATCTTAACACAACACATGTACACAGTTCTATACACAGTCATGCCACCATTATTTGAACCCATGCAGTTAAATGGTTTTTTCAATGGTATGTGACTAGAAAATGTCACCAAGAGTAGGAGTGCTAATTGATATTATTTTGATTTATTTTTCAGTTCCTGTGAGTCAAATACTGGCCTCTATAGAGCGATGAAACTTAACTATCTCTTCAATATTACAGCTGCATTGGATTACAGAAAGGTAACAGAAAACCTAGCCAAATATAATCTTTACCCAATGTGGAATATTGGGGTTCTACCAACTGAGCTATCTAGCCCTATGTTGGCGGTCTCCCTATTTTGTCAATTTATAGATTTTCTACTCAATTTTTCAGTTAAAGCTTGTTATAAAAAAATTTAGTTATCTTTTTGAAATCTAGATACTTTGTTAACATGGTAAAAATTGAAAAATGTTTATTCAGGCCCTGGCTTTTACTTGACCCTTTTGTTTGAGTGGAAGTCTGTCAATTGTTGCGGCCGTCAATGTCTGCCTTTGATATTTTGGCTCAAGTTTCTTGTGTCTGCCAATCCCCTGTGATCCCTTTTTAGGGGATAATCTCTTAAGAATCACAACTCATGGTAATGTTTCCCTCCTTAATCAGCTCTATCCAGATATCACAACCTACCTGGATACAATCCAAGTTGATGTTTCTGGGGTTGAAATAATTTCACCGATGACAAAGACTTCCCTAACTGACTTTATGGACTCTGGCATTGGCGACGTCAATTACACACAGTATCTCGATGAAGTAAGTCACTATTTTATTTGAAAATCAAAACATTTTTCACCATTGAATGTAGCCTGTCTGTTGACTTCAGGATTTGTGTGTGGCTTTTTCCCTCAAAATGTTGATATGCACGCAACTTGGTTTGTCAGAAGGGGAGAGGTTTCAAAGAGTAGGAAGTTGGTATCCACCTTGTGCCAAAATGTGTTGAGTTTGTTTTTGAGTAATACCTTGGTGGTACAGGAAGCTTCATCTGCTGCCCTTGTTTATCACTTTCAATGTTTCCATTAGTGTTGGGTTTTTTTACCTGTAGAAAAAAATGAAATATGACTCCTTATCTACGGTGATATCATGCAAAGATGATAAGATGCACAACTCTCAAAGGGGTAATCAAAATAACTTTTGCAAATAATCTTAATTTCTCAATCCTACAGATCAGGAAAGGAATTACAAAGATTGATCTGTTAACCTTGGCAACAGAGTTGGACAGCTACGCAGTAGATCCGGTGCCAATGGCCGTAAGTTTCTTCCAAAAAATATCAATACTGTCAACCTTTATTTATTGATAAACAGGATTTAGAAAAATATAAACATTGTCAGCCTTTATTTATCAATAAATAAGATTTAGACAGTTTTTGAAAAAGGGAACAGAAGAAAAGGGAAACAGGGTTTAGTTTTATGGTGCTGCTTACCACATTCTGCACTTATGGCGGACTGTAAAGCATGTGTTTCTATGGGCCATAAGGGCTGAATTCCACATTCTGCACTTATGGCAGCCTGTAAAGCATGTGTTTCTATGGGCCATAAGGGCTGAATTCCACATTCTGCACTTATGGCAGCCTGTAAAGCATGTGATTCTATGGGCCATAAGGGCTGAATTCCACATTCTGCACTTATGGCAGCCTGTAAAGCATGTGTTTCTATGGGCCATAAGGGCTGAATTCCACATTCTGCACTTATGGCAGCCTGTAAAGCATGTGTTTCTATGGGCCATAAGGGCTGCTTACCACATTCTGCACTTATGGCAGCCTGTAAAGCATGTGATTCTATGGGCCATAAGGGCTGAATTCCACATTCTGCACTTATGGCGGCCTGTAAAGCATGTGTTTCTATGGGCCATAAGGGCTGAATTCCACATTCTGCACTTATGGCAGCCTGTAAAGCATGTGATTCTATGGGCCATAAGGGCTGAATTCCACATTCTGCACTTATGGCAGCCTGTAAAGCATGTGATTCTATGGGCCATAAGTGCTGAATTCCACATTCTGCACTTATGGCGGCCTGTAAAGCATGTGATTCTATGGGCCATAAGGGCTGAATTCCACATTCTGCACTTATGGCGGCCTGTAAAGCATGTGTTTCTATGGGCCATAAGGGCTGAATTCCACATTCTGCACTTATGGCGGCCTGTAAAGCATGTGTTTCTATGGGCCATAAGGGCTGCTTACCACATTCTGCACTTATGGCAGCCTGTAAAGCATGTGATTCTATGGGCCATAAGGGCTGAATTCCACATTCTGCACTTATGGCGGCCTGTAAAGCATGTGTTTCTATGGGCCATAAGGGCTGCTTACCACATTCTGCACTTATGGCAGCCTGTAAAGCATGTGTTTCTATGGGCCATAAGGGCTGCTTACCACATTCTGCACTTATGGCGGCCTGTAAAGCATGTGTTTCTATGGGCCATAAGGGCTGAATTCCACATTCTGCACTTATGGCGGACTGTAAAGCATGTGATTCTATGGGCCATAAGGGCTGCTTACCACATTCTGCACTTATGGCAGCCTGTAAAGCATGTGATTCTATGGGCCATAAGGGCTGAATTCCACATTCTGCACTTATGGCGGACTGTAAAGCATGTGTTTCTATGGGCCATAAGGGCTGCTTACCACATTCTGCACTTATGGCAGCCTGTAAAGCATGTGATTCTATGGGCCATAAGGGCTGAATTCCACATTCTGCACTTATGGCGGACTGTAAAGCATGTGTTTCTATGGGCCATAAGGGCTGCTTACCACATTCTGCACTTATGGCAGCCTGTAAAGCATGTGATTCTATGGGCCATAAGGGCTGAATTCCACATTAGGCAAGGGCTCAGGTATGCCACTAGACCATCGATATTAGCCAGTACTTAGAGACATTTTGAATCCTTTATTTAGCAGCGGGTATCGCAACGACTTTAATAGATCTGTAAAAGTCTTTTTAGTTTATTTATGTATTTCTTGTTTTTGTAAAGGGAGGATATACCTGTGGTAATTACTCCCAACATTAATGACCCAAAAAACTTACTTGGTAAAAAGGAATGCAGCCTGTTCATAATGTTTAACATTATGAGAAACGATTCTCTTCAAAGGAATGTGGTTTTAGAGAGAGGGATTCAAAAACATTTCAGTCTGAGAAACGTTTCTGCATTAAACGTTTCTCAGATTGTGTATTCCAGTTACGGATTATTCTTCCTACATGGACATAACTGCTCCAGATTTTCTAAAAAATGCTACCACCTTTTGAAATGAAACTTTCATAGGTTAGTTTTATTGTATATATCTACATTTATATAGGACTAAATAATCAAGCCAAAGATAATTTGCCTCTAAGTGAAATACTTTTTACTGTTTTCCAAGGGTACCCGACAAGAGCAAAACATTTATTTGTTTGAAAATAGAAATAACAGTAAAATTTTATTTAAAGAAGAATATAAACAAGTAGGTAAATGAATGCTGACAAAGGCAAAATATGGGGAAATATTAGGCCACAGGGACAACTTGGAATGGATAAGAGAAATAAATGTGGGCTAGCCAGTAACCCCAAAAAGAGAAATAATGACTTTGAGACTTGATATCCCAGTGGTGCTGTCTTATTACTTGTTTGTTTTTTTCAGTGAGTGAACTTAAGAGTTATGTTTGTTTTTTAGACGCAGACCAGGTTAACGGAGCATGCCTTCACACTACGCAATATTCAACAAAACATTGTGGAGCCAATGCAATCTTCTGTGGTGAGACACTTAACAAAGAAATATTGTCACTTCTCCTACTGCCAGGCAGTCTTTACCTAAGAATTAGTTTTTCTCAAACTCCCCAGTCCTGGGCCCAATTTCATAGCACTGTTTAACGGTAAGCACATTTTTGTACTGACCGGCCCTAAAACAGAAAAATTTGCTTATGCGTAAGCGTTTTACCTAAGGAAATTAGGCAGTCAGGTTGCACATTCACCACAATTTGATTAAGTTTAGTTTTATGAAAACAAAGGGGATTGAGGGAAGTGGGAAATTTGTGATGAAGGGGTATCATTCATATAAAATTATCTGAATGATGTTTTTTATGAAGATTTTCTTGTGATATATTGGGGTAAAATGGTTGCATTTTGATATTATCTGAAATGATTTTCTTTTCTTCTGTTTGTTAGGATTCCTTGGAGGCTAATCTTAATGTACTTCTAAGTAAAGCTAGTGATTCAAGTGTAAGTTTTGAGTTGGTTTACCGTAATATCAAGTTTCCTTAATTATTAAAACTGCTTCTTTGTTTTATGTTATACATATCTATGTTTGAATTATAAGACCCATTAAGGGTTTACAAGGTGATGTGGCACAATCTGCAGCCAACCATGCCAGAAACACCAGGGCAAACCCCTTCTCTTAATAAGGTGATGTAGCACAATCTACAGCCAACCATTCCAGAAACACCAGGGCAAACCCCTTCTCTTAATAAGGTGATGTAGCACAATCTGCAGCCAACCATGCCAGAAACACCAGGGCAAACCCCTTCTCTTAATAAGGTGATGTAGCACAATCTACAGCCAACCATTCCAGAAACACCAGGGCAAACCCCTTCTCTTAATAAGGTGATGTAGCACAATCTGCAGCCAACCATGCCAGAAACACCAGGGCAAACCCCTTCTCTTAATAAGGTGATGTAGCACAATCTACAGCCAACCATTCCAGAAACACCAGGGCAAACCCCTTCTCTTAATAAGGTGATGTAGCACAATCTGCAGCCAACCATGCCAGAAACACCAGGGCAAACCCCTTCTCTTAATAAGGTGATGTAGCACAATCTACAGCCAACCATGCCAGAAACACCAGGGCAAACCCCTTCTCTTAATAAGGTGATGTGGCACAATCTGCAGCCAACCATGCCAGAAACACCAGGGCAAACCCCTTCTCTTAACATCAAGTGTACTGGGTTCTTTGATGTTCAATACACACCACTTGGGACCTACGACTTTATTATCCCATCTGAAGGATCTGAAGCACTTATGGCCGGTTAAATGTCTTGCTCAATGACTCAAAGGCCATGACTGGGATTCGAACCCACACTTTGACAACACCTTGAGTCCGGTGTTTGGCATTGACACAACCATTTTACCCCAGCAAAGATAGAAAAAACTGGTACAAGACATATTATTCAAATGCCCTAATATGGATTGGGCTGTCTACTTCTCAATAACTGATTAGTCTTCCTTGTTTGTAACCCTCGTTAACTGATTATTCTTCTCTGTTTGTCGTCTGTAGCCTTTGGTAAACCAGTCTCTGGTGAGAGCACTTGAAACTCAAGATTTTATTCAGACGGAGGGACCGCAGATTTTCAGACAGGTAATTCCAGTTTTCTTTCTGTGAAATCGTTTAAATGCGACTTTAAGACATCGTCACCACTTTTTTATTCCCTTTATAATGTAATTTATCTTAAACGTTTTCTTTCTTTTTATGCAGGAACTTGTTGCGTTCAGCAACAGGATTCTAAGCTATGCCGATCAGTATGTTTTGTATGTTCTGAAAGCGGTAAGTTATTAATTTGATCTTGAACAAATATAACAAAATATCAATCAGATATTTCTATATCAAAATAGCCATGTGTGGCTTGTTTAACAACTTTTGATGATCAGCTCCTCAAAATGGCTAAATATTGTTTTGAATTAATGTTTTAATATAAGGCAGCATTATTAGAGAGTTATTACTGACATCTTTATTTGTTAAGGATGATAAATCTTAGAGTGGTTCCCTGTCTTTTAAGACACTGGTCTTACAAACCCAATGGTTTGATAAGCCCATTGCATAAACATCACAAGCTCAAACAGCGCCCTCACTGAGGTCAAAGGACCAGTCATTGGGTGAGAGTTGTTTGTGGTGCGTATGCCCTTGCATGTTTCTATTGATTGACCCGAGCAATGGTGACCTATCCAAGGGGTCTATTGGATAGACATAAACATGCAATGATGCAGACCTATCAGACTGATACTAAGTCACAGGTCAAAGGTTATTTGGTAGGCAACTAGCAGGTTCTAAAGGCCGGTATGTGGAGGTATTCACATGCCGTAAAGTGTGACATCAGATGTTCAGGCTAGAGATTTCTTACCTTCAATCTTTTAGGGTTGTGTCAACAAACAAATAATGAATGAAATGTCTGAAACTTTTACAGATTAACAATGAAGTTGGAGGATGTAAACGTCTTGCCAATGTATACGACTCCATGACGATGCTAGTTTGCAACCAAGTAGTGGATTCATTTGTAAGTTTCTGTAGCATCTACCAGATTTAAGTCAAATTCCTTTAAGTTGATGCCCTTACTGCTGCTTCCCAGGCTGGGTGCTATCTCTGGTTATAGGGAAGTCTAGGGTTGTATGACTTCTGACTGTGTAAAGCTTTTGTATGTGTAAACTTCCGCGGAGCCAGACTTTAAGAATCCTGAACCTTTTATTTCTTTTCAATAAGCAATGTTTCCTTCAGCGGGATTTTTTTTTTCATGCAGCGTGATTTTTTTTTACGCGGATTTCTTTCGTAACGGCGGTATTCTATTTTATAAAAAGCGGAAATCCGCCGATCCGCGGAAGAGTTGCATGCCTGATGTATGTTGTGTCTATGATCTTGGCAGGATGAAGAGGTGGTCTAAAAGAAAATTTTATATTTTTAATTTTGATTTTTATGTTTTTTCCCCCAGAATGGATTTTGGTTATCGCTGGGATGGTGCATAATCTTCTTCATACCGAGTATCATTTTTGCCGTCAAACTTTCAAAATTTTACAGAAGGATGCGATTCTATGAGGATTACTACAATGCGTAAGTACAGCGCTTGGAGGCTCGTTCCCTAATCCTTTAAAACCCTACTGGACTCTGATTAGAATTGTATTTTTGTACAGTAGTAGTATCGAGTCCATTTAAGTCTCATAAGCCTGTAGTGAAGCCGTATCTGAATTGGCAGCTACAGCTACAGCTGCTAGTTGTTATCTTCTTTTGGGTAATACTTTATTCTGTATTGTTTATTACAGTCATGACATTGAGACGGTTCCAATGAAGATATACGGTAAGTAAGACACTATTCTATTGGACCAAGTTCTTATCACCAAGAAATGCATCTTGTTGATCAACAGTTTATTTATTTTATGAACAACACTTAACTCATATCTGCCTGAATACAGGAAAACTTGTAGATAAAGAAGTTAGTGTCTTTCTTTATAATCTCACTATTAGTGATATGAGACGGGAAACATGGGAAAATATATAATTGACATAAAGAGAATGAGGTGCCCTTTCCAATATTACAATACAGTTTGTTGCAAGACATTATATATAATAAATATTTATTGCAATGCAGCAATAAGTGCTACATGGGCTGAGGCAGGAACAGTGTTGTATGTACAGTGACCAGTTACTAAAAAAGTAGGTCAATATGGGTTAATCTGACATTCACTAATCACTCTAAAACAGATCTAAACTAATTTTGAAGACAAGAAAACATAGTGTACAAATGTATTAAGAAATATGACGCATTTACAATTGATAATCGGTATTTCTGTTTCACCCATAGAGTAACGATGACCCATCGACAATCTCCAGCAACTCTGACAACAAGCATCTGAACTTTGACCTTAAAAGGGCATTAATTTTCCTTGATACCTGAAAGACAATTTTATTTTTCTAAACGTATAAACGCTTAAGGTTGCATACACTTGCCTGTTCTGTCACCAAATAAGTGATGGTATTTATTCTTAAATCAAATATTTAACAAGATTTGTCAACGGTTGTATGGGTTCTGACCATTATAGAGCTAGATAGCTCAGTTGGTAGAGTGCCAGCATGTTAATCTGGAGGTCGTTGGTTCAAATCCTGCTCTAGTTCTTGAAAAGTTGATATCAAGCTATTTTTTGGCTACTACAAATAATGCCAAGTTATTTATATAACACCCCACCATAGTGGCACTTACCATTTTTCTTTTTAAAAGTACATTTTAGAAAAAGTTGTGCATTCGTATCGTTAAATAGTTTTACTGATATACGAGCTATGTATTGAATGACTTAATACAAAGGAAATATATGTAAATAATGGACGTCAATCTTTAAAAGTAATAAATAATGAGTTAGAAAGGTGCCATAGTTTTGCTGGAAACATGTTACCACTATAAATTCAAAGGTGCATGTAAGCTTCCCTCATATAAAGAGGCCTAATTATTATTTTGTACATAGAGTACTTTTCAGTTCAAAGTTAACTAAGAAATGTAATGTAAAATGTTAGTTTTTAACCTTATTTACAATTGAATGTAATTTTTTCTCTCTTTTTTTCGGCTGCATGTTTAAGTTCACATTAACAAGATAATCTTGTCTTGCCAAAATTTGATGTTTGTATTTGTAGTAGGGTGGTCATAGCCTTTCATCAAGGCCTTCTTGGCTTAGACGCACGAGTGGCAAAACAATGAGGACCTTTCCCATCTTTTCAGGAATTTCTAATTGTTGTCTTTATTTCTTAATTTATGCTACCCTCCTGGGGTAGTGAAACTCCAAACCGGTCATAAGCGATTGGGTTAGCATTCATTAACCTTTTATGAATTGTGATTGGTTTTAACCTTTCAGCACTTTACTTATTTGCATATAAATTATGAATTATTTATGTTTGAATCTTTATGAATAATTCAATAGCAAAAAGTTCCTTGTGGCTTCTCCACCCACACGTATGCATGTGGTCTCCCTTCCTGACTGTGGCTACACTGCTTTGTCTGAGCCACGAAGGCCTTGACGAAAGGCTAGGATTGTCGGAAATGAACAAGGTCCAAGTGCACTATTTGGTTGTATCTTTTGTTTTAGATATTTGCACACGAAAAAGATATTTGCACACGATTTTCTTTTCTTGAACAAAAGTGAAAATGTTCAATCTTAACTGAACATCACAGTGTACATGCACTTAAATTATTTAGAAAAGTTTTACTAAAGGCTAGTTTTTTTACATTTGCGCATATTCCCCAACAAACTTTTAATCGGTTTTGATACTTTTACAAAATGTACGTGCAATACATGACAACCATCACTGATGGTTGACAGGGTACAAAGAATTAAATGTGACCTTCCAGTATTTTAAATATTGACATTGAAGTTGATTTTATCCTGAAGATGCTACACACAGTTTTAAATATCCTCTCTTTAATTTTTGTAAATTGTTTTAAATGTTTTAATTGAACCAGTGAGTTGAACAACAATTTGAAACCATTCAACTGCACAGGTTGTGTACATGGGTGTACTGTGTGGATGCATTCACCACGTGATACCATACTGCAGGCTGACATAGTTTATCTTTCTTTCAAAACCACAATGGATGATATTGACTGGTCAGACAGTGAGAGGGTTGACTATGTACTGTGTAGATGCATTCACCACATGATATTGTTGTGTGACTGCAAGAAGGGCGTAAGGTTCTACGCTCTTCTTCCATGTACTGTGTAGATGCATTCACCACATGATATTGTTGTGTGACTGCAAGAAGGGCGTAAGGTTCTACGCTCTTCTTCCAGGCACAAAAGGTACTTTTTCCCCAGTAACAAAAAGCTGTAAGCAATAAAATGGCTCCCGACATAAAATGTGGCATTACTGTTACATTTTTGTTGCTAGAATTACATGTATCCCAAAGAGATGTTTTCCCATTCCCATGCAGAATTTAACCTTCCTATGATGACTTATGACAACTTGGCAGTAAACTGATCAAAATTTCACGCCAAGTTGTCTTTAAACACAAGTTAGTTTGCTCATTAATTGCTTACGCCCTTTCTCCATTCTCTGGTAACCTTTCGTTGAGTCCTTCTTCTACGCACATGACGATATCATATTGCCGGCTGGTATAGTTTATCATGCAAAACCACTACGGTACTTTTGTTGCATATTACAATGGAATTATACATATTAAAACATCACGTTTTTGCAATAAATAAAAGTCTCTTCTATTTAAAAGTGAATTCTTTTTGTAGGTAAAAAGCTTATATTTTTATGTCGCCTGTAAACAATATTTAGATACTCTGTGCCTTATTTTAATGAAAACAAATAACTGCATTAAATTTTGGGTATTTATAGACATGTTAAAGTTTTACTTAGTTACTATTTTAGTAGATTATATTACAAAAATCAAATAATATAAAAATATGTTGAAAACAGAACAATTGCACCAATAATATTAAAAAGCCTCAAGAAAAATGTATTTTAATAAATAGTTTAATTGCGTTTCAATTCTTGTATGACTTGTGATGAATCTTTGTAACATTTTACTGTTCGCTTTTCTAGTTTCAAACGCTGTGGTCTTGAAATTTGACTGGCCCAATAAAAACACTTTGTTATTGTATCTTAAGCCTTGAATAGCTCTTGGCATTCATATTTGAGAAGTTGGGGTTGTGAGGATTTTCCTTTCCAAAAACAGTTCACACTTAAATTTTTTCACTTAGCAGCAATTCCAAATTGCAAACATTGAGAGTGTGTTGACTCCTTGCTCTGACGTTACACAGGGCTACTGTTTGCCCATATGCAATCTTGGGAGTCCAATTGTATGTCAAGATATGCCGAGTGTATAAACACGCATGCATTGCTTAAAATGCACCATGCACAGTCAACAAGAGGAAACCAACTCCCCAAATTGAGCAAGCAAGATTTATTGTGTGAGGAGGTTAGGTGACTTGTGTCAATTGGACCTTTTGCGGACAAAGAGCTTTGGTAGATAAACTTGTATGCGAATAAAAAAAGGACAATATCCGACAATATATCAGCAACTTAAATCTGAGAAACAAAAGTCGCAATAAGCTCCAAGACAAGAAGTTGAGAATGCATCTCTAAAACCACATTCCTTTGAAGGGAATTATTTTTTCAAAATGTTATACACTATCAACAGCTAAGTGCTTCTTACCAAATCAGTTTTTATGATCAAATTATTATAACCCTACCTTTCAATGAAATGGAGATTGGCAGGTCACCTAGCAAAGAGGTATGACAACAGGTGGACATGCAAAACAACCAACTGGACTCCAAGAAACCAAACAAGAAAAAGTGGGAGACAAAACAGAAGGAGAGATGAACTAAGAACTTTATAGGGGCATTGCGTGGCAAAGAAAGCTCAGGATAGAGTGATATGGAGAATTGTCCTCCTGCAGTTGAGTGAAATAAGCTCAAATGATGAAGGCTTCACTGAGCCATGACCAGGGGCATTGAGGCATTTGCTTGCATTGCCTCCCTCCATGAAGTATCCAACCAACCTGAATTTACTGCTCACTAGATGTCAATAGAGATTGCTCTCTCTCCCTGAGTAGCACCATAGCCTTCTGCATCTTCTTTATATCTTTCAAGACACCTTGCCTGACTAATGAAGCCTGTGTGTAAGAAAGAAAAGGGCGTGTTAGATTTAAATCTAAAAACGTCTGTTTAATTACAAAAATTAAAGGCAGTGTATTGTGCCAGTACTGAACATGTGCGATGACACATTTTGGGGGACATGTACCATTTATGAATTTCTGACTTTATTTCCCTACGAAAAATCCTGGGGGACCAGTTATTTAAATAGGAGTAAACTTTTAATGATAAAATAAGAAGAAAAAAAAATATTTTTGGGATGAAAAAGAAGAAGGCACAAGCAGCTAGTTGGGTTTGAGTGTGAAATGTGTTGGTTACGTTAAAGCAGGAGGCATTACATGCCCACTGAGCAGCGCAGCAGTCATTGGCCAAAAATCCCTGAGTGAAATGCATGTCGGTTAATACTCAGGTGTGCATCAAAGAGGGTGCTGTAAGATTTGCCGGCTAAATAGCGTTTAGTAAAACTTAGCCAGTAGGCTACCGGCTCTATATCCACTATCATATTTAAAACAAAGTTAATTCATGTAATTCAAAACATACTGTACAAGATACACATTGAACATAACATAATTATGCAAATGAATAATCGTTTGAGATTAACAAACCTTTTTCTTCTTTATGCTTCTTTTTTGATTTTGTTCATCTTGTTTTAGGCAGTCTTGTAATGATCTTTTTCTTCCATTCTTGGTTGTCAGTGAGTTCATCACTGGGGAGCTTTGGAACTCAAAAACATCGGTCGCTTTTTGACTTTCATCAACCAAAAAGATTCCATCATTTTCACTAAGTGAGGACTCAGTTGCTTTATCTGCTGCAGGGCCAGCCACCAATTCATTGATTATATCATCGGAGTTGGAAACAACATTTATTATCAAAGATGATGAAATCTTTGCTGTTACTTTCTCTAGATTTGGATTTCTCACCACCAAGTTTTCTGTTTCCTTTGTCTTTGAGCCCTGCTTCTCCATCTGCAATGCATTTGTGTTTGAATGGTTTCTATGTTTTGCTTTTAGAGGAGGAATAAATGCTTTTTTGTTCTTGCCCATGTTGATTTCAAGTTGCCGTTTTCAGTAACCAGTGTGAACTGTGAAGTTAGTGAAGAAATAAAATGGAAATTGTTCATCATGTGTGGCCAAATAAATACAGACCGTGAAACGTTGTCACTTGACGCTCTAAGCTAGATTTTCATCATATTCAAATCTCATTTCATTTTATGTAATAATTTCACCCGCAAGAATAAAATTACAAAATTACAATGATAAAACCAACAAGGAGATACAAACTGACCAAGAAAAGGTGGCACCTTGATACAAAAGTTAACTTTTAAATTATCCTAATAACCCCATCATAATCATAAACAATGTTTATTAAAAAGGGTCATAGAGTATCAATTGAGAAAAATATACAAGAAACGGAAATATAAACTTACCTAGGCGTTTTGCCTACGGTCAGTCTTTTGAAGCCGGAAGAAAATTAACCTAAAAAAGTTGATTGAAAATAAAGAAGGGAAGAGAGGGCAGCATTTAAACGATGGTATTCTGCGCCTGCGCCGCGCCTAGCCTGCGCCTCGATATAGGGCGCGCGGGCAATTTAGATTGTTACTTACTTTTCCACTTTACTTTCTGGGCTCCAACAACGAGGCGCTCGAGTAGATACACGGCAGCAAGTACAGGATTTAGAGGCCTCAGCAAGACAATGAGCAGAATGCATGCAGGCTTGATGTTCTGAATTTGCTTCAACGAGTTGTCTAACCATGGCCGGGTCTAACAGTGGGACACTACACTATTAAAATAAAGTTAAACGATTTTTAAAAAAACCTCTAGAATCTGGTTCCCAAGAATACAATACTCAAATTTAAATTATTCTTTTGCCATTGAATGCAGCCACTATCCGCCTAAAAAGCACAATTTACAAAAAGAAATTGTATCGTATTACTATTGATACATTGGGATAAGATTTGCGTGTCTTCATCAAATCATAGTCCTTTCTCTATGACCAAACCGGTGTCATAGGGAAATCTGTCCCCCGGAGATTCTGTCCCCCATAATTATGGGAAATTAACGTGGGAGATGGAGGAGGCTGATTCAAAAGAGGGCGCTATCAAAAGCAGTTTGTACACAGTTCTCCATGGGGGGACAGAATCTGCGGGGGGACAGAATCTCCGTACCGTCCACACACCGGCTTACACGAAGAAGTCAAACATTACTCTCAATAAGATGACGACTTGTGTTAAGACTATCATGCAAAGTTCTGTTCTGTTATATATCTCCACGAGAGGGCGCGGTATGTCATAACACACACTTTGAGTCTGTTTGGACGATCATAACATTACAAAACATGTTGAAATCTGTCCACACTTATGCTCTTTGAAATGATCGCAAGAACCCTTTTCACTTTGAGATAGGACGGTTCATCTTTTGTTGGTAAGATCTTAATTTCTAAATAACTTATTGAAGTTAAGTACTTTTCCCTACTTCTAACGTTAATAAAGTTGGACCTTGGCTTGTAATGAATGAATGATCATGGTTGGTTTTCACTGACTGTCACTGACTCGACTGTCACTGTGTGTGTGGTACTGGACTATATATTGAATGCTGTATTCTGTGTGTCGGATCAGGCATGTTGGGGTAGGGGAATTAGGGGGGAGGGTCGTCGTGGGAGTAGATGGTGGTTGATGACTTGTTTTGATGAACTTTTTTAGTAATACTATAATATTTACTTTTGTCAATATGATCATACTCATTAGACTTAGAGTTTAGACTCTAGTCTAGAGCATGGAGCCTTAGTTACTGCATGCCCTAATAAAGAATAATAACATTGTGGAATGTTTTTATATATCAAATTTCAATATAATATATACATGTTCCAATTTGTTGTACTTTTATCAGAGCATAGAGCAAGCTCTTGTCTTGGTCAAAGCCCCAACTTGACCTCTAGTGACTGTCAAGAGGATCACAGAGGGAGAATTAGAGGGACAATTATTACAACGATGATCAGGTCACAAACCCTTCCGTCGCATCCGCAACTCGGCCTTCTCATTCCTTTTGCTGTGTTTACACTGTTTGTATACCATTCAAGGTGTTGTATTATATAAATGTACTCTTATATTATTGAAAAGAATAACAAAACAATTAAAGGTAACCTTAAGCAAATCTTTTCTCTTCCACTGCAGTTAGTTTTTGAGAATAGGATCTTTATCAAAGGACAACTATTGCTACGGCCGTCATCAGGAGGAAATGTCAGCTATTTCATTGGTGGACAGATTGTAGGAGGTCTAGTTTTCTTTTATGTGAACCTTAAATGGCGGGTTTTCTTGACTTACCGGATGAAGTACTGTTATATATCCTGAGTTTGCTAAGAATAGCAGAGATTGGTCACATTGCCCAAGTTAGCAAAAGACTCAATGGATTGATTGGTCAAGATGCTGCATGGCGACCAATCAGCAGGCAGCTTATCAATATTCATGAGGATGAAAAAACAAGAGAAAATTGTGGTCACAAAATGGGGTAAGTTTGTCAATGTTTCAAATTGGTGCACATGAGCTCAACTGTTGAATGCTAGGCAGTTTTGTTTTTCCATGTCTAGTTATAACAAATGTATTTTGTTGTTAAACATGTTTGGAAGGTAAACATTTGAAAACACACAAACATATGTTTCTGCTTTGTCTTTTAGACGCAGACAGAAGTCCTTGAAGGAAATGTGTAGGATCTCTCTCAACTGGACCTCAGGAAACAAAAAGGAAAATCTCCTTTATAAATTTAAAACTTGGTAAGTTGTTGACAAGAAATTTACGCTGATTAATTGTTAACCACTTCACTTTGGTATATTCCTCAAAAATTTCTGAATGCCCCAACTCATCTACCTGAAAGTACTTTGGTTTGTCATGGCAATAAAATAAGATGTACTCAATGTAGTATCCACATTGTTATGACATTTGTTCCTGGTGTGGCCTCTGATTCCAACTATTCCCTCCCAGCAACTTATCTTTCTAATGACTCTTTCCTTCAGGTATTTACCCTGGCTTCAATTAGATGGTCAACATTTGTACCTGAGTCAAGGAGAGAAAGTTCACAGTTTTCGACTCCATGACAATGGCAGTATATACAAGAAACCATTAGTTTCCTTCCATGGTCAGCTGAATGACGTCACACAATTTGTTGTCAAGAAGGACAGACTTCTCACAGCTGGATGGTACGTTAGGCGGCATCTCAAAGGTCTGGCATGGTCTAGGCACAAAAGAATGTTCTTGTAGTAGACACTTGCCTGCCATCCATTGGACTGCCAGACTGTTCTTCTACACCACATAATTGTGCCGAAGTACGCAGCAATCTTTTACACAAGTGAATAAAGCGCAGTAGTATTTTGAATGTTCCAATGGAACATTCCGGCAGTCCAATACGACAGTCCATGTTCACACGCTGGAATACTTATCCGATCCAATTAGAACCTTCCCACCTTTTGAGATGCTCCCTTAGTCAGAAACAGATCTCTACAGACTTTGCCTAATGCCATTATTTTGAAGTGACTTATTTTATACAAAATTATGCTTTAAACAGAATAAAGTTACCAGCTAAAATACTGTTTTACATGTACAAAATGTAACTAGTATCATGCTTAGTTTTGCAACTGTGTTGCTTAGTTTTTTTCTGCTTTCAGCTCTATAAAATCAGGCTTTGCTGTTGGAGATCGACTCAAGATGTGGACGTTGTTTGATTGTCAAGAACAAGAACGTTCGAGTCAGATCACTGAGACAGATATCTTGAAATAGTTTTTATTCATTAAACATCTTGTAACGATGAATGAACATTGATTTGAATTCCTTTTACAATTTGTTCCCAGTGATGCAAGGTTCCTCTTGTACAACAAATACACCGGTGCTCTGTTAAACTGTTACCAGCCAGATGAGCAGCGTATATCAGGTTTGAATATCATGTGCGTAGACATGACAGACGACGTGATTGTGGGCGGAGTGAACGATAAATCAATCAACCTCTGGAGGTGTCATAATTGCCAACAGGTCATGAGGTCAATCACTATGTTGGATACCGTCAGGTCACTTCGTACAAGTCCAAGCCAAAGGTTTGTTAACCCTCTTATTATTGGTATTATTTTCCAGCGAGTTGACCAACCATTTATTACCAGCCAACTGCATGGGTTGTGTAGGGTGGCACAACTGTGCACAGAACTAACTGTGTACTGTGTAGATGCATTCACCTCATATTATCAGTTTTAATTTTGGGTTGAACAAAGAAAAATGGACTAGAGTGGTACTTGAACTTGCTGAGCCATCTAGCCCTAATGGTTGCGGTCTCCTTATTTTGTCAATATCTTTGTTCGGGGTACCAGTCAGAAGCCATTCAACCTTTAACTGCCGTATAACCAGGGATCACAACCAAGTTTTTGATACAACCTGGATGGGAAGTGGCAGCCAGGGGATCACCTTAAGGGAATACAACCTGGGAAGCGGCAGCCAGGGGATCACCTTAAGGGAATACAACCTGGGAAGCGGCAGCCAGGGGATCACCTTAAGGGAATACAACCTGGGAAGCGGCAGCCAGGGGATCACCTTAAGGGAATACAACCTGGGAAGCGGCAGCCAGGGGATCACCTTAAGGGAATACAACCTGGGAAGTGGCAGCCAGGGGATCACCTTAAGGGGATACAACCTGGGAAGCGGCAGCCAGGGGATCACCTTAAGGGGATACAACCTGGGAAGCGGCAGCCAGGGGATCACCTTAAGGGAATACAACCTGGGAAGCGGCAGCCAGGGGATCACCTTAAGGGAATACAACCTGGGAAGCGGCAGCCAGGGGATCACCTTAAGGGAATACAACCTGGGAAGCGGCAGCCAGGGGATCACCTTAAGGGAATACAACCTGGGAAGCGGCAGCCAGGGGATCACCTTAAGGGAATACAACCTGGGAAGCGGCAGCCAGGGGATCACCTTAAGGGAATACAACCTGGGAAGCGGCAGCCAGGGGATCACCTTAAGGGAATACAACCTGGGAAGCGGCAGCCAGGGGATCACCTTAAGGGAATACAACCTGGGAAGCGGCAGCCAGGGGATCACCTTAAGGGAATACAACCTGGGAAGCGGCAGCCAGGGGATCACCTTAAGGGAATACAACCTGGGAAGCGGCAGCCAGGGGATCACCTTAAGGGAATACAACCTGGGAAGCGGCAGCCAGGGGATCACCTTAAGGGAATACAACCTGGGAAGTGGCAGCCAGGGGATCACCTTAAGGGGATACAACTTTTCACAGGTTCAAGCTGTTGTCAATTTTTCTTTGTTCCACCCAAAATGGTTTACTTACCAGTTTTAGTCTATGTGGTTGGCACAACCTATTTAGTTGGCACCTATTTGACTTTGCATTTTGCCCTTGTGTGATTTACAGGTCTTTTGCAAGTGGAACTTCAGCAGTAGCTGATAGAAAGCCGGTAAAAATCTGGGATATTGAGAGGTAAGACAAAAGGCACCATTGGCATTCAAGGATGCCCTGTCCTCATTGGGAGTTAAGGGTTCCAATTGGGATGGTTTAAATCAGACCCAGTGAGCCATACAAATCTTAAATAATAATAACAATAATAATAAAGAAAAATTAGTATAGCGCCGGTATCCGCCTACAAAGGCGCTCATGGCGCTTGAGGAGGAAAAACAAATTAGGACTGTGGATTGTGTGAGTATGCTTGTTTGAACAGGTGTTTGAAAGGTATTGTCCTCAAAGGTATACCCATATATATCCTCGTTGGATAGCCAATAAACAAACTTCAAACCTGTTTCTGGTTGGGGTCGATCACCAAAACGCTCCCGGATTCATGTTGAATTTTTATTTTAAGTTTTTGTTCTGTATTATATCCATAGTGGTAAACACATAATGACAATTGGGCGTAACTGGCGTCATGGTGCTGGTATACTTCACATGCAGTATGAGTCACAAGACACACTACTCTCTGCTGGTTATGATACCATTGTAAGAATGTGGGATCTCAGGACAAACTGTATGTGAGTATTTGCATAAGCCTTGCCCCTGTGTGTGAGTATTTTCATTCGTGGCATGTCGTGGCCAAGCGGATAAGAACACCGGACTCAAGCTCTGGTGTTTCAGATCAGCAGGGTGTGGGTTCGAGTTCCGGTTGTGTCACTTGTGTCCTTAAGCAAGACACTTAACCATTATTGCTGCGTCCTTCGGATGGGACGTAAAGCTGTTAGTCCCGTGTGTTGTGTAGTGCACGTAAAGGAACCCAGTGCACTAATATCGTAAAGAGAGGGGGTTTGCCCAGCACCTTGTAAACCACTACAAGGTGGTATGATAAAAAGTGCTATATAAGAACCAAGTATTACTGTTAACCACGCCCCTGTGTGCGAGTATTATTAACGATGTTGCCTTTAACACTAGCCTGTTATACATTGTGTGGTCTAGTAAACACCACTTCTCAACTTGCCCTGTGGGCTACTAACATGACTAAAAACTGTGCAACCTACTTTTTTATAATGCTCATATTTCTTTTCAGATGTGAATAATAAACTTTAAGAAAATGTTTATTTATTTTTGAGTGAGTGAATGTAACTTCATTTGACCATTAAACTGGTTGTTGTCTACCATTAATATACCAGAAAGAAACATTTATGGCAATATATGTTTAAAATCTGGGCTCCCAAAAGTCCTGGGGGAAGTAAATTACGCAGTTGACCAGCCTGGTGGGCTACTCTACAATACCCTGTAGTGCAAGGCCTGTTGATTTTCCCAGTGGTCTTGTGTTTATTTGTGGCTTTTTTAATCTTCAGATTACCAGTAATTGAATTAGAAGATCCACACGACTACACTGTGTACTGTATACAGTCTGACGGCAAATATCTGATCGCTAGCGGTACAGCGCTATGGGGTGTGGCAAGACTCTGGGATAAACGCATGAATAGAACATTACAGGTAACCATGACCATTACAGGCTGTTGTCTGGTTGACATTTTGAGAGTCAAATTGTACGTAGAAATTATGGTATAAAATAGAATTAGCTGTTGCAAACTGCTTGCCAACCAAAAGGACCTGTGGTATAAATGCAAAAACTAGTTAATGGCCTGACGATTTGGCTCTAGCAGAGTCTTTCTCAAAGGCTAAAGGGTTGTCTTTCAAGAGAGACTCTGCTAGGGTCAAAAACTCAGACCAATATTAAACTACTTCTTGCAAAAATATGGTAAGCGTATAAATACCATCTCGCCTAAATTGTGCACATAACTGTACAACACACATGTACATTGACTCCTAAAATGGTCAATAGCCGCATTTTGTTGACAGACTTTATACAAAATTAAAATGGAAAGGCTGTCAGTTTGTTCTTCTTAGATGTGTGATACAAGGCGAGGACAGACAAGTTTCTGATGTTACCTTAGGCTGGAAATCCATGTGTAATGCGTAAAAATGAAAATACGGTTTTCCATCATTGTTTTACCTCAAAGATGGCGGCATGATGACATCGGTTACACACTAATCCTAACCCTAGCCTGTAAATCACAAAGAGATTTCCAGAACATAGGGTTGTCAACTATAGCAGTTACCATGACATCAATGCAGAAGGTCCATTAAGAGAATGTAAACTATTACAACAGCTTGGTTAATTGTTTGTTTTGTTCTTATTTACTTCACAGAGTTTCTTCATCGGACGAGGAAGCAACAGTCCAGTCTATAGCTTACAGTTTAATAGTACTCACATGTATGTTGCTTTGTCAAACTCACTCAGGGCTTTGAGTTTCACAGGAAGGTGATACACAGAGTAACTTCGGTGTCAACAGCTTGCACTCAGGAAAATTACATAACTTCTCATGAAACATGTTCAGAGATTGTAGTAGACTTGGTTCCAAGTCTGTGATCATGGTTTTTTAGTGTACCTGATAGCCAACACAGTATTGCCTGAAATAGCCCCCTCTTGTGGACTAACCTCCCATATTTAACCTTCCATCACGAGATTGCGAGTTAAGGCGTTTGAAAGCCAATCTGGAGGGGGGCGTTTTGTGTTGCTGATACGGAGAAATAACCGCAAACTCAGACTTGAAATCAAGTCCAAGATTGTGACCTTTATTTCACCCACACTTAATTGTGTCACACCAACACTAAACACTAAACTGTTTTATCCATACTTGGGCATGTTCCAATCATAGTTGTGTGTATCTTGACCACAGCTGGGCCTGTCCCAACTTCAGTACATGTACTTTCAGCTTGGGCCTATCCTCAATTGATCAAATTCAAAATTCCGCCACCCGTACTTTGGCTTGTCTCAATCTTGGGCAGACCACAGTTGGGCCTGTCCAAACATTGGTACACATGTTTTCAACTGGAGCCTCAACTGGTGAAAGGCTATAAACCTGCACTGTCTGTGTGTTTCTAGGTAAATGTGATTTTATTTTGGGTGACCTAAAAATCATTTAAGAACTTTGTTTCTAAAATTTGAGATTTCAGCTTTAAAAATATTTACTATTGATACTTGTATTTATTAAGAAAATTTTCAAAAAGAGTAAACTTATTTAGTTTGAGAGTTATTTGAAGTAAGGTGTTTAAAAATGTGGGTATGATATCATAATGCAGGCTGGCATCCATCATTTCAATGGTTTAACAGTAGAAGGGTAGACTGTGGACTGTAGATGCATTCATCACATGATATCATGTTGCAGGCTGGCATAGATTCAAAACCACAGTGGAAAATATTGAATGGTCAGACAGTAGGAGGATTATACTTGATTTGTTTTTGGATGAATATGCATGAAAAGTATCCTGCGAAAGTTGGAAATATATTTTGAAGAGAAGTACAAGTAAATTACTTATTAGGAATGGAACAATTACATGGGGGGGGGGGGGGGGGGGGGGTAAAAGACACTCATGACCCAATCGGCAAATCTGTTAAACATGTTTTTATTTTGTTATGAATAAACTTGGGATGTCAACACAAAAGTAGTTCTTCCAAACCCAAGTCTTCCATTTGACTTTTATAAATTAACACTTGAAGCTTACGTAGAAATGATTTTTACAGTGGCGTTTTTGATATTATATGTGTGTATAATGATTATAAATGCATCTAAAGTTTACATTAAGAACTTAATACTTACAAGTAACAGATTGAGAAAAAATAAAACGACAAGCAGAAAATAATGGAAGCAATTCCGCTTGATTACGACTTCATTATTCCTAGATTTGGTTTCAAATGTACGGAATATATAATTAAATAAGTTAAACTAAAATTAAAAATAAAAAGGGGGAGGTTAGGGTTCAGGTTATGTGGCAAAAGTGATTTTAAAATGCTTCGGGTGTTTCCGAAACCTGTGAATACAACATTGGAAAACCTGGTTTATAACCACATCAAAGCAACCCTTGCAAACTTTACATAAACATTTTAGTGGTGCCAGTTAAGAATCTGCTATAGTCAAAAACACCTAGTAAGGAACCCTTTAGTAGAAGAGAAGCCCAGTCTGGTATTCTTAGAGTTGGATAGACAATGGCACCTGGTAGGAGCTCCTTTGTGTATAATCAAAGAGACCTGTTGGCAACTCTTGGGTTAATGTACACACCTACATGTAGTAAGAAACCCTTTAGTAGTTGTAACAAGTCAGGAACCCTTTGATAGTCAAAGACACCAAGTTAAGATTTAAGAACTTTCACAGATGACCAATCAATTTGTTTTGTGTGTTTCACAAACAACTTGGTCACGTTAACATAAACTAAAGACCATTTATAGTCCGTCTTGTGGCGGTTATGGGACTGAAATCTTTATGAGTGATCATTAAAAACACAATTTATAGTAATTAATGTGGCATCAGGGACTACCGGTAGTCGCTCATCAGCAGTTGATGATTATCATCGCGCAACGGACCAAAAACCGGCCATAAGGAGCTTTTGAGATTATGGTGTTTAGGCTCGCTGTGACATTAAGAGGAGAATAGCCGCAACAGATACGAGGATTGCAATTCGGATATTTAACATAAAGATTTTTAAAACGATGTATTTATAAGACAGGATGGAAGCTAAACCAAAATAATTATTCATGACTCAAGATTTAGGCGTTCCTTCCCTATGCAAAGCTGTCATCATTTTGGGTAACTTATCTTTGTACCCCCCCCCCCCCCCCCCCAACCAACAAACAAATCAAAACAAATCGGAAGTGCTACTGTTTTAGGAAGCATATGTTACAAAACAATATAATAATAGGCAAGGCCTTAGTTTGACGTAAAACCTCTACTTCAGTTTTCAAGTTACATTTGCAAGCTTTTTGTAGCAGGCAGAATTTGCACATTTCAATAGTTCAATAGAAATATTAACTTGTGAATCTGCTACCAAATCCCTGGTATGCAGGAATGATTCAAAATCTGCAAAAAATTAGATTTTTATCATTTTTATCAGAGTTACTGGCCAATGCAGAACGTTATGCCAAAACTACATATTGACACTTTTGATTTTCAACAAGAAACATCATCATTTTCTCAAATTTTCTGAAGCAAAAATTACTGGGGGAAGAAATGGCATACTTGCTTTAGGGAATAACGATAATCCACTTTTTCAGTTGCAACATTTCTGACAAATAAATGTAAAGATTTAAAGACACCAGGCTTTACATACACTATTAATAATTGTTACTTGTTAACCACTGTTTTGGACCAGAACAAATACTGCTCCATAAACAGACAAAAGTTACATCCAGTTTTATCCTCAACAATGACCAACATTTTTTCCTGCAAGTCTAGAAAAATTTGGCATAGCAATTCCAAAAAATACATCAATTCCACACACTATCAAAAAGCCTTGGCCAAAAATAAAACAACCACCATCATCCCCTCTAGATTGAATGAATGAACACCATTTAAAACAAAAAGATGAATTTCTTAACATCCAGATTATTTGTCAGTATTTTGAAATAAATGGTGCTAAATCTTTGAATTTAGCTTTTGTGATTGTGGCTGTGGCTGTGGCTAAGGTGAACTAGTCATAGCCAAGCCATTGGTTTGTTATGACTTTCCCCAAATACAATAATCTGGTCATTGTCAAGCCATGGGTTTAGTTACAACTTTCCCTCAATATACAGTAATCTGATCAGTGCCAAGACAATGTTAACATTATGATTCACATCTTTCATAAGTCCATAAACTCAGATGAAATCATGGCTTGGTTAAACAACAGAGGGCGCTAATCGTACACCACCTTCTGCCACGGTTTGAGATCAGCCCCTTTGGCTTTAACAAGGTGCTTGTATTTGCAGCGGTCTCCAAACACACATCCTGTTGTTCTCCAGAAGTAGCATTCATTGCCGTTGACTGGACCCGTCACCTTGTCACCACTGGTAAAGAGACAAATTACAAAGAAAATTTTATTAATTTTCCCTTTAAAGTAAGTTACTGACTACAACTTGGGTGCAAAACTTGTTTCCTGTGAGATAAATGTCATCAAAGACCTCATATAAAAAATTGTGTTTTGGGAAGAGAAGTTCCCATTGAAATTCATATTACAATACAATTAGTATCTCAGAAAAAGCACAAAGTATAAATCAATACAATTAACAAGGTAAAATGACAATAAAGAAATCATTTATTGCCATACTCTCAAACATGAGAAAATAACGTAACAAATCAAGAACAATGTAAAATATCAAAACAATTTAAAAGGTTTAAACAGTATAGTAGAAAGAGTATGGAGGCTGATTAGGCAAGTCAGAGTTTGTAGGAATCAGCCCACAGACAAGACAGACAGCCAAAGAGATAAAAGACTGGACAGACATTGGACTAGACAGACAAGTATGATTACACAAGGCAAACTAATAACAAGCATAATTTAAACAACAAAACAATTACAATATAACCAATAACACATGGAGTTTATGTCCATAATAAACCAAGACATGTTTTAAAAAGAGACACACAAAAAAGCACATGATAAAAATCAATATTGCATATATTTTTAATTGCATAGTGCAATATTGATCTCCAAGGTTTTGCAATTCACAGTGCATGAATATGGATTTTATTGATAAAAAACCCCAACAAATCCGGAGCTTCAAACAGAATCTTTGTTCTCTTGGCTTTATTAATTCAGGGTTTCTGTGTGCCAGTGGTACTCTTAAATAAAAATGATTCTGACAATTCTGCTAGAATTATTCCCATGGAAAAAATGGAAGATCCCTGACATTTACTGGGTACCATACCTTGCATCAGCATGATTGTTGTAGTTACTGAGTGAAGAAGCACCCTTGCCAGATTGCTGCTGCTGCTGGCTTGTAGGTGTCTTGGTGTGGCTGCTGGTGCTGGTGCTGGTGCTGGTGCTGGTGCTGGGGCCAGTGGTATTTTTCTTCAACACCATGGTGCGAGGCTGACCATCAACAATGGGATTGTCCGGGAATTTAATCAAAAGAAAACGTCCACCAACTTCAACACCCTGTGGGATATAAACACAAATATTTAAATTTTGGTTCCTTACACAATGGATTAATTTGTAACGGCAAACCTTGGGTATCGAACAGGAAACTGAAAAGTCAAAGGATGATTTTTTCTAGAAAGAATACCAACCTGGAGATGATCAAGGGCTCGAGCTGCTTCTTCAGGGCGTTTGTAGTTTATAAAGGCACAAAACCGGTCTGGAAGGCGCCTTAGGCTTTCTATTTCACCAAACCTGATTCAAAAACGCAAAAATGATAAATGGTGATGTAACAATTGACCTAAGCACATGAGTTGTTTGGGCAAGTCAGGAGACAACCTAGTTCAAATAACCACTTGTGCTGCTGTTTATTTACTTCCACTGATAACATTGGGACCACCACCGAGTTCTGATAAAAACTTGTCTGGCTGTTTATCTACTGCCATGGAGTAGATAGAGAAACCAGGGGACCTCTTCTAGTTATCTTCCCTACTGCAGACCGAGATATAATGGTCTCAACAGTTTGACTAGCTTGCTCTACGTGCTCAAGTGTCTTGATCATAAGATGCCATTACTTACTGCCCAAACTGGTCTCTAAGTTCTTTCTCTGAAACAGTTGAATGCAGATTGCCAACCCATAGGGAGCGTAGACTCAACGGATTACGGGCACTGAATGACAAAGATACAATATTCAGTTAGCTCAATTTTCCATCAAATATGTGATAGAAGGATGGCACTTTACAAAAGTTGTATTATTATAACTATTAAATTAACAGATATAGTTATTTCAAATACAAAAATAATTGTGACGAGATTCCCCTATTTAGGTTTGTGTTGTTAACACTTACTAAAGTTTACTAGTTTCAATAGTTTACGAAGTTGGTTAACACTTACTCAAGTTTACTAGTTTCAATAGTTTGTGTAATATAATCTTCCTCATCGGAGATATAGACATCTTCTGCGAAGGCATTACTGACGCCTTCTACTCCGTTAATAAGTAGAGCATCGAGGGACGATTGGACATTCCCATACTGACGGATTGCTGCATCACACTGAGGTCTATTAAATCCCATTTCCTGTTTAATTTAAAATTCAGAAGAACATTTGAGATAGGTCTTAATCAAATGAATTGCAATCTTGTTGATTTACCATGACAATTTACAAAACTTCATAATGATGATAAAATAATATTGAAAATATGTATTTGGTACGTGCTTTTACAAGCCAAGTAGGACCCTCAAAGTGCGTAACAATATTATAACCCTTGTCATCAGGCCCTAAGCAATCCCTAAAACCATCATTCAAATCAACAATCTCTTATCCCACAGGTATCCATTTACTCCTGGACGATAAGAGGCAATTACAGCAAAATGTCTTGCTCAAGGACACACGTGTCACAACCAGAGCTCGAACCCACACTCGGACGACTCGGCCACATAGGCATATTACCCACGGGGCAACTGCCCTCCCAAAGCTGGGCAAAACAGTGGGAAAATTTTGACAGAGAAAGCAATTTTTGTTTACACTCGGAATTAGAAAATTAATACTTATGTTTTTTTCTGTGTACAATTGTTAGAAACTCAACCCCTCTACCCCCACCCTTAACCAAATAGTCCCCATCCGCCCATACTCAGCCACCAGAATCTACTTTGAATGTGCTAGACACTCCGCCATGACACACTACAATACAAAACCCACTTTTCCACTAACAATACTTTCAACCTTGAGTTCCATCAGTCAGACTTACCATTAAGCGAGAGATCCTGGTTTTGTGCAACTCCTCAACGGCATCCTCGCAATTTTTATCCAATTTCAGAACATGCTCAAAGGCAGTTTCAGCCTCGGCATAACGCTGTCAAGTTGAAAAACGGATTTTCAAAATTAACACACAGTTTTGATTTTGAATGGCTTCATTTGAAAATTTTAAATAAGTTATCAATGTTTAATCCATTATTAAATTGGAAGTAAAAGTTCTCATAAACATTGCTTTTATTTTTTATTTGTAATGACAATCAAGATGACTAAGAAGTCCCCCCCTACCCCAGGAAGTTGGAAATCTATTTCTGCTGCAGTAGAATTATAGCAAGACAAGTCCCTACAAGAAAAAGCTACACAGCCAAGTAGATAGTATTACATAGTGTTACTGTTAACCAAAAATAAATATGGACAATCAAAACAAAAAGAGTTAAAGTTAATACATCAAAAATAGAATCAATTCAAATCACAAAACTCAAATATTTTATCATGAGGATCCAAGATTTAACAAAAAACAGAGAATAAAAGAATTAAACAAACAATTGTAAACTTGAGGACAAATCTCACCTTCAGTCCAGCTAATGCTCTGCCTTTTCTAAAATAACCTTTAGGCCATTCTTTGGCCAAGGTAATAGCTCGATTTGCATCTTTTAAAGCACTGTAGAGGGAACCAAGAAAAATATTTCTCAGTACCAGAAAGAGTGATGAAAATGAGGTCAAGCCTGGGTGTGGATTTATCAGGGCTTCAATATTATTATTTTTTGAACATCTGATGGCAACAAAATTCACTATAGCCTTTGTCAAGGCCGCATCTGCCATTTTGAATAAACTCCCCGCCTCTCTTAAGTCAAATGTTATCTTTAGACATCTTTAAAAGAGAACTGAAATCTCATTTGCTTCACTAATTATTTCTTTTTAACACTCGATGATGACTTTTTTTGTCACACTGTTTTTTGTGTGCAGTAGCTTGATTTCCAGATAAGTGCACCTGATAACTCTATAATAATTATTCTGATTTCAAAATTCCTTTTAATTGTGCATATACCTTTCACACTGTTGTAGTCGGTCGTAGCAAAAAGAACGATTTCCGAAAAACCTGTAGAAAATCACAAGAAGTAAACAAACATTAATATAAAAAAAACACATTGTTTTTGTCAGTGAATACATGTCGCAGTCACCATCTTCTTGATTAACATTTTTTCTACATGGGAACATCTTCGGAGCAAGTGGATAATACAAATTATTAATATTCATTAATCAACGGCAAAGATGGACATGACTTGACTATCAATAGTTAGAAATACTTAGCTTTGTCAAAAGTTCTTTACAGTTTAAGGATGTAATGTTTTTCAAGACACCATTCTTCATTTAAATAAAAATCATTTACTACTTATTGTTTTCCAGTCTTATAACAGTCTCATAGTGTCATTGTTGAGTGGCCAAGCGTACTGGATATAAGCTCTGGTGTTTCTGATCAGCAGAGTGTGGGTACAAGTCCCAGTCTTGACACTTGTGTCCTTAAGCTAGACATTGCTTCATCCTTCAGATTAATTAGAGTCACAGGTTCCGTGTGTTGTGTAATGCACAAAAAGAGAGGTTTGCCCCGTGTTTCAGGCAGTGGTTGCAGAATGCACCACAGCACCTTGTACCCCCTAAAATGGTGCTACATACATTATATTTCGTCCTAAATAAAGAAATAAATAAACAAATAGTTATTCTGTCCTCACCTAAAATCCCGTGGATCCAATGATATAGCTTGAGTGAAGAGATCTATTGCCGTACTGTAGTGACCAAGATTCGCCATTTCATTGCCTTTAACTGGAAAAAACAATTCATACAAAAAACAGATGTGATTTTTCTTAGTATTAAAAAATTCCCCTTCATGTGTCAAGTTCCCTGCCTGCTACATTAATAATGAATAAAGTTTGAAAGCATTTTGACAGTATGTTCATACCTGCAAACTGTCTGCTTTGCAATACAACAGGATCCATACTGTCAATCTGTAATGACATACGAAAAAGAAATATGCATTCAGTTCATTATAGAAAACATAATATGGAAATCATTATTAGCAGCACATGTAAAATCTCTTCAGAAAATACAGAAGGATTAAAACCCCTTAAATTCACAGCTGTTCTCCCAGAAAGTTCCAGACAAACAGCCTCAGTCATGAATCAAATTGCATCAAAAGCAAAAGCAAGCAGCAAAAGATGTTTAAGAGGAAATAGAAAATGACGTTTTGAGTTTGAAGCTATCTCGCCATGCAGCAGGGAATAAGACCATTGATAAGGTAGAAAGTTAACCTGCCCTGTCATAACTGATCGTGTATGAGAATGCAAGCAAGCCAGCAGTAAATGTATAACGCTTCAAATTTAAAGAGTGGTCCCAAGGTCAAATTCAGTTTTGTTTTCCAGTCATTTTCCAATAGATAGAGTCCTTATAACAATGTAACCTCACTCTAAAATGGTGTAAAATGCCACTGTGTTTGATACCCTTCAAGTAAATTTTGTGTCAAAATCCAAAAACGTTTGATGACTTCACCCTTCAAATATATGGTCTATGCATTTTTGTACAGAGAATTTTCAGTCCATTCCTGAATTCTGATGATATTCAATCAAACAGCACTGACTTTGAGCATATGACTGGTGCAGATATTCCTCATTGGAATTTACAGACCCATATGTTTTTGCCGTTTGATGAAGTCATGTTTCGTTCCAGCTCTGTGAGCTAATGTCTTAATGCAAGCATCAGCAGAATGTTAACAGGAACCCCTCTCCCTTAACAATACCCCCGCTGCCCCCTCCTCACAGTTCTCACTAATGATCCATTCCAGCTAATATCGGCAGAAGTCTCAAAGCAAGCAGAGCAGAAGAATATTAAGAGGAATCCCCAGACCCTGTTACCAAGTTTGAATTCATAGCTCCCCCACCTCTATGAACCCCCTCTCTTAACCACACCCCACCACCCACTCCTCACAGCTCTCACTAATGATCCATTCCAGCTAATGTCGGCAGAAGTCTCAAAGCAAGCAGAGCAGAAGAATGTTAATATGAAACCCAGAGGGTGTTACTGACTTGGCCTGAATTCATAGCTCTCACCGACTCGGCTTCCTCCGCCATGCCCCCCTTCTGTGAGGATTTCTTTCTTGATTTCTCTGTCTTGGAATTTGTGGTTGTCGTTATCTTCTTGTTTGCAGTCGCTGCAGCTCCAGCAAAGAATGCGCTTTGTTGGTCCCAGCCTGCTATATCCTCGTCCCTGTCCGAGTCTGAGCTCTCTGATTCCCTGGAGTAAAAAAATATAAATCTAGAAACCTTAACCCTGACATCTCTAACTCTTTAGAATAAAACTTCTTGTTTTCTTTGATTCAGTGGGACTGAGGACTGCACACATGGGATCAGGCATACCACCATAATCAGAGTCCAACAAATTACACGTAATATATCTGGTTTATTTTTAATATCACATTAAAAAATAGAAACTGGTGGCCCAAAGGCCCACCATTGCTTTAATGTATACAGTCTTATCTAAAAGCATTGGAATATAAAAAATGTTACAAACAACAATTTCAAACTCAACAACCTAGTGGCAATACACAGTGATACAGCATTACATAGGATCTATTCAACAGTGAACAGCTATTGAACAGCTGCAATCATACAATGATACGCCACAAGTTATAAAATTTTCACTGACCTGCCAGCAGCTGACCTGGTTTTAGCTCTGCTGTCAAACTGGGCTCTGGGTTTACTTCTTGCAGAATTTAAGGTATTGGAAATGGTGTTGTTATTTACTCTACTGGTAGACGTTGACTTTGTTGCATCCTGCACATCAAGATAAACAGCCAGATAGACAAACAGAGAGACAGACAAGCAGAAAATGTGGAATGAAAAAGACATTTCAGTAGAAACAAAACAAAAATATAAATAATTTACTTTTTTTTTTTTTATTCTGATGTAGAACTAAAACCACTATTAATTTATGAATGGCACAGTTCTTGTAACAAAAACACCAAATATGGGCAAAATTTGAAAGAAGCCATTTTCAGCTAGTAAAGAATAATTTGTCTGTTCATTACTAAAATGTCCTTGATGTGAATTTCATAAATTTTTTTTTTTCATAATACTCTGAAGCTCCTTGTAATAGCACTTCACACTAATGCTAAAAATAGAAGCTCAGTACTCCGGTCTCAGTCAACGTCTAAAAATGTCACTAACGTATGCGCGCGTACATTTCCAAGCTTTCTGTTTTTTCTCGTGTACTGACTGTACTAATACTGCAGTCTGGCACGCCGATCATGTGAATGGTGGACATCTAGGTATTTTTAGCAAAATGGGACCCTATAATCCCCTAAGTAGTGCAAAAATCTTTGTTTTACTATTTGCAAATCGGATAACTGCAGAGGAACTGTAACATCACTTTTAAAAAAATCTTATGTAAAGATTCTTTACCGATACCAGAGAAAAATCCATTTAAGACTAACCAGATGAGGATTGGTAGATTTTGTGGAATTATTCCTGTGCTCGGCTTGTCTCTTTGCCTTCTCAGCTGACTCTTTCGCTTTTTTTAAAAACTCCTCTTTTTTTCTGTGCTCTTCTGCGATACGTTCCGCCTCCTCTTCCTGCTTCTCTTTTTCTTCCCTTTTCTTTTCTCGCTGACGCTTCTTCTTGGATTTCCTCTTCTCTCGATTCTTCTTCTGTCGTTCTTCTTCCTTCATTAACTCATCTGCGTTCTTACTTGCCTCCTGTTTTTAGAAATGAAGAGAACGGTAAGCAAATAGGTAGGAAAAGGTACATCACTTATTCAAACCCAGCTTTTATTAACTGCATGATCCCATCAAGAAAACTACATCCCCCACAAACAAATTAATAAAACAAATACATTCTCAAAACAAACAAAATCCTCATGATATAAATAAAAAGCAAAACGCAAAACAGACATTATGTTAAGTTTAACATGAACGAAAAGAAAAGGAGTTTTAAGTTTCAGGAAAATTTCAAAATTAAAATTAAATTGGAATTATGACTTTATCTTATTATTTCTTTTAAATACTTATGTTCTCCTTTTTGGTAGGTTGACAATCATGATTTTCCCTTCATGTAAAACAAACATTTCTTCATTGTTGTTGTTATTCATTTGGCCATTGATACAAGAAAACAACATATAGGCAGTCAAACTAATAAAAGACATTCATAAATACCTGGGACAGTTTATCCATTCTGATTGGTCGAGAGGACATCACGTGGCCATGTTTAAACATGTGATATAAACACAGCTAGAAGTGTTTAAACACAGTTTGCACAACGCGGAACGCACATTCGGACATGATGCGCGCCCTTTTTGGAAGTCAAACTGTACACAAAAATCATAGAGTTGACTCCCAAAATGGAAGTGCGCGCATCTTGTTCAAACGTGCGTTCCTCGTTGTGCAATGGGTCTAGAAACTAAACGCAGAATCGAAGTGAGCTGCGGACAACCGAAGGGGCAAAACTTTCTGATTTCTTATCAAATTTTTACAGGTTTTTGTCTATATTTTCAAGGGGAAGATATTCATGAATGGGAATCAAAGTGTGTTGAATTGGTTTTAAACTAGTGGTTTAAACCCGCTGAGGCCTGGTTCTTGATAATTTTACCTTGACTTCGTCTCGGTAAAATAATCCTGAACCAGGCCTCAGCGGGTTTAAACCACTAGTTTAAAACCTCTTCACCACACATTGATTCCCTTAGTAATTGTGATGCAAGGAAATATGCCATTAAAAGCAGTGAGTTACACTGGCTACCCGTTCATCTTAGGATCCAGTTTAAGCTGTTGCTTCTCACTTACCGTGCTGTCAATGATCAAGCACCACCATACATCTCTGATCTACTTGAATTATATAATCCACCCCGGTCTGGTTTGCGATCAGCTGCTAAATTACTCTTGGTTGTGCCTAAATCATCTAGGTCCTGGGGCGACAGAGCTTTCTCTGTCGCAGCTCCCCGGTTATGGAACGCAATTCCCTACAATATTCGTACTTCTCCATCACTTGAGACATTCAAAAACAGGTTAAAAACACATCTCATGCAAAGCACTTATGGTCGGGATCATGTGTAAATGCTTATTTCAGTTTTTCCATTTGTAAATCATGATTGCATCCTGTTTACTATTATGTACTTGTGTACGTTGCTTTTGTTTTTATGACCATGTTGCTCTGTTTGCGCCATGAGCGTTTTTTGCGGATTTGTGCGCGTTATAAATGTTCTATATTATTATTATTATTATTATTATTATACAGTCCAAAACACAATCAATAGCTTTTGCAATGACCTGGTCTTATTATTTAACCTGAAGAAAATAGGCTGAAGGAAAGGGTTTCATTTTACTTACACTAGCAGAAGGTCGGTTGGCTGTATAGGAAAATTCTGTAAACCACACAAAAATAATTTAAAAAGTTTTAAAAATAGAATGGAGGTTAAAAGATGATAACAAATACATAGTTTTGTCATGTTGAAGGTATGATCAGAGATTGGTAAACACTCCATAAATTAATGACCATTCTTACTTAGTAAGAAAAACTGTAGCTGTTGATAGTATAAACTATTTTCAGAAAGGATTCCCTTCAAAGTTGTATGGTTTGGATAATTTCCCCCCCCCAAAACACTTCAATCTGTGAAACGGTTCATGCAAGAATTGTTTCTCAGATTTCTCAATCCATGGTGGCAGCATGTGAATGCTGTGGCCAGAGATGCGGTTGGTAACCGCTGTCACCTCGCTAAACGTGGATGGATTCAACGTTCTGGATGAAAATACCTAGACCAGTGTTTGGCTGCTTTCTCAACAAGTAGACACTGCATTCAGCTGGAACTTTCACAGGTGGCTTTTATTCTATCTTTCTTGATAATTTGGCCTATAAGTCAACATTACATTGACAAATGTCCCCCCTCCCCCACGCCCAATCCCCCAAAATAAGAAATTCTATCATAAACTCTCACCGGTTTGTTTTTTACTAAAGTGTCGGTTTTTCTCCACCTGTTCCCATGAGAACTCATCATCACTATCGTCATCGTAGTCATAGTCGCTGTTTTCAAATGCAAAACCATTGTAGAAAGCTAAAAGAAAGTTTGGAAAAAATGGATTGTCAATTCTAACTGGCCCTGGTTACCTCAGGCATTGAAGACATCTGCTCTTGAATATGAGTGGTCAGTAATGTGCTTTTCTACAAGGATATATTATTCAGCAAGGCAGTAAATAATTACAATGCAGCAATGGGCACTGCAGCAATGGGCACTGCAGCAATGGGCACTACAGCAATGGGCACTACAGCGATGGGCACTACAGCAATGGGCACTACAGCAATGGGCACTACAGCAATGGGCACTACAGCAATGGGCACTACAGCAATGGGCACTACAGCAATGGGCACTACAGCAATGGGCACTACAGCAATGGGCACTACAGCGATGGGCACTACAGCGATGGGCACTACAGCGATGGGCACTGCAGCGATGGGCACTGCAGCAATGGGCACTACAGCAATGGGCACTACAGCAATGGGCACTACAGCAATGGGCACTACAGCGATGGGCACTGCAGCAATGGGCACTACAGCAATGGGCACTACAGCAATGGGCACTACAGCAATGGGCACTACAGCAATGGGCACTACAGCAATGGGCACTACAGCAATGGGCACTACAGCAATGGGCACTACAGCGATGGGCACTACAGCGATGGGCACTGCAGCAATGGGCACTACAGCAATGGGCACTACAGCAATGGGCACTACAGCGATGGGCACTACAGCGATGGGCACTACAGCGATGGGCACTACAGCGATGGGCACTACAGCGATGGGCACTACAGCGATGGGCACTGCAGCAATGGGCACTACAGCAATGGGCACTACAGCAATGGGCACTACAGCGATGGGCACTACAGCGATGGGCACTACAGCAATGGGCACTACAGCAATGGGCACTACAGCAATGGGCACTACAGCAATGGGCACTACAGCGATGGGCACTGCAGCAATGGGCACTACAGCAATGGGCACTACAGCAATGGGCACTACAGCGATGGGCACTGCAGCAATGGGCACTGCAGCAATGGGCACTACAGCAATGGGCACTACAGCAATGGGCACTACAGCAATGGGCACTACAGCAATGGGCACTACAGCAATGGGCACTACAGCAATGGGCACTACAGCAATGGGCACTACAGCAATGGGCACTACAGCAATGGGCACTACAGCAATGGGCACTACAGCAATGGGCACTACAGCAATGGGCACTACAGCAATGGGCACTACAGCAATGGGCACTACAGCGATGGGCACTACAGCAATGGGCACTACAGCAATGGGCACTACAGCAATGGGCACTACAGCAATGGGCACTACAGCAATGGGCACTACAGCAATGGGCACTACAGCAATGGGCACTACAGCAATGGGCACTACAGCAATGGGCACTACAGCAATGGGCACTGCAGCAAGGGGCACTGCAGCAATGGGCACTGCAGCAATGGGCACTACAGCAATGGGCACTACAGCAATGGGCACTACAGCAATGGGCACTACAGCAATGGGCACTACAGCAATGGGCACTACAGCAATGGGCACTACAGCAATGGGCACTACAGCAATGGGCACTACAGCAATGGGCACTGCAGCAATGGGCACTACAGCAATGGGCACTACAGCAATGGGCACTACAGCAATGGGCACTACAGCGATGGGCACTACAGCGATGGGCACTGCAGCAATGGGCACTGCAGCAATGGGCACTACAGCAATGGGCACTACAGCAATGGGCACTACAGCAATGGGCACTACAGCAATGGGCACTACAGCAATGGGCACTACAGCGATGGGCACTACAGCAATGGGCACTACAGCAATGGGCACTACAGCAATGGGCACTACAGCAATGGGCACTACAGCAATGGGCACTACAGCAATGGGCACTACAGCAATGGGCACTGCAGCAATGGGCACTACAGCAATGGGCACTACAGCGATGGGCACTACAGCGATGGGCACTACAGCGATGGGCACTACAGCAATGGGCACTACAGCGATGGGCACTACAGCGATGGGCACTACAGCGATGGGCACTACAGCGATGGGCACTACAGCGATGGGCACTACAGCGATGGGCACTGCAGCGATGGGCACTGCAGCGATGGGCACTGCAGCGATGGGCACTGCAGCAATGGGCACTACAGCAATGGGCACTACAGCAATGGGCACTACAGCGATGGGCACTACAGCAATGGGCACTGCAGCAATGGGCACTACAGCAATGGGCACTACAGCAATGGGCACTACAGCGATGGGCACTACAGCGATGGGCACTACAGCGATGGGCACTGCAGCAATGGGCACTGCAGCAATGGGCACTACAGCAATGGGCACTGCAGCAATGGGCACTGCAGCAATGGGCACTACAGCAATGGGCACTACAGCAATGGGCACTACAGCAATGGGCACTACAGCAATGGGCACTACAGCAATGGGCACTACAGCAATGGGCACTACAGCAATGGGCACTACAGCAATGGGCACTACAGCAATGGGCACTGCAGCAATGGGCACTACAGCAATGGGCACTACAGCAATGGGCACTACAGCAATGGGCACTACAGCGATGGGCACTACAGCGATGGGCACTGCAGCAATGGGCACTACAGCAATGGGCACTACAGCAATGGGCACTACAGCAATGGGCACTACAGCAATGGGCACTACAGCAATGGGCACTACAGCAATGGGCACTACAGCAATGGGCACTACAGCGATGGGCACTACAGCAATGGGCACTACAGCAATGGGCACTACAGCAATGGGCACTACAGCAATGGGCACTACAGCAATGGGCACTACAGCAATGGGCACTGCAGCAATGGGCACTACAGCAATGGGCACTACAGCGATGGGCACTACAGCGATGGGCACTACAGCGATGGGCACTACAGCAATGGGCACTACAGCGATGGGCACTACAGCGATGGGCACTACAGCGATGGGCACTACAGCGATGGGCACTACAGCGATGGGCACTACAGCGATGGGCACTGCAGCGATGGGCACTGCAGCGATGGGCACTGCAGCGATGGGCACTGCAGCGATGGGCACTGCAGCAATGGGCACTACAGCAATGGGCACTACAGCAATGGGCACTACAGCGATGGGCACTACAGCAATGGGCACTGCAGCAATGGGCACTACAGCAATGGGCACTACAGCAATGGGCACTACAGCAATGGGCACTACAGCGATGGGCACTACAGCGATGGGCACTACAGCGATGGGCACTGCAGCAATGGGCACTGCAGCAATGGGCACTACAGCAATGGGCACTGCAGCGATGGGCACTGCAGCAATGGGCACTACAGCAATGGGCACTACAGCAATGGGCACTACAGCAATGGGCACTACAGCAATGGGCACTACAGCAATGGGCACTACAGCAATGGGCACTACAGCAATGGGCACTACAGCAATGGGCACTACAGCAATGGGCACTACAGCAATGGGCACTACAGCAATGGGCACTACAGCAATGGGCACTACAGCAATGGGCACTACAGCGATGGGCACTACAGCAATGGGCACTACAGCAATGGGCACTACAGCAATGGGCACTGCAGCAATGGGCACTACAGCAATGGGCACTACAGCAATGGGCACTACAGCAATGGGCACTACAGCAATGGGCACTACAGCAATGGGCACTACAGCGATGGGCACTACAGCGATGGGCACTGCAGCGATGGGCACTGCAGCGATGGGCACTGCAGCGATGGGCACTACAGCGATGGGCACTACAGCAATGGGCACTACAGCAATGGGCACTACAGCAATGGGCACTACAGCAATGGGCACTACAGCAATGGGCACTACAGCAATGGGCACTACAGCAATGGGCACTACAGCAATGGGCACTACAGCAATGGGCACTACAGCAATGGGCACTACAGCGATGGGCACTACAGCAATGGGCACTACATGGGTGCAGGCAGTCCGACCAGTCAGACACACATGGGTTAAAGGTCATTTACATGTAAAATAAATCAAATACTGGTCAACTCTTACCTTTTGAGTCAAAGAATATTTGTGCAAACAGGTCAAACATATCGTCCTGTGAAAACAATCAGATTACAAAATCATGTTAGCCTTTATATTTTTTTCTTCAGTTGATTCAAGGAATTACAAACAAAAAGAAAGCTTACAAAATTAAGCTCATAAATGAATAAGTAGTACTTGTTACATTTAATTGTGAGAACTTGTGTCCGTTTTGTTTATAGCATAAAGACAACAGTGCACAAACTAAAACTTTGAGCTATATTGTGGCTTGGCCAAGCGGATTAGAGCACCAGACTCAAGCTCTGGTGTTTCTGATCAGCAAAGTGTGGGTTCTTGTCCCGGTCTTGACACTTGTGTCCTTAAAGGCACTGGACACTATTGGTAATTACTCAAAATAATTGTTAGCATAAAAACTTACTTGGTAACGAGCAATGGAGAGCTGTTGATAGTATAAAACATTGTGAGAAACGACTCCCTCTGAAGTAACGTAGTTTTTGAGAAAAAGGTAATTTCTCACTCAAATAATAAAAGACTTCAGTGAAGCCTTTTATTATAGGCATCTGAAAGCACACAAATTTGTGCAACAAGGAAGGGTGTTTTTTCTTTCATTATTCTCTTGCAACTTCGATGACCAATTGAGTCCAAATTTTCACAGATTTGTTATTTTATGCATATGTTGGGATACACCAAGTGAGAATACTGGTCTTTGACAATTACCAAAGGTGTCCAATGCCTTTAAGCAAGACACTTAACCATTATTGGATGGAACAGAAATCCATAGGTCCCGTGCGTTGTGTAATGCACGTAAAAGAAGAACCCAGTTACAAGGGGTTTCCCTGGTGTTTCTGGCAGTGGATGCTGAATGCGCTGCAGCATCTTGTAAACCTTTATAAGGCATTACATAAATTGGTTTCATAATTCAAAACACTGAAAAATACGTCTTAAAATGTTCCTGTTTCTTTAACCCTTCCAGTCCCGCTCCCGGGATATCCCGGGTTTTCGCAACGCGCACTCAGATCCCGCTCCCGGGATATCCCGGGTTGCGAGGTCGCCGCACTTTTGCCGCTATCACGCTCGCACCAAATACACTATGAACACAAAAATACAGCACCATCTACAGGTTGAAATGCGCCCTCTTTTGGTATAGTTTTGAGAGGGTATACAGACTAGCATCCGGGAGTTTTTACGCTGTACATTACATGGTTGAGTCAACGCGAAGTCTGAATCGAAAAAAACAATACGTCAAGAATTTCTTCAAAATGTAGCTAGTTTTCCTTCTGTGATTTCCTTTCTGGATTGCTGGTGACTTGGTAAATACTATAATAGTTATTCAGATGTATATATAGAGCATTACAGTACGACAAATTCGTTATTTTGATCAGATTTTGTTGTAGTATTTTGTACCATTTGCGGAACTGTGCACAAGTACCTTGTATGCATTCCACACATGTAAACAACGATTCAAGATGGCGGCCGCCATGATCATGAACAACGATGCAAAATAAAATCGTTCTTTCTATGGAATTTACTGACACACCAAGCTACAATGATGTCGTAAACCCTCTATTACATCTGTAAACTATTATTGTTTATTATATCGCAACTTATAGTACTGAAAAACAACAGCCACAACAATTTACAATGATCATTGAAAAAAAAAAAAATCTTCTTTATTTATTTTGTTTACAACTTCCGTTTTCACAGGAAGACAAAGGTCATTGAGGTCACAGAGGTCACAAATTTTATCCAGAAAGAAGGACAATATCATAATGAACATTACCTCCAAACATTTTTTTAAAATACTTCATGATAATTTTTTAATGATTTTTCCAATGAAAACACACAATAAATTGTTGCGTTTGAAAAAGTATGCGGGATGTGGGGGGTAGCTGTGTACAAAGTATACGGGACTGAAAGGGTTAAGCACCGTGAGTACCTTATTGGCAGATATGTGCGCTATATAAGACTAAATATTAAGACTAAATATTATATAATGAAATAAAATGGCTAAGTTTGACTTACCATTGTGAGAACCTGGCCATCTTTGTCATCCGTTGTGAGACATTTGTAGGCAGCAGATATCTCTTGAAATTTCTGCAAAAGAGAAGTTTTAAATAAAACTAGAGATTTAGTGTTTGTTGACAAACACAAAGCTGTTCCGTGTTGTTTTGCTTCGATTAAGTGCTTCAAAGCTTTAAAGTTGGTCTGATTTCAAGATTGAAGTCTCTTGACCTTTGACAGGCCCCCTTTTCACTTAAGGGTGCCTAAAAACCTAAACCTGGTCTTCATTCTGATACTGAATCCAAAGGAGCTTTTAACCCAGAAATAAAGGTCATCATGAGGTCATGGTAACCTTGTCTAACATTTATTGCTCAAAGGGGTTTGTAATTGAAAATAAAATTAAAATCAGGTGTGTAGTTCTTAAGATATGGTCCCACTTCCGGTTGACCCAGAAGTAAAGGTCAACATGGGGTCACGGTTACCCAAGGCTAATCGCCAATGTCCAAGGTGTCTATAACTGAAAACAGTTTGAAAATCGGTTGTGTAGTTCTTGAGATAGGGTCCCACTTCCGGTTGACCCGGAAGTAAAGGTCAACATGGGGTCACGGTTACCCAAGGCTAATCGCCAATGTCCAAGGTGTCTATAACTGAAAACAGTTTGAAAATCGGTTGTGTAGTTCTTGAGATATGGTCCCACTTCCGGTTGACCCGGAAGTAAAGGTCAACATGGGGTCACGGTAACCCAAGGCTAATCTTCAATGCCCAAGGAGTCTATAAGTGAAAAAAGTTTGAAAATCGGTACTGTAGTTTTTGAGATAGGGTCCCACTTCCGGTTAACCCGGAAGTGAAGGTCAACATGGGGTCACGGTTATCCAAGGGTAATCTCCAATGTCCAAGGAGTCTTTAACTGAAAAAAGTTTGAAAATCGGTAGTGTAGTTCTTGAGTTAGGGTCCCACTTCCGGTTAACCCGGAAGTAAAAGTCAACATGGGGTCACGGTTACCCAAGGCTAATCTCCAATGCCCAAGAAGTCTATAACTGAAAACAGTTTGAAAATCGGTAGTGTAGTTCTTGAGATAGGGTCCCACTTCCGGTTAACCCGGAAGTAAAGGTCAACATGGGGTCACGGTTACCCAAGGCTAATCGCCAATGTCCAAGGAGTCTATAACTGAAAAAAGTTTGAAAATCGGTTGTGTAGTTCTTGAGATAGGGTCCCACTTCCGGTTAACCCGGAAGTAAAGGTCAACATGGGGTCACGGTTATCCAAGGCTAACCTCCAATGTCCAAGGAGAATATAACTGAAAAAAGTTTGAAAATCTGACGTAAACTTCTTGAGATATGACAGAAACAAGTTTGGCTAATTAAATATTCATACCGCTGTCACGTGAATAATTAATTAAAATTGTTTGTCAATAACATCTATGGATTACTTCTGGCTGGGCGAACTGATATAAGTCCCATGCTTGACAGGCTTTCGCAATTCGCAAACCATATTCCAGGCTAATTGATCAGTTGTAGGTGACTGGACATAATCAAATAAGCACAGCGTTGTAGCCACGGTTTGTGTTTTGAACCATCAAAACGTATTTAAAACGATTTTTTTGTACACAAAAAGAAAATACGCCTACAAATGACGTCATGATGACGTGACGAAGAATGTTAGGCCAAATTGCACATCTATAATACAAGACAAGTCCATAACTGAAAAAAGTTTGAGAATCGGATGTATTGTTCTTGAGATATGTTTGCTACAAGATTGGCTAATTAAATATTCACACGGCTGTCACGTGAATAATTAATTAACAATTTTAATCTAATTACATCTAAAATTTAAGTCAGGGCATAAGCTTTAGTATGGTATATGATTTGCCTACTTTTGATAATTTTAAAAGGGACATATGGCTTTCGAAAGAGACACAGGTTAAGTCAATACGATTTTAGGGAAAGGAAGAATAATAATAAAAAAAATAAAAATCTGGACGAAAACAAAAGCTGTTCCGACTGAAAGGTCGGAACAGCTAATAAAAAATCAATCCAAGTTTACAAACAGAGTCTGTGAAATCCTGAAAAGTCATCTCAAAATTGGCATTGGGACCAACAACAAAAATGAACGAATTCACGAAACCTGAGGTAAGTCAATGTAATGTATACATGGAAGTACGTCAGATCAAAACGTATATTGCAGGTAAAATTTCAAAATAATTTTTCCCAGAAATTGACACCTCATATTCTTGGCATAAATTAACAAGGAACCAGCGGGTGATAACTAACTAGCTGGAGGCTTTAGGTGGCAGCAGACTTGCCAGGTACATTGTAAATCCATTGTTCTCATTTTGGTTATGTGAGCATTTCTCAGAGTTACCTAAAAATGGCTCAAAATTATCTGCGCCCAATATCACCACACTGCATATTAAGAATTCAAATTTACATGACGTAGAAAACAAAACAGCCTATACATGTATGTACATTCACTTGTGTTTGAGTGAACAGCAAATATCATGGGTTCACATTTTTTAACGTCCCTGCAACATACTAAAATTAAACCACTGTCTAACAGATATTGCCCCATAGAGGATTTTTGGAGATCAATTATCTAATAGTAGGCTACATATATGGCCATTAAAAATGAAAAGGGAATGAAAACAAGAAACATAATAAAGGGTACCACTTTGCATCTGTCACGTTAACAGTGCATGAAACCACATGTTGAAAAGAATTTGCGCTGATTGATTAATTTCATTTTATAGGTTTTACGTAAACCCTAAAATTTTTATTAAAAAATTGTCCAAACAAGCTACATAATTTTTCTCTCCATTATTTGATTGAAATTTGAGGGTTTTTTATTGAAAAAATAAATAACCATCTTAACTTTGTCAAACAAAAGATCAGGAAACTGTTATTCTATTTTTATCTGCTAATGGTCTCTTTTGTGAATCTGGCAGTATGTATTTTACTGCTTTCTAATTAAAAGCATAATTAATAACAAGATGAAGTTTTCAAACTTATTTTAGTATGGACCATAACCTTTCTGTACAAAAAGATTGACCTTGTACATTCCAGGGCCTTTCCAGCAGGCAAGATACTGCACTGGGCATATGGGATATTTTGGTTTTGGAAAGATGGCTGGAATAAAAGCTTTCATCTGAAAACACCTTTAAAGAATAGAAAGAATCTAGAAACTAGCAGATGAAAGGATTAAACAATTCATTTGGTTTCAAATCATGAGAATCAAGAGGTTGGGAGTTGAGAAGATTAAACGATTCATTTTATTTCCCTTTAAGGTGGTTTAATTCGGGGGGGGGGGGGGGGAGACGACGCCCTCAATCAATCACGGAACTACACTTCAGCGTCTGCACTCACTTCCTGCTTTCTCAAAATGATAGTATTTTTAAGCAGAAAAGCATTTCCAAATACCGCAAATTCACTTGGCGCTACTAGTACTTGACGATGAACTGTTCCACATTTTTAGCTTACAACAGATTATGAAGTTTTGAAATTTATGAGTTGTTTCCAAACTATTGGTGATACTTCTCTTTTTTACAACTTTTTCATTGACCCAAATTACATTCAAATATGGATAAATCAATGCAATATCAAAATATCACTATATAAAATAAATCACATTTTACAAGTTATTAAATCAGGCACCTAAATGGGGTTGTTCTAAAACCCCCTCGACCCACGACCCCCTCGACCCCTCGACTTATGCTCGATTTTTTTTTATGTACACCAAAATTGCCACATGACACGATCTCAGCCAATCACGCACGAAGCAAACTGCGCGTGATTGGCTGAGATCGGGTACTGTGGCAATTTTGGTGTACAGAAAAAAAATCGCGGCATTTCCAAGCGTATCTCTTGGCCGACCCGAGCCTGAATAGGAGTATATCCCAACTGGGATCCTGCGTTTACCGCCCGAGTACGATTTAGGCCAACTCATTACGTGATGATCAGGCAGACTCATTTCCGGCTGATCGCTCCCGTCCTGTGTCAACAATTACTACTTGCTCTATGCGGAGCTCGAGGTTGTAGACCCGACCGACCATGGCCCACACGTGTTTTGGGGTTGTCAGTCTCCCACACCCGGGCCCCCGACCATATGAAACGAGATCATGATCGGTGTGCACGTAACGTGCGGAAGCGGATTAAATACGCCCATTTATGCTATAAAGTGGCCTCATTTGTCCTGGGGAAAATACGCAGACCATTTCTTTTCGGATTTTGGTGTTGGCCACAGAATGCTAAAATTAAAATTGCCGTTTATATTTAGGCTGTACATTAATGCTTCTTTAAGAAAATTAGATCTTAAGTAACTTATTGGCTAATTTTAATATTAAGGACCAAGTTACATGCGATAATATGAACTTCCCCCCCCCCCCCCCCCAATTTTTTATATGTCTTCCAAAATTCCAAAACGTAGCTATAAAGTTTAATGCACATTATTTCTCTTTTAACCTATTTTTCCTTACTCCATTCAAATTAAAACTCTGGACGTATGGTCTGTTGGTCATCAGCAGGTCGCCGGAAGGAAGTCGCGTCGCCAGACCAGCTAGCTCTTTGGATCACACGCTGTCGGGAACTTAATTCTTACTCGGCCGTAAAGCGATGTGTTATGAATTGGAATTGGGACACGTTTCGATAACGGGGCGGACGTCGAGGGGTCGTGGGTCGTGGGGGTCGAGGGGGTTTTAGAACAACCCACCTAAATGATATTATACACAACATGTCTGATTTACACACAGTACACAAATTACATTAATATTTCTAATCACACAACACAACCAATCAACTTGCTCTCAAACAATGACAAAATTTGAAAATTTAAACAAAACCAAAATATACAAATCATGACAAACATTACACTGATTTGAACAAGGAAATTTGAAACTGATTAACCATCTTGCTGTCTGACCATTCAATACCATTCACTGTGGTTTTGAATGATAGATAAGCTATGCCAGCCTTGCAATATGATACCATGAGGGAATGCATGTACACAGCACACAGTTAGTTCTGTGCACAGTTGTGCCACCATACACAACTTTGGCAGTTGAATGGTTTCAAATGGTTGGTCAACTCACTTGAAAATGTTGCGAACAGTAGGAGGGTTAATGGACTAGCCATCTCTGATATTGGAGCAAATAAAACAATGAAATCACATTTATTCACAGTATTCCTTTGTTTGTATGAAATATGATAAATTGAATGCAAACTCAAATTAGAATTAGTGTTTTGCAGTGTACAAACTACTCGCTGATGTATAACAGTCAAACATCAAAGAAGAATCAATATTTTTTTAAATAAATAAATAAGTAAATACTAAATTATGTACTGTATCTGTATGTAAATACAAAAAGAATTAAAGTAATGGAAGAAAACAAAATAAATACAGAAAAACTTAAAAACAAGCAAGTAAATCCGGTGGTTAAAACTATAGCACATTTTTTACTTGGCATGATAGCTTTGAGCAGGGTTTTAACAAAGCACTGTTCATCGTGCTATATAGGTTAGCATAGTAGTAGTACAGTTCTACCTGTACATGACATGAACAGACAGCAGGAGGATTTTAATTCAGTGAACAATTTCCCTTGTATCGCATCAATAAACTTAGGAATTATTTTTGGCAATGTACAAATTCATTGATGTACAATAGATCAGTCCAATTAGATGGATCAGCGAGGTACAGAATTAGTCAGTCAAAATCAGCCTAATGTACCTACATGTATGTCTCATGTTATTGTTAGCAGACTATAGTACATGTTGAGTGAGTAAACAAATTAAGCTCAACTGTCATAACACAGTCACTATGAGTGGGGTATACAGAAAAGGTAGGGTTCGGTGTGCATAACATTGGTAAGAGTAAAAATATAAATGTCCACAGATTTGCACACAATTTACATGGTATAAATGGTCAGGGTAAGAAATATTGTTGCTTGATATGCAGTAGTTTTTGAGAAACATATTATTTTTGATTTTGCAAGTCCAAAACTCAATCTTTGAAACAGTGAAAACATTTAAGGTTTTTCCCCACTTTTTTCTTGTGACTCCAATGACCGATTGAGCTATTTAATAGTTCACAGGTTTGTTATTTCATGTAATGTTTGGTCACATCAAGTGTGGATACTGGTCTTTGACAGTTAACAATGTTACACATGTGCATTAATGCATTTGCTAGCCTAATACACCTATCAATTGTATGACGCACTATCAGACCCCCGGGGATGGTGCGTCAAGTTTGCATCTTTACTCTCGGAAAAAGTGACTGTGGGTACGTCAAGTCCAATAGTAGTCCGTCAAAAAATCTTCGAGCGGTGCGTCGAGGTACGTCATGGTCCGTCGATGTCCATTTCAACATTTATTTTGTTTATTTAGTGGAGAATAAAAATGCACCTACCCTCCCCGCCTGTGTAAAATGATGTTGGTATTATTTTGTTAACATTTATGTTGCCTGAGGGTCGGGAATTTACCGCCCGAAAGTCAGCGATCACCACATGCCAGCTCAGACGGCCGGCCGTTTATTTTCCACACTGCATATAGCGCAGGCCTTTAGCCCAAGCCCAATACATGTACATCATGGCGTGGTGGTTTTGTCATCCTCAGCCCCGTGGTATATTATATCTCTCACATGCACGATACTGGGGGTCGATCGTCGAGTCATGGATGGATACGAGGATGTGTTATTTAGTCACATGTAGTTCATGGCGCGGTGGTTTTGTCAACCTCTGCCCCGTGGTATATTATATCTCTCACATGCACGATACTGGGGGTCGATCGTCGAGTCATGGATGGATACGAGGATGCATTATTTAGTAGACTGGTTCCCTCTCTATTATTTCGTGTGTTTGATAGCAAGTGCGTTGGGAACCGCACGTCTCGAAGATCAAGTAGTACATTCTCGCCTCGTGCATACACTTGCCATGTATTTTCAGCATGTGTGCCGGGAAACTCGTACATACAAGGTTGAAATACTTGGTATTCACTGCGCGTGCATCGTTTGCAGCATAGCAAGGAATTATGTGCGTCGATTTGTCCGTCTGTGGTGCGTTGCTATCCGCGAATGGCGAGTCAAAAAATGGTTCGGAAAACCGTCCAAATCTGCAACAAGTGTGTCAATTTTTCGACTCAGGGTGGGTCTTTGGACACGCAAATCCGACCCCACATATGGACAGTGACGCACCATCCCCGGGGGTCTGATAGTGCGTCATACAATTGATAGGTGTATAAAACCTAGTCATGATTTCAGCTGTGATCAAGTGTAAAATTCAAGCCCTGCTTTAATGTTGAGGACGAATGGTAGCTTGAAAATCTGACGTCCCACTTGGAAGCTCATGAATAACGCCAGATACCAGCATCATCACCTGGCACGATCCAACCTGGTGTACATTTGACACATTATATTGTGAATACAACAACATTACTTACAAATATTATGCACATGCAGCAGCAGATGATTGGAGTTACAGTTAACTGCTGGTGTAGCTGACAAACTACTTCATTTCAGAGCAGACCAATCATAACACAGAAATTGAAAGCATACGCCACTGCAAGTTTATCCACTGAAATCATCGACCCTGTAAGACCAGTGCCTATCTTTATCCTTGCAAATAAAGGCAGGGGACCAGTCTAGACAAATGGTTGTTATTTCAATACATGTAGATGGTGGTAAACTACATACCTCAGTGGCTCTGTCGTTGTTTGCATGTTTATCAGGATGCCATTTAAGGGCAAGGTGTCTATAAGCTGAGCGGATGTCATTCTCACTAGCACCTGTTGGATTCACACCAAAAAAGGATAAGCTTCTCAGATAAAAATGATCAACAACAGACTTCAAGGGTATCCAGGGTTCCCACAAAGGATAGCCTCTGAGGAGCAGCACTTTTACTTTCAAAAGCAAAATGCAGTTTGGGTCTCAAGGAAAATGTCTTACATTGTTGGAAATTGTTCACAAAATTGACACTGAAGGTGTACATACATGTAAGTAATCTTTACATCCATAATTACAGCCAGCGTATAAGCCACCTGGCCGGCCTGCCCAGAACTCAAAATTTTTGTTTGCCTAGCACTCTGAGCAAAACACCATGTGCTGCCCAGCACAGATTTCCTCTAGAATAAGTCAAAGTATCATTAACTGTGGCAGTTTTGTCTATAATCAAATAGCCATATCAGGACTGAGTATCAAATATCACAGAAAAAAGAATAAATGGTCAAAATCCCATTCAACTCATTGCAAGTTGATGGCCCCGAATAGTTTGGGAACCTGGGCACCATGCCTTCCTTACACTAGACTTGATTCAAGTCCCTTTCTCGTGCGAGGTCTCTAACACACATGTAACGCGCCAGCATGCAGCCACAGTACAGACATATACCAGTGCCCCCTCACCGACAAAATGTAGCTATTGTGGTGGCAATCTAGGGACTTGACGGGGTCGTTTCCTACTCCACGCATTGAATAGAAAAATCTCCCCGAATGGGGAGATGTACAAAACCAATGGGAGCGTGGAAGTGCCGCCCCTTTCATTTAGTATTCATCTTACTCTGTGACAGTTGTATCATGTATCTACGAACGTAAGCATCTCCAGAATGGCTGCCGGGTGGAAGAGGGGGGTGGTTGTTTTAAGTCGCTGAATTGCATTTGTCAACAATTCAAAGTATGCATTTGCAAACAATACCAATCCCAATGTATACGTAATATTAACTTGAATTCAAATAAATTTGTAGTTTTTATATATATTAATGCATTTCGATCCTCGACAAAGTACTTTACCCCCACCCCCAAATAAAAAAATCAACGAGTCTTCTTTTTGAACGTGTTTGATTGGACAACAAGTAATGCGCCGTAACTTTGCATATTCGTAAGTGAATAAATTTACATATCAGGCAACTGCGGGATCGTCAAGTCCCTTTCCCGCGCGCGGAACAGGTTGGGGAATGCAGAGCGCAAAACAATAGTTTTCTGACGATGAGGCAAGGAAGGGCCTTGCACGGAATTGGGACTTGAGTCAAGTCTATCCTTACACATACATGTAGCTCATGCTTCAACAATGTTGATGGCCCCATAACATGAATAATTTTGGTCAATGTGGGCTGTTTAAATAGGAAGTTGAAGTATAAATGCTTTGCATCAAGTTACAACCCCTTGCCCTTGGTGTAGAGTTCACCCTGTTTACATCTCATGAGTACATGTGCATGGCATTGTGTTTGTGCCTAAACCGAACATGGTTCAACACATACATCTACTCCGAATATGACTCAACTGTTAGCACAAAAAAGTGGAAACAACTTTCATTGCAAATGCCAGTGATATAATCTAAAAGATTTTTTTGATAACAAATTAAAATAAACTCTTACATGTAGCTTGATATCATTAAATACAGGTTGTGCCACAGAGCTATGCAAAGTTTCAAATTTTGCTTTTTCTTTAAACCAGTAAACATTATATTTGATTGTTACCGTTATCTAATTTGCTTAATAATATTAATGTGCTTATTACGCCCGAAATTGTGCTACCATTACATAGCTTTGATGAAAACATGAATGTCAGTTGGGCAAAATTAAGTAACAAGAATGGATGTCATTGTTTAAAGTTTATTTCAATTTCATATATTTCATGGCTAAATTTAACTTATACCCACAAACTATGGTTGTTACAGTCATAGGCTACGTTAAACAAAGTATTTGAAGAAACAGAATTGTGCACACGTAAAACTCAATATGGTTGGGACCATCTTGGTCCCAGAACTTTAAATACGCACAAGACATGCACAGTCTAGTTGTCTAACAAAGCATTTTCATCTCCTGCCTTATTTAGTGATTGTCAAATATTATACTAAAAATTACTAATGTTGTGCCCTCACCTAGAGAATTAGCAATTTCACAATAATCAGGGAAATCCCCCGAAAATGTGTGCACAGGTTGCGCAATAAAAGCTTGTACTGTACAGTATTTAAAGGGGCTGTGTCATCATTATCAAAGCAGGCCGACATAGACATGTGGTAACTGCATTCTGGGAATAACAATGTGGGAAGCATGAAAGGGTAGGATTAGAGGGCAAGTTGCATCAAGATATAAATGCAACTCACAATAGGGGGCAAGAAAAAAAAAGAGAGTTAAGTAAGCAACAAGAACATTATGGGAATAGGAACGTAATTATAAAAGAATAAAATCAGATATGTAAGAAATTAAAAGTAGGCAAGAGGAACCTGCGGAGAGAGCGGGTTATTAAATACTCTGCAAAAGGAATAGGTTATTAGTGGGTTGATTTTAAACAACTTGTTGAGAGAAAGAAGAGTAAAAAATGAACCAATAGAGGGAACAGGTTATTTACAGTGAACGTATTTATATTACATCAACAAAATAAGCAAGCAAAATAAGTGATGGGAAGTTATTTAACACCAGTGTTTATGTTAAGTCCAAAGGATTGGACTGTCTTAAGTTGGTGAATCCAGTGTGATTCTCTGAGCTTGCGGTGTGTGTCATCACCATTGCAAGCCTCAATCACCAGAAGTTCAACATCCTTGACGCTGTGGTCAGGGCTGTTGAAGTGGATGGAGACTGGGTACGGTTTTTTGGTCTTTATGGAAGAGACATGGTTAGCAAAGCGAAGGCTGAGTTTGGTCTTAGTCTCTCTCCCACATATTGTAGTCCACATCTCTTACAGGATATAACATACATGTATACTACATTGGGTGTGCTACATAGGGAGTCAGTCTTGATATTGTAAGAAGAACCTGAGCTATGACTCTTCACTCGTAGTGCGGGTTTGATGTAGAGACAAGTTCTACATTTAGAGCGCTCACATTTGTGACAACCCTGTATTACTGTTGAGGGTGGTGTTTGACCTGTATCTTGGGGAAGTTTGGCCTTGACTAGGATGTCTCCTAGGTTTTTAGGGCGGCGGAATGCAACCATGGGGCGCTCACTTCAGGGATTGCTGAACATAACCTGTTAGAGGAGTGAAGGATAGTCATTTTGTCATTGAGGATTGAGGAAAGTTTAGGTAGTTTAGGGTGGAAAGTGGTGACCATGGCAACTCTCTTAGTCGGGACTTTTTTGGTTCCCGTGTTGGTCAACAGAGTTTGGCGAGGCATGCTAAAGGCTCTGTTGATGGCAAGTTGTACCCTGCGTTCGCTATGGCCCCTAGAAACAAGGTGTTTCTTTAGGTCTGATGAACGCCTTTTGTACAAGGTATCTGAAGAGCAGATACGCCTTATACGTAAGGCCTGACTGTAAGCAATTGCCTTCTTACAGTGACTAGGGTGGCAACTGTTGGAGAGAAGATACTGATGGGTGTCAGTGGGTTTGCTGTATACATCTGTAATAATGCCATTAGGGGATTTAGTTATGGTCACATCTAGAAAGTTCACACTTGTGAGAGAGTGTTCAGTAGTGAACTTTATGGTGGGGTGGAATGAGTTTATATGGTCGATAAACTCATCCAAACTGTCTTAACTGCCACACCAGATGGAAAAAATGTCATCAATAAATCTCCACCAAACTAGTGGGCGGCTGGGGGCAGTGGACAGAAGTTTGTCCTCTAAATCAGACATGAAAATGTTGGCATATGAGGGCGCCAGTTTGGTACCCATGGCAGTACCCTGTGTATGTAGAAAGTGCCTGTCAGTAAATGAAAAGTTATTCTTAGTGAGAATATGGCTGATGAGTTCCTTAATGTGTCTCACTGAAGGGCGGGATTGTTTGTTGGCCCTGAGAGCAGAGACACATGCATTCATGCCTTCACTATGGGGTATGTTAGTATACAATGATGAAACATCTAGAGTAACAGGCCTCGAATTACACGGCGGCCACGCCGTCGATGCCCTTGTAACTGGCCGTGGTGCCCTTCATAAAATTACCCTTTTCACGGCCATAATTGCTGCCCTTTTAAATAAAAAATCAACTGTTTCCAGTGTTGTCCAGAAGCGCAGGCTGCCGGCAATTTCACTAAAAACTTGTTTTACCCAGTTGACAATGATTTAAAAAACCCAAACTTTTCTACCCAAACGAAGCCGACAGGGAAAAAAACAAAACTGTCAGTCCTTTTCTTTACCTCAGACACTCTCCAGACACTCCTGGGAGAATGATTGACACTCCTATTGAGATCCAATTACGTCTTATCTTAATTCTCTGCAGATTGTTATACATTGTTTTAGTTTGTAATACTCTTGCTTCACTCAAAAGACAAGCCTATCATGGTTCTATTAAACCTAGAAAGTGCGTTGACATGTGCTGGCTGTAGCATGGAGGTAGAATTATACTTTTACAGTTTGTTTATGAATAAGATATGATTTATCAATATCTTATTCATGCAAACTGTTTCATTGGGTTTACCACCCTTAGGGGAACCTCTGGCCAATTTTCAAATTGTTACAATTTTTTATATTTTTGTTTAAGGGTATCCTAACTTTTTCAATAAAGATAGTATAGTTTTAATCAATAATAAGAAAAGGCATGCACTATGGTTTTACTTTGGATCACAAAAGGGCCTCGTGCCTTTTCTATACATTTTTGGCCTTGGTGCCCTACCTACTGGCCTTGGTGCCCTTCAAAATTTGGCCTGCTCCAAGGCCAAAGTGGCCTTGCCCTAAAATATTTGTAATTCCAGGCCTGGAGTAACAAGAACAGCAGAGTCAGGTATTTGGTGTTTGACTTCCTCTAGTTTATGGAGGAAGTCTGTGGTATCCTTTAATATAGACCCAGTAACTGGGGCGCTGTACTCCTTTTTCGAAATTTTGACATAATCGGTCGTATCTAGCGCCCCAGGTTATTATTGAATCTCCATACATGATCCGACTCTCAGCATGATCGACGGGTGCCCTGCCTCAAACCGCATAATCGTATTGATTGCGGCAGGGCACCCGTCTAAAATTTTAGACGGGTGCCGTGCCTCGACCTGGACGATTACGCGGTTTGAGGCAGGGCACCCGTCGACCATGCTGAGAGTTTGGTCACATACAACAATAACCTGGGGCGCTAGATACGACCGATGATGTCAAAATTTCGAAAAAAGGAGTACAGCGCCCAGTTACTGGGTCTACCTTTAATATATATATAAAATAATTGTTTTGCCATTATTTTTAAAGGAAACCAAAAGTTCAAAATGAATGAGTTACAACTTAAATGTACTTAAAAGTCTTAAGTAATGTTACCTTTAAAACATCCACACACATAAAGAATCCAAACAAAATTGGAACAGAAGGTCAGGAGTGCAGAGTTTGGAATAATTTTAAATATGGAGACAGAATCTAACGACCGAAGCGAATGCAACAATGCATTTAACCTGAAACATTAACAAACAGTAACACAATCTGACAATACATTTTATATCGTAGGACGCCCTGTATTCAGGGGGTCCCTGAAATCGAGGCAAACCTTTGACCTCTCTGCGCGCGATGTAAACAGTCCCTAGATACAATTTTTGTGGTTTGACTTGCCAAGCAAAGAATCTCCTCTCATTTGACCAAAACTTAGAAACATGAAAGGCTCCACTGGTTAGTTGCACTTGTAAATGCAAAAAGTTGTGGTATTTAGGCATTTCTGCAAGGTACAAAAATATGTCATACTGTCGGGGCCATAAAAAAAAAATTCCCCACCGAAAAAGTTTCATCAAACACTTTTTCAATTCACAATTCACGATGATCAAATCATGTGACTGAACATTCTGCTGAGCATTCTGGGGAAAAAAATACAGAGGCTTAAAGAAGCCACGTGCCTTATATAATTTTCTAATAGTCTGGATAATTTTTTGTTTGTAACACTCTATCATTTTTGTTATTAATATTAAAATTTAAACATCAGCTTTGTGATTCGATTATCACTGTTTATTTATATGCTTTATTTTAAATGTTAAGAAACATAAAAAGACACAAAACTAAATAAAAATAAGATTTCAAAGCCAAGAATTATTTACATTTTTTTAGTTTTTTTTAGTTTTTGAAAAATACCATGGTTATTTTTAGAACTAAATAAAAAATATGTTGAATAAAATGAAGAAAACTGCTGGCTATAGAGTCATACACTAAGTCTCACAGAACACTTGTAGTCACTGCAGATGTTTCTTCCACGTATGGCTTCACCCGGACACCATACTTTCTTGTTTGCATCGAAAACAGGTCAAACTCAAAACAAATGGGACGCTATTGAAGTCATCGAAGATCGGTGCGTGGTGTGAAAGTTTCAATGTCCATTACGTTTTAATATATGTTTGCATATTTCTTATAAACAAAGGAAGGTAATTAGGGCATCAGTTGATTATGGAATATTTTTATTTTTTTTCAATTCAAAGAAAAAGGCATACTACATCGAAAACCGGACAGGGGAGGATACATGGACAATTTAAGGAAAGTACCACGAAAACATGGACATATTATGTTAGTTATTACCGCAGTGTCACTGTCAGTGCCATGACTGTAAAGTGTAGATTTGTTATGTTTAATTACGAAATACGAACTGCATGTCATGTACATGTGTGTACACGGTACAGTGTTGGCTGTTCTGCACTGTTTTAGTGACCAACTACACCAACCGATTCAATAAATGATAGACATGCGGCGGCGACAGAAATGACAAAACACTGCCACGAAGTGCCAGGTTTATTTAGTTACTTACCTCTAGAAACACCCAAAATCTCACAGGCGGATACCCTGTCAAGAGACATATTTTATTAAAAGAAATTTTAAGTCATGTAAAGATGACATTCATAAAGTTTTTTTGCAGCTGTCACGGACATTTCCAAGCACGTTTGCACACCATTGTGACATTATGGCGATGAGCATCCTTGCGCAAAATCGTATGCTAATTATCACGTGACCCTTGGTATGGCACCCTATTCCATAAGTTTTGCATAGCGCACATGGCGACGGATAGTCGGGAGCCAGCGCCTCTAATTAATAGGAAATGCTCAGACTTGTTTATTTTGGCTTATTACTTTCATGAGGACGATTGCTGTTTATTGCTCACTGATGCATGTCTTTGTCTTAATTTACCGGAAATTATCATGGTCCAGGACTGGTTTGTCTTTAAAAAATATACCATGCCCGATATGGGGCAGAGGGAGGCCCCCCAAAACTAACCCTAACCCTAACACACTCTTCCCTCTTGTATACAGAAGCACCCCCCCTAAAATTCTCAAAAGAATTCCTGAGATTCCCAGAACACAATGAAGACACAATAGAGGGGGGGCCTCCCTCTGCCCCATATCGAGCAGCAATTGTTTAAAAAAAAGAAATTTCTGGATGTTATTTGGCCTGGCGACCTTGCCACCGGAAGTACAAATAAACAAAGAGGGAGGGCAGAGACAGTCATGACTCTTTTGGGGAGGGGCACTGTAGGACCATGAGACTGTCCTTCATTTTCTCTATTTTAGGACCATGGAGTAATTCTACCCCCACGGCAGGACCTTTTTAAAATCACAGTTTTGGCTATATGAAGCTCCGTAAAGAAAGTGCACAGTTTCAAAATACAAAACTGGAGAAGCCCAACCCCTATTACACCCATCCTGACACCCCCCCCCAATGAGATTGGGAAAAAATGCAGTAATTTCGGAACTTGGCTCAAAACATTTAACATATACCCCTACCCCCCCCCCCCCCCCAAATCCTGGAGTCTGATGCCATTTGACAATAAGGCTCCAGAGTGAAATTTGAAGAATCACAAATAAGCTACTCCCTCATTAAGTAATAACAAAAATAGTGCACTTTATTATTTTCAAACTTATATCAACAACGCTTAGCTATATACAGCCAAATATGGGTATAAAATAGTTATTCCATAAGTAAAACATATCTTTTAATATTATTCTAGGGATCAGTTGAAGATGTTTGCATTTTTTTATTTAAACAATACAAAAGAAATTAGACAGTATAGGCCTAATAGTAATACCATCTAAATGTACAGATGTTCAATGTTCTTATTATCTTATTTAGAAATTCTTTATAATTAAATTCACCAATGGCATACTCATGGTATTGTTAATTAATTGCTGTTAATTCTTAATTAACTACTATCTAAAAAATTAAACATCTGCATTAAAATCAACCTTGGCATTTTTATGGAACTCACAGGCCGTAGAACTATTCAAAATGCAGGTCTTTAAAAATGCCATATCCTCAATTTGTTCATGAAAGCAGCTTACAACTTATCCTATATTGATCAACTAACTATTTAACTTTTAGCATAAATGGAAACAAGCAAATCTGTTTAGTCCTTAAAAAACCATTTCAGGACTAATTTGACAAAGTAGCATTTTGTCTTCAGTTTTCACAATTTCTGAAACTTCAAATTATATTGACAAGCCTGCTCATTCACTCCTGTGAGGATATAATTCATGATGGTAAATGGGAATTAATCATTGGTGATACTGTCCAAACACTAAACACTTCTGAGTTACTGGCACACCCAGAAAATAACTATGTAGTATCACTTGGGGTGGGGCCTAAAAAAATACCAAAGGAAAATCACAACCAGTTTTTTGTGGTGCGACAACAAACCCACACACTCCAAAACCCAACCCAACCCCTAAAGTACCATCTCATGCTTTGAAAGCTCATGTTCCGCGTTTGCCCTTAACTTTTATAGTAACACTGCAGCAAGACCATGCAGGTAGCAATTGTCATTTCATTATAGTCTGTCAGCTTTGACACTTGTCTGTAGTGTTTTCAAAGTAGGGATGCTTCACTGAACTAGCCAGCCAGACCACTTGGGAGTTAATTTTGACTGTTCCTCATGTGTTTTATTAGAATTTTGCCAGCGGACCATTGTTATTGGAGAATGCTGATTTTGGTAATAAAACAATCTTCCCTTCCAGCCCCACCCCCTACTATGAGTGTGTCACTGTACATTATTGAGTTTGTTTGAACACACAATCACTAATACTAATAGTTTAATTGTTATAACTCAGCCACAGAAACTTTACCAAAGTGTACTTTATAGTTTTAAAGGCAGGGTGCATACTTTTGGTAATTACCCCCAAGTTAATGACCATTTGGTACATTGAGACCTGCCGATGTTAGAAAACAGAAAAAAAACCTTTGAAGTAATGTTGTTTTAGAGTTTTCACCCCAAAATTTGAATCTGAGGAAGCCTTCAGGCATGAAGCCCCTTTTCAGACATCTGAAAGCACACAATTCTATGCAACAAGGGTGTTTTTTCCCCCCTTTCATTATTTTCTTGCAACTTAGATGACCAATTGAGCCCAAGTTTTGGTTTGTTATTTTGTGCATGTTGGGATACACCAAGTGAGGATGCTGGTCTTTGACAATTAGCACAAAAGTATATCTTGCCTTTAAGAACAGAATTTCACTTGATTATTACATGTACTGTATGATCTTCAAGTTTTTATTATCCAGAACATTAAAGTAATCTCATACAGTTTCTTTATATTTTCAAAAGTTCTGATTTCATCAACTTTCACCTAAAATACTAAGAAACTGTTTTCACTGAAGTCTTAGTGGGTATTGTCCTTACTATATAATACTTCAACACTTTCTATAATTTGCATAAATTCAAAATAAATCATAGTTTATATTCCTTGGAAGCACGTTTTGGTCAGGTAAAAAAAGAAGACAATATTTCATATCAATTCTCAAGGGAAGTAGACAAACATTTTAAACTTACACAATTGCAATATATAAAGAAATTTAAATACTTTCACAATGCTCGATATATATATGATAGTTATTATTAAATGGCTAACAAGTTTCTTACAATACCGTTTCAGGACAATACTTATTTCAATATCAGACTCACTTTTTTGTGTGAGAAAAACCACAAAGTCTATGAACATCAAGACCCTTTAAAAAAATATTAACTAGGGTTTACTTTTGTGCTTGAGAAAATTTGCACTTCATCAGCAGGACACAATTTCTTCAATTACAAAGTGTAAAGTTACAAAGTTGCAAAGATACAAGCAATAGACCTTTTGCGGGCAGCCATGTTGTTTTTCCAACCATTGAAACTAATGTAAAGACGTGTCTGAATAGACTGGACAAGTCTCGCCTAATTGAAAACGAGAAAACAACTCAGACAAAGACTTTGTTTTCTATTTAAATGAAATATTTTATTTAAAATTCTATTACAAAGCTCTTGAAAAAAGAAATACCAATAGCAATTTGTTTTATACAATTTAAATTGTTATATAATTGATATAGTCCCCATTTGCAACTTACGCCCAAATTTGTGTGACAATTACATAGGTTTAATGATAACATGAATGTCAGTTGGGCAAAAATCTTAATTGTTGACAATATTCTCGTTTTGTTGTTGATTTCCTACTTTTCATACTTTCCCATCAATATGACATAATTTGTACAGCCATAAGCTACGTTAAACTTAAGTATTTGAAGAATAGCGCACATGTAAAACTCAATATGGTTCGCACCAACTTGGCCCCGGAAGTTTGAATACGTACGAGACTTGCACAGTCTACTGGCAGCTGTGGCTGGTGCTAATAAGGGTGTTACATGTTATCATTATTGTTATTATACAGCGTTGGCAATGAAACTACAGATGCCTCATAAGTAAACTTAATCACTGTAGCTCACAAGCCTGCGGAAACCTGTAAACGAGGGGGCTTGCAATGTGAACCACAAACACCGAGGTTAACCCTTACTCTTCCACGAAGTGTTCTGAGTTCTTTTAAGTGCACTACTAATCCTTGTACACAGGACATATGGCTTAATGTCCCATTCAATGGACAAACAAGTAAAGTATCTTGCTAAAAAACACAAGTGCCATGACTTAAACCCGAGCTCTGCTGATCACAAACACCAGAGCTTGAGAAAAACATAATGAAAGGTCAATCTGCAACACCCGGTAATTTCTTTATTTTTGAGCATGCTCACTTTTTTGGATTAACCTGATGAATCTGTTGCCACCTAGTGCTCAGAGCCTTAAATGTTAGTTTCTCTGCCTCCTATAAACTCCATTATAATATTCTTCTGTTCTTGATCTTCTTCAGTTCCAGATTCACTCTCTCCTGCTTTGATTGGATTATTCTCACAGTCTGTCACATCCTCTGGTGGCTGTTGAATGTTGATCTTGATGGCATGTGGCTTCTCCCATGTAACAGTTTGTTCTGTTTCCACAGGAGTCTTAAGTAATTTGGCTCTGATGCAACATGGTTTACTTGTTGTACTTTCAATCTTTGTTGATTTCTTTTGCTTCAAGTTGGAATAAAAGAACGAGTGATTTAATTAAAAGTTAAAAGATGACAAAAATCACAGATACTCATTTTCAACAGTTATTTTTCATTTAAAATTGCCGCCACAGTAAGTCTGTTTAGTAGAACAGAATGTTAAACAGAATTATATTTAGGTTCTTCTCTTTGTCCTTGTGTCTGAACACAAAAGTGCTGCATCTAAACAAGACTGAATTTTGTTGTTCCTCAGAGTCATCACTGACTAAAATGTCTCAAACCATGCTCCAGATGTTAGATGGTATGTTGAAATGATGACATTTCCACCTTTTAGTAACCTATTGAGTTATAGATCTCAAGGAACGTTAGGGAACAGTATCCTCAGTACTGGAGAGGTAGATAAAAAGAGCAGGATTTCTTCACATATAGAGAAAAACAGCTACTTTTATTCAGAAGGCAGACGTTAACAAGTCTTATTTCAGATAAAAGTCTGAACTTTCTCATCACTGTAAGAATGAAGTAATTTGGGTTCTGTAGTAAGTTTTGCGGTATCACCATGTAACAATCTCTCTATGAGCTGTAAAGGTTCTGAAAAGAACCGGTGGTTTGACAACTCAATCAGTGTTTCAATCAATGTGCTCTGATCGTCTTCAGGAGAATGGGAGTTGACAAACTAACAGTTCTTTTCAGAACTATCAACACTCACATAGAGATTATTACATGGTGTTACTGCAAACCTTACTAGAATATTCTCCCACCATGCAAAGTTTCAAATCCCACTAACTTTTAGTTGGTTGTCGCTACCCAACATTTCTTATTCTACAAAAATAAACAGAAATAACTAAAACTAGTAAACATGTAGTTGAAACACAGTTCCCTTTTTTTTCTACAGACATGGTGACACAGTAGCAGAGGACTTCAAAGTAATGGGTTCTGATGACATAAATTAAGAGAAAGTTGCAAAATATATCAGGATCCTATGACACAAGCAGGCAGTGGTTAAATCTAATTGCTAATTGATAGAAAAAGTATGTAGCTTGTAAATATTTGCAAATAACTTACTGTAAATGCTTATCATCTCTTCATAATAAGATTAGTTCAATTCAAATTCTTCAATTAATATGTAAGAAGTCATGCACATAATTTTGTTTCACTGACAAGGTAATTCAGGATGAAAAAGAAGACAAAAGCTGGGAAGAGATAAATCTACATGTAGGTTTGTGGTAGCACCAAAATTATGACAAAATAATCTTACTTTGAAGTTGTGGTGGTTCTTACACCACCGGTTCTTTTAGAACTATCGGGTGCTATCGCACTAGAAACTAACTAACACCGAAACCTTTATACTCAGATACAAAATAGTTTTATGATAGAGCTAGTTTTACTGACCAATACGATGTTTGACTGGTGTGGTTTTGCAAAACTGAATCAATAAACAAACCTCGCTAAAACAAGGATAAGGGGTAAGATTTCTGAGGATTATAGGGAACTTTTACTCACTGAACGTTTGACTGCAGAATGACAATATCTCAGGACTGCGTGGTAGGATTGCATCAATATAAAACATGCATTGAGCAGCAAACAAAACAAAAACCAAAAGTAAAAAAATATGGAGAAAACAGTATTAAATTAATACATTTTGGTTATTCAGCCAATTGCAATGGTTAAGATGAAACAGCACACATATGAATGTCAAACTATTAGGGGCAGCACCACCGCATTGCTTTACATGCAGATTCTCACGACCTAACAGGTTATTCACATATGACCTTTATGCAAATTAGTCAAGCAGCAAATACAATAGCCTAGCCTGGTACATCCCATTAATTACAGAGCTTTTGTTCTAATTCTGTACAAACCTGATGTTTGTATGTGCCATATTACCCACTTTACGTCAAGGACTTCTTTAGCCGTAAATTGTTTTTGGACAGACCTACGGCGGATGAGTAACACCCAGAACAACTTCAGATTTTCCTTAATTGTTTTTGCTGACAGCCAGATGGCTGATGTTTACATCCACCTGGACTTTCCAGTGTGTAGTGTGTTGAGGCAGGCACCTACAGTGAGGCCAACCCATGCAAAGAGCGACAACTGAATCTGGAAAACATGTTTTATAAAATCCCTTTCCGGGGGTTAATTATCCCATAACTAATTACTAGAACTTGTTTTTTCTTTGTCAAGTCATAGTTTCATTGTGGAATGATATTTTCAAAGGAAAACGATTACTCAAGAAGCTCAAAAAGTTCAGAAAACTAATACTGAAGGTGAGCATGGACAAGTTTTGAAAGTACTGACGTGAAGTGGTTATAAAGTTGACTTTGAAACTGTGCTTGGAGTTATAATCTAGTGATTCTTTGTGATATCGGTCTGTCACCATGGACATATGTAATCTCTGTAAGAACCAGGTTCCAATTTCATAGAGCTGCTTAGCAGAAAATATTGCTTAAAACCTTTTCTGATATTCAAAAATAAGCAGATTACCAGTCACATATGGTGTTAAAATGACCATGGTATTTCGAGTGTTAACCTTATTCTGGTAAGCACAATTTTGTTGTGCTTATAACTACTTTTTGTGTATAAGCAGCTCTATGAAATTGGGCTCTGGATTCAATTTCATAGAGCTGCTTCAGCAAACAATAATGCTTAAGAATTTCTACTAAGTAGAAATAAGTAGAAATCCGGTTTTAATGACAGCAACTGTTATTTTGACTGGTAAATAACCTATTTCTGGTAGGTACACTTATTTTGCGCTAAGGTAATTTTTGTGTTTAAGCAGCAATATGCAGAGGTGAGAGTCATTGCTGACAAAAAGGAGGTATATTGAAAGGATAGCATTCCCACCTTTTGATAACCCCTGGAGTTATAGATTCCAAGGAGCTGCTTTAGCACAAAACTAGCTAAGCACAATTGAAATATGCTTACCGGAACACAAGGCTACCAGAAATATTGTTTTACATGAACAATTTGTAACTGGTATCCTGCTCATATTTGCTTAGCAGAAAACTATTAAGCAATATTGTCTGCTTAAGCAGCTCCATGAAATTGGGCCCTGATCTTCTTCAGGAGAAAGAAATAAAATGAAATTTATCACAGTATAGTTCGATCAAAATGTTGAGTTGTTATACCATTGAGTTGTTATACCATTGGATTCTTTCAAAACCACCACATCTCAAAAAGAGATTATCTTCTATCTCCATGGTGTTACCGCATACCTCACTAGATCCCTTATATTTACAAAGACATTTGCTCTAGATATGTAGGCGGTTGTCGGTTTGAAACCCAAAGGTCAGTGTATTTTTTATCCCCCAAAATGCTCAGAATGCAATGAGTCTTTTATCTATTATCCCTTATGCAAACAAATATCTATTGAATTGTTGTGGTACGCGCTGCTAAAAAGTGGGATTCAAACTGCCTCTAGCTGCTGGGCAACCTCAGTGGTCTAAGAGTAATTCTCTTCTCTAGAATGGCAACGGTCATAGGTTTGGATCCCACTCGAGTATGTATTATGCCTGTGAATATTTTTCACAGACCTGACTCTGGAAAGTACAAAATAATAGTTTTTACCCTGATGCAAGTTTAACATCTATTAAAGAGTCTATTTATCACACATCCGCATAGGGTAAGCTCGGACCCCGTCGGTTATTGTTAGTTTGAAATAATGCAGGGTAAGGGATGCACCAGTATGGAGTAGTATGCAGCCGGGGTCTCTATGCATGCTTTTAATGGAGACAGGAGCGCCATGCTTTGTCAGCCACGATGGAATAAGAGTTACGTACATGGATATGAGGCCAAGTCTCGTGCATTGCTACACATAATCATCAGGATCGTCATCGCTATACATAAGGGGCTACCATTGTGGTAGTTCAAACAAAATATGGTCAACATGACGTTACTATAATGTCATAAATAGACCCCTTGCATAAACTGCCATCACTGAGGTCAATCAATGGAAACATGCACGCAAACCTGCGCCACACTCGACTCTCAGATGATGAGATCATCTTCCTTTGACCTCAGTGAGGGTGCTGTTTGAGCTTGTGTCATTAAATGCAATGGGCTTATAAATTCAAAAAGATTATGGTACATGACAGGAAAAGATAAAACAAAATTATGACAGATTTTCAACCGTAAAAGCTTCGAACCATTAAAAATTAACCTGTGAAAAAGTTCAGTTCATGTTTAAGTAAACCGTTCTAAAACGTCAATGCCGAACTATAAAGTTTAGGGTGACATGTATAAACATGATTCATTTGAAGTGGGATTGTTAAAAATACTTGCATTAACACACGCGTAATAAGCATCATTTCAAAATAAATCCAGTTGTTACTTTCTCCAACAGGTAACTAACATCGTCTGGTAACGCACCCATACAATCTAATAATGCGAACGCTGCTTTAGTAATTCATAAAGCAAACTTACACTGACTTGGGGAGCACTAGCACGTTTAGGGGCTCGGACATCGTTAATAGCATTAATCCATTCTGCCATGTCTTCTGGTGAGTAGGCCTTAAAGAGAGAAGAGGAACAAATGTGAGACCATGTAATTGGGCCTTAAAGAGAGAAGAGGAACAAATGTGAGACCATGTAATTGTGTTTACAAAAAGAGCAACCTTGTACATGCCATTCCAGGGCAATGACTGGCAGGCAAATACAACAGTGATCATGTGGAAAACATTTTGTATCATTATTTACACCATAAACAAATAACAGCTGTACGAGTTTTGAGATGTGCCCCTTTCTTTATCTCAAAAGTTAGTAAAAGTAAAAATACAGTGTAACCTCCATGAAAATAAGATTTAATTTGGATTGAACAAAGAAAAATTGACTAAAGCAGTTAAGGTAAAGTATCCTACTGGACACAAGTGCCACAACCAGGACTCAAACTCACACTCTGCTGATCAGAAACATTAGAGCTTGAGTCCTGTGCTCTTAATCCCTCGACCACGACACGCCAAAAGGTGAAATGGGGAAAACAGCAAAAATGCATTACTAAATAAGTCACTGTGCAGGAGGCTCTCTTGTCCACAGGAGCATTATAAGCCACACTCAGTATCTAAATTAATTGATATTGGTGAATGGCCATTTGGTGCTCGACATATATGGCATTATTGGCATACCTACACCCCCGCCCTCCCCTTTTATTGTGTATTTATTGTGTTCTGGGAATCTTAGGAATTCTTAAGAGGATTTTTATTTATTTATAATTAAAAGAAAAACTTTTTTATTTGTTTATTTGTTTATTTATTTTCTTTTGTTTATTTATTTATTTATCTCTTTTTAATTTGTTTTGTTTATGTTTTTTACTTCTGTACACGAGGAAAAGAGTGTGTTCAAGTATGGGAAAATTTGAGGGGACACCCTCTGCCACATTTTGACCATGGTATATGAATGCTTACCTGTATAAAGAAGGTTCTTGAAGGGCTGATGATTTCAAATAAATTGTCTCTCTGAAGCGTGTCACTACAAAGAAGGAACAAATTGATCGTGATAGTCTTGGCCTAAGACACACAAATGCTCTTATTCAGCAATAAATGATTCATTGATTATAACAGCAGTGTATTGACTCTGTATGGCTGTCTGAAATACTGTACCAAAGGTGTACATGAAATTACTGACAGAACCTAAGCCAGAGCCAGAGCCAAAGCGCAAGCTGTGGTTAGTTTTCCTGATAATGGCTAGGACCAGGCTAGTCCAAATCCTCATAAATGGAAGTTCTCTTCTTCAGGCGTCTTGGGCAGATAACCGATTATCTTGTGATGATCTTGTGACAACTCACCCTATGTCTGACATCTTGCACACAGTTATTTCCTTCTTAGTTATCGTCTTCAGAGGAAGTTTATCCTGAGCAGAGAAATTCAAACAAAATATTAGGAATATGATGATGGAGTTTCATGGCCCGATGGTCTGGTGCATGTTCTGCTGTTGTCGGTTGACGTGGCTTGTGTCTTTGAGCAAAACACTTCACACTTCCTCCGTCCTTCGGCTGGGACATTAAGTCATAGATCAAAGTACATTTATCTTTAAGCTATTAGGGGTTTGTACAAGAGACATGCTTTGATGACAAAGTGCCACATCATCTTCCTTTGTTTAAGAATATTCACTGTATAACTAATTTGAAATCAGGATCATATATGACTGTCAACAATAACAGCCCATTTGCATGTCCGGGCATGATCAGTGCGCAAAGGATTCTGAGATCCGAGTCCATGGCAACACCGCCGACCATCGTGGTTCGCTGGTTTTGACTCAATGCCGTACAGAACTATAACCCCTGGCATACTTAAATGTAAACTACAGCATTGCATCCATATTGGCAGCTTGATTAAATTTGTTAACTGTACTTGGTTTCCCTCAATGGATTATTGCGGTATATTTTCAAGACAACATTGTGCATATGGGCTATTATAATTTGCGTAAATATGAACTTTAAACTACAATGGTTCGTAACACAGTTTAAAGAATACTGGCAGGCATATAAACACCATCATGCAAAACCAAAATCTTAACTTCATTGTAGTGACCCAATTCACCTGAAATAATCATCAAAATAATCTGAGTTGCGCAATTTTGGGAGTCAATGTCTTTGTGTAGTACACAGTGTATAGTGCGCATTTTAGGTGAAGCAGCATTTTCATGCTTACCATTACGTGCAATTTGACTGCCAATATGGAGAGCGTGGCAGACAGTAACCAGGTGTGACGTTGGTGCAAGGGGTGATTAGTCATTATAGTTTGAAAGAAATTAACGCATACATACAGAGGAGGATTTGTAGTAAGCTATCCCCACATCATCCAGAATAAAATACCTTCTCTTCCAGTTTTTCCTCTGTGAGACAACAACAAAAAGTAAGTTATAGCACTGGTTAAAAACAAATCAGGTACATGTAAAAAAACATTTTTATATACACCAACCTATTTAGGAACCTGTACTAGTGCTTTCCTGCCATTCCTGGGACACAAATACGCCCAGCATTCATTTTCTCACAGGCAGCTCCAACCACCTACATGTACATTGACGTAACTTTACAAAATGTCAGTATGACAATATTGCATCCGATGAAGTAGTTGTTGCTACAAAAAGCTCATGCAGTTGTTTAATGTAATTAGTTAGTCATTAAGTGCTACCACTATCTTCATTAGTATGATATCAATAATAGCTTTTACAGTGGCCAAATACTGAGTATTAGATTGAGGTGTTAGGCAGATGGAACATAAGTAAGAAACCATACAGTTCAGTTTTGAGTAGTTTCTTAAATGTAGCTGTGGAGGGTGGAAGAGCAATATAGAGGGAATTGTTCCAAAAGTGGGGGCCAATAACCAAAGGTACCACAGCCAACAGATTTGGAGCAGGGAGAGGTATTTCAGGTGAGTGGATCATGCATAAATCTTAGCCTACATGTACTGTCACAGTAATAAGTAATAAAATGATAACAGATAAGATGGGCTTTGGAGTTGATGGATTTCCAGATGATAATGATTTTGAATTTGGTACATTGCTGAATGGGGAACCAGTGCAGTTTGTTGAGTACCAGCCTTTGTGATTATTCATGCCTGTGCGCTATGCAGTATGCAAGCGTAAATGCATCCCAGTTATGGCAGAAAACACTGGTGCAGGACATGTGAAAATGACCTACAATGGATGGCTCCCAAGGTCAACTGATGCAGCCACATATGAAAAGTGAGTCTTCTAATGAGACAGCTCTTTAAAAGTGAAGAGTGATCTTTACCACAGCCCCTTGCTTGACACACCAACCAGCTTTGATAACCTTCTTCCCAGGAAAGACTGTGCTGATATTTCTTTCACTCCCACTCGAAGGGGAAGGGGAAGGGGAACGAGGCCATGACCTGGTTCTGAGCACTGCACTTTCGTCTTCACTGTCTGTGTCACTGTGTGCATTCTAGACAAACAAAACAGACCATTATTAATCAATCATAGTCTTCCCCATCACCTCTGATGTTGTATACAGTGTTCTAAAAGTCACCAATGGGAAAAAAATCTATGGGGCACTTGGACTGATGGGATTTGAACCCACAATATTGTTATTTGAGAGAAGATGTCTTCACTATTTGGTTTTGAGATTGTAGTGATTTAAGGCTTGTTTGAATCTTATCATTACAAAGACTTCACCTTCATCATGCCTTTTTTGTCATGGTTTGTACTTTGGGTGTTGAAATCAAGGCAAACTTCAAAATAGACTGACCCCTTTTAAGTATTTAAAGTCATTGGTGTATTAGATAACTAGGCTCGGTATACAGTGAACCAATCACTGCTTCTTCTCATAATAATTTCTTGGTTGTATTCTCTTTAATTAATCTCTCTAATACTTTTCAATCTTTCATTACCCACCATGCCTAAGTTGTCTTATTATTTTAACGAAAGATGAGACAGGATTCTTTTAGGGAATGTTATTAGGGCCTATATACAAGTATAGGATGCTTTTGAGTGCATTGTCGCAGAATATAATCACAAGGTGAAATCTGGACTATTCCATTTCACCAGGCGAAGCCAAGGGAAACAGAATGCCACATTTCACCGAGTGATTATAATCTGCAACAATGCACAAATGAAATGCATTCAATATTTGTTTTACATAACACACAAGTAGATCCTTGTCATTAGAACTTTTTTTCACCATATCTCTGAAAAAATCTAACAATCACTTCTGAACAACTGGGATGACAGTGAAGTGTCCAAAGCATCCTATATTTATCAATAGAGGACTCCTTTATTAAATTTTGAAACGTCACACAACGCGGCAGTAAAAACATGGCAAAATAAAGAATGTTCCATAAGTCAAATGACAAGGATCTATGTGTGCAGTATATAAAGTTTCTGAGTTTGTGTATAAATTGACATTTTTTACTCTACCGCTTTCTGACTCCATTCATCAATCGGTGAACAATGACGAACAAAGCGAAAAGCAATGCAACATTCACAAAGCACAATATGATACCAGATTGACTATGTGCTACATGATGGTACTAGAAAGTATTGATTAAAAACACTTAAAACCCAATTGCTTGGTTTATACAATAAGTGGTTGGACCAAGTAGGGTGTGTTGGATTCACAATTTTCAGACCATAAGCCTTAGCTTATGAATTGATTTTTAGGCATTCAACATGCTCCGCGGTTTATATAACGGGCGGCTTAACTAAATGGTCCAAAAATGACAGTAAACAAGCTCAACTTCATACCGCTGACAAGCAGAACACAATGCCTTGCAAGGTTCTGTCATCATGGGCAAAAATGTAGCAGGGCATCAAATACAACAATTATAAACTCAAATTGCATTTTAGCTAGTAACCTGTTTGTGGTAAGTAACCTTTGTCTATGCTTAACAGATTCTTTCCCGACCTGTTTTATGAAATTCAGCATTTGTCTTTCTGCCACTGTAAGTTCGACTTCTTCAGTTACTGCTATGAGGAACTCGGGATGGACTCAGTGCCACAAAATTCATGAAATTTGACGGGATTAATTACCACTCTGTCTTAGCTACCACAAAGTCATCCAAGAATGTTAGAACTTGACGGCAACTTCTTATGGCCTACATGTAGTTAATATTCCTGATTGGTGACGCTAGTTTTTGTATTAAGTCAACCGGTAGAGCACACATCAGCCAATGGCTCAGAGGGACTGGGTAAGTCTAGAAATCTTGTTTAACACTTTGATTCAGATGCTTGTTTGATACAGGTATCTCTTCTCCAGTAATTCATGGTGCGGTATCGTTGACTACAAAACGAACATCGCCATTCAAGACTACCCAAGACTAACAGTGTAAAGCTGGTTGAGAAACTGTGCAAGTATAAGAACATTACAAGAAGAGTTTAGCTAATAATGCAGTCTGCCCACTGATGCCCAGATTTGATGGAGCCATCAACCACACAAACATGCTAAGCACAAATAGCTTGCTTAGCAAAAAAAAGTTTCCCTGCTAAGGTTTCCAACTAAGTACATGTAATCTTTCCCGCCTAACAGCTCTATAACATTTGCCTTAGTTTGGTTGGAGATGTCAATAAAAGCTCTAAACCTTTCTACTGAGGCCTATGTATGTTATCGGAACCAGACTAATAAAGCTAAGCCACTGATTGGTTAGTATGTCACATAGGATCAATAAATTTGCATAAATTTGTATCAAATTTTGGTATAAACAAATACACTGCTGAAAAACATTAAGATCAATGTTTAATTAAATTAACTGCTTTCTTAAGGATGAATTTCAGATGAATTTTTAGAACACAAAATTGAGTTTCTTTAGAGAGTATGCTCTAAGATTTCTTTAATCAGTTACACCAGAAGATGAGTACATGCCAATATTTACTATGGCAGAAATCGGATGACATGTAAACCTGCTTTTGTATGCACCAAGAATACCAGAACGTTATCATGCTCAGACATTCCATTATGTTGCGTGCACAGTGCATGCACTCACTTTACAAGGCGTTGTTTCCCCTATACAAAAAGGGTACTGGAATACTTGCTCAAAACCTCCTTTTTTTCCATGGGTTAATGTGTAACCCCTAATTCCAGACATTGTCCTTTTTACTTGGTGGAAGTAAGTTCCAGTAGTTTGAGATTCCAGCATGTCTGATTATTGGCCATGGCCTAAGGCCAAGGCTTTGCCTCGAATGGTGACATATCTCATATTATTGGCCATGGCCTAAGGCCAAGGTTTTGCCTCGAATGGTGACATATCTCATATTATTGGCCATGGCCTAAGGCCAAGGTTTTGCCTCGAATGGTGACATATCTCATATTATTGGCCATGGCCTAAGGCCAAGGCTTTGCCTCGAATGGTGACATATCTCATATTATTGGCCATGGCCTAAGGCCAAGGCTTTGCCTCGAATATGAAAGATATCCCGGAGCATTTTATGAGAATGTCTGTTGTCTTTACTTTATTTAGTCAGGGTTTCATTGTGACAATGATAAATAAATTATTCCGCCAGTTCAGAAAATTATTCCCCTTCTTGGCCACGGAAACATTTCAGAAAACCCCAGCGGTAAGTGGTCACCTTCCCTCAAATGATAATTAAAAAGTGGATGGTAGTAAATAATGACTGCATTCATGAACATGGTGGAATGGAAGCCATGACAGACCAAGCAAAGAGGAGGTCCTTTGTCATCATTGGGCAGGCCTCAACAATTATCTCTGTTGTAACTGGAGAAACGCCACAAATATTAGAATTATGTAGCTGTGGTAATATGTTCCTGTTGGCACGTCTGATAATTTAATTTATGCAAATTTATGTTTCCACTCCTCTATCGGGAAGTGGTTTAACAAAAATAATACTCATTTATAGTTTTAAAAAATGCAACAAGTAGATAGTTTAGAATAAAATATACATCCATCTACAAAATTCTTATTGTAACCACAGAGAAAACAAAGATTGGTGTACATTCAATGATAGGGCTCAAAACTTCAAACTAAAAACTGGAAGACCACAGGGCTTGCAGCTCAAGATTGCAGCTGGACCAGAATTTCTTTTACAAGACCTGAATCAAAATATGAAATGTGTCACACTCAAGCTTTTATTATTTGAACAAGCATCGAGAGAGATTTATCTCATTTGTCGTATGAGTAGTAGTTTCATACTCAACGGAATTGAACGATTTTTATCAGACTCAAAGTCTACTTTTGAACCAAATATTTTAAAATCAAAGATGAGGTGAGTTATTTTAATTCATAAACACAAGACCGCCCAACTTGTCCGGTTGTACTGGCCCGACACTAAAGCCACTTGCCTCAGGCCTACGTTCCACTGTAAATTTCAAGCCCTGAATGCAAAAGCTGGCCTGAAATTTAATTCTTGTCAACTAAGGCACTTCTACTTGCCAAAAGGACAAGCATTTGATTACAGGAATATTTTGATGACGCCCTGTAAACAGTGTTCAAAAATTATGCCCCAACTTAATGACAATCCCAACTAGAGCTGGCCTGTCCAACAATAGTTTAGGCCCAGTTGAGCAGATTCAAGTCTGGATAGGCCAATTGTCAATCGGACAGTAAATCAAGTTTGGGCACAACATAAAACGTGTCCAATGACCTCAACAGCTTGTGCGTACAACATGTACATCTACATGCAGATGGCAGGCAGGCACAAACAACAAATGCAACAAACTGATGCTGGATTCATACTACATGCAAATAGGAAGTATTTCTTGACATAAACAAGATTCCGTCAAATGGTTTCCACAAGTATAATCATGCATCACAGCTTCAGGATACCAAGTTAAACCACTTCATGTCGGATGATGTGTATACACGCCAAATTTTTCAAAACAGCCGATGGCAGATGTCTTTATTGCACAGAACAACTTCAGAGTGTCCTCTATTTTTTGCTGCGGTCAGCTGGATGGCTGACATGTAGCCTATACTCACCCAGACATTCCATTGTGTAGTGTGCTCAGGCATGCACCTACATGTACCTTGCAATGTTTTGTTTCCTCCATACGAAGGACAGAGGTAGGTATTGGAATTCTTGCTTGAAATCTCCCTTTTCCTGGGGGTTCATGTGTATAACCCCCAATTCCTGACTGTTCTTTGTCTTTTTGTTATTCAAATGTAGCTTTAAAAAATTACAGGATGCCACCATTGTTTATCATTGCATTCAGCTCAATGGGAGTTAAGTCCAAGCAGTTTGAGATTCTAGCATACATGGCAGATGGCTTATGGCCGAGTTTTTGTGATTCACGGTGAACGCATAGCAATATTTTCTTGAAAGACAACAACAAACAAATCCCAGTGCTTATTATGAGAACCTTTGTTGTCTTCCCTTTGACAATTCAGGACTTCATTGTGACAACAACATTTTCAAAGAAAAATTATTACTCTGGAAACTCTAAAAAGTTCTGATATGGAAAGTTTTTTGAACACCGACCCGAAGTGGTTAACAGGTTCGCTTGAAGTATGAATGTACATGAAATGTACAGTGGCATGCAATCTGACAAAATGCAGCAATTTACAAGACTAGAGAGGGTTGGCAGGCGAAGGGTTGGTAGTTATAAGGAGATACCTGTGTATATTCAAGATGAGACTTGAGGTGTGATGTACAAGCCGGCTGATGACTCTGTCTTCTATCACTGTTCTTCACATCAGAGATAAATGTGGTAACATACAGTACAATTTTAATAACAATTTCTTGAACCTTTAAACCCTTCTATCTTGCCATTCAATATAGTCAACCCTCCAATTATCTGGCAATTCAGTAAAGTCAACCCTCCAACTATCTTGCCATTCAATATAGTCAACCCTCCAATTATCTGGCAATTCAGTAAAGTCAACCCTCCAACTATCTTGCCATTCAATATAGTCAACCCTCCAATTATCTAGCAACTCAGTAAAGTCAACCCTTCTACTATCTGGCCATTCAATATAGTCAACCCTCCTACTATCTGGCCATTCAATATCATCCACATTTGTTATGAATGATACATGTACAGAGCTGTATGATATCATGTGGTGTATCCACACATAAAGTCAAGCTTCCTACTGTCTGGCCATTCAGTATCATCCACAGTGGTTTTGAAGGATAAATACACTATGCCAGCCTGCAGTCTAGTAAGATATTATGTGGTGAATGCATCTACACAGTACACTGTCAACCCTCCTATTGTCTGAATATTCAATATCATTCACTGAGTGCTTTTGAATGCTAAATACACTATGCAGGCCTGCAATAATGTGGTGAATGCATCAACACAGTACATGGGTTCATACCAAACACAACCTGAGTAGTTTGGTTCCAAAGGTTGGAAAAAGGGGCAAAATGTAGGAGGGTTAGCAGAATGAATTTACGAAGGCAGCGATTGTTTGAATCATCTACTTTCAATAAATATCTTTAAACAAGAAACCTTCTGATGGCTTCTGACTGATATCCTCCAACAAAGATATTGACAAAGTAGGGAGACTGCCAACATTAGTGCTTAGTAGCTCAGTTGGTAGAGCACTTGCACGTTAATCTGGAAGTCGCAGGTTCAAATCCGACTCTATCAATTTTTCTTCATTCGATTTTAAATTCACCCAGTCAGTTTCCTGTGTGGTTTATTACCGGTAATTGATAAAATAAGAAGCCTGCAAACTTTTACTGGCCCATGTAAAATACAAATACAGAACAACAGATTTTCAGGCAAATCCCCTGTTCAATGCTCTAAACGCACCACTTGATGAAAACAAACATATTTTTAGTTTTTTTTAAATATCAGCAAGCCCTTTGAGGGGGCTGTAGCCCCCCCCCCCCCCCCACCCCCACCACTTCACCCCAAGCCTTCCTTTGGGTGAGCCTAAGCCTATCAACTTTGTTCTCTAATTATTCAAAAAAATTTGAATCTTCCATTTTATGTGGGTAAGTACATGTAGGTCAAACATCTTTGTACAGTATTTTTAAGTAATTTGTGGCAACTATGTATGCACTCATCTGTTTATTGGTATTTTAACAAGTCCGTAGGCCCTCTTATGTAAAATCTTAACTAGTTAGCACCTGTTATCACACACTTAGGGCCAGCAGATGTGTCTGGGTTTTTTCATTTTTCTTTTTACTTCTTCCATGATGTAGTGACATTGCAACTTTGAATTTTAGTCATGTATTGATTTCCTTGAACCATTAGGTAAATTATTTTTGAGTATACAAGAAGCCAAACCCAGGCAATGATGGTCATTTCCTCTGCAGAAATCTTAACCCAGGTTTGGAATTAAAATAAACAAAATTATCAAATAAAGAATGTAAAGAGTGCAGCCACCATGTTGGGAACACCAAAGTCCCCTACAGTGCTTTTCAATATTTCAAATTGCTGTTCATTTCAACGTTCCAAGTATTTCTTTATTATTTGTTTATTAAAGGGACACGTTGCCTTGGATCGGACGAGTTGGTCTATAAAAAGCGTTTGTAACCGTTTGTTATAAAATGTATATGGTTAGAAAGATGTTGTAAAAGTAGAATACAATGATCTACACAAATATGCCTCGAAATTGCGTGGTTCATTGTATTCTACTTTTAAAACATCTTTCTAAGCATATGCATTTTATAACAAACGGTTACAAACGCTTTTTATAGACCAACTCGTCCAATCCAAGGAAACGTGTCCCTTTAACTCTGGTTTTGAAGGCAAGGGTTCTCAGAAAAGCAAACTTAATCACTATACATGTATTAGCCATGGACCCCATGGAGAAGAGACAAGGAAGGAAGTTTCAGTTTTAGATGTGGGAGAATTATTCCAGGGAAACCCACGCAATCAGGTGGGGACTGAAAACCCATTCCACATATTGCCCCCGGCAAGATTTAAACCGAGGTTCAAGTCAATGGAAGGCAATGAAAGATACTTCTACGCCAACCCTACGCCAATTAGTACTCTAATGTGAAATAGTCACTTGTCCTGGTTCGTCCTGATTCCAAACCAATGATAAAAACAAGTTCAATTTGTTATAAAATCTTTGTCAGCGATGATGAAACCTGTTCATTGTTTGTACCGATGTTCAACCTGCATAATATCTAGAAAGACTGTTTCCTTTTTCCCAATATTTTTTACATCTAGCTGTATCTATATCCCAGTGTTAGTAGCATGCTTATGGACCCAAGGACACAATCAGCATAATCACCCTTCAAATCAGCCACCAACTTTTCAAATTTTGGACTGTATCAACAACACACACAAATCATAAAGTTTTGCCAAATTGTAAGACCCTAAGACATCTATCGCCGGAGTCAAGTCGTGCAAATATATATACAATATAGAACATCAGGGTTCTCCACATGTTCAAGCTAGCGCATTGGGTCCATACACGCCAATTATGGTACGTGTTGATAAGCACAATTTGCTACCTGATATGCGCGAAATGCCCCCAATAATCAAAACAAATAATTGTATTTTGTTTTTTGACTTTAGATCAAACTTACAAAAATCATCAAGATAAAACCATATAGAATGCTCCAGATTGCACAGTAAGGCTTTTAAGACCAAGATAAACACCAAGTAGAAAGCATTCAGAGTATCTTGCTTCAACTCAGCGTGCTTATATTAGGCCAAACTTCCAAAATTTGGGTCCAGAATGCCCCAACAGTTTTGAAACAATCCTGGGGAGAACCCTAATATTGCTGATCAATTTAACAAAATATTCAACCCTGTAACGACAGTTTCTAAATGTACTTGGGTAGTTTTTGAATCTATTGTATCACTCTAAGCGCATTGTATGAACGATCATAACAATTGTCTTAAAAATGATAACAAATTTCCCTCATGCGTTTTAGTGCAACGTGCAAGCAGTCTTTGCACTCACCATCTTCTTGTACTCTAAATACACTCTCCAGGGGACATTGGATTTCCATTTTATCGAACTCTGTTGGGTATATTTAGTCAACAGATAACAGTTGTGAGAGCCGAGATTTGCTTGCCTAGGTTCTTGTAACTGTAGTACATGCAGTTTAAAACTTCAACACGCGGACAACATTGAGCAAGTTCGATCAAGGAGCATATTTAACCGTAGTTTGACTACCTCTGATTGAACGCATGCTGTCATCAATGGCTGGACTACATGTAGTCTAGAGGAAGATTTGCAACCAGCCTATCGAGGTTGGTCTCATCACAGTGGTTACCAATAGGCAGTTTCAATAGCTCATTGCAGAGAGGACCAGTTATTAGAAAAACAGTAATGTTGATCCAACTTATTAATACACCAATCATGTAGACGTGATTTTACTAACTTTTGGGACAGCATTACTCAATTAATTAATTTATTTGAATGAAAACCTTGCCATGAATTTTCTGATCAGTAGAGTATAGGTTTGAGTCCCAATTTTGACACTTGTGTCCAAAGGCAAGACAAATAACCATTATTGCTTTGTCCTTTGGATGGGACAAATAAGATTTAGGTCATGTGTGTGGTGTAATGCATGTAAAAGACAGCAGTCCACTTATCATTAAGAGAAGGAGCCCCGGTGTTTTCTGGTATGGTTGGCTGCAGGTTGCACCACAGCACTTTGTGAACATGGTAAATAAATGGGTCTTATAATTCAAACATAGCTCTGCATACCGTGTAGAAAAAAATAAAGAGAGCTTTGAGTTGCCCTCAGGTGTGATACAGTGCTATATAAGAACTGTGTACTAATATAATGTAAGAACCAAGTTCTCTTGTACCCCGCTCCATATAAACCAGCTATTTTCATCAACCAATGATAACACACCAAAAGTTGACCAAAATGGCTGTCTCACAGCTAAGATGTGTTGATGTCCTACAGAGCATTATGGGATTTGTATAGCTAAGAGTATTATTCAGCTGACAGTAAGTCTAGATCCTCACCTCTACTGCCTTTCTGTGTACCACCCCTCCAACGATTTCCGTCTTGTAGCTCAGTAGAGACTTAGTGGGAGACTTTGGGGATGAACTGCCGAGGCTGTTGGCCTTTGAGATGTCCAATTTTAGAGGTGGAGTCGTCTTAGTTGACTCAGGAACCGGTACCTTAAAAGTATATAAAAAATACTCTGTGGGCTGTTGGGCCTTTGGCTGTCATTTGATGTTTTTAATGATTAAACCAACAATCAAATGAAATGAAATGTTAAAGAAAACCAACCTTGATTTTGCATGCCTCGTTTAGATGAAGAACCCATTCTTCTAAGTCTTGCTGATTATCCGCACGAAAGTGATAGTTTCTTGATGGTATAGTAACCACTGCAGTTAAAAAATAACCGACAAAAAGAAAAAACAACCATGACAACACATGTGTTTATAATGTATTTCATACTCATGGCCTAAATTCATAAAAGTAATAATTGATAATATCTGTTCTTTATAGTTTTTAAAGTGGCACATTGCCTTCAAGTCTCTCAAAAATTTGCACTTTGGACTTGCGTCTTATCCCTTTATAAGAGTCGTTTATGCACAAAAACACCTATACGTGTTTTGTAGTAATAGTGAGTAGTGCTTAAATGACATAAATTTGCCTCTTGAAATATAACCAGCAGAACATACGGTCGGCCATTTTGTGGAGCCAAAAATTGGTTCTACGTGTTATGTCATGAAATTAAACAGAAACTACACAATTTCAATTGATATTTACCTGTCTGTGAATCATTATCTTCTACTTTTAAAATATCTTTCCAACCATGTTCACTTCAAAACAAATGCTTTTTATGGAGCCCAAATCACCTATTCTGAAGGCAACATGCCCCTTTAAGTTTAGTACTATTTTAAGTTGGTTACAAACAATTCTTTGGTCGTTTGTTCCTCATTTCAAGGGCGTCGATTGCTACTGAAAAGTAGGGGGGACGGGCGAGAAGTCTTGAAAAAAATACATCTTACATTAATTGCACCCCACACCATTACTTTTACATATCCATTTTAATATGCTTCGGGAGTCCGGCGTTTATCGTGTGTCAGCTTGAAACTCTTCGAAAAAACAAAATACTGGATTTTACTACATTTTGTGCGTTGTGCGATTGTAACAAAATGTAACACATTTGCACGTGCGCGCACACACAAACTTCCTTTTATAGACCCCTTGCATAACGCGGAATGCTAAATGGACCCCGAGGTCACGCACATTGGGTGCGTTCGATTAGCTTCCCCGGGTCGACCCCGGTCTGCTCATCCGGGTGAGCCCCTAACCATGAGCTAATCGAACGCCAACTTCCCCCAGCATTCACACCGATGCATCTTGGGACAGCCGACCGGAACTACTTCCATTTTGTGCCGTATGTCCGATACTTTCCGTGGATTCACGAAAACATCGTAAAATAATTATTCTCAAGGTAAAACTGCAACATTAAACAATTTGTACAACCCCACAGTGATACAAAGGTACCCGGCTTCGAATAAAAAATACTTATTGCTCACAAAAACGCTGTTGTAATGGCGAAAATGTGTGTCAAACTTCCTAAAATGTCCCGCTGAATTACAAACAAAATGGTGGCCATTGAGAAAGTTTTTCGCCGTGACGTCATGAACCAGGGGCAGCCCCAAGTGACCCGCTCCACAAGCAGGGCACTTGGGGCTGACCCGGGTGAGCCCCGCGAATGACGTCAAAGCTATTCGAACGCACCGGGGGAAGACCTGGGTCGACCCGGGGGAAGACCTGGGTCGACCCGGGGAAGCTAATCGAACGTACCCACTATTTTACGCGCAAAGAACACCTATCGTCCAATCATCTGCCTCCTTTGACCTCAGTGAGGGCGCTTTTTGGCCTCAGTGAGGGCGCTTTTTTAGCGTGTGATGTCATATGCAAGGGGTCTATTGTGTGGAGGGATCGTGTACCGTACATTTATAGCATACACAAACACGCATAACTTGAATGATAACAAGGTATGTAAGCGGGATTTTGGCGTTCATGTCTTGGACGAAACTTGTCGTCTATTTCTAGAACGGAAATAGGCCCAAAATACCATTCTGCGCGTGGTCCATCAGAAAAAAAGATTAAAATGAAGAAAACATTTCACCGTTTGTTCGCTATTCTGTTATTTGAACAAAAATTGTAAGGAAATATAAAATCAAGAAAATGGTGTATATTTGTATATTTTGTTGCATATTTCAGTCAATCAAAAAGTGGAGGGGACATCTGATATGCTGTCCCCCCCAGTCTAAAAAGTGGGGGGGACATGTCGCCCCCCTGTCCCCCACCCATCGACGCCCTTGCCTCATTTGTTCCTGGCCCAACTTGATTTACTCTGACAGGAACGATAAACCATTCACAATAGCTCCAGGATAGAGAACACAAAACGTAAACATGGCACACCCGCACAAAAAAGCACACTCAAAGTTAGGGGAAATTCCCTTGCTTTAATATAGTAACTTATCGCCCTATACAGGACAGTATCATCAAATACACAGAAGAAAAATTTCCCTATCCTGTTTTTTCATCGAGTAAACAAAAACCAAATTGTGTCAACATGAGTAAAAGTACAAACAAAACATTCCTTTTAGTAATAGGTTCAAAAGGTGTGCACAACGTTGGTAAGATTGAAAATATGTTCACAGATTTGCACATAGCTTAAATGGTATAAAGATGGTGGAAAACTTCCCTTGAAACATTGTTGCTTGAATTGCTAACAGTATTAAAGAAATAAGTGAAAAGGTTAGTTTTGATCTTCTGAGACCAAATCCCAATGTTTGAAAACAATAACAACATATAATGGTATTAATCACTATTTTCTTGTGACTCTGATGACTGATTGAGCTTAAACTTTCACTTATTATTTCATGATCATGTTAGGTCACGTTAAGTGCGGATACTGTCTTTGACATTACAATTGTTGTCCACATGCTACATGTATAAGCCATTCCCTCTAGCTTCGGCTTTTTATGACTAAGCTGCTATTCTTTGTATCTACTCTGTGTGGAACTACAATTTTCTGAATGAAAGAACATATTGATGAAGTAACAATATCATCCACAAGGAGGACAAAGGAACTTCAGGTTATACTAGCTATTTTAAAGTACGGTAATTTGGGGTTGAACAAAGAAAACTTTAAAAGAGCGGAATTTGAAAGAACCGTAAGACCTCTGGTGCTCTACCAATTGAACTATCTAGCCCTATCTTGGCGGTCTCCCTATTTTGTCAATTACTTTGTTCAGTGGTTTATAACTCGATATTTAATGTCTGGTATTAATACATTTTTGTCAAAAATGGAATTGCTATAATGTTTCAAAATGTTGTGTCTAATTGAATGTCAAAGACCAGTATCCCCACTTAATGTGACACAAAATACGACACAAAATACGACACAAAATACAACACAAAATACTTGCAATAACAACCCTGTGAAAGTTTAAGCTCAATTGGTCATAAAGAAGAAAAACCCCCCACAATAATTATGTTAGTGTGAAAATGTCAAACTTTCAAAGGATTTCAACACTTTGTAACAGTTCAAATTCCCTGTTCCTCCCTGTATACATTCTGTCAACATTTCTGGACAGGTAAGGATATAATTTGACCTAAATTAAGGCTGATAAAGTGGCTGTTGGATATGGCATTTTTTCTGAGCAGAATTTGGACTGGCCCTTGGAAGTTTTAACTGGCATTTGGCCAGCGGACTACTGTTAATGGAGAATGATGCATAACTGTTAACAAAACAACTGGCATCAAAGTTACACATGGCAGTTACAGGTTGAATGGCTTCTGACTGGCACCCAAGCAATAATATTGACAAAATAGGGAGACCACCAACATACCTAGGGCAAGATAGCTCAGATTGTAGAGCACCGAAATATTAGTCTGGAGGTCACAGGTTCAAGTCCACTCTAGTGAATTTTTCTTTGTTCAACCCAAAGTTATAAAAAATTTACCCACTCGGTTTCCCTTGAGGTTTATTACTTGATGTCTGAAGTTCTGTAACCAAAAGTGCACATTTTCAAACTTACTGACGGAGCCTAAACCAGAGCTTTTGAGCACCTTCCTTTTAAACTAAATCTGACAAAAATCAATCATGGAACAACTGGCAAGTCAAAAAAATAGTTCACTGCTGGCCCCACAATCCAGAGCACATGGGTGAGGCCAAAACGGGGACAGACAGGTTTTACAGAAGGGGAAATCCTTGTACTTGAACCCTGCAATCCACAGATAAGCGGACTGATCAGAATGCAAGATAAAGAATTACTTATTTCCTTGTTGTCAAACCACCAGGGGATATGCTGAACAAGGCATGTAGATCTGAATAAAGGATAACAAGAATTGGCCCAACAGTTCCTGGTCGGGTTTACAATCTTTGATGATAAGGGAGGGTCAAAGGGGGTCAGAGGGTCATGTTGGTTTTATACCATCTTTTTCATCATCTTTAATATATCCATGTACAAATGTGTTTACATTAATGTACTTTGTGTATGTGACCCATTTCATGTGTGATATAACATAACATATTGTAACCATAGTTGTCAGCCTACGTGTGCTACACTTACTGGCAAGTTGGTTATTTGATTTTGTCTTGCCAAATGAAAAGTAATATTCAAAGGCTTTTATATCACCATGAAACTTGTGTCTGAATGTTTGCCCCTTTGTCACAAAATCATAATTTGAGGATGGAATCAACAGTACACCAGTAATAACCTGAATTGATCTGATAATCCTTTCTATATGGTTAGAAAAATTGGTGGTGGTGGGTGGGGGGGGGGGTCAATGGCCATGACTAGCAGGGGGCTATGGTCAATGAAGGTCAGTGAGACATGATCTCTGTGTAACAGGGGACATTGCTCTACAAGGTGACCAATAAAGATTACATGTCAAGGGTTGACAGTTACATGTACTTGACAACCATGACAACTGGATATGGGTCATGGACCACAATGGGGTAACAATCAGCAAGTGACCAACGAAGGTTAGTCATGCCGTTGTCAAGGTCAAAGTAAAGAGGGTTGATGTTGGACATCTCTGAGGTTATAAAGGATGAGTCTCCTTGTTAAGTATTCTTGATACAATGGAATTATGATTCACTTTTAGAGCTATTTTTGTCTCTTAAAGGGGACTGTTGTCTAGATCATAGCAGGCCAGTTGCTGTACAGGAATTACGAACTAACCTAGTTACTGCACCTGTGCCGTGGCCATTACATCACAAAGGGCTACATCATTACTATACTATGTTGTGACAGCCAGCGCAAATGCAGTAAATGTGTTAGATTCATAATCAAATCTCCAGCCACAGGCCTGCTATGATCATGACGTTTTGGGTCCACTACACCCAAGACAATCCCATCCACAACAAAATTTACTGTTTTGGGTCTACTTAAGTACCACCCTTGGAACATGTTGACAATCCCATCAACAACAAAAATTACCCTTGCTTATCAAAACAAACTAGTCTAACAAGGCTAGACCAAGGCTGTGGTAAAATGTGTTGCTTGATATTATCAGTGTAATGCTTGATGGCAGTGACATTTGCTCATCCTGTATGCACTAATCAATGTAATGACTCACAGTATTAAGGCTAAGCACCCATCCAGGCACTGTACATGAAGGTAAAGTTCACTCTACGCATATTAACTATGATGCTTAAACATTTCCTTAAATCAAACCCTGCAATGCAGGGCTTGAAGCTAAAAACAAATTAAGCTGAATCTGAAATTTGTCACAGGAACAGTGGTCAGTTTCATGGGTCTGCCTACTGCAGAGTTATACATACCCATAGATCGGAACCCTTTAAAGCGCACAATTCTATGGGCTGTAAGCGCACAATTCTATGGGCTGTACGCAATATTCTGCAGTAAGCAGAGCCATGAAATTTGGCCCAGAGCATGTAAAAGAAGAAAACAACAATCCTTCTTACTGATAACTTACAGTGGAAAATGGGGTAATTGCCTACAAAACAGCTCTGTAAACCTTCTATGCGTTAAGCAGAATGGGGTAATTGCCTACAAAACAGCTCTGTAAACCTTCTATGCGTTAAGCAGAATGGGGTAATTGCCTACAAAACAGCTCTGTAAACCTTCTATGCGTTAAGCAGAATGGGGTAATTGCCTACAAAACAGCTCTGTAAACCTTCTATGCGTTAAGCAGAATGGGGTAATTGCCTACAAAACAGCTCTGTAAACCTTCTATGCGTTAAGCAGAATGGGGTAATTGCCTACAAAACAGCTCTGTAAACCTTCTATGCGTTAAGCAGAATGGGGTAATTGCCTACAAAACAGCTCTGTAAACCTTCTATGCGTTAAGCAGTGCCATGGAATTGGGCCTACAATCCTGGCCATATGTTGTTGGGCCCCGCCCCCCGTTCAATGTTGGCTCTCATTGTGCGGTCTGTGCTCCAGCTAGGGTTAAGAACATTGAGCAGGAGAACAGGGGAGGGCATGTTTGTTGAACTTCAAATATTAAAAAGATTTTTCTATTTGTTCAAGTACCTTTTATGAGCACAATATTGGTGGGTACATACGTTAGATAAAACTCCATTAGTATTGTTATTATAGTAACATGTCGAAAATAGCACTTACCAAAACAGAATTCTACCTTCGGTCTTTGTTTGGTGGCATCTCTTGCCTACAAATAAAAGCAATTAAGGAAGACTGAGTGCATGAGAATTCACATTTAAGGTGCTACAGCATAAACTTATATAATGCTTACCATAACATGTATGTGCAATTTGTCTCCCAAACATGGCAAGAGTGGTCATGGTTGCAGACATTAGCAGTGTGTGAGGATGGTACAAGGGGTCAATAGTAACTCAGTAGAAACTTGTGTAATATCTGTGTTTGGTTCAGTTCCTTACACACAACTATTTTACTTCATTTGTTAGTATATAACCAAGCATCAGCTGGGGCTGCCAGATGGCCACACACTTACTAAGTGAATCCATTTTCTCAGGATAATATATACGCGTATCAAGAACTAAGTAATCAATAGACCTTAAGCACATGACGTCATTTTGGATAGTGGCATAGTTTGGATAGGATGCCCTCCACCACCATTTTGTGTGGGAGGCCTCGAGTATCACAAAATGTATACTGGGTTTGCACTTTGGTTTGCTTTTTTTACAAATAAAACTGTTAGTCACCTTTTAATCCTAATAACCCCAAATCCTCCAATATCCTCTTTGCCAATGTGAAGGACTTGGGAGGACTTGGGCTATCAGGGCGTTGCATTCATATTGAGGAAAACCAGGGGGATTAAGAAGGATTTTGGCACTTTAACTCTCTACTTCTAAAGGATATATAGGAGAACTTTGATTATGTGTCAGCAAACAGGCCTAGTCCGTTTTAATGAAGCATATTTGTACAATTAGTAATAAGGATAGTTTAATAACATACTGTGTTAAATGACAAGTTATTGTATTTTCTGGCAGTAAGGTCACAGGGTACTTTGCCTGCCAAGTGCCAACCATGGTTAACAAAACTTGGAGCCGAGACGTTATAAAACAAGTATCTATAATAGCTACATTGCTAAACATTTACATGAACTGGAATGTATACTTTACATTTGATATTAAAGACAGCTGTATTTCTCCAGATGTACTAGCTCCTTCTTGCAGATTCTAAAAAAATTAAAAAAACAACAAACAAATTAAGCGTGATTCTAATTTTTTTAATTGTTAATTGCATACCTCAAATACCTGAAACTCAAATCTCTGCACTTGTGACAATTTAAATGTGAACAAAAAATTATCAAGCCAATACTGTACTGGACAATAATGTACTTTTAACAATCCACTGGAAAAATAAACAAGGAAAACAAAAAAGGAAATGTAATTCCAGGCCTCAATTTCATAGAGCTGCTCCTGCTTATAATAAGCAGGGGAAAAAAATGCCTAAAAATGTTCTGCTAAGAAAATTTAGAAGAATACCAGTCACAGTTGGCACATGTGACTCACATGAGATTGTGAGAAGGTATTTTGACTCGAACCATATTCTGGCAAGCATAGTTGTGTTGTGCTTAGCTACTTTTTTAGCTTTAAAGCAGCTCTGTAAAACTGGGCCCACAGGCCTGCCCTGTACACAATTCGATCAAAGTCAAGAGATAGTCACTGATTTCTTTAAAAACTTACAGACGGGTTATCCATGTACCAGACAAATATTCCTTTTTCCTGATCGATCATGAAATAACGACGGAAGAACCGACCACTCTGGTCCTGTTCTTCAAAATCCATGAATCCACAGGTCCGACCTTGTCTATCTACATACGGCATGGCAGTTAGGTTTCGTCTTAGCAGAAGATTTGAAAATAAACAACAATATGGCTCAAGATAATCTGTGAAAAGAAAAGGAATACAATTTATGACAAAATAAGATATCAGGAAAGGCCAATTCAAAATTAATTTGGGGAATGGTAGAACTAAAAATAATATTCTTTATCTCTGATGCAAACTTCCTAAACAGTTCAAAAATATAAAATATGTTTTGCTTTATTTGTAATGTGTACGTTGCAATATGAGTACAAGCATAACCATCCAGTAAAACAAACAAATTAATATAACTTTAGGTTGAACAAAGAAAAATTATAAAAGTGGAATTTGAACCTGTGACCTAATATCGGCTGTCTCCCAGTCAGGGAGCCAGTCAGAAGCCATTCAACCTGTAACTACCTTATAGCCAGGGGTCACATCGAAGTTTACGATAAAACCAGGGAAGGGGCAGTATAGGGATCACCTCATGCAAGGGGATGTGACTTTTTATTTTGAATATCAAGTAATAAACCACAAGGGAAACTGACTTGGGTAAATTTTCATTACTATTGACTATAGCGGAATTTGAACCTGCGACCTCCAGATTAGTTCTTTTAAATCATTTATAGCTTGAAATTATGCAACTTTTACTTCCAAAATATCCTATGAATATTGTAGGCCTATCACTATCAGTTATTGAATTCCCTTTCTGTAATGCATTGCAAAAGAAATATTCCTATTAAAGACCTATGCTGTGTTATGTTTGTTATTAAAATCAATTATACAAATTGTCCAGGTATGTAGCTGATTAGTTGTAATTTAATTCTGTGAAATGCTCCAACCTAAAGTTGTAATAATATTTCAAGGAAAAATTGTCTGTAAGTCATCAAAATTTACTCAAATTCCAAAAGTTGATAAATGTACAATCCCTTTAAAGAACTGCAGTAGTATTCAATTGTCATATTTGCGCAACTCTAGTTAAGGAAGCTGTTTCTACCTTAAGTCAATACTTTGTTTTTTATATCTGGTTTCATTTGAACGCCACCAACGTTTTGCTGTCATTATTAGCTCCAAATGTCACGTTTATTGTGATTTTAAAACAATTTCTAAACACAACAAATCAAAACAATGGACATGTCATGTATGTTGTGATTTGTCTTTAAAAACAACAAATCAAAACAATGGACATTTTCATTGTCATTTTCACAACACAAACTAAAACAACAAATAAAAATAATGGCAGTCAATGTGATTTAAAACCATTCTCAAATCATTACAAGAGTGGCACTGTCCAGCTATCAGTCCCATCACCAACCAGATCACCTTGATTTTAAACCATAAATTCTCTGGCCAAAATAATAAGTAGTGCCAACAAAGTGAATTAGCAATGGCATTTATGGGCTAATCACTAAGTCAGTGTCCGTCCCAATCTTTCATTTTGATGTTATGTCAATACAGAATTCTCTTGTTGGAATTGGGGAAAAATAAATAAATCAAAGATAGGATGTCCGAAACTTACATATTATGATTATGAACAAAACGATGGGATACATTTCACTTACCCTGGTCTGAAAAGCATGAACAAAATTCATCAAGAGTCCGGAGAAAACCAATGTAGATTCATAAACACTAAAACTACAAACGAAAACTCCTCTCGTCAGTTCTCTTTGAATGTTCCAACGAACCAGGAAGTTATGAATGTATTTCCCAGGCCTGGCCGCGCCGCCGATGCGCGCCTGCATATGCAATGTGTGACAGTTACTGAACTGTGGCTATTTTGTGTTTGCGGTTCATCGAACCATGGAGGTAGAAATAGAATCGAACAGTTTGTCCCACTCATCAACTTCTATAGTAAGCTTTGTTTGTTGAGCTCTTTCACAGTGAAGATTTGCAGAAACATGGGAAATGGCGAGAGCTGCGACAGGAACATCCCATCCCGTATGATTGTCAAATCAAAATCAAATGTTGATCCATCTATTTGTGTGTGTGTGATAATTAACCAACATGGAGGTAGAAATAAACGGTAACGTAATAAATGTATAGTCGGGTTCCTTGAACAACAACAAATTAGTTAAAAAACGTTCCAGAAGTACATGAAGTAGCTCTTAAAGCTGTAAGTGCTTATAATTTTGTTTATCTATTTTATTTTATTTTTATTGTATACAAAATTTATGTCAAATATCCAAATCATCGGCGAATAAAATATTATTAACTATAATCATGTTGTTTATTATTATTAATGTTTCTTGTTTTTACATTCTTTATATAGGCCTACCACTACCAGAGCTTAATTTACAATAAAACATGTTAATATAGACAGAGATGCACACCGAATTACCAAAATACTTATGTCAGCCTTATTAAGTTATTTCTTGCTTGCTTCTGTTGCTTCATGTTGACACAGGACCTTCGCACTCTTTGAGGAGAGCAGTGTCAACATTCAGGACGGTATTTTTATTTATTTATATTTATTTGGGGGAGGGTGCACACATTTTTTCTGTGGAGGGCACTAAGGTTTATCGCGAATAGCAAAATACCAAGAGAGGGCGCTGTTTTGCCGCGCATGATGGTGTAGTGAAAGGGGGCAACCCGGGACGGAACTCGCGCACGACGACCGACTGTAGCATTTTCCCCCCTCTGCCCCCCCATGATCCATTGCGATTCTGAATCGCGATAAACCTTATGGAGGAAGGAAATGTCAATAGAAACATAATTTAAAACATGAAATTACTGTACAATATGCAACATTTTATTCTCTCAAAGGTTCAGATTTCGAATTGGTAGGGGGGGGAGGTACGAACATCAAGAGACTAGAGATCAAGGGTGTTGCATGAGTTGAGTGACCTTTATAATTTGTTGATTAATAGCACATACCCCATGCGCCCACGCAGCACATTGGGTGGCGCTGTTTATCAATTATTTTGATTAATAATGCACACTAGGTTGCGCAAATTTACTTGAGTTGTAAAACAATAAGTTGGTTTACCGCCACATCAGAGGTCAGCGTTTTATCCAATTTAGGTTTAACTACCGGTTCATTTTATCAGTTGATTTTGGAAGATCGACCATTCAATTGCAAAAGGAAAATCATTACTAATATCCCTCTGATACCGAGCGCAGTTCCTAACAAATTAAAGGGTTAGCATTTCAAACTAAAAAAATTAAAATAAAATAAAATATAAATTTGTATTTTTTTTCTTCAGATAGCAGTCAAACCACACGCACTGAGATTGTGAATGTCAGTCATGATCAAGCCTTTACTTTGATTATTGAAAATAATAAGTTTGTGGTCGTTATGTGGACAGATGTCTACTCAATTGGGGGCTACGTCAAGGGTTGTCATTCTAAATTTACATTGCTAGAAGAGGGGCCTGGGCATGTCCTTCACCCCCAGACCTCCATCTTTCAGTGCCCCCAGAAAAAATCCAGACACAAAGCGCCCAACCCCACAAAAAGAAAAAAATGCCCCTCTTCCAAACCCAAATAAAAATTACTGGCTACGCGTCGCTACACAGCATCTAAAAGGGGCTGTGTCGTCACGAGTGAGTTCATAATTCCAAGTACAACCACAGGCCTGCTTTGATCACGACCACACAGACCCTTTAACCCTTGACCTTCCAAATCAAAATTGGGGAAGTTGTTCGATAGTGGATTGTTTGCCAAAATACAAATCTTATCTATGCATTCCATTAGTCCAAACATTTTGATGTTCTGGAGTATTTTAGAGGACTCTGGAGGGTCTCTAACCAAAGACAGAAAGGGGATAAGGTTAAATGAAGAAAACAGACAACCAAAAGTATATTGTGCTATGTACAGAACATTGTTTATTCTATGCATTGAAGTTCATAAAGAAAAAGGGACACATTTTTAACGGAAATGTTAGATTCACCTTGTTTAAATTAAAAGATGCCAAAATAATCTTTAAAATTAATCTTAAAACTTGTTATTAATGATGATTTGCTGAATGTGGTTAACCAGCCTGTGGAATCCCGCAGAGCTGTTTTTAATACCAAGATATTTACATTTAAAATAAGCAATTTAATTTGATAAATGACTATGCAGAAAGTCCTCTTCAAGTTAGATCAAGATCCTTCTTAGCTGGTAATGGATGAAAACTGCAAATGACTAGTGTCAAGCCATTTTACACTTTTAAAAAACCATAAAAAACATCTACTGAAATAGGGGGCTTAGATACACTAGCTGGCAGCAGACATACTAGGCATTAACATTTCTTACATTTTCTGAGCTTGCGTACATATCCTAAAAACAATTCTGGAAGTCTGCTGCCACCAAGTGTCCCAAAAAGTCTCTCCCTGGTCTGGAACATCCCCTTGCCTAGCACAACATTGTTTGAAGAAAGTAACTGTAATCAAATTGTTTTTTTCTAAAACCTGAAAAAGGGAATTTGCATATTTTTATATAAAATAAAAACAAGATATACAGGCCACTTTGGGGACCCATGCTGTGTATCACAGGTGAGAGTCACTGCTGACAGAAAAAGTCTGATTGAAATGATGGCATTTCTGCCTTTTTGATAACCCCTGGAGTTATAGATTCCAAGGAGCTTTTGGGAACAGAATCCTCAGTGCTAGAAGTAGATCAATGAGCAGGACTTTATTTTATCTGGAGAAAACATCAGCATTTTTGGGGTACCAGGCAGATATAAAAAAGTCTGAATTCAGGTAAAAGTTTGAAATTTCTCTTCCTGAATAATTGTTTAGATTGGTGGTGGTAGTTGTTTAACAAGCTGTTGACATTCCTCAAAGACATCTGCATAATCTTCATGTGACTTGACCAAGACGCAACAAGTTGATCTTTTAGCTCCCATAGCTGCTCCAAGATCCTATCAACAAGAAAGACCGTATGGGTTAATATGACACTTGACAGATTAAATAAAGCCAAAATATAATTTTAAAAATGAGAGAACACTTTTTAGCTAAATTTATGCATACTAAGAATCCCAGGCATGCTTATGCCTCAATCAATTTTCAAGATTAATCACATTTCTCAATGCATTTTACTGTGTATAATTATGTATATTTGGCTACAAAAAGCGCTTGTTATGAAATGATCATGGTTGGAAAGATGTTATGAAAGTAGAATATAATGATTCACACAATATCCCTCAAAATTGTGTGGTTTTCCTTTTACTTAAAGAAATAACACAGTCAGCCATTTTGAAGAACCAAATTTGTGACTCCACAAAATTACAAAATGTGTCCTTTTAAGTTTTAGAGGATTTACAATAATAATATTAATACACAACATTTATTAGGCGCTTAATACGGATGTTTCTAAGCGCACCATGGTCTGTCTACAAAATGAATACCAACCAAAACTTATAGTGAATACAAAAAATAAATAAATCAGAACATTTATCAATAAATCATACAAACTCCAAAGATCAACACAAATCGACCACTTGAGGTTTGGATTTCTTCAGTCCTAAGTAAATTCCCTTCTTTCAAGACACTGTGAAGCTATCCTGATGTCTGGAAAAATTCTGACAAATAAGACTGACATGGCCGTTTACGTTCAGCAACTGAAAGCATTTAACAAGTATCTGCACTTCCATTCCAAAACAGACTCAAGTAATTAGGTGTTCAGCTGAAATTTCAAAGGTCAGGGATGCAGTAAAGGCAAATAAGTATTAACATTGACAACTCCTGACAACTCACAATGGTTGTACTGTATTTTGAAATAGTTGCTGGTAGCTAATACAGTCGACTCTCGTTAATACGAGGTCCGCCAGACTAGCCTGTTTTCCTCGTTATATCCGAAGCTCGCAATATCCGATCGCGGTAATATCAATGCACTATGCACAAAGTGCATGACATAATGGCCACACGTGTACACATGGCTGCATGCTGCATGCAATACAGTGGATAACAGTGTGCATGTACAGCACAAACAAGCACAAAAATTGTTCGAATAAAACTATTTTAGTTAGTTTAGCTTGAAAGTTAATTTATAAAATCAATTTACATTTTACATGCTTGAACAAATTTCATGCTTGAGATTTTAACTTGCTGTTCTTGTTTAGCGAAGTTTCCGTGCAAAACTTCGGTCGCAGCAGTCAACAAATAGAATCTTGATTTTGATTGGTAACCACCATTGTAATGCTAGATGGTTCATTGCTAACGCGGGATACCAGGGAAATCTTGCTGTTGCATTAAATATTGATCACGCAAATATTTTAGTTTTCAGTTGCAGTGGGGCTTTTTCTGCTAGAAATGCACATCAAGCACTTGTAAAACTCAGTGGATCGGTATGTTTTGTGAAGATTTCACATGAATTGATGAATGCTGACTTAGTATGGAATCTGCTCAGTTGTTTGAAACATGCAAGCCTCCTAATCCCACCATTGTCCGGAGTTTGGAATTAACAACCTGCTCGCTGACTCGCGACTGCAGTCATGAGTCATTGTGTGCTAGTGATAGCGTCCAGTTAGCACCTCTATTGATTGTCTTACAAGCCATAAATAACTATTTTCAGGCTGTTAAAGGTATTTCCTTTGTTGGGGTTTTTATTATTCTCGTTTCAAAAGGGTTGAAAACAATGTTTTGCTCGTAACGGGCCGACAAAAGTACCTCGTTGTAACCGTGTTCTTGTTACTGCCGTGCTCGTATAAGCCGTATTTAAATGCATTGAAACACGCACGGGGCAGTTCGGGACCGGCAAAAAACCTCGTATTAACCGGTACCTCGTAACATGCAAGCTCGTAATAACGAGAGTTGACTGTATCAGCTATCACACAAGTGTGCGTGAAATACGGACAAATACAGCACTTCTGCGTCACATTTCCAATACGCAGGGTGTGATATGAGCCATGCAATATAGGTTTATATCGCAGCTCTTGTTGCTATGGGTCGACCAATCAGAATCAAGGATACAAGTATGCTTGAAGATAATGTAAGGACTGTAAATAGCACTGATTGAACCCATTGTAGCAGTGCATTGCAGCTACATGTATTGGGCTGGAACAGAGCAGAGTGAATGAAAATTATCTATATCCAAAATCAATGACAACTCTTTTTAGGGTTACCTTCTTTGCTGGGACGTAGGCATAGGGTATATTTCTGTCTTCACAGACTACAGGCAGGTGGCACATGACTTCTATTGGAGTGACATCTCCAGCAAACACCACAAACCTTGAAGGGACAACAATGAAACAAGTTATAAGTGTTACGAAACTCACATCTTGATTAAATTAAAAAGTATCAAGATGAAAGTTAACAGCACCAGTAAGTTTGAAATAAAAAGTATATGTTATAAACAGTAGCTGTATATGTACTGTACATGTGCTGTGTCTTAAGCCCCAATACATTGTATGCACATGTTGTACACACTGTACACGTTGGTATGTAATGTACATGTACATATAAATATACAACCGAGCGCCCCGAGACAAGCACACCCATGCAGAGAGTCCACAAGCGGGAATAGCCGGTTAGCGGGCTACACAGCCGAAGTTCCACCCAGTCTTTTTTTCCTTAGTTTACGCTGATTGGTCGAGATGTTGCTAGGTAATAAAGTGCGGGGTTTAAAACCTCAACCAACGTCTGTCTACGCTTCACAAGCATTTCGCTCAGTCCCTGGTAAGTGTCAGGGTGTTTTTCCCCAAAATGTTTTCTCAATGATGTTTTGAGTGTTATGAATGGGTTCATAAGACATTGAAGATAAAATCCGTGTTCTTAGAATGTGTGTCATGATTTTTGAAAATGGTAAAAATTTGGCAAATCTGGTGACTAGTCTGGCAAAAATGGTCGAAATTGAAATTGCAAATACAGAATTTTGTACCTGTGCCGTCTCGTAACCCTCTGGTCTGCGACTGTCAGGAGGATGGAGGGTTACGATTATCGCAACTAACTAGGGCCAACAACCCTACATGTATTTAAGAATCCTTCATTTCGGCAATGATGAAGATATAGAAAGATTTATTTAGGAGGTACATGTATAGTACCAACAAGGCTTGACAAGGGTTAATTTTACCTGTAAAAAAAGAAAGAAATGTTACTTTGTAAGTGACAGTTTCCATAGATATTACTTACCCTCTTTCTCCTTTTCTGAGAAACTTCTGCACCTCCTTTACTCCCCTTCGCAGCATTTTCACTTTTGAAGCTGAAAAAGGGAAAGAAGAGGAATGAAAAGAATGCATAACAAATAATTGTTAACTGAAGTGAACTGAACAGCTGAACTACCTTAATTAGTTCAATATCTGGATTTGTGCACTTTTTACCCATCCCATCATCATGGCCAAAAACACAAATCTTGGTTAAAGGGACACGTTTCCTTGGATCGGGCGAGTTGGTCTATGAAAAGCGTTTGAACCGTTTGTTATGAAATGCATATGGTTAGAATGATGTTTTAATGACTGTGTTAGTTCGCAAAGTAAAAGGAAAACTACGCAATTTCGAGGCATACTTGTGTGGATCATTGTATTCTACTTTTAAAACATCGGTCGCATTATTTCAAGAAAAAAAATTAAAGTGGGATTTTTTTGAATGATTTCATAATTTCATGCTAATTTCACTTGTTATTACCATTAGGCTGTTCAGGTGAAAAATAAATAAAAGGGTTTTAATTCTGAAACATTGCAGTCTGATAATACATACCTAAAGAAGTAAACTGGCGTTTAAAATTTGAAAATCGGATGTTTGGTTGCAAAGATATACCTCTTTTTATGAGCTAGGTTGTTAAAACATGGAGTAAAAATCTTGTGCAATTCTGATGTTTTTCTTAATTTTAGCCACAGCGGAGCTTCAACACCCAGCCTAAGGATTGGACACTTACGGACGCAAGAAGGTGCGCTCTGTGTCAAGGATTGCTCAGCTATTGCGCAATAGCTATTGACTAGCTATTGACACCATACGTGATGGTTCGTTATGTTTCGCATGAGGAAGCAGAAAAAGTAGCTGCAGAGAAAGTCTTTTCGCCTAAACAGTTTTTTTTATAATGCTGCACAAAAATTTCACACATATAAATTGAATAAGTCTTCTTTTTTTTGCCCACATTTTCACATTTAATTTGAAGAAAAGTTCAAAAACGTTTAAAACAAAGGAAAAATTAACCAAGATTTTCGTTAAATTATATAACCGTATGCGCAAGAATGTCTGCTGCAACTTGCCGTTGAAATTTTTTCATTTCCTCCAGCCTATATTTATGCGAAGTGCAAAAAACCAACATCAGGCTTATTAGGACATTTCCGAAGTTTTCCAAAGTTTTCCGGCAGCAAGTTGATTTCAGGTGACGCACGAGTTTGAATGGGAGCTTTGTGCACAACTCCGCAGACTTGAACTGGGGTTGTGCTGTATTTTTTTCGATATCTTCAAGACTGTAATTCTGATTTCAATAATATTTTGATGTAAGGAGATATGACTTATTGCTTAACCCCGAGTTTCGGCGTTGTGGAATAAACGAAACGCGAGTTATGATTTAGTATGTTTTGCTCTTTTTGGGGGCCCAGTCCAGTGTTTGTGTGTGTGGTGCGGGGAAATGTGTACATTGAAATGTCAGTTGACTAATGACTGAACAGCCTATTATTTAAATTACCAGATTACTATTATTTTTATTATTTAATAAAATCAATATAAAAAGTGAAACACATTGTCAATCATTAGTGTAGTCAGGTAGTACAGGTCCAGGTCTCACATAATGTCCAACTAAAGTCCACTAACATAACAAGTATTGCCAATGCTAGTTATTGAATAATTCAAAAAAACAAATTAAGAACCTCTGCTCTTGGAGGTCGATCCCCGTATGTTAAAATAGCCCGGGGGCCTTTCCCTTACCTTTCTTGATAGTTTTGTAGAGTTTTTTAGTCAATTTTTTCGGAGCCAGAGGATTTGCTATTGGCGCGATTCTTTCCACCAACTCTTCGTATGTCAGCTCTTGTGGTTCATCTTCTTCAACTGATTCTACCCTTTCTTTACGTTCCTTGTCTTTCTTTGGAGTTTTTCCCATTTTAGTTAAGTGTTAAATCCCGAAATATCAAGAGACAGTTGTTTAACGAATCGCTATCTATATTCATGTACATTGTACACGTGCAAAGCGCACACCGCGATGATGGAAACAAACGTAGACTGGTTTTAGTTTCTGTTTCAATGAGCAAATGTAATAGCAGGTAGGTTACCAGACCATCAATTTGCTGGTTCAAAGGTCAACTTATAAGAATACCGATTCTGCATTTTGCATCACAAACATTTCATTCTCTTTAAAAGTTTGTAAAATACTCGGATTTTAAGTTTGTTGAAATAAATTATTCTTTATTTTATAATTAATTTATGATAGCTAAGATTCTCATTCTTTATTTTGCTTTATATAGTCATTCAGTTCAACCGCAACCGGATGCGGGTCAGTGACCAAAATTAATGGAGTCACTGCACTGTATCCCATAAGTGGGCGTACGCTCGAAGAGTGGGTGTGTGTTGTTCAACCTGGACCGGACCCCACAAGAGAATTCTTTAGAAAAGGGAATAATAGAACAACAATAGCAGGACCCTTAAACCGGATCCGTAAGGTTGGGTGTGTGGGTGTTATTTAGACCATAGACGAAAGAGATTCTGTACGTATTTTTAGTTTTCAACAAATACAGAATATTGGGTCAAATAGATACTGGCAACAACAATAACAGTCTATATTACTTTTTTTTCCTTCATTAATAGTTTGTAGCCTGAAACAAGTCATACAATAAGTGATGCAACAGCTTTTTGTTTTTCAAGGTCATTTAGTTAACACATTGTTATACACTGCCTCAAGGAATTTGATACACATCTCTTTGTTGATGTTTGAATGAAAACATTCATTGAAAATATCATGTTTCCTTTTATTTAATAACCAATAATGAACAAGCACCAAAAGAAGGCTGACATATTATAAGAGTTTACATTTGTTTATTTTTTGTTTCCTTACTTGGAGAAAAAAAATCAGGAGTTAAAATATTCAAAATAAAATCTCCAAATTGCTAAAAGTTTGGGTTCAGTGAAATTATGGAGGAAGGATATCACCAATATAGAATACTTAAATATTGAAGTTGCTGAATATTTAGGTCCATCAAATTAAAAATGATTATTAAATTTCAAAGTAGGGTCATACTATGGTAATTTCTATCCATGGTAGTAAGCATCCTGTGAAATTATTTCATCTGATGCCCCCGTTTATGATAAATGAGGGTCTGTAAAAAGATTTGAATCTACAAAACTTACCTCGAGGCAAGTTTTGGGGATTAACATTTCTGTGGTGTTCGTATGTGCCCTGCAGCTGCAGTGAAGATGTGGTTGGTACCTGCCCCACTCATTCCACAAACATGATGGATGGGCTCGACATACTTGATAAAAATACCTTAACAGGTTTTTGCTATTTTCTCAATAAGTATAGAATACTGTATTCAGCAGAGAATTTCGCAGGTACTTCTATTGTATCTTTATTGACAATTTGCACTTTACGTTTAAAATAACCAATCAAAGCCTACCTTTAAAACAATAAAACTGATTATATACCTGTGGTGAAACTATCAATGTTATCAACAAACTTGTTTCAATGGAAAATTACAAAACAAGGTTTCTCAAAACTCAACTTCATAATTTGTTTAATTCTGTAAATGTTTCGTTTAAAGAATGTATGCCATACTACATTGTCCACATGCCATTTAAAAGCTTGATTAATAAATAATGAATCAGCTGAAAATTGTTACAGCCCCTTTTTCATGTTTGTATCCCCATTATTTCATTTAAAAAAGCTCTCTGGGAACACCCACTAAAACAAGCCTAGCCGGAGAAAGGCCTGTTTTTGTGGGCCCCCACGCAGAGCATTATTTAAAATGAGTTAAAAGTATATTTTCAGTTGATTAATTATTTATTAATTACAAATTTTTACGTGGCATATACAAACAAGTTTAACACGGCACACATTTTTTGATTCTGTTGTACTAAAGTCTGCATCAATCAACTGATTCGTGATCACACATCCCAGCATAATCAAAGTCAGACACTTTGGGTGTTGAGTTACTGAATGGTGTTGGACCGAGGACTGCACTAGTAAACTGATGATTTACATGGGATCAGGCATACCACCATAATCAGAGTCCAAAAGTTTGGGTGTTGTGTTACCACATGGCGTTGCGTTTTGTTAGAGTGAGGAAGGATCCTAGTAAATCATTCAGGGAAGTTGATGTTAAGAAAGGGTAACAAAATCACTGTACCTCATAATTAATTCAGTTATTCCTACTGAACCAACAGTTACGCCCAAACCATGTTCAAATCAGTTTAACAAGCAGATGAGCAACTGATGATTCAGCCTTCCACATCATCATTTTTAAACCTCAATCCTGTGAGTTACTGATAAATACATTTCTGAAAAGGCCTGGTGCACATCATCTCAACATTATATGAAATAGTGCTTTAGAATAACAATAAGTATTATTATTATTTTGAGAGTAAAATAGCTGTCTTTTTCCTTGCTGAGTTATGGCTTATTTAGCAGAGAACGCTTGAACTGATTTGCAGAGTATACAGTTTCTGAAACAAGGCTGTGTCTGAGTTGACGGCTTCGGCTGTTGCTAAGAGGGTTACCAAGGGCAGCCTATTGCTTCAATGCATGATGACACAGAGACTAAAGTGCAGCCACAGCCATAACCACAAATTCGAAAACAGCTGAAGGCTGTGTTTAAATTGATGCCTTCAGCTGTTGCAATGACCGAACAGCTGAAGGCTGTGTTTAAATTGATGCCTTCAGCTGTTGCAATGACCGAACTTACAAAAAATCCTAATCTCCAATATTGCTCCCGCAACCAACAACCATAGCCATAGTCTAAGGTGCTTGAATCAGACACGGCCATATGGCCCAACTCAGCTATCAGCGAACACCTCCATCTTGGACTCTACATACTCAACAGCCTTGCGTTTAACCTCCACTACACTGGCATCGGTGCCACATTTTTTCTCAAACTCCAAGTAGCGCTTGAAGAAAAACTTCATCTTCTTGGCCGAGAGACTAAGATGGATGACTCTCTCGAAAAGATGCCTGCAAGGAGGAAAATGATGCATAAATGAGCAGGAATCTTTTTTTAAAGAATTTGAATCCATGGAAATTTTTAGAATTTAGTGGACGTGAAGTAGCAATGACTAACACTGTAATTTATTCTTTAAGAAAAAAGCGTTTTCATCACTGCTTGAGCTATGGCAATAAAAACAAAGTCTTGTACCTGACAGCCTGTACATCTGCTTCCTTGATCATCATATCTAGGTACACCGACCAGATATCAGTACGCTTTGGATAGTTACTGAGGACATTTTCAAACATGGTCTTGCCTCGTTCAGCTTCAGCGAACTTGAACTCCATTTGAGCAAATTTGACAATCACGTCAACATCTGGAAAGAACAAATGATATCACTTAAAACAACGCGCATTTCTCTTTATTGTAGCTTCTAGATTATTTCTATTTTTGGAAAGCAAAACAATCATTGAGGTCAAAGGCCTTTGTAACAAATTTAGCATTGTATTCATCACACTGATCAAGTGAAAAAAAATTCAACAAGAGTAAAGTACGATAAATAAATTGTTTATAGTGAACTTGTATTTGATGAGTAGTGTGTAATAACTTACGCTCTTTTTGAGTTAGACTTTTGAAACTTCTCTGCATGAGTTTGTGCGCTGCACCGTGGCGTCCACTCTTCATCAGAAAGTAACCATAGCTGATCCAGACATCTTTATTGAAGTTAAATCGCTTCACCATTGAATTGTACAACTGCTCTGCTTGCTGAAACAACAAACATATTTTTATAAAAGAGTTAATTATTTCCACACTCAGCAATGATTCTTTATTACAGTGAAAAACTGCCAGACCAGGATTCGAACCATCATTCCACTAATTCATCCACAAAGTATTTAATGATATATCATTTAGGCAAGAACAGTGTTTATGTCATGTGACCAGTCAGAGAGATGTGGGTAAAAAGACGGCTATGAAAGTAATAATAAAATCCAGAAAAATGGCTGACAAATCTAGCCTAATTACTACCAACCTCAAGTTTCTCTGTCCGGACATAGATATTGACCAAATTCTGAAAGACTTTGATCGGTTCACAGTGCTGTAGGGCCCTCTCAAACACTTTGAGTAGCGATTCTTCAGTTCCATACAGATTCTCAAGATTTAAGAATGAAACCCACACATTCAGCTTCTCCGACTCCTCTCTAAAAATATCAAGAATAGAACTTTGGAATCTTACTAGTTGCTAAAACTATTTTAGATGAAGTGTTTTGTTTTTAAGGGTATTGTCCTTTAATGCGGAGCTGCCAAAGTTTGCATCTTGCTATCAGGGAAATTTTGCACCTATCAGATGATATTTAGAATTACATTCTACATAATAGGGCAAAGATGTCCACAATCAGGAAGATTTTCAAATTTGTTCATCAAAACATGAAAATAATGGTTTATTTTCAGGGAACTTTCTGCAGAATCAGGGGGAGTTGGCAGCTCTGCATTTGTCTAGTCCAATCATTTGTGTTAATGATACTAATATGTTTTGTAGTCCCATGAATAAATAAAGCTTGATTGTCTGCCAAGAGGTTTATATAATTTCTCTAGAATAAAAGTGATTGGTTCGCTTCCCACCCTGTAAAAATCATAAACTGTTCTACAACTTTACATCGGTGAGAGACAAAACTCACTAAATAATGCAGATCAATATGAGTTTAATTTGTCGCTGCAAAGATATCTGACAAACCTCTATACTGCGGGAAATATTCAAACGCACCACTAGAGAGATTCGAGCCCCACACTTTCTGTAAAATGAAGATGTTTGATGTAAATACTGACCTGAAGCTAATAGTCTTAAGAGCTCTCTCAGCTACTGATCTTGCTTTGTCAATCTCAGCTGACTGTAGGTAGAAGGCCATGTAGCGAATCCATACAAGGGAGGAGTTTGGAGAACTGAGAACGAGACGATCATATTCATCAGACGTCTCCGGTGTTTTGTCTTCATCCATCAATTCATGCTCGGTCTGACAAAAAAACCAAAACCTCATTGTTGTAAAAACTGCATTGCCGAATAATGAACAATCTTCTATATCAGTTAACTCTATGTTGATGTGGGATAAAACTATACCCAGTGCTTTGCTAAGTCCTGCAGGAGAAAACTCCACATGGAACTCAGATAGGATTTATAACCACAACCTCCGCAATTCAAATCAAGTCAATATGTTTTCTAGATATGGAAAAGATCACTTTCATATGGTGCAACAACATCAATTCATTTAGTAGATGTTAAATATGATACCAGGCCCTATTTCACAAAGAGCTAAGATTGATCTTAACTGTGTATCAGTCTTAAGCAAAGTGTGATGTCATACTACACATTACTATGGTAATACTGACAGCTCATCTTAAGATGAATCTGATAGTGGTTTGTGAAATCAAGCCCTGTGTATCAATCGTGCCTGCAGAAAGTCCAGGCTCTGTGGCGATGTCACGGGTTACATGGTTTCTACCACAGTGGGAAGTAAATCAAAATACAAATTTATTTAAATTGATTCACATACCTTGAAGAGGAGATCTTCCTCTGCCTTTTCTTTGGCTTCCTTCTCCTTTTTGCTCTTAACCTGAGGAGTCTGGAGAGACGTTAAAAATAAGAAACATTTTTATCACCTAACAGTAAACCCTTACATAGCGATACAAGTTTATTCTCAGTACTTAAACACAAAAATACTGACTTAAAATCAGAGACAGCTTTTTTCATTTATGAAACAGGAAATATAAGTCAATGAGTAAATTATCAATTGATGTTAAAATAAATCACATCTCCTTTCTACATAATTAGAAATTTGACTGAAAATATTTCTAAAATTAATTTTCTTTTATCACCATGAGATATGAATATTTACCATGAGAATTGTTTATTCCTTAGTCCCTTGGTCCACTTGCCAATACAGGTGACCTCCATCCCCCACTCTTATGACACTTGACACCCCAATGTTTGGACTTGGATAAGATTGGTATGCCTGGCCCAGTGAGAAACTTGTTTTGGGTTTGTTAATCCCGATAATTTTTAGCCCTGAAAAGTGTAGTGTGAACGCTCCACTTAATCCAGAGAATCTCATTGTGAATTGTTTCCTTAACACAGAGATTCTCCAGATTAAAGTGTAGTGTGAAAGGGGCTTATGGTCACACAACCAAACAGTTTTTGGATTTTAGACCCCAGGCAAGCACAGCCAGAGATAAAAAGTGCTTGACTTTTCCAGAACGAGGAAAACTGATTGGCCTTAAGAAAAACCCTCATGGCATAGGAAAGAACCAACGCACAACTCTACTCACATATGACCTTCGAGGGAATCGAACCAGGGCCACATTAAAGTGGTGAGAGGCGAGTGCTTTACACAAAAACAATAGAAAAAAGAATACAAACAAATTGCATCACAGATGAAAGCAATTTCTTCAAATCTTACCTCTTTTACAACTTTGTCCTCTTCCTCATCACTTTCCTCACTGCTAGATTCCTCTTCATTACGGAGTAACGTCTTCTTACTCTTCTTGACCTCTGGCTCCTGACTATTATCCCAACTAAATCCAGTGTCAACGTTGAGTCGAGCCACGGAGGCGCCCTCTTTTGGTTTCTGTATAACCTAAAATGAAGCCGGATTTTTGTTGTTGAACATACAGTCTTAATCTGAACTGGTTGAAAAATCACCAAAGTTTTTGCTCCCTGGGAAGCATACTTCCAGCAGTAGTAGTAAGGGATTAATCAAATGCAATATCAACTCAGATCTTGCAGGTCCCCATTTGTACACCCGGGTGTAGGGAAACGAATTTTGGTGAACATTTTTTCCACCAACATGCCTTGTGCCTTTTTGGAAAGAAGCACACCGGGCTAGTAAACTGTGCCTTTTACTTGCCCCGTAGGAACTTTTATAAGCCAAGATTTTGAACATTTAACATCATAATTTCAACCAATATGTGGCAACAGACCGGTTTATTTGTCACATCATTTACACACTCAAAAGCAAATGTTTGTATTATTCATATCTAAAAGAACACAAATTATGAGCATTTTAAACAGATCTGTATAGTGAACACTTTGAGTGGTGGTGGTTATTAGCCCTCCATAGTTATTATTATTATTATTAATTGGTTTATTGTTAAAAACACATTGCAGCCAAAGGCTGAATTACATGCAATTTACAATATTGAAAAAACCCCAGTTTTACTAGACAATGAGCCTGGACCAATAGCACAAGCAACATGATAGACAAGACCAGAATTTAAAACTAGAATTCTAATGACTGGGCAAAAAGAACTTGAGTGTGTTGTAATATACAGTTACATTGTTCAAAGGAATAACACCAGCCAGCTGTCCAATTAATAATATAAATACATGGGGAGGGGGTGAGAGTAAAAACACCTGATTTGACTAACCTCTACTTCAGTGTCACTCAATGTTTCTGGTTCTTCTAATCCGCTATCAATGTCCTCCTCTCCTTCTGATAATTTTCGTTTCCTCTTCAAATCCTTCTTTCCTGTAAATTAAAAAAATAAATAAACCAACACAAATTTCCATCAATAGCACATTCCTAGACCTTATGATCTTATATAGAACTTATGCACATGGCATCATTTAGGTAAGGCGCCCTCACCCTTGGCTAGAGGTCAAAGGATGGTTGCTCATTGGCCCATCAATTTACCTACAAGATGGCAGCATGATGACGTCAATCCATTATAAACTGGGCTGAAATATTGGATCATGTTGTGCCTTGATTTAAAATGAACTTACTGGTCAGTTGGAGTTTGGCAGGAACTGGATCTTCAGCGCCAGTTGCAGTGCTCGAAGAGGACAGCTCGATCTTCCCCGACTTCTTATTAACACTACAAGAAGAAAAAAATCACAAATACACAAAATATCTCATTAGACATGTTTTCACATACAATTTCTGTTTCCTCCTTAACAACAGGCCTCACTCCCCAAAACAATCTCAGCACAGAATCAAAATTTTTCATAAGATCAGAATCAAAATGAGAAAACTAAGAGAAGATTTATCATGTTTGACTCATGGCTGTTAACTCAATTGTTTTTGAAAGAATAATAAGAAACAAAAATTTGGTTTTGTTTAAAAAAATGTATATGTTATGTTGACATGGGAAACATTGAGAAATGTCAATTTAGGAAATGACCTTTACTGTGACATTTTGATAGATGCTAAGTTTGCATCAAGGATAAAGAATAGATGTGCTTGTGGATTATAATTTGTTCACAGGACTCAGGAAAGTACTGAGTATATAGTGTTTAACACACATCGGTGTAAGGGTGAAAACCAAATAATATGGCATTTTGGTTGAGTGGAACTAGGTCAATCTTGCGGGGGTTCGCGGCCACTGTGGGCATTTCCGCACAAACCACTTACAGTCGCAATGATTAAATACTCGGAACATGTCAAGATCTAGGCAAAGCTACTGCCAAGACAGTTGACTTCAGAAACTTCCTCTTTGTTGAAGCAACACTCTATTACATCAAGACATACATTATTATATAAGTGTTCTTTATTATTATTATTATTATTATTAGATTCTCTTACCTTAACACCACAACAGTAAGAAGCATTCCTGTAGGAAACAGAGGGCCTGGATCCTTGACATAAGATGATGAAAGGTTCTTCAATTGGATTCGACCCACAAGTTTTCGTGACAAGCTGTTGTAAAAAAACCAACACAAAATCTAGAAAAACTTTGAAGAAGAGAGAAATTGAAGCAAACAGTCTCGTATTCATGTTGAAATGTAACCAGGAGAATGGCATGTTCTTTCACTGTCATTTTCGTGTACAGAATTTAGAAAAACATTTAAAAAGCTGGGCATTTTCGGTTCAAAATACAAAACAAAAGCGGACACTGAAAGAGTAAAGTAGGAAAAATATCATGCCCGAAAAAACTGCAAGATTGGTTTTCCTGCCTCCTCATGGATTGAACGCCAAACACTGCATTAAGCTCAACCTACCTGACGAAGACACCAACTTTAGTGCAGTTGCTTACATATCCCTTGATGATGTCTCCAACTGTTAACTCATCAGCAGATTGTATGTCCTTGTCTGTAACTGTGCTGTAATTCTTCACTGTGGCTGAACGTCTAATTGATAAAACTGCATTCTCTTTGTTTGGCACTTCCAGCACACAGCACCTGACATCAAATATCAACTCTGTATTATTATTTCCTAGTTTTATAGTTAACCCTTTAGAGACCATAGTGGCCTGAAACATAGCAGCCGCAAATAGCTAAATGATCTGACCTACTTCCATCCAACCAAAAAGGCCAAAGTCAAGATGATAAACTAAATTGACATTTTAAAATGTTTCCCATGTAAATATAGTATCTATGTTTCTAGAAAGGAAACAAAAAAATCTGTTTTATATTTCTTTTTTCCAGACACTTTAACAAGAAAAAAAATCAATAATAAAACCATGTGTGGGCGTTTGGTGATCATTATACAGAAACAAATGGTCTCTAAAGGGTTAATTATAATTTGCTTCAACAGTCCTGCATTTTTGTCAGTCACTGATAATGTAAGTATAAAAGTTAGGATTCTTCTACAGGCCCGATACTTAACAAAGGCAATGAAGGCAATCTCCTCCATGCCCTGGTCACTGCCTTGGAGCCCCTTGAAATATTCCAGTACAAATATAAATTTCCCTCAAAGAAGGTGCTTCTAAAGGACGAAATACTGTCCTAGCCTTGCAAAAATGAAGTATCAGGCCTGCTTCAAGAAATAGAAGGTGTCTGGAGAAATAAAATTACCCTTTTGGGGAACCTTTTGTAGTTGTTGTAGATGTTATTATTGTTCTGTTAAGGTTGCAGGGGTGATGGATGATTAGGTATACATAGATCAAAGAAAAATGGAGGCACTGGACAAGCTCTGCCATTATGATAACATAATTTACTAAAATTTGAAGGCAAAACTTTGAAAGGAGTACATCACCTCCAATTTGGCATACATGGCTGTTAACCTCATTATTTTAGGGTCGAACAAAGAAAAAAAAGACTAGAGCGGGACTTCAACCTGCGACCTCCGGATTAACGTTCTCTACCAACTGAGCTATCTAGCCCTAATGTTGGCGGTCTCCCTATTTGGTCCATATATTTGTTCAGGGGTGCCAGTCAGAAGCCATTCAACATGTAACTACCGTATAGCCAGGGATCACACCCAAGTATACAATACAGCCTGGAAAGCGGCAGCAGAGAGATCACCTTAAGATAGACCATAAGGAAAACTGACTGGGTAAACTTTAAATAACTTCAGGTTGAAATTTATCTTTGTTCAACCCGAAATTATATGAAATTAACCAAGTCAGTTTCCCTTGTTTTTTTTTTATCTATTTACAGTAGCAACAACTTAAAAAGTTGTCTTCCTACCTGACACACTGTTTCTTCTTGAACCCCATCAAAGCATTATTGGTGAAGCTGTCTCTAAGATCAGTGAGAGACACCCTGCCATGATGACCGAAGGGTAGCTGAATGACCAGACCAACTCCAGGGATGACTCGGGTTATAAATCCATTAATGATCATTCCAGGGGTCAATTCAGACGAGCCAGTACCTGCGGAAAAAGGTTGATTATTGTTGATAAGTAACAATCAACAGATTCAGAGGATATGTTTCTAAGAAGCATCAACACCTCAGTGCAAAAACGCTGTATCTCGATCTAAATGTTATATCTCGCACGAAAGTGGTCTGTGTGTATCTCAGTGCATACTTGTTTTGTGTGTACATCCGGACCATTCTAACACCTTAACATTGGTTGACGTGTATACACACCAAATTTGTCTGGACTCACTTAAGGTGGACTAAGCACCCTCAATCTTTTGCTAATAGCTGGACAGCTGACGGAAATATCCACCCAGACTTTCCACAGTGTAGCGTACACAAGCATGCACCTACCAAAGAGGGACATCAGGTATTGGAAAACTTGCCTTGTATTCTGGAGGTTATTGTGTAACCCCCGAATTCAGACCTATTTCCAGTTGTACAAATATGGCACACACGAATAGACAGGCTGCCACCATTGTTTATCATTGTATTCGGCTCAATGGGAGGTTAGTCCAAGTGATCTGTGATTCCAGCATACTGTGGCAGATTATCAGCAGTGGCTCAGGGCCAAGGTCCTACGAATCAGGGCAAAATCAAATCATGGTCCTAATTATGAGAACTTTTGTTGTCTTTCCTTTGTCAAGAGAGGGTTTCGATGCGACAACGATATTTTCAAAGGAAAACAATTGCTCAAGAAACTCCAAAAAATAATACCAAGAGCGGGCATGGAATTTGTTTTTCAGAATAACAATGTGAAGTGGTTAAAGGCACCTGGCAGTGGTATTTTTTCAAAATAAAGCTTTTGTCATTAATATATACATTTTTATGAGTGGAATGTGAATAAACAATTTACTAAGGTTAAACAATTGTATTTTTCTTTTAATTACAAATTAATCGATCGAGGCAGGAGAAAATGTGTAGTCTGGTCCCGTACATTACGTCTGGGTACCTGATCAGTATCATGCGTTTTCGTATTCGGACGTCACCACCCAATGCAATCCTAGGACAGTGTACAGTCGACTAATACGAGACGCCAGTTTATACGAGGTTTTTCACCGGTCCCGAACTGTCCCATGCGCGTTTCTATGTCTTAAAAACGGAAGATACGAGCATGGTCATAACGAGAACACGGATAATACGAGGTAGTTTTTCCACCAGAAACATTTCGCTGGTAACCTAAGCTTCACTGCAACTTCCCTTGCACGCTACTGCCAACGAAAAAATCCCCGGGCTATCCAAGTGTTCGCTGCATAGCGCTGAAAACGACGTCGGACCAGACCACTTTGCCCTCGTTAGCCTAACTTTCGATGCCCGTAACTGCCTATTATTTGGGATCTGCAGGGAAAAAATGCTGGCTGACCCCATCTTTAGTCGTTTTGCTGCATCCAGCAGCAATTTTCGCTGGAAAAATGCAAGAAAAAAACCCCTTTTGGATAACCAAACGAAACGTACAATCTCACTACTTGCACGTGTATATACAACGTAAATGCAGGCAAGTTCGAGTGGGGTCGATGTTCAATCGAGGCGAAGTCTTCCTCGATTGACGTCACAAAAAGGGATGGGCGGAGTCGCCCCCAAACAACTTTATCTATTTTTTTAACATATAAACACTGACAAACAATTACTCAAAAAATTGTTTTATTGTTAATATACATATACTCTTATATTAAAAAAAAAAAAAATTCTATTTCCAGGTGACTTTAAGTGAAATACTACATTCTGAGAATTTCACAATCACATTTAACTTAAGTGTTATTTTAGGAGATATATGTGCAACTTTTTCGCATTGACAACAATAGTTGTCTTCTGGTAAGGTTTGCAATAACATCATGCATATGAATCTCTCTTCTGGGAGACCTTCTCATGGAGAACTCACAGGAAATCCTAATCATATTTGTCTTCTGGAATAAATATATTAATAGTTATAAAAACTCACCAACAAATGTTAGTTCTAGAACCTTATGTGTTGAGTCAATTTTAACCACTTTGGCTTGTCGGACCGTTCCTGCTTTGAAGAATTTAGCCGGTTTCTGCACCACACTAATGCTCTTGGACAGATTTAACTGGAAAACCTTGCCTTGCAAGGTACCAGTCACAGCCACCCACAACACATTCTGTACATACTGTGGAAACAAAATATTTTTTATATCAACGCTGATTTTGGTAAAGGTCAAATATCAAATCCTTAGATGAAAATCAGAAAGTTATAGACTGATCAAGTTGTTACTTTTACGATTTTTTGCACTTCTGGTTCTCAACCGATATGAAAACAAAGATAAAGAATTAACGCTTTAAATTTTCATCTGGTTGTGGTTAAAAAAAGAAAACTTGAAAATAATTGTTTTTTGTGCTTGAACAAAATATGAGATTCTTTGGAAATAGTCAGAAGAAATTGCAAGTAGAGAAAGATGGAGGGTGGAGTTCAGACCAGAAAGAAATAAGGTAGTATCAAAGAGTGGACAGGAAACGGATTGCATGGTACCCAACCATGATGACTGGTACTCTGATAGCCACAACAGCAGTGTGGATTCACACCATCTGAACACAAAGAGAGATGAGTAATTTCTTACCTTCTGAACCACACAACTCACAGTCTGTTCAGGCTTGTAGGAAAGTAACTGTTTCTCTAGAGTTTCATCTTCAGAGTTGAAACTATTATCATCCAATTTGCTGAAAGTAACGAGGATTACATTATGTCAGATAATCTAAGATGATCACTCATATCAGAAGATTATTAGAATTTCTTGTAAATCTGTAACTTTAACTTAACATTTTGGTGGAGATTTTGTGGTTCTACTGCCATCATTGGCTTTTAGAAGAACTTTACTTACCATTTTCTAGTTTTGTGAAAAAAGAAAACACACAGAACAAGCACCCTGTTAAAATTTATGCAATGCAGCTAGTCATGTCTTTGTAAGACAAACACGTAAGGATTTAATCTAGTTAGGTTTGTGGTAACGCATGTCATGAGAATCTCTCTTTAAGTTGTTGTGGTTCTGAAAAGAACAGGTGAAACATCTCAACAGTTTAATCAGTATGCTCCGATTGCTGTTATGTGTGTGTTTAATGTTTGTACTTATTTAAATTGCTGCAATCAAAATAAATAATGGTAATCCAGGGATCTTCAAAAGCTATTTTTATATATGTTTTTCTTTACTCATATTGGGTTACTAGAGTGTGAGAGTTGATAAAGGGATGTGTAAGTACATATGTATAAAACAACAATTGAACCATACCTTTGTATGAGTGTCAAATCTACCGCCATCTTAGTGCAGTGAGTATGTGTGATTGGGAGGTAGTGATGATCTTTGACCTGAAGATAACCTATGACCTTTGCTTTTAATTCTTCTCCCTCTCGAATTCCTTTAAATGGAGACTTATTCTGTGAAAAAAAAGTTTACAGAACATAAACAAGAGAGTTTATGTTATCACAAGTTATATATTTATTCATGACAAAACTAATCATGATTTGTTGGATTTTGTACTCACTGGTATCATTTTATCCGTGACCTCTGTAGCGTGCACTCGACCCATGATGACATTATTTACTCGCACATTCAATTGACAATCATGGACAGTTTTCACCCTGAATAAAATCAAAAACAAAAAGGTTTGATGAGTTTGATCAAATATAATAAAAAAAATAGTCACTTCTTCTGGATAAAATTTCCCATCAAAATTTGGAGTAAAGTCAGAGGAGTCAATTTACAGATAATTAGTTCCTGGCAATGACCAAGAAGAAAATGCATTCACATTTGAATGTTGTTTTACTTTTGGGGGGAGAACGGGACAATTTAATAAAAGTGTCACTTATTTTACCAAAGTGATTGTTTTTCATACAGTGCAGTTGACGGCCTCCAAGTTGCGTTTAAAGACTGCCCTGTGTGACACAGCTCTATAAAGAAACAGTTCTAACAAACAAACCAATTGCTGTGTCAATCTGAATCAGTCTTAAATTTTACTGATCATGTATTGCTTCTCCACTAAAGCAGTGAATTTTCAGTGATAGTAATCATGTTCATATCAGTTCCACAGAAATATTTCCATCTGAAAGCTCACAGATGATAAAGTTCATACCAGTACCAATCCTCCAGAGAAATATTTCCATCTGAAAGCTCACTGATTCTAAGTTCACACCAAATAGCCAATATACTGTATTTACCCAAGCCACTTTGCATATACTCACACTGCTGTAACCATTTGACCCAGTTGTATGCTTTCAGCATTGATGTCTCCATTGTCAGTCTTCATCTTTCTCTCCTTCTTGGACTCCTTCTTGGGCTCCTTCTTGGGCTCCTTCTTGGATGTTTTCTTAGACACAGCTTTGTCATCTGTCTGCGGTGCCATTTGTTTGGTCGTCTTTTTACGGCCGACAAACTGTTCAGTGAACACTCGATGGTTGATGAATCTAAAGAAAAAGAAAAAACCCCAACAACCTCAAGGACCATAAAGCTATAATCAACGAAAAAGTAATTTCTTTTATTGCACTTTATTTGTGCTTTGATGTGGAAATAAAGTGAGCTGATATTGTAAAGTAAGATCATGAGCACAGGTACAATTATAGAGTGGATCAGGGATGAAATTTGACAAATGTGAACATTCCTGAAAAATGGCTTGGGAGTCTGGGTCCCCCCTTAATCTAGACCCAGATCCTCCCTGATGTTACAATTCAGGAAGTTTGCAGACTATGTGTACTGCCAGAAATACAAAACTAAAAGTTTGGACACAATGTGAACTCTCTCTCCCTTTGGTGACTACTTTACTTCTTTAAATTTTTTTTGAATTCATCCCAAAGAATTGGTCTTCAGAGTGGGAAAATGACGACAACATCCATAAAGATCTCCCGTCACCTTCTCAGGTACCAGCTGGCTTCAACTTTCCCATAAATGGGCACACTGGACACATGCTACACAAGTGGCGTAAGAAGCCAATACCAGAGTGTGGCTGTGGGGCTGCTGATCAGACCGCAAGGTACATCGTCAACGGGTAGCATCATTCGTCTGGCCAGCTGTGACCCAATTGAAACACGATGGCTGTTGGACATGAACCTAGACATTTGACATTTGATTAATTGTTGCACACGAGAGAAGAATCAAATATAATAAAAACTTCATTTGTGAAGAAATGGCAAAGGAAGACGTACCTCTGTTTGACGACATTAATGGTCTGTCCAACAGTGAGACAATCGTCTCCAACACGAATATCATTCAGATGCTGGCAACCAAAACAAAAGAATTAAAAAAACACTGGTCAAATAAAACATTCACTAAAAGATTTGTCTTTTCCTTAATTTGTTTTGCCATGTAAATATTTGTATGAAATCAATCCAGAAACTACTGAAAATATACCTGTTACTATCCCCTTTTTTGCTTGTATAAATTGATTTAATTCAAAAAAACCCTATCTGGGAAAGCCCACAAAAACAAGCATGGCTCATGATGTGACGTCACTTAACTGGTTTAACAAGAAATGTACAGAAAACCATGTACTTTGTCTAAAAACTCAGATAAATTCTTCTCATTTAGCTCACCCTTCTTCCCGGGATGTACGCTATCCTTCCACTAGAATTCAAGCAAACCATGATGAAGTCATCCTTCACCATGGCAACAGTAGCTTCCACAGCATCACTATCTTTGCTCTTTTTGGAGGGTTGTTGTTGAGACACTTTCACGTTTAGATGAATAGTCCGAGGATCCAGGCAAATTTCAACGACCTTCTCTTTAAGATTGACATTCAGTACATAGGCGGTGACCTTTGACCCGTCTTCAACTTCATCCTCTATAATCCAATACAAGTCAGAATATTCTACATATATACTAATCAAAATAATTTAACAGCATGAACTTCAGGGTTGAGGGTTTTTGTTGAGATAGGGTTAGGGTTTGTTTGTGTTTTGGCCAAATTAAGGCTACACTAGGGTCGATGTTTTGGCCAAAATAAGGCTACACTAGGGTTGGTAGTTACACTAGGGTTGGCTACTCAAGGGTTTGTGTTTTGGCCAAATTAGGGTTGGTGTTTTCATGGTTTGGGTCAAATGAGGGCTACACTAGGGTTAGTGTTTTGGTCAGATTAGGGCTGTACTAGGGTTGGGTGTTTTGGCCAAATTAGGGCTACACTAGGGTTAGTGTTTTGGTCAAATTAGGGCTGCACTAGGGTTGGTGTTTTGGCCAAGTTAGGGCTACACTAGGGTTGGTGTTTTGGCCAAATTAGGGCTGCACTAGGACTGGTGTTTTAGCCAAATTGGGGCTACACTAGATATATGATGCCAAAATCATTATGATCGGTCCACAATCATCTAAGTTCTTGTTTTTTCTTGCATTTGTATAAAAAACCTGCATTGCACTCTATAGGTGTTTGGCATATTGTCTGCACAGGCATTAAGGCTGTAGTGCAGTTTGTATGGATTTCATAAAATTGGTTTAGCAAATTATGGTAAATGGAGTTTGTTGAGTGATCTCCAAATTGTTTGGCAAAAAGAAACAACAATTTTAAAAGTAAAACTTTTCCTATGATTTACTTTTTCAAATTTATACATAATTTTCATTTAACAACCTTTTGACCATTATGGACATGAAATTGCAATTAACGACCTTATAGCACTGAGTTGACAAAATGTTTTAATTACAGTTTTGAAAGTATGCAAGCTCCATCTTCATGTTATCAAGAAAGTTATTTTATCAACAGCAAAATAAATTATGAAGTTATAAATTCTTACCTCCAATGTAAGAACTATCAATAAATCCGTTGACGTCGTTGGGCAGCAGACACAATATTCCTTCTGGGGTCCTGTGTGTTGTTTTGACTGCTACTTGCTGACAGATCTTGGGTTTCAAAAGCTGCTTCCAAGCTAGGGGTAAAGACAGTAAGACTTTGATTAGAACTTCAGTTTACTTTAACTCTAGTGGTCCTTGTTTGACTTTGTAAGATTGGTACTGCAGGCCTAAATACCAATTGCTTTTGACTGTGCCAGGCAAATACACTCTTTTCTACATCAACGTACATACATTTTTGTGTTGGGTTACCAAGGAGTGGAGTATTTTGAAGGATTCAGGAGTGTTTCTAGCCAAAGTGGTTAGAGGTTAGAGGTTAAAGGTAGGGTCATAGATTGTTTTGTCAAAAAAATGCTGATTTAAAGGCAAAATTACTAAGAAAGATACAGGAAAAGTCACATGTGAAAGTTTCAGCTGAATAAAGTGTCCACTTGCTGAGACAAAAAAAAAAACCTACTACAGTACTTTCACAAGCACATTGAATACATCCACATTTTGCAAGGTAACAGCAGCTACCAATTGCATCTCTATCCGCAGCATACCCAAACAGACACCAACACTCCGAAATCTGAGAAATGACTTGAATCGTTTCTCAGATTCAAATTATAATGAGTGACAAATTACAAACCATATTACTTTGAAGGGAATCTTTTCTCTAAATAGTTTATTCTATCAACAGCTGCAGTGCTTCTCACCATGTAACTTTATATAGTCATTAATTTTTTGAGTATTTACCAAAGTATGACCTTACCTTAAAAGAAATAGTACACACATTTACAAGCAAAAAATCCTTGCTAACCTATGAAATCCATGAAGTAAACAAGGAAGTTCCTTCTACCAAAAGTGTTAATTATTTCACTTGCAGTGAGGTCGTGTTCGCATTGGTGGCTCGGCTACAGCTGCAGATGTTCCTAAGTGTGTTGCTATGGGCATTCTATGCTTCAACACTTGTTCACATTATGATCAAGCCACAACAGCTTGAGCCACAACCTTTAGTTTGTACACAGCATGTAGCGACTTGAAACTCTCTCTTACCTTCCTTTGTTGCCAGTTTCTTGCTGATAACGTCTCTCTCGCTGAAGTACTGTTCCATCAGGAGGCGATCCTCTCCCTTCTTAGGGTGGCACAGAGACGACTTGAGACTCAAGAGGAATCGAGACCTCTCAATGTCTACCTCCGTCACTTTAGCTCTCAATGTCTGACCCACTTGGAATGCATCGGAGTTGGTGATAAAGTCATCTGACATTGCCTAAAACAAAACAGGAAAAGACACATAATTTGTGTTTTACCCATACACTGATGTGTGTTAAGCACTGTTATAGACCCCTTGCATTGGCCGTCATTGCTAATGCCAAACAATGGAAGTGTGCACGTGTGTGTCTGCGCTGAGCACGACTCTCAGCCAATGATAGCTCTTCAATGACCTCAGTGAGGGAACTGTTTTGGGCTTTTAACGCCATATGCAAGGGGTCTACACTCAGTACTAACTTCCCCCAAGTCCTGTGAAAAAAAAAAAGTAGGCTCCGATAATTTTCAGGAGAAGATGAATGTATACATCGAATTACCGCACACCTTTGCTACATTGTGATGTATTAGTCAACCCGGGTGGTCACGTTTTGGTAAAAACAACCAAAAATAATTACTGTTTACTGGGACTTTTTTTGCAAGTTTTTACATATAACTATTTTGATTGCTGCAATAAGCAATGTTGATTTGGGGGTCTTTAAAAAATTAGATTTTCTTGTTTTTGACAGTAATTCAGATGAAAATATATTTAAATGATTGGTAATGTATGAGCTCAATCAGTGAGCTCTCAGATTGAAACCTTTTTTGGGGTGCTAAGATTACAAGTCATGTACTGTATGTTTACAAAACAGCTTAGTTGATCTCCAAAACTCACAGATATTGGGGCTAGCCCCACCAGATTGTTGGGCAGCTCAATGAAGACACCATACTGCACGACACGCTTAACGATACCCATGACGAGGGCGTCAGACTGCAGCTCATTAAACCCTTTGATAAGCTCGTTGTTTTGCTTTGCTTGTATCAGCATTGGTTTTTGTGTCACCACCTGAATAAATGTTTTGTTAAGGAAATCAGAAAAAGATACTTGAAAAGTAGTGGGTCTAGGAAACAGGAAGTCAGAGTGTGCTGTGAATTGAAACTTCACTTCTAAAGGAAAAGAAACACAATAAAAGGTACGTCAGCAGTTTTTCCAATGGCTGTTATTTCTTCTAAGTAACTGAAACCATCAAAATGTGTTCAAACATGTGAATGTAAATACAGGCTTATACTGAAAATAATTTGAATAGATTAAAATTATGAAATTTTTTAATTACTCTCAAATTTAAGTGGTACAATTTATTACATTTCTTGTCATATGACAAACAAGTTAAGGTGTAAATAAATGCCTTAAGATAAAAAAAAAAAACACGTGCACATCTCTTAATATCAATATCATAATTGTTTGAATAAAAAAAAAAAATCACAGAATTGTTCTTCCATTTATTTCAGATTTTTTTCTACATAATGCAAGTAAAGGTATTAAGTCAGGAATGTTCCTTTGAAAATTGTCAAAACTTAAGCATTAAACAATGTTATGTGCGAAATCATCAACAAAATCAATTTTCAGGTGTAGCACTTTACATATTGGTGAGTCATGGATGACAAGCTGAAAAGTTTGAGAGGCATGGCCAAAGTGTTTTTCAAAGGATACAACACAATTTCTGGTAGTGGAGAAAGACCAGTGCATAACGTTAGAAATGACATCGTTCTGCTCATAGCATGCCAGCATGGGACCACAATTCTCTGTAAAATCGGACAGATGCATCTTGGGAAGGAAGGCTCTAGCACCACCAGGTTGCAGCTTGACCTCTAGACCTAGGTCACTAACTTTTGTCACTTTGACATCTGTGAGCTGCAAAAGGGTGAAGTTAACAGATATCATACTACTGTACACAATTTATGAGTATTTAGTATGTTTTTGTCAAGTTTACTGCAAATAACACCAAACTATGATTTATTGCAACAATGTATTATACTGTGATGAACCATACCGTACACGGCTTTAGCGCACTCCAACAACGACATTGCTTAGAATTTGGGGAAGTTTCTTTTTACTAAGCATGCGCACTACGTAGTCTTAGTATGTTATAGGTTAGTACAAGGGCGGACCTATACACATTTTCCAGATTTTTCCAAGGGATAAATAATTGAAAAACAGACTAGAGTAGGAAGAGCATCATGCCTGGTTTTGCCATTCAATGCTTGTATTGTAGCATACTAAGTAGTGAAATAATGCAGACTACCATCCCAGTAATGCATTCTCATCTCACGCTACACAAAAATAGTTTAAAAGACAGATGCACATTTTTGTGATTTTTATTTTTCAAGGTGGAAAGAAAAATTTGTTACATTCAATGATAAAGCAATGAGAAAGTTGATTTCCACATTAGATTGACAGTTTCACAGACCTGTTAGATAAAAATGAATGAGTTAAATGACAAACCTGTCCCATGTTAGGATTGTTAAAGTCAGCCTCCTTGATCCTGGGCTTCTTGGTTAAACTAAGAGACAATGACAGGCGCTTTTCTTCAGGCGGGAATGTTTTAGTGACTCGACACTTGACCACTTGACCAACAGAGTAGGCACCTTCTCCAACCAGTTCCTGGCCAATGTAAAGCTCTGAAGAGCGGATCAGTCCTGGAAATGAATATGAAAATTGAATTTACAACAGGGGAATGTTCCACTAAGGGGAACACTGCAAACATTCGCCAACTTATGCACACGTTTTTAAAAAGGAATGCATTCAATTCAATAGACATTTATTTCACATTGACATCTTCAATGACAGTAAATACAGTTTGTATAAGGAAAAAATTAAAGCAGTAGTTTGTAGCATAAATCAATATTACATGTTTACAGTAAATAGGCATAATATAATTAATTTTACGTGAAAAGCACACTTGACTCTAAACAAAAAACCTTTTTATAATGATGTCAACATGTAGGAAACAAGGTGAAGCATGGCTTTTGTACCTTTCCCTAAAAAACAGGACAACACTACAAAAACAACAACAGACGGACTAGGACAGGACAACACAAACAAAGTGCATCGAGTGCTGAAGGCGTTTGAAATTGTTGCGAAATCCGGCAACTATCAAACTGTTTTGACAGGGTGTAGCATTGTAAATTGCTATCCAATGAGCAAACATAACAAGGTTCATGTAATCTTACTTCTGCTACTTGAGATGAACAAGAATTGCTTGGGTCTTCTAACTGTCAGGTAATAAACCACAAGGGAAACCTGACTGGGCAAATTGTTAAATCAATTTGGAAAGACAAATTGACTAGAGCAGGACTTGAACCTGCGTCCTCCGAATTAACTAACAGAGCTATCTAGACCTGTTTCAGACTCCCTATTTTGTCAATATCTTTGTTTGGGAGAGCCAGTCAGAAGCCATACAATCGTTAGCTGCCGTTTAGCCAGGGATCACACCCAAGTTTACAAAACAAACTGGGAAGCAGCAGCAGAGGGATCACCTTATGAGGGGATGCAATTTTTTATTTCATATGTCAAGTAGTAAAACACAAGGGAAACTGACTGGTTACATTTAAATAACAATTAGAATAACCTTATATAAAAGGGGATGCGACTGTTTAATTCATAGATATAACTTTTAAATAATTGTTCATCATCAGAAAAGCAAAGACCCTTCATAGCAAATGAAAATCAGGACAAATCCTAGCAAATCAAAAGACTGAATTGAACACCCATCACCATTTAACACTGGCAACCAACATACCTGTGACATCATTGTAGAAACGGACTAGGTAACCAAAGTCCTTGATTGTTACAATAAAAGCATGTAGCAACATATCAACTTCGGGTTGGTCATAAGATGTGATGACTGGAAGGGTGGACTCAACTAAACTCTTCTTGTGGGTCAGAAGAAGACGACGCTTGTCTGCATTCACCAAGAGAACCTTGAGAGTAGATAAATCAAGTCAGACAAAGGTTTGTAGTAATTTTAACTGATTATACAACCTATGTATTTGAAGTTACATGGGTCTTTGGTTTGGGCTCAATGAGCATACCTGTCTGGGGCTCACGCTTATAAGCTTTGCTTCTTAGTGAGCTCCCCTGCAGTTTCCCCAAAGTGTATTTATATCAACCTGGCTTATCTGTATTATTATTGAAACATGTACATATATATTATTGCCTGTATAAGATTTGATTTTGTGGAAACAAAATAAACCTTGAAACCTTGAAACCAAACAGCAAACACCTTGCCTTTTTGCCTTATTCACATTAAAATGAAAGTGAGGCTTTAACAATTGTAGGCAACTGCGTAAGTCCATTTGGGCAATATTAAACCAACGTCTCTTCTCAGAGTTTGAAATGTTGGGCCCAAACCAACGTCTCTTCTCAGAGTTTGAAATGTTGAGCCCGAACCAACGTCTCTTCTCAGAGCCAACACTCTTCCTGACAGAGATCTACAACTGATTGTACCTACAAGTGTACTAATACTAGTTACTTACCATTGTACCTACAAGTGTACTAATACTAGTTACTTACCATTGTACCTACAAGTGTACTAATACTAGTTACTTACCATTGTACCTACAAGTGAACTAATACTAGTTACTTACCATTGTACCTACAAGTGTACTAATACTAGTTACTTACCATTGTACCTACAAGTGTACTAATACTAGTTACTTACCATTGTACCTACAAGTGTACTAATACTAGTTACTTACTGTCACAGAGAAACCCTCATGTTTTGTATTTTAATGCATATTTATTAGCTGTCCTGAATATTGATGACTTGTAGCCCAAAGTACGAATAATGCATATCATTAGACCAACACCTGATCCAGCAATGCCGTGGTTGAGTGAAGCTGAGCAGGTAATAACAATAGGTAGCGGTGTTTGAGGAATGCTTTGGTTGGAGTTTACAGGATTGTGAGTTAAATATTCATCGGGTAAGTTTTGAATTAGAAAAGGAGTTAGAGGTGAAAGTTGAGTGCATGATTGAAGAATGATTCTGATGATGTAAATAGGATGCAAATATTTAGTTCTAGGTATTTCTGTGTGAAGTGAAGGTCAGGGCGTTGTCTCCAAGATCTCGGTCTGTGAGGACTGCTATACACTCAGCTCTGCTGCAGCGACATTTATTAAGAGTATTCAGGCTCTTAGTTTTAATTGAAACCAAACATCCATGTTTGTGTATGCTGTTGCTATATCCATTTAAATGCGAGTGTTATTAGGGTGATTTTTCCCCTAACATATTTAACTTTTGGCGAGAGAGGAGACAAGTCCGGAGAAGGATCGACAACCGTAAGTTGAAACTTTTGTGTACATATACAGTATATATTATGTTCAGTGAAGTAATTTATTTTAAAACTATTACATATTTTGTGAGGTTAAGAAAACTAAACTTTATGATATTTAATCTGACTCAAGTTATGTGATTAGAGACAGCGATGTTTCTACTTTAATTCTAAGTGAAGAATTTCTTGTGCTTTTCATGTTTGGTAATTTGTACATTTAAACTCAAGAATTACGGCAAGTGTTTTGGTTTACTTATGAAATTGCAGACGGCTTTGGTTCTGAGTCACAACTTTACGTTGGAACACCACTTTTATAGTGAATCAGCAGGGGGGGTGGTACACCGCATCATTGCTGTACATTGGGACTGCCCAAGTTTGAAACTGTGCTTCTGCAAGTAGCCTCTCTTTTACCTGGATGGATGGATGGAGTAGCAGCAAGTAAACTTTGAACATTTAATTATGAATTTGTCGGGACAAAGAGCGACAAATATCATTTATTTCATTTACTGCTGTAATTTTAACTGCCTTACTTGAGAGTGAAGGCTGATGATCTGAGCGTTTAAAACTTTAGGGGGTTCACCTCCGTGTAGTTGCAATTTTACGTTAACTTTATTGAGCGTTGCTTTTAGACAGTGGAAAGGTGTGAGGTTTGAACTTGGACTGTTTCACTGTAAATTAATTAAAAGCATTAATTTGTAATAATAGAGATATTCTCTAGACTGGGATATTGTGCAATTTTGCATCAAGGCTTTTGCTAATGTGCCTGAGTGGCTGTAGTCCCTTAGTGGGAACAATTTATGTCCTTGTGACATTTGGTCTAAGTGACCTATATTTATGTCTTTGTGACATTTGGTCTAAGTGACCTATATTTATGTCTTTGTGACATTTGGTCTAAGTGACCTATATTTATGTCTTTGTGACATTTGGTCTTAGTGACCTTCCATTTTGATCTTAGTGATCAGTGTTCTAAGTGATCTGTTGCCTTAGTGGCTATTTCCCTTTTAGGAGAAAGTAATTGGTAGATGTCTGAGTGACATAGCATGTTGCCTTTAGAGATAAATTTGACACTTCATTGTACGGAGCACTTTGACGCGTGCCCAAATGGAAGTGATTGTACTTATGTTTTTATGACCATTGTATATACTATTGTAAATGATAGTTTTGATGTAGTGTATATACTCTGATGTGATGTGAGACATTGTGGAGAATAAACCTCTGAAAAGAAGTCTTATTTGTCAGAGTGGATAATTTGTTTTGTTGTGTTCGCTGAATCCTTTAATTGGACAGGTTTTTGGTTCTGACATTTGGGGGCTTGTCCGGGAATAAGAAAAACAGAACGTTAACCTGGTCGCAGTATTCAGCTGAACACGATAAACTTTGTCGCACTCATGAGCTTAACCCAAAGTGTACTTTTTGTAAGTGCCGTGGTTGCCAATGGCTTTTCTCAATAGAAGTCATAATGATAATGTTGTAGATTGTTTCTTTTACACAGATCGGTGATCCAGTCGTGTCTCCCCTCTCACCAAAGGTTATCGCATAGCATGCTCTTTGTGCTAGTTTTATTAGCATTTGTGCGTTTAGGCGAGCCGAGTGTGCAGACAGTTACCATGGATAAGTGGGTAGAGTTAGGTAAGGAATCGGGTCTGAGTGGAGAAGATCTTTTAGATTTTGTTAGAGAGAGAGAGAATGCAGCCAGAGAGGATCGGGTACAGACATTAGAGTTAAGGAGACAGGAAAGAGATATTATAGAAATGCAGGTTAGGGTAAAAGAGTTAGAAGCTGCAGCCAGGGAATCTCATGATGTAAGTATTGAGGAGAAGAAACCTTTCCTTAAGGCCACTAGAGTTCCAAAGCTACCTGTATTCCATGATGACAAGGATGACATTGATGCATATATCCAAAGATTTGAGAGATACGCATTATCAGTAGGTTGGAACAAGGAGAACTGGGCTATAAACCTTAGTGCCCTACTAACAGGTAAGGCCTTATTTACGTATTCGAGATTGGCTGTTCATGTTGCAAATGATTATGAAGTCGTTAAATCTGCCTTATTTAAGCAGTACAATTTGACGGAGGATGGTTTCCGAAATAAGTTCCGGTTAGCGAAACCAGACAAAATTGAGACAGCAACCCAATTTGCAGCACGCATTGATAATTACTTTGATAGGTGGATACAGTTGTCTGAGATACAAACGGGTTTTGAAGATCTTAAAAATTTGATTTTGAAGGAACAATACATTAATTGTTGTGGGCAAGATCTTGCAGTATTTTTAAAGGAAAGGAAGCCCAAGACACTTGTCAGCATGGCGAAGCTAGCTGAGCAGTTCATCGAAGCCAGACGAGCTACCTTCATCCAAGTGGCACAACCAAATCAACACAACGACAAGAGGCCCATCCAACTAAACAGGTTCAGGAAACCAGATCAAGGCGGAAGCTTTCAGAAGACTTCAAAACCATACACTCCTCATCACAACCAATCGCCAGTACCACACTACAATGATAGAACCTGCTATGTCATAAAAAGGGTCATATTGCAACCAACTGCAGGTACAGAGCTAGATCTTCACCGGTAACCACAGCATCAGGTATGATACCAGCAGATAACGCTGATTTACACCCAATCACAGTTTGTTCCCAATGTAAGCATCCAACAGAGACAGTTGCCTGTATGCTTTCATCAAAATTAACAGATTGCTGCAGACAAGACGATCATGTTACCTTGCAATGTGGTCACCAATTGCTAATAATGAGTGCAGCTTGCAAAGAACAAAGGTTCCAAGATCTACCAGTGAAGACAGGTTTTGTAGGAAACACTAAAGTACCAGTATTACGGGATAGTGGATGCAGCGGGGTAGTTGTTAGGCAAAGTCTAGTATCCAGTGATCAATTAACAGGAGAGTACAGAGATTGTGTGATGCTCGATGGCACAGTAAGAAATCTTCCAATTGCCAATGTTAAAGTAAACACCCCATTTTTCACAGGTAGTGTAACAGCTTTGTGTATGCAGCACCCAGTGTTTGATCTTGTTTTAGGAAACATTGAGGGCGCCCGTAGTCCAACTGATCCTGATCCAAACTGGAGAGAGGAAGAGGAATTGCAGAAATTCACACAGCTGACGCTGAGAGAAAAGACACCACAGATAGCATCTGCAGTCCAGACAAGAGCACAGAGGCAAGTAGAGAGCAAACCAACACGTAGTCTCAAGGTACCAAGTAGTATTACTGACATCGTTACTGCTAAGGAACTTCAAGTTGAGCAAGAAAATGACTCATCTCTTAAACGTTGTAGAGAGCTAGTTGACGATGGTGGTAAGAAAGAAGGGAAGGATGGACGAACATCTAGTTTCATAATTTACAAGGGTATCATTTACAGGGAATTCCACTCTCCTAGAGTTGAACACAACAACATTTTTCATCAGGTGCTTGTACCTCTTAAGCTAAGATCACAGGTGATGAAGCTTGCACATGAGTCTCTCCTTGGAGGACATCAGGGAGTGAAGAAGACATCTGACCGAGTCATGACGTCTTTCTTCTGGCCGGGTATCCAGTCTGATATCAAACGCTTTATCCAATCCTGCGATGTGTGTCAACGTACATTTCCTAAAGGTAGAGTGACGAGAGTCCCCTTGGGTAGTATGCCGCTCATAGATACACCTTTTCAACGAATCGCCGTAGATATCGTTGGGCCTATTTTTCCGGCAACTGATAAGAACAACAGATACATCCTCACGGTTGTAGACTATGCAACCCGATATCCGGAAGCAGTAGCTCTAAGAAACATAGAAGCAACAACAGTGGCAGAAGCATTGGTAGAGATTTTCAGTAGGGTAGGTGTACCTAGAGAAGTTTTAAGTGATCAAGGTACCCAGTTCACGTCAAATGTAATGAGGGAGGTCAGTCGTCTATTATCGATAAGGCAATTGACTACGACACCTTACCATCCAGCCTGCAATGGTTTAGTAGAGCGATTTAATGGCACTTTAAAACAGATGCTGAGGAGAATGTCAACAGAGAGGCCTAAAGATTGGGATCGTTATCTAGGACCACTCCTATTTGCTTATAGAGAGGCACCCCAAGCCAGCTTAGGGTTCTCACCCTTTGAACTGCTTTATGGAAGAACACTACGTGGGCCGATGTCTATTCTGAAAGAGCTGTGGACCAGCCAACGTGATGAATCGGAGGTACAATCAACTTATCAATATGTCATCGATCTCAAAGAACGACTTGAAGACACATGCAAGCTAGCTCAAGAAAATCTAAGAAAGGCCAAAGTGAGACAAAAACACTACTATGACAAGCGGAGTAGGGAACGTAACTTCAAGGTTGGGGACAGTGTCCTCTTGCTACTTCCAACTGACAACAACAAACTGTTACTACAATGGAAAGGTCCATTTCCAATCATCGCAAAGGTAGGTAAGACAGATTATCGGATTGATTTATTGGGCAAGGTTAAAACCTTTCATGCTAACCTTTTAAAGCTCTATGTTCACAGAGATGCACCGGCTAAGGAACAGCGTAATGACAGCGAAAACACAACGGTCGTCAGTGTAGCACTCATAGATACTGACGAGACCCATCCGAATGTTGATGATGAATTACTCATTTCCCCCGCGATGAAGGCCAAAGAAACTATGGCAGATGTAAAGGTAAGTGAAGAACTCACTTGTAGGCAGAAAAGTCAAGTCCACACCTTGCTACGACAATTTCAAGATGTACTTACAGACATGCCAGGAAGAACCACTATCGGTGAGCATGATGTAAAGTTGACAACTGATGAACCAGTCAGGTTGAAACCATATCCTGTGCCCTTTGCACTCAAAGAAACAGTCAATGATGAAATTTCTACAATGCTTAAACTAGGAGTAATTGAACCTTCAGATTCACCTTATGCTTCTCCAATTGTCCTAGTTAAGAAGAAAGACAACACCATCAGATTTTGTATTGATTTTAGAAGGCTTAATCACATTACAGTGTTCGATGCCGAGCCTTTACCTAATCCAGAAGAGATCTTTGCCTCCTTGTCACGAGACCAGTATTTCAGCAGGTTAGATTTGACCAAAGGGTATTGGCAAATACCTCTTAGAGAAGAATCCCGAGAAGCTACAGCTTTCATCACCCCTCAAGGTCTATACCAATTTCGTATGATGCCTTTCGGGCTAGTTAACGCCCCTGCTACATTCAGCAGAATAATGAGACGGATGTTACGAGGCATGAAGAATACTGACAACTTTATTGATGACATCCTAGTCCATACACCAACCTGGGAGGAACACCTCATAGCATTAGAAGAACTCTTCTTCAGACTCAGGGCTGCTGGACTCACTGCAAAACCGAGTAAGTGTGACGTAGGATTTCATTCACTAGATTTTTTGGGACATGTTGTTGGCGAGGGAAAGATGAAACCACAACCTGATAAGCTACAGAAGATCCAAGATGCAAAGAGACCTGAGACAAAGAAGGAACTGAGATCATTTCTTGGCTTAGCCGGCTATTATCGTCGCTTCATACCGAACTTCGCAGCCATTGCCGTGCCACTGACCGACCTAACGAAGAAAAAGGAGCCAAACAAATTGAGATGGGAAGAGAGCCAAGAGACCTCTTTTAAAACTCTGAAGAAGAAGCTTACAACATCACCCATACTCCAACTGCCAGATTGCACACAGCCATTTGTGTTACGTACCGATGCATCGAATACAGGTCTTGGTGCTGTCCTTCTTCAAGAACAGGAAGATGAAGGTAAATTCCCAGTGGCTTACGCAAGTAGGAAGCTCCTCACTAGAGAGAAAGCATATGCTACAATTGAGAAAGAATGTCTCGCAGTTGTATGGGGCATTCAAAAGTTTGAAGTCTACCTTTACGGTCGAGAGTTCACTCTGCAGACGGACCATCAGTCTCTTATATATATGCAGCGGGCCAAGATGGCAAACGCAAGGGTTATGCGTTGGGCCCTAGCTCTTCAACCTTATAGGTTTAAGATAGAATCCATCAAGGGATCAGACAATGTAGGTGCTGACTACCTGAGCAGAAGCAGTTGGACAGAGGACTGATGGAAGGTAAGTATTAAGATATGACGATTTAAACTTTGTTTCAAAATGTGTTTTTATGTGTATATATATAATAATACTGATGAGGTTTCGGTGAGTAAAATGTTTTGTTTTTCCCCAAATACATTTTTTTTTTAAGAGGGGGTGAAATGTCACAGAGAAACCCTCATGTTTTGTATTTTAATGCATATTTATTAGCTGTCCTGAATATTGATGACTTGTAGCCCAAAGTACGAATAATGCATATCATTAGACCAACACCTGATCCAGCAATGCCGTGGTTGAGTGAAGCTGAGCAGGTAATAACAATAGGTAGCGGTGTTTGAGGAATGCTTTGGTTGGAGTTTACAGGATTGTGAGTTAAATATTCATCGGGTAAGTTTTGAATTAGAAAAGGAGTTAGAGGTGAAAGTTGAGTGCATGATTGAAGAATGATTCTGATGATGTAAATAGGATGCAAATATTTAGTTCTAGGTATTTCTGTGTGAAGTGAAGGTCAGGGCGTTGTCTCCAAGATCTCGGTCTGTGAGGACTGCTATACACTCAGCTCTGCTGCAGCGACATTTATTAAGAGTATTCAGGCTCTTAGTTTTAATTGAAACCAAACATCCATGTTTGTGTATGCTGTTGCTATATCCATTTAAATGCGAGTGTTATTAGGGTGATTTTTCCCCTAACATATTTAACTTTTGGCGAGAGAGGAGACAAGTCCGGAGAAGGATCGACAACCGTAAGTTGAAACTTTTGTGTACATATACAGTATATATTATGTTCAGTGAAGTAATTTATTTTAAAACTATTACATATTTTGTGAGGTTAAGAAAACTAAACTTTATGATATTTAATCTGACTCAAGTTATGTGATTAGAGACAGCGATGTTTCTACTTTAATTCTAAGTGAAGAATTTCTTGTGCTTTTCATGTTTGGTAATTTGTACATTTAAACTCAAGAATTACGGCAAGTGTTTTGGTTTACTTATGAAATTGCAGACGGCTTTGGTTCTGAGTCACAACTTTACGTTGGAACACCACTTTTATAGTGAATCAGCAGGGGGGGTGGTACACCGCATCATTGCTGTACATTGGGACTGCCCAAGTTTGAAACTGTGCTTCTGCAAGTAGCCTCTCTTTTACCTGGATGGATGGATGGAGTAGCAGCAAGTAAACTTTGAACATTTAATTATGAATTTGTCGGGACAAAGAGCGACAAATATCATTTATTTCATTTACTGCTGTAATTTTAACTGCCTTACTTGAGAGTGAAGGCTGATGATCTGAGCGTTTAAAACTTTAGGGGGTTCACCTCCGTGTAGTTGCAATTTTACGTTAACTTTATTGAGCGTTGCTTTTAGACAGTGGAAAGGTGTGAGGTTTGAACTTGGACTGTTTCACTGTAAATTAATTAAAAGCATTAATTTGTAATAATAGAGATATTCTCTAGACTGGGATATTGTGCAATTTTGCATCAAGGCTTTTGCTAATGTGCCTGAGTGGCTGTAGTCCCTTAGTGGGAACAATTTATGTCCTTGTGACATTTGGTCTAAGTGACCTATATTTATGTCTTTGTGACATTTGGTCTAAGTGACCTATATTTATGTCTTTGTGACATTTGGTCTAAGTGACCTATATTTATGTCTTTGTGACATTTGGTCTTAGTGACCTTCCATTTTGATCTTAGTGATCAGTGTTCTAAGTGATCTGTTGCCTTAGTGGCTATTTCCCTTTTAGGAGAAAGTAATTGGTAGATGTCTGAGTGACATAGCATGTTGCCTTTAGAGATAAATTTGACACTTCATTGTACGGAGCACTTTGACGCGTGCCCAAATGGAAGTGATTGTACTTATGTTTTTATGACCATTGTATATACTATTGTAAATGATAGTTTTGATGTAGTGTATATACTCTGATGTGATGTGAGACATTGTGGAGAATAAACCTCTGAAAAGAAGTCTTATTTGTCAGAGTGGATAATTTGTTTTGTTGTGTTCGCTGAATCCTTTAATTGGACAGGTTTTTGGTTCTGACACTTACCATTGTACCTACAAGTGTACTAATACTAGTTACTTACCATTGTACCTACAAGTGAACTAATACTAGTTACTTACCATTGTACCTACAAGTGAACTAATACTAGTTACTTACCATTGTACCTACAAGTGTACTAATACTAGTTACTTACCATTGTACCTACAAGTGTACTAATACTCGTTACTTACCATTGTACCTACAAGTGTACTAATACTAGTTACTTACCATTGTACCTACAAGTGAACTAATACTAGTTACTTACCATTGTACCTACAAGTGTACTAATACTAGTTACTTACCATTGTACCTACAAGTGTACTAATACTAGTTACTTACCATTGTACCTACAAGTGTACTAATACTAGTTACTTACCATTGTACCTACAAGTGTACTAATACTAGTTACTTACCATTGTACCTACAAGTGAACTAATACTAGTTACTTACCATTGTACCTACAAGTGTACTAATACTAATTACTTACCATTGTACCTACAAGTGTACTAATACTAGTTACTTACCATTGTACCTACAAGTGTACTAATACTCGTTACTTACCATTGTACCTACAAGTGAACTAATACTAGTTACTTACCATTGTACCTACAAGTGTACTAATACTAGTTACTTACCATTGTACCTACAAGTGTACTAATACTAATTACTTACCATTGTACCTACAAGTGTACTAATACTAGTTACTTACCATTGTACCTACAAGTGAACTAATACTAGTTACTTACCATTGTACCTACAAGTGAACTAATACTAGTTACTTACCATTGTACCTACAAGTGAACTAATACTAGTTACTTACCATTGTACCTACAAGTGTACTAATACTCGTTACTTACCATTGTACCTACAAGTGTACTAATACTAGTTACTTACCATTGTACCTACAAGTGAACTAATACTAGTTACTTACCATTGTACCTACAAGTGAACTAATACTAGTTACTTACCATTGTACCTACAAGTGTACTAATACTAATTACTTACCATTGTACCTACAAGTGTACTAATACTCGTTACTTACCATTGTACCTACAAGTGTACTAATACTCGTTACTTACCATTGTACCTACAAGTGAACTAATACTAGTTACTTACCATTGTACCTACAAGTGTACTAATACTAGTTACTTACCATTGTACCTACAAGTGAACTAATACTAGTTACTTACCATTGTACCTACAAGTGAACTAATACTAGTTACTTACCATTGTACCTACAAGTGTACTAATACTAGTTACTTACCATTGTACCTACAAGTGAACTAATACTAGTTACTTACCATTGTACCTACAAGTGTACTAATACTAGTTACTTACCATTGTACCTACAAGTGTACTAATACTAGTTACTTACCATTGTACCTACAAGTGTACTAATACTAGTTACTTACCATTGTACCTACAAGTGTACTAATACTAGTTACTTACCATTGTACCTACAAGTGAACTAATACTAGTTACTTACCATTGTACCTACAAGTGTACTAATACTAGTTACTTACCATTGTACCTACAAGTGTACTAATACTAGTTACTTACCATTGTACCTACAAGTGTACTAATACTAGTTACTTACCATTGTACCTACAAGTGAACTAATACTAGTTACTTACCATTGTACCTACAAGTGTACTAATACTAGTTACTTACCATTGTACCTACAAGTGTACTAATACTAGTTACTTACCATTGTACCTACAAGTGTACTAATACTAGTTACTTACCATTGTACCTACAAGTGTACTAATACTAGTTACTTACCATTGTACCTACAAGTGTACTAATACTAGTTACTTACCATTGTACCTACAAGTGTACTAATACTCGTTACTTACCATTGTACCTACAAGTGTACTAATACTAGTTACTTACCATTGTACCTACAAGTGAACTAATACTAGTTACTTACCATTGTACCTACAAGTGTACTAATACTAATTACTTACCATTGTACCTACAAGTGTACTAATACTAGTTACTTACCATTGTACCTACAAGTGTACTAATACTAGTTACTTACCATTGTACCTACAAGTGTACTAATACTAGTTACTTACCATTGTACCTACAAGTGTACTAATACTCGTTACTTACCATTGTACCTACAAGTGAACTAATACTAGTTACTTACCATTGTACCTACAAGTGTACTAATACTAGTTACTTACCGTTGTACCTACAAGTGTACTAATACTCGTTACTTACCATTGTACCTACTTGAAGTGTACTAATACTAGTTACTTACCATTGTACCTACAAGTGTACTAATACTAGTTACTTACCATTGTACCTACTTGAAGTGTACTAATACTAGTTACTTACCATTGTACCTACAAGTGAACTAATACTAGTTACTTACCATTGTACCTACAAGTGTACTAATACTCGTTACTTACCATTGTACCTACAAGTGTACTAATACTCGTTACTTACTATTGTACCTACAAGTGTACTAATACTAGTTACTTACCATTGTACCTACAAGTGTACTAATACTAGTTACTTACCATTGTACCTACAAGTGAACTAATACTAGTTACTTACCATTGTACCTACAAGTGTACTAATACTAATTACTTACCATTGTACCTACAAGTGTACTAATACTAGTTACTTACCATTGTACCTACAAGTGTACTAATACTAGTTACTTACCATTGTACCTACAAGTGAACTAATACTAGTTACTTACCATTGTACCTACAAGTGTACTAATACTAATTACTTACCATTGTACCTACAAGTGTACTAATACTAGTTACTTACCATTGTACCTACAAGTGTACTAATACTAGTTACTTACCATTGTACCTACTTGAAGTGTACTAATAGTTACTTACCATAATCCACACCATGCAAAGCATCAAACATCAATAATATGATAAAACTTCAACATTTAATAAAGTTTACATTGGTGTCATTTAAGAAATAAAAGACGAAACAAAAAACAACATTGGATAGTTACCCTGAGTTGCAGCATCTGACCAACTTTGAACTTGCTACTTGGTTTATGAATAATCACATCTGCCATATGTAAACTGGGCACAAAGCCAGTGACATGAGACGAGATTTTTATTCGTAAACCTCTGTCTGTGACAGCTAACACCATACCCTGAGATCAGATGGAAAGATAAAGGTGCATCAAGAAAAGATGTGAAAATGTGCAGTACAATTGATTTAAGACAAATCATCCACTTTCAGTCGAATAAACATTTTTAAGTCATAAGGTACACCAAATAAACAAAAATCACAGCTATTTTTTATTAACAAAGCACAATCACACTTGCATTTTTGGCATAGCTGGCTTATTATTATTATTGTATGCATTTGTTTTTAATCTGAATCTGGTTAAGCCTTCAATGAGCCTTCCATTTGTGTTTAATTGCATTTATTCCAAATAAAACTCACTAAATGGAGTATTATAGGCCCCAACAGATTTAAGAGTTTAAAAAACAAATAATATAGACTTTCCTGAAATTGAAAATCAATTGGCCAATCCGGGGTGAGGTTTTAACAAAATCTACAAATCTAGTCTGGATCTTTGCTTGGTCTGGAGAATAAAAACTCCTGAACCATATTTTGAAAGAACAAAAAATCCTCTGCATGTAACACATATAAGGCTTGGGTTGTTTCTATAAGGAAAACAACAGGATCATTCCTGTCAAATAACACGTTGGGCCACCAATTAAAGTTATTTCATCTACAGTTAACTAAAAACCAATCAATACCAAACAGGGACCAGTTTATCAACTAGCAATCTCACCTCAACACGGGCACCAGGCTGAATGTCATGGTAACCAATAAATGGTTGCTTTAAGACAGAGGTCTTCATAGACACAGTTGCCAACTTGTCCATTAAATTGATATCTAGTACCCGGACTGTCACATTACTTCCTACTTTGTAGTCACTCGTTGGAGTTTGTACCTTCTTGTCCGATATATGTGGGATCTGAAATTAGTCAGAGAACAATAAATGATGAAACTTTGGAACTCCTCTCCTAACTATAAAATGGAAGAAGTTTGGACACACTAGGTGACAGCAAATCTACCAGGTAAATCCATCATTCTCGGAAATATGCGCATGCTTAGAAATAATTAAATAATGGAAATTTACATGGTAAGTCAGCTGCAACCTAGAAATTTCTTACACAAAAACACAAATACATAAATAAATATCAAGCAATAAACCACAGTGGAAACTGTGGAAATTTCAATTAAATTTTTGGTTGAACAGAGGAAAACTTAGTAGAATGAGATTGGAACCTATGACCATCAGATTAACATGCTGGTGCTCTACCAACTGAGCTATTTAGCCCTGATGTTGGTAGTCGCCCTATTTTGTCAATATCTTTGTTCCGCTTCTGACTGGCAAACCGATCAAAGATAACAGAATAGGGAGAATGCAAACAATAGGGCTAGATAGATCAGTTGGTAGAGCACCAGCACGTTAATCTGGAAGTTGCAGGTTCAAAATCTGCTCTAGACAATTTTTCTTTGTTCACCCAAAAAACAAATAAATACTTACATAAACAAACCCTCTCGACTTTTCGTTCAGCTGCACTAACATGCCAAGCTTCTTATCGATTCTTAAGATCGTTGATTTCTTGATGATTTCACCAATCTTCAAATCCTGAAGAGGCGATCGCGTTTGATTGACAGGATTAATGTGCTCTGGCATCAAACTCAAACCAAGAGATTTACTATGAGGACAACTGAATATAATACATGCTTTCACCTGAAAATTACCAGATAGTTAAAAAAAAAGTTAAGAATGAAAAGAGAGGCAAAACATACAACATATGAAATGGGATCAGTTTGGTAGACATATGAAATGGGATCAGTTTGGTAGACATATGAAATGGGATCAGTTTGGTAGACATATGCCTTGTTACTAGTGGCAGAGTACAAGCACTAATACAATTTGAAGCCAAATACATTTTTTCAAGTAATATTTTTAACAATAATAATAATATGAATATGAATATGAAGATTAATAATGATAATACCGAATACTGAAATCTACTCTGCAGCAGTAGAATAAATAGCAAGACAAATTCTCAAACAACAAATCAACACAGCAAAGTAAATATATACACATGGTGTTACTTCAAAATGAATATACAATAATAAAACCGAAGTCTTATATCTGGCACGTATCTACAAATAAGGTACTCAGGGTGCTTGAACAAAGAGAAACACTTTAAGACGGGTTTCTAAAGTATTTAAATTATGAAATTGATTTATGTAGCACCTAATAAGGGTTTACAAGGTGCTGCGGCACACTCAGTAGCCACTGCTAGAATTATCAAAGAAAGCCCTTCTCTTCTTAGCAATAAGTGTAACTGGGTTCTTCTACATGCGTTACACAAGGCACAGGACATACAGCTTTACGTTCTAATCAAAGGACGAAGCAAAAATGGTGAAGTGTCTTGCTTAAGGACACCAAGTGACGAGACCGGAACTTGAACCCATGCTCTGCTGATCCAAAAACACCAGAAAATGCAGTAGTCAAAATGGATGGGACAAAAATACATGGTGAATAGTACCAAAATGTATGGTTTATGATGAAGTCCAGCCATGTAATGGTTTGATTAATGAAAGCCATGTGACCTACAATCCTTCAATCAAATGACAAGGATCTACTTCAGTGTTATGTAATACTAAATTTCCAAAGACCATGTTATGGTTTGATTCATGAATGCCATGTGACCTACAATACACCAATCAAATTATAAGAATCTACTTGGGTATCATGTAATATTTCATCCATTCATAAAAAATTTGTTTCAAGACAGTGTCGCGACTCTTACCACTTGTTTCTCTTCGTATAAACTCAGACTGGCACTGTTGTCTTCTAAGTGGAACTGATCAATGCATCCACTAAATGAAGTCAGGAAGCCGACCTTGATGGTATCTTCGCTAATCTAAATCAATCCAAAAACATTGAAAATAACTGTATCAACCCTCCTACTGTGTGATTGTTCAATATCATCCATTGTGGTCAAGGAAATAAATTGAAACAGCTGTGTAAGACTTAGTCACCACTCTGAGATTCCAGCATACCATGGCAGATTATCACCCGTGCTTATGGGCCGAGGTATGCGATTCAAGGTGAATGCATACTCATATATTCTCACACAAGAACAAAAAGTCTCAGTGCTTATTATGAGAACCTTTGTTGTCTTCCTTTGTCAGGTCAGGGTTTCGTTGTGACTACGATATTTTCAAAGGAAAACGATTACTTCGAAAACTCCCAATATGTTCGAAAAAATAAAACCGCGCAGAGGCACAGAACACTTTTTAGAACACCAACCAAAATGGTTAAAGATACTTTTGAGAGAACTATCAATTGAAAACTAAAACCTCAGCAGAAAAATTAACAATACTCTGACCAACCATGAAATTTAATCAACTTCAAATCAAACATTGATCACTGGGTAATATCTTACATTTTTGACAGTAGCATTAACTACGGTGCCTGGTAGTAGAGTAGTGAAATGATGCTTTGTTGTCTTTGTGGCCTTTGCTTTGGAAACAGCAGCTGGTTTGGCAGAGAGTACCAGTGATCTCCCATTGGACTTCAATTCCTTTATCTGGCATTTGATTGGCTTGGAGACAAACAATGGTTGCCCTGGAAACAAAATTGTTCTATGGTTATTCAATTAAGCATTTTCACAATCTAATAGGAAACTGTAGGATGCTAGGTGCAGAAGAGATATCATCACACAAAGCGCCATGTGTCATGCAGGATCGGTTTATTAGGGAAAAAAACATCTTTATTTAATTTTAGTCTGAAAGCTTACTGATTATGAAGCTAATACCAGAACCACTTTTTCTGTGAAATATTGCCCTCTGAAATGAAGACATATTTGAGAAAACTGTATCTGAAATCTGAAGAAGGGCAACAGCTGATTTTGGTTGTAAAAGGACAAATTATTGAATGTAATCACTGAATTTAAATCAATCCTCAAACATGAGCAAATATCTCAGAATTCAATGCAAGATTTTCATACCTTGGTTACAGTTCTTGATGTACCACTGTGCTTCGCTGTCGCTAAGGAAGCCATGAACACCAGCTAAACCGGTATCTATCACGTAACCGTGGTCTTCTTTGCTAGAAATGCTTCCGACAAACGTCTGAAAAAATACAAAAGCCAAGTAATAAACAACTAGGGAAACTGACAGGGCAAATCTTAAATAGTTTGGGGTTGAATAAAGACATATTGACTTGGGCGGGATTTGAACCCACGACCTCCAGATTAATGTGCCGGCGCTCCACCAACTGAGCTATGTAGCACCTGTTCTCCCAGGTTGTATCCTAAAAGTAAGATCTAATGCCATACACTGGGTAATTTACAGTGCTTTATAAAACTGCAAATAGTACCAACTGTAATAAATGATTCATCGCCATATCATAATGACGAATGCATCTACACACAGACCACCTTTTCACAGTTAGGTCTGTGCACAGTTGTGGGACCATGCACAATCCAGGCAGTTGAATGGTTTCAATTGGTTTGTCAACTCACTGGAAACTCACTTGAGAAAGATAACTTTTTCTGCTGTCCCTTTCATTGTAGAACAATTTACCGCATCATATTAAACTTTCTCGATCTCTGGCTTTGTTCAATTCTTCCTTCATGTCTTACTTAATGAGGACTACATAAACATTCATCTTTGTTGATACCTGTTCTCTTTATTGCTTTCCTCCTCTTTGTTTATGATGTAACGCTGTACCATGAGCGTCTTAAGATGTGTCAAAGAGTAGGAATGGTTAAGGGATAGTACATCATTGACTGTATAGAAAGAAACAGTCAAATCACATTTGTCTTCAGAAAACAAGTTTTTTGTTTTAAATCAAGAATTATGAAAGCTGTTACCATTCCATTCTGGAGCATGCTGGGACTGAGTAGAGAATAAATAGCCTGGGGGTCAAGGGTTAATTGTATGCGCTGACGTCCAGACTCGGTTGTCCCTGCTGATTTGACCTTACACAGGACAAGATTGCCAACTGAATAAAGATCCTGCAGATTTGGTATTCCCTGGAGGTTAAGAATAAAACCATTATTTTGTTATCCTCACAATAATCTTGGCTGCACCATTTTTGAGTCAATGGCACTGTGTCTAGTCTCTGCACCTAGGATGTGGAATCATCTTACTGAGAACATCAAACAATCTCATTCAGTAGCCTTTTCAAAACTTCACTTAAAACCTACCTTTTTTCTACAACTGTTGAATTGGTTGGTGCCTTATACATATAATGATTGATAAATCTATTTTATTTATTATTTAATCTGGTTGTGAAGCCAAGGGTTCTCAGAAAAGAGAAATTAAGCACTTTACTGGCCGAGCATTTCATGGAGAGAAGACATGAAAAGAGGTTTCAGTTTTAGATGTAGGAGGAAAACCCCAGAGAATTATTCCCAGGGAAACCCAAGCAACCAGGTAAAGACAGATTGTAAAGACAGATTGTTGTTGTTGCTCTATTTTCTAATGAATTTTTAACTGATTGTGATGTCTTTTTGTATTTTTGAAATAATGAATAAAAATAACCCAATCCACATAGTGCCCCAGGCGGGATTTGAACCGGGGTCCTAGAGGTGAAAGGCAAGGAAAGAGACCACTAAGCCAATCTGACCACCTGAAAAATTACATTAAATTACCAAAATGAATAAAAGTCAAAATGATTTACCTGAATCTCATCCAATGACTCCATCTGAACATCTCCAAGTTTCTCCAGCAGTTTGGTATAAGATGATGATATGTCAGTGATCTGAACATACCCTGTTATCATATCAGGTAGATTCACCACTATCTCATAGTCATGTATCTCTTTAATTGCTCCCAGCACCAACAACCCTTCAGATATCGCCTGGAGATCACAAACAATGATTAATTCATTTAGGGTTTGCCTTTCAATTTTCATTTAACAGTCAGCGGAACCAGTTTCCAGTTACTTGTTGTTTCATTGAGTCCTAGTGGAACCTTTCCACATTTTGTTTAATTCCAGGGGTTACTTCCTCACTTAAAGGTATAGGGATTTGATTCAACACTGAACTGACGAGGCTAACCATTTTCTGACTGGTTCTTGAGTGTTCTAACTTCTATTTGGCTGGCGGACCACCATCTCCACAGGCTTGTTTGCATCTTTTACTTAAAAATAAACTGCCTCCCATTTCAAAGATTATGTATTGTACAAAAATACAACAAATCAGCGTTATAAATACGCTCACAATACTTTATATCAAAGGCCACCTCAATGTGTTTTAAAGAGGTAACATTTCAGAAAAACTCACAGATACAACTTTGCCAATTATTAAAAATTTAAACTTGAATTGGTAAGGAAAACAATGCCATGGAGAATATTGGAAAAAATATGGAAAATCAAACTAGTACTTTCCAACCTTTTACTATGCTCATCTTTGAGGAAAGGGGATTTTAAACTTAGGTCATATAAAGAAAAATTAACTGCTTAGCATCCTTGCCTGAGTCGCAAAAATGTCCCTGTCCTGCAGAATCGGAAGAATGCTAAACAACCACTTTTTTACATGGTCTAAGTGTATTAAACAGGATAGGCATACACACAGCTATGAGGCTTTTTACACAATAGAACAAAGGTCCCCACTAGGTTTTTATTGCTCAACTGGGTCCCCACAGGGGAATTCTTCAGAAACAGGAATAATAGAACAATAGCAAGTTCCCAAAACTGTGTATGCAAAAGACTGCATGTATAGGGTTGGAAAACACACAGTAGAGCACAGTCATTTTTGGATCATGACTTTGCTGTCCCAAAGCTGATATGATTAGACCCAGTCCAATCAGTATATCAAGCCATGCTAAACAGACACAACCTGTATATATTTCAAGTTTTTCATACATTGAACAGACTTGTTCTGTGAAAGTACTTTCTGACAAACTTAAGTAACAAACCATTTTTTTTAGTTTTGAGAACTTTGGAACAGTCTCTGATGTGCTCAGAAGACCATCTTCAATTCCTCCATCAGCTCCTTGTTCAGTATTCTCATCTTCATCTTCATACTTGAACATCTTGTACGGTGAAGCATCATCATCGTCTTCCGTCAGAAGAGGCTTCGACTTCGTCTCACTTCTTCTCTTTTCCAATTTGCTCTTCCTATGCTCAAAAGTCTCACTGTCATCCTTCAGATAGACAATGTGTTAAAGAAGTTATAACAGGAATTACTTGGGTGACTCAGACTTTTGCATTCAACTTCAAATTATTCAAATTGTGAGTCTATTTATTATTCTCTACACATAGTGATCAACCCAGGTTTAGTCAGGCCATGTCAACAACAGTAATTCCAAGTGCATTTCTCAAGACCAGGTTAGGATGAACCAAACTAACTGAAGTCGCGTAAAAAGTCAATAATTTCTCTATAATTTTGTCAAAATGATTGATTTTGCAATAACAAAAGTAGGTAAATAAAAACTTTTTTTTATAATTCATAACAGACTCTCAAGTTCAAGTTTATGTTTCTTGTTTTGTTTTTAACAAATAAATTATTTTGGGTGTACCTTGAACAAAGCATCTTCATGCTTTCTCTTGATGGATTTCTTTTCCAGGGATGTCACTTTCTTCTGGTTGCCTCGGCCACGGGGGAAGTCTTCCTCTTCCATTATGAAACTAGGATTTTAGGAAGTGATTTATTAATCAAATTAAATGTACTTAAAATAAGAATCTGTTTTACTGCAAACTGTTGGTATTGCTTAGTTTTGTGGAACATAAACAGAACTAGAACTACATATGTGCATTAATACGTGTACAATGTGTACCAATGACCGATCGAGCAAGTTTGTCACACTCACTCTAGTCTTGATGCAAGACTTTCTCATTAGGTGTTCGGCACTCCGCCCGGAACACCTCTTGTTTTTGTTCCGGTTTTTTTTCTTCTTTTTTTCTTACTTTTTAGGTGTTCGGAGCGGAGCATAGCTCCGAACACCTCTTCTTATTGTTCGGTTTTTGTTGTTGTTTTTTTTACTTCGTCTTCTTCTTCTGGCCGTCGATTGTCTGCTAACAAAAGCACACTTCCCAAGCTCGTATAAACTTGAAATTTCTACCATAGTTAGATAACCATTAGGAGACGAAACCGTTTCATTTACGTCATGATGACGTCATCAGGTGTCAATTTACAAGGTTTTTAAAATTAAAAAATTTAATCTTAGAAAATCCATATCAAATCAAGATGAAGAGACCGTCGGTTACTTTTTGCGGGATTATATAGAGGTAATATGGGTCTTCATTTTTTATTGTGTGCGTGACATGACTTGACCTCTACTTCCGGTCGAAACAGGAAGAAACAGGAAGTACCTTGTAATTTAAAAGTGGCACACTTTTTGAAGTTTTTTTTAACGGTGTTATAGTCGAGCAAGAGTCTGGTTTAACAAAATAAGACAAGTGACGTCATAAAAGTCAAGAGCGCCCTCTAGCGGCAGATTGAAAACAATAAAAAATACACTTTTACTAGATGTCTGTGGCGAAGTTTATGATAATCGTTTCGAAATTGGTATACATAATGACCTTCATGCAGACAACATATGTGTGAAGTTTTAGATTGATGACGTCATCGTGTGTCACGTGGTATCGCCTTAAAGGTTTACTTTTTGAAGCTGTGTATCTACAAAACCACAAGTTTGACTGAGTTGAAACTTGGCATGTTGATAGACAGTGATATTGACTACTTAAAGCTAGAGTGACGACTTGATGACGTCATCAATTTTTTTTTTACAAATTTTTGAAATTTTGACCAATTGTTACATATCTTCAGTTCAAAGCAAGCTATAATCGAATTTCATTTTGCATGAGACTTGGAAGGTTCTACAAGGATATAATGTTGAGTGACGTTTTCACGACGTCATCGATTTTCATGTTATGTCACCACCAAGGTAGAAGGTAGTGTTTTACAAGATCTATATGTACAGAACAACTTTGGTGATCAAATGGAAACTTTGCATGTACTCAAGCTGGGATGTGTTACATCCAAAAAGTTTGGTCAAATCTTTAGAACCACCATTCTAAAGACTCTATAGAAGTATATCAATATTTAATACACAACACAGGACAGACATGTTTATAACATTTCTTTGACGTTTCTGCACCTACAGTTAATTTCCCAAACCGGATCTCGCCAAAATTAGGCTCTATGTGTTCTTTATACTCTCATCGAGGTCGGGTTGGGTCCAGAAAATCCACTCCGCAAAACAAAAATTGCAAAAAGTGATAAATTCTCACCGTTTTCAGAATCCTCGCCTTCCGTTAACAAAATGGCCGCCGTTGAAATTTTTGAGCTGGTAATGCTGCGTGCTACGCTGGTAACAAACCCAACGGTTCACGTATACAATCATAGGCGCAATGCTGGTCCACAACAACCAATGTTCTGTATAATCGTTACCAGCGTAGCGCGTAGCATTACCAGGAGGAAAATTTCAACGGCGGCCATTTTGTTAACGGAAGGCGAGGATTCTGAAAACGGTGAGAATTTATCACTTTTTGCAATTTTTGTTTTGCGGAGTGGATTTTCTGGACCCAACCCGACCTCGATGAGAGTATAAGGAACACATAGAGCCTAATTTTGGCGAGATCCGGTTTGGGAAATTAACTGTAGGTGCAGAAACGTGAGGGGAAAAAAGTTTCGAATAGGATTTTGTACATGTCACTCTATGATGGAGGGTAATGGAGACGATAGCGGAATGAACCTCATAGTTCTAGGAGTAGTCGGGACCTGGGCCAAGAATTCAGCTAGCCTTGGCCACAGAAGTGGGGCTAACTCACGTACACAGACACATGACATTCATTGACAGAAGTCTTGCAAGAGTACTACTACATCAATGGGTAACCACATCAATGGGAATGTACAGACACACACAGCACATTTTATCTAATATTTTCCAGAGTATCTGGATAAACTATCCTCTCAAACTCAATGGAACATGAAAACAATCTGTAGTAAGTAATCAATTATTTTAAACATGTTGTACCTTAAAGCCGGATGTAAATTTGTTGAAACTTATTAATAGAAGAAGTACCACGTTGTGAACGCACGCGGGTCACGCGGAGGTCGCCATCTTTAAATTCACCAACACTGCCATCCTCCTACCCAGACGCCTTAAAAAAAAACCTCGATCTCACTTGTCTCTGCTCGAGCTCGGGGGGGGGGGGCGGGGTAGGGAAATGAGGTGCAAATAAGTGGGGGAATTAATAAATAAATAAACAGCTGAAAAGAGTATATGAGTAAGGACATTTCTTCTGATTTATTTATTTATTTATGTATTGCTCATTTCGTGTGGGTATTTTTTTAGTATGAAATTTTATAGACCTTTAAAAACTATCAAGTTTTCATGGAATTGGAATTGTGGAAAATGCCCAAGTTTTGGAACTTTAAAGATTGTGCATAACATTGGTAGGATTCACAGGTTTGCACAAAACTGACATGGCTTAAAGATGGCCATGGTGTGGAAATTTCACTTTAAACAATCTTTTCCTGAACCGAGAAATGATTAGGTACTCCTCAGTTTCCCAGTGTGTTTGGTTGAAAAAAACAACAATGAGTGAAAGCTTATGAAGGCTGTACACCGGCTTTAACTTTTATTTCATGTGTATGTCGTGTCACACAAAGTCCCAATACTGGTTTTGGACAGTTGTTCCATGGTTGTACCAATGTTCCCCATGTTTTTGAAAGGTTAGCCAACAAGTTTTATGGTTTAGAGAAAGTTTCTTTAAACCATAAAACTTGTTGGCTACCAACCTTTCTGAAATAAATAAATCAGTATATAATTGGTTATTTTGAAGAGAAAAAAAATCATTTTAAATCATTAAAAGATATTCTGGATAAGGGGCAAGGAGTATTTGTTAAACCTAAAATAAAATTCTAACTGCAGGTACAGAACTTTGTTTAAATTAAATGTGTTTTATTTTGTCATTTCCAATTCTTATTTTACGACATTTGGTTTCGATCAATATTTAAAACAAGTGACTCGTGACTCGGACTCGGACTCGGACTCGGACCAAGTGACTCGGACTCGACCCAGTGACTTAAGACTCGGACTCGGACTCGACACAGGTGACTCGACTACAACACTGGATTTTATAGAAAACACATACACACAAACAATAACTCAACAATGATCGGCTAATTGTAATGTTTATTGTGTTTATTGCATGTGAACATAAATTCTATGCACTGTAAATAAATAGAAAGTGGTTACAAATATTGAAGTGAAAGTATTGATATTTTGGGAAAAGAAATATACATTCCACCTAACAATCATTAGAAAACATTTATGTTGATGATGAGGGATCACTTGCTTGTTCTCTATTTAAGTTTATTTTCTGGTTATTTCTAATGATACAATTTCCCTTCCCCCAAAAAACTCATACACATAGTAAAATTATCTAGGCCTACTGAGAAATATCGAGGTAATTTTAAGTTAATTTGAAATTGAAATATGTCATTGATATAATCTATAATCTCATAATTAAGAAATCCCTTGCATGTTTTAACACTGAGTTGCAAACTGACTAGGTATAGAGGAATATTTGGACAAAACTTTATGCATTTGAAGCAATGACAACCAACTGGACTCTCTGCAGACTCTAATTAAAAATGTTTTATTTCATTACACAACAACACATAACAATAACAGGATGAATAGGAGATGATTAAGAAGTGTTCAGTTTTTAGATGTGGGAGGAAAACCCCAACTGGGGAAGCATACACAATCAGATAGGGACTGAAAACCAAAGATTATAGAGCACCAAAGGCACAGGGGTTCAAACTGGAGCTCTAGTTTGTTGGATAGTGAAATACTCCTGTGGGCCATTTCAGCTAGCAATTGTTTTATTTGATCATTGATAGTAATGGTCATTGTCTGCACTAATCCATTGTTGCATCAGCTAGCATTGATAGTAATGGTCATTGTCTGCACTAATCCATTGTTGCATCAGCTAGCATTGATAGCAATGGTCATTGTCTGCACTAATCCATTGTTGCATCAGCTAGCATTGATAGCAATGGTCATTGTCTGCACTAATCCATTGTTGCATCAAAAGAGTTGCTTGATGATATGGCATCCAGTTCACATTTTAGCCTGAGGTGGGATTTGAACCAAGGTCCAAAGAGGTGAAAGGCAAGGCAAGTATCCACTGAACCTGTTTTACTTAAATATATGGTGTACTAGTATTCCTACAGAACTTGTCCACTGCGACATCAAGCCGCCATCTTAGAGGTAAACTGATATGCGTAGCAAGTGAGCAACTTCTTTTTGAGCTCTAGGAGAGGGCGCCAAACTCAAATGCAACATGCATAACTTCTATTGATACACGCTATCATGAACACCCTACAAAATGTTTAAAACCAAAACAAACTATTTCATGTTTGGAAAAAATATTTGACTAATTTACATTTATAAAATCTTTCAAATTGTACAGCTACAGTTTCACTAAAAGTCTAAGTAGTAATACAAAAATATATATTGTGATATTTATAAAAAATAATAGTAGAGTAACAAATGAAAAATCAATCGTAGGCTACTATAAAAACCAAAATGGCTTGAAAATTACTTTTTGATCTCAGGGACCAAGTTGGAACTCTGTGGTCCCAATGGAAGACGAAAGATTCAATATAGATGACAGAGTAAGGCCTTGTTATTAATAATGTCTGCATGGTACAATGACTAGCTTTCACAACTTATACCGCATAAATCTGAATTCCTTAGACTATCGAGACAGTTGCTATGTCTCATGGTGTTTGGTGCAAGTTTTTGCCTATAGTTACAAAAGAGACGGCGAGCACCCATACACAACTCTGAATGAATGTGTATGGCACAATGGTACCAAGGTTTGCTCATCTGGAGGTTGCATTACAAAAGCTTGCCCTGAACTATTTGACACTGTCTCTGTAGTCTGAGGAATTCAAATTTTAGCAGTAACTTTTGAAGAAAGTCATTGTACCAGACATTATCCAAATCTAACTCACAAATGGCTTATTAGCAGCGAAAGCTGAAGTTTGACCGCCACATGAACAAGCGTTGAAGCATATGATGCCCATAGCAACACCCTTAACAACAGCCACAGCCGTAGCCATAGCCACTAATTGCAACAAAGCCTAATTCCGATTCCGCACCAATGATTAAAATCAAAGAGGAACACATCATTTATATTCCTGTTTTACAATACTCTGGAGTCAAGACTCCATACTGTATAATTTGACAAAATTCACAAACTCCTACGTCATTCTCTCTCATAGTTTCTTTCATCTCACAGGAATATTCACTAAGATACAAAAATCTTACCATTCTTTACAAAAACTGTAACATCTTTAGTTTATAATAAGTGGGGTTCTTCTTGCACATAATGAGTTCCTTATCCAATTGCATTATCAATTTTTTTTATTTCATTTTTTTATTATAAAACTAAAGTTGTGCACATTCTACTAGGATCATTTTCATTTTACATAATTTCTACCTATGAATTTCAAAAATTGCAAAACATCAAAATGTTTGGCAGCATAACATTAACATTATGATGACTTGTTGATATTTCTCTGCATTAATTACAGTGATCAGGCTCTTCAAACATTACAATTTTTCAAGGTAAGTCGACGGTGCCCAACCCTCTACATCATCAATTCGTACCAACCACCACCCACTATCATTTTCCTCTATCACCTCAACGTTGACACCTTCCTCAAAACTCAAACCATCTTCATCCTCATCTTCATTAGCATATGAACCTGTTGTTATATAACCCTGAGCCTTGCTTGACTGTGATTGGCTATCGTTGGTTTTCATGGATTCTAATTGGTTCTTCAACTGAGTAACCTTTACAGGGACTTTCTTGGCATTGCCGTCAACTGGTTTCAGATTTGCCTGAGCTCTGAGGAATTCAGAAGAATCTCCACCGTTTTGTGGTGTGGAGGATATTCTTTTATATGGTAGGGGTTTCTTTGCCGGGACAATAGGCAGTGGTCTGCCATGATTTGATATAGGCCTAAATGCACTGCGGTTATCGGTGCTCTTCGGGATGGGAACTGGCCTTTGTGTATTAAGTGAACTTTGACCCTGTGTTGCATCGCTGGTTTTTCTGGCACTGAGGGGAGGGGGGCGTGGTGGCTTAGACTCCCCTGTTTCTTCATCAAGCGATTGTATGGAGGATCTTACCGGTTTGGTTCCTGCCTCTGGTTCATCTCTAGCCTCTATGTAAGTGGATGGTGCCCAGCCCTCTTCTTCACCTATCTTCACTAACCACCAACCACTGTCTGACTCTTGTACCACCTGTTCAATATTTAAATATAAACAAACCATCAGAACATCACTAAAACACTGCCTCATAAGATACAATCTGTATAAGCAAAACACCTGCTTTTAAATTTGACAACAAAATCTCACAAGTGGGCACAGTAAACTTAAGCTTCATTTTAAAAAAATATAACAATACCCATACTGAAATGTGGGAGAAGCCCCAGAGTTGATCAGAGTTGAAGTGATGAAAAAAACTAAAAACCTACCAACAGATATCAAACAAGCATGAGTGGAATACAGAAAATATAGTGCTTCTGTGAAAGATTCAGTTGAGACACCGATTGTAATCATTTCTGATTATGACTGTTGCTTTTTACCAACCTGAACTTGCTCGCCACTTTGAAAGCTGATACTATCTCCAGCACTGCTTGCAAAGTCTGCGACCGTGTAGTACGCTTGGACCTTCTTCTTAGGGGGAGGGCGTTTACCTCTTGTTGCCCCCTTCCTCACTGTCCCCTAGAAACAACAAAAGCAAGATTAAAACTTATGAATCAATAGTATCTCACCATGCACCTTGAAGTTTAGTCTTGGTTCCAAGATGCTCCAGTTGTTTAATCACCAACACTTGCAGTCACGAATAACCTTGTCACCGCTAGAGAGCACTATCCTTCCTGTAAAAAAATACAGGAATGATAGCGCCCTCTGGGGTGACATGACTACAAAACTGGAGTGTCTTGGAACAAGAATACTTTTAAGTTCAACAAACTCGCCTTCAAGCTCACATTTACACGGAAGTATGAATTAACTGTGTGAGTTGCAGGCTGGGATTATTTTTTTAAATACAAAATTCACCGTCTTGAAATGGTCAGTAAATGGGGAGGAGTTATATATCAAATACTGCATGTGCAATAAATACCACAATCCATGCTCTTTTATCTGTGCAGTTTTCTTAAATACTTTTTTTTTTTTTTTTAACTCTTGTTAACTTTTATGGGGGAAATTTCTATTGAATAAACCATCATGATATATATGAATGAATGAAGTACATGTATGAAGGTTCACAGCTTATTCTTGATACACCACACACGTCAAAAGATTTGAGGCATCAATGAAAACTTGACAAGCAGGCTGCAATGTTACACACACTGAAAAAATGCATTGACCCCTCGCATAAGTCTATACGCACCACGCACAACTCTCAGCCAATGCTTGGTCTTCCTTGACTTCAATGCGGGCGCTGTTTGAGCAAGTGACATACATGCACTGGGTCTACAGACCCATTTCATAATGTGCAGTGCTCTATGCACCTGACCTGTCTGCCATTTTGGGATTCAAAAATGTAACAAAAGAATTGACTCTCAAAATAGCGGACATGGCAGACGCTTGTTGTGCCATGTGCAGGGTTGCATTCGGCATCCAGGAAGGGATCAATAAATTATAATGTCTTGTACGGATTCAAACTTCTGAGGACCTGATATATGAGACTTTGATGGAAAGGAAAAAAACAGTGCACACTTCAATAAAAATGTCAAAATATTTTAAAAGGCGCGCGATGCACAGTCTACACAAGATGTTAGAATGACCAAAATGAAGGATTTGTCCATGGGATGTTGAAAAACACCATCGAGACATGGGCCCTATTTCATAAAGCTGTTTACTGGTAAGCAAATTTGTGTGCTTACTGTAGCAAAAAAACATGCATAAGTAAAAGTGTATTTCATATTGATCTAGAACTTAGAAGATTTTACAACATGTTCACAATGGATTTGCATCTGCTTCCAAGTTCCCCGGCAAGCTTGCAAACACTTTGCCTTGCTTACAATTAGCGGTGTTTATGAAATAGAAATTCTGCTAATGGCCGCTCCGTAGGCAGAAAATGTGTGCTTACAGTTGTTATGAAAGTGGGCCCTACTCTTTTACTGAATGGTTGGTGTAGAAGACAATGACAACAATGGGAGATTAATCAATCCAATTTGTGATCATGTAAATGTTGCTCAGAGATTCCTAACGGTGTTCCACCATCACTGACATAACAACACAAAGCACATCATGACCAAAGAACAGTGAACAAACCTCGTTATCTGAACGCTTTACTGGCTGCATTGTAAGCAAAAAATACATTTTTCAAAACAATTATTATTAAATTAAATTGATATAGACCATGTGTAACCCGTGATATCATATGTTTACTAAAGAGCTACAGAGCATGGACTTCCTGCAGGCACGATTACTACATAGCACAACAGAAGAACACATAAAACCTTTAAAATCTAGATTGTACATTTCCCTTGTTGGATAATACAATACAATACAATACAATACAATACAATAAATACATTTATAGAGCGCTCTTACTCATCAAACTAGATGGTTTCACAGCGCTGAACACAAGTGTCCAATTTAAAGACTTTAGCACATAAAAAACCTGTACTAAAGATTGAGTTTTATTATATTTAAAAAGATTACATCCCCTTATTAAAGGTAATCCCTTTGCTGCCGCTTTCTAGTTGTATTGTAACCTTAGGTGTGATCCCAGGCTACGCCAACTCGTGTTTGTCACACCGGTGTAAAATTGATGTGTGAGGCAGTTTATAGAGGATGCTGACACCTCAACAACCATAGACTGCAATGAAAAGGCTTCTGGCAATGACAGCATCTGGCGATTATCATCACGTGAGCAAAAAAGTGTTTACATAAAAGTTTCATGATCAGATGTGGGCAAAAATTCTGAATTATTTGGAACCGGAAGCCGAGGTCAAGTTTAATTATAATTTTTGTTATTGTTGAATTGATTTTTCTTTCATATTTATATCACTTCCCAACAATATATACAATTTTCATGGTCATAAACTAAATAATTGACATAACAAAATCTCTATATGATTGGGACCCGGTGGTCCTGGAATTTGGAATACGCGCGAGACTTGCACAGTCTATTGACAAAATAGGGAAACTGCCAACATTAGGGCTAGTAGATAGCTCAGTTAATAGAGCCTCAGCACATTAATCCGGAGGTCACAGGTTAAAATATTGCTCAATTCAAAATTAAAGCCCCAAGTTAACTTACCCTGACTGTACATCGTCTTGGTGGTGTTGGTTTAGCTTCAGTCCCAACGGCTGTATTAAAGTACAATAAAACATACTTTATTTTTATAGAGTATTTTTAGTCAATTTTCTCAGGCCAAGGTACAGAGGAATTAAACAACAAATAGGTTATAATGTTTACATTGTCTATCAAAACAGTGGGGTGGGGCAAGTGAGGGCAAAGAAATTATTTTTGACTTTTGAATGTATCACACCATTCAATTGAGCATTTTTTTCTATCTTTATCATTGGGGGGGCAAGGCAAAGCTCTCCCCTGCCCCCTCTGGTTAGGCCACTGGAAATGAATTTCATTGCATCCAGCAAAATCCAACACCACTCTGACTTAAAAACCACAAGATGCATTAGCTTCTTATTAAAATTGTTGCCGGATATTTTTTTGTGTTTCAAAAGAATACCTTGAGGGGAGAAGGGGGGGAGTGGTAATTCTGACATATTTCTAGGCTTACATTTTAACCCCGTCTCTGCAGCTTTGCGTTTGTTGATGATATCCGAGACATTCATGACATTACCGATGCGTTGAGTTGGTGCATTGGCTGTTATATCAGACGGTCCATTGTATGGCTGGAGGAATGCAGCTGGTACCCAGCCAACTTTACCTTGGTAACTGTATAATACAACATTCACATCAAATACATTACAACACTGCTGATAGTGGGTCCCCAGCTAGGGGGCTTGATTTTCTTACGGAAATTGATCTTAAATGCTAAGCAAAAAGTAGAGTCACAAAACAAATCACTAAGTTGGTTTATTAACAACTCATGATACTTAACGTCTTATGAAACTCCCATTAGCCAAAAAAACTAAATTTTAAACACCAGTTTCATCCTTACTACCAACTGTTATCTGTAAATATGATTATCAGAAAAACACTGCACCCTAGCACCTTTAATTCCAAAGTCTAGCAACTATGAGCTGGGTCAAGTATCCTATCAACTACATTGGTAATCTGAAAGAGATCTATAGTGTCTAGTGGAACCAAGAAACCAGCCAAAACGCCATGTATGTGTTGTTGTTGTGACTGGTGCCCAGCTGAATTTTGCTCAGAAAACATATTCACCCAGAAACATTTCCTGCCTCCTACCTAACTTTCCACCAGCCGTCAAGGGTCTTCTGAACCACATTCAAGACGACTCCTGTCTCAAAGCTGACTTCATCTGCTTGCTGCCCCTTGTAAGAGTTATTCGTGATGTAATGCTCATCTAGAGATCAAGATAAATAAAGTTTTCTTCCGAGGTGAAACTTTGAAGCTTGCGCTCAGACTACAAGGACATTATGGTTGACAAACAACTTCCACTGTTTAAACTTCAACTTTTAATTGACCTTCACATGAAGGTATTAATATTATTACTTATTTCACAAATTGATTTACAAAATAAACATCAAGATAATATGTACATCTAAAATATTAAGAAAAAAGTTGCGTAAAAATATGTTTGGCAAGGCTAACACTAAAAACAAAAAGAGCAAACACAAACTTGTGAAATCAGAAGACAAACCATTTAAATACTCAACACATAAATAATTAAGAGATCAACAAACAACAAACAAACAACCAGGCAATGAAACAGAATTAACAAAGAAACAAACAGAACAATTCAAGTTTGCCAGAACTAACAAGTGCAGGCACTGTCACCACATGAAGTGTGTCAGTCCAACCTAGATAAGAGTCACAAAGTGAACAGAGCATAAGCAAAAAACAAACAGACACCCCAACAAACAAAGTCAGACAACACCCAAAAGGCATCAACAAAAAATCAAACAAACAACAAAATGAAAAAAAATGTACCTTTAAATTTACTGTTAATATTTATTTTGACTTACCACTTCCCTCCATGGATTCCTCTTCATCATCAGTTCCATCCCCCTTGGACAAAAATGTCCCTGGTGCCCATCCTTGATTGTCATTAGAATTAATGAACCACCAACCTGTGCAGCAGAACCAGTTAAGAGTGACATTACATTTTCACACATATTCACATCACTAGTAAACAAGGAAATCAAAACCAGTTGAAGTCTACAAGTAATAGTTTTGAAAATACATTATATTCAAACGATCATTGTGTTTTAAAGGTAGGGTCATTGATTGGTTTTTCAAAATGTAATGTTAACAACTTTCAAGGTATTTTCACAAGAACATAAAATGCATCCACGTTTAGCGAGGTGACAGCGGGTACCAACCGCATCTCACAGGATGCTTACTGCCATTACCATCTTTATAACAAGTAAGCTTTCCGATAGATATCACACAATTGTTTTTGGGGAGGTCATTACCAAAGTATGACTCTTACTATAAAGGGCGTGCCTAACATTGGTGTGATTGAAATTGGTATAAAGGTGGTCATGGTGAAAAACTTCCCCTAAAATGATTTTGCCAGAAATGCAAAACAATTAGTTTTGATCTCGCGAGACCAAAGTTAGACTCTTACTATTTTCTGTTTTTCCAATAACCGATTGAGCCTAAATGTTTACAGGTTTGTTATTTCTTATATAAAACAAAATCCTTGGGTCACATCAAGTGCAAATACTGGTTTTTGACACTTACCAATGATGTCCATGTGATTTTAAACCAATTCTCAATTATTTTATCCCAAAAAGTAACTTCAATAAGAACTCTTTAGTCTTTATCCCATGGACACTCTTGGTTCAAATTGCAACTATTTACTTCCGGTTCTTCTCCCCAAAACAGATTTTAACAACATGCTTCTTACCCAGAAGCTTATTTCTTATTCTACATTCCCTTCCAATTAATTAAAGATACATAACATAATGTTAAATCACAATGTCTAACAATGACACTTCACAAATGACTTTCCCATTTATAGTCAGAATAATTTTAGTCAAGAAATCTGAAAATGTTCCGTTAAAATAAATTCTTTGGAAGCTAAAGAAGTCTCTCTAGCAACTTGGTTTAATCCAACAGATCCTACAAACCATTGTCATTCTTCTCAAAGACTTCTACACTGTCGCCAGCATGCAGGTCCACCTCATTCTTCTGCTGCTTCTTATAATCTGCTATGACGACATACTGCTCTGGTTGGATGGGATCCGAGATCGAATCAATCTCTGTATTATAAAGAAAAAAGTATCAACAAAGTTTGTCTTTCAATGGAATAGTGTGTGATTTTTGAAGTATGTGGACGAATCCATTGGATGGAATTGAACCCGAGACCTTAGAAATTCAAGAGTAACACAATTCAACCATCTAGCTTGTCCTATAGCAAGAAAACTGCTTTGATTCCATTGGGGTTATGGGTTTGATTCTTAACCAAGTTACACAGACATGTACCGGTAAAAGGTGGCTTGTCGTGGTCGAGTGGACACAAGCTCTGATGTTTCTGATCAGCAGAGTCCGATCTTGGCACTTGTGTCCTTAAGCAAGACACTGACAAGTATTGCTTTGTCCTTCAAATTGGATGTAAAGTTGTAGGTTCCATGTGTTGAGTAATACCGGTACACAGTTACACTTATCGCTAAGAGAAGAGGTTTGCCCCAGTGTTTCTGGCAGTAGCTGCTGAATGCGCTGCAGCACCTTGTAAACCCTTTTAAGGTGCTGATAAATGGGTCTAATAATTCAAAATCTTCAAAAATCTGTCATAAAAAGATAATAATAAGCGATTTGAGAGACCCAGAGATAAAGCGCTATATAAAAACTATAATTAATAATTATCATTATTAATGTTTATTTGTAAATTTAGTTTTTGCAAGATTTGCTAAATAATTGATCTGGTATACTAATGAATTATTTAATTTCACCAACGCAAGAATATAATCCCCTGAATGTGTTTTTCAACAAGTTGTCAAACAAAATCCACAAAAACACCCTGCATCTTTAAGACCTTAAGAAAAAAGACCTTGTTAACAGACAGCAAATTCCACTCACCAGTTCCAAATTTCTTCCGATTACTGCCAAAGAATAAAAAGAGGGGGAAACAATTGGTCATTATTATGTATAAACCTTTATAGGAAGTTGTCATTGGTCCAGTAATTCAATCTAGCCACCTCAAGACTTCTTACTTAACAACCCCTTACTCCCTAGGCCCACTTGCCTACAGATGACCTCAATCCTCCATTAATGCCTATATTTAAAGTATATTGGATTGTCCTCATTCCTTTTACCAAGCTTTTATGGGTGAAGTTGTTCAGACATCTTCTCTACAATACAAAGGTTCATGAATTCAATTAAATACTGGGAATTGGCTTTTAAGTCTTAAAACTCACTTATGTTAGTTTCTTTGTATTTCAAACAATTTGACTCACCTGTCTGTGGGTGGGTTGATGTCTTCTGAGGTTGGTGTCATAAATTGAATAACTTCATCACATTCGGAAATCTTAGGTGGGAGTCTCACCAACAACTGAAGGTCAAAAATATTGCCATTTCAAATTAGTGATTAACATTAAGTTGTAGGTTTTTCCACTAATGCTGCACTCCTCTGAGTTTCCTTGACCCACTCCAGGAATTATTGCAAAACTATCACATTCATTCAATCAAGACACACCTTGAGCATCATGTGCTCATGGTTGAGCAGTCTAGTGCACCATATTCAAGTTCTGTCTTTCACAGAGTGTGGTTTAGAATCCAGGCCTGGCTGGTTACAATGCTGGTGTCCTTGAGCAAGATACTTCACTTCCATAAGTTGCTTAGTACTCACATGGGACGTAAAGCCATAGGAACCATGTAACAGGAAAGGTAGTGCACGTAAAAGACCCCAGAAAACTTATCATGGAAGAGTATGGATTTACCCCAGTGTTTCTGGTTCATTGGAAGCATCCTTGTCTACATGTTTCCCCAGGCTTCCGGGTTACTGTGATTGAGCAGTGACAAAACCAGACATTTTCATTTGAGGGGCAAGCCGGGGCTACTTAGGGTACCAAACCATTCATTCGGGGGGCAAGCCGGGGCTACTTAGGGTATCAAACCATTAATTTGGGGGGCAAGCCGGGGCTACTTAGGGTACCAAACCATTCATTCGGGGGGCAAGCCGGGGCTACTTAGGGTATCAAACCATTAATTTGGGGGGCAAGCCGGGGCTACTTAGGGTACCAAACCATTAATTTGGGGGGCAAGCCGGGACTACAATGTACTTAGGGTACCAAACCATTCATTTGTGCATTTTTTTGATACCATTTGGGGGCAGGGCAAGATGGTGAGGTTTCTGAGAGGGGACAACCACATAACCCCCCCCTTTAAGGAACAAAAAACAGAAAATACCAACTATATATAAGTGAATCACTAGAAACTGAAACAGTTGACATACTTTACAGTATTCATTGAGTTGTTTTAACCGCTTGTTTGCAACTTCTCTTGTGTGGCTCCGCCCAAACAACTTTTTACCTGCCGCAACAAAAATAAAGATACAACTTATTTACATCTTGTTTACATGAAAGGCATTGTTTCCTGCTTAAAACTAAATTAAAATGCATTAACAATCTTAGAATTTGGTATTTTCCCGATTCTCAATCTACTCCATAGCAGTTGATAAGAAGCAGCAGAGTTCTTATGAAAATAATATACACAGGAAAGCCAAATATACATAATAACAAAAATTGTTCCAGTATGAACTTCATAATCAGTAAGCTTCAGACTAAAATGAAACAAAGATGTTTTTATCGTTACCAACCCTGTATGATTTAGATATAATTTTACTTTATATTAATGAAGCAATTGAAAGAAGAAAACCTGCACCCTAACCATTCAATTTTGAACTTAGAGTTTTAATACAATTCAGTTTCCTTTAAAATATCCAAATTCTGGCGATCAATGTACACTTCCTAGACACTACTTAAGGATTTAAGTAGTACACTGTATACAGTATTTGCACTTCCAGCATTTTAACAATAGTTGCATGTTCCATATGGAAGTACACAAACAGTACACAGAAATTGACAAGGAAATAACAATGTTATGCACAAGTAAAGGTTTGGCTGTCACCTAAATACAAAACCTGAAACAAGGAAGTAGTTTTTGGTGTTTTTTTTATATAATTTTTTTTTTTTGGGGGGGGGTTTGTTTTGGGGTTGTTGTGATTTGGTCTTTTCTTCTTTCTTTCTTGTTTTTGAAGCATTCCTTAAAACACTTAAGAGAAAAAAACTCCAAAGAAACCATAATGTTTTTGTTTCTATATTCTTAAAGAGTATTAAAAAAAGGATATCCTTTCATCTAAAATACAGGTGCATATCAACCTGCTTATTTTTAAAATGTCGTTGTAAAAAAGGGAAATATTTTTTATTGGGTGGGGATTAACCATTTTAAGAACTAAACTTGTAGCAAAAGAACCTAACTCTGTGGAAACATTTTGTTTAAAGACAGGTTTTGAAATTATTAGAACTGTGGACATTCCCTGAACGAGACTGTTTCATTTTAGGAAAATTTGGCCCGACTTCCCAGCACAGCTATTAGCAAGTGACAATCAAGAGCTTAAACACAATTCTACATAATTCTACATAAGTTTTGCTTATAAAGTTAGCCTAGAATTTCTGTAAGCATACAACATGACAAGTACAACACACTGAAGCAAATTAATAGACCAGTTTATTATTTACATTATTTGTATTATTTAAAAGAATGATTGTAACCTCCCCTAGGGTAATGGGGGTATGCTGCAATGGTGCAGGCCTGATATTTTCTTTACCTTCCTAAAGCGCATTTTTATGAGGGAAATTTAAGTAAATTTCTACAGCAGCATTTCAAGGGGCACCAAGGCAATGACAGCGCCGTGAGAAAGGTCTCTTTGTTTTGATGTAGATTGTAACCTACCAGGAAGGAATGGAATCATTCGCTGGGTCGGATTTCTAGCTCCTGCTTCCTCCGGAAACAAACTCAGCAACTTCACCTAGAAAATAACACAGATCATTTACCAAATAAATGTATGTTTTGTACGAATTGTCATTCAGACTCAAACATGTTGTATCCAACCCTGTAAATAGAGGTCTACTGACCAAAATTAAGGTTTTCCTACAGATAAATATTAAGACCTCAAAGAAATTTAAATCTAACATTGTTGGCAATGAAACAAGTCTATGCTTAGAATGCTAGATTTAAAGAATAGTTCTCTATTTTGGGGTGAACAAAGAGATATTTAGTTGACCGGCATGTGACCTCCAGATTTATACATACCAGTGCTCTACCAACTGAGCTAGCCCTACAAATTGTATGTTCAAAGTCTGCCTATTGAGTCGATATATTTGTTCTAGGGGCGCTAGTCAGAAGTTGTATTAGGTATGGAATTTCATCTTTGAGAGGGCAAGGTCATTTTCATTTTGCCAGCAAAGGGCACTTCCATTGGGGCATGGGGGGAGGGGAGGGGCATCATGGCATGGGGGGGGGAGGAGCACAATGATATTTGGGTGTAGATTTATTTGCAAAAATTCATTTTTTACCCGGAAACCTGATTTGACATGTATGTTTACATGTATGTTTACAGGAACAGAATTATGAAATAAATAAATAAATGCCACTTAATAAATGTAATGTTTGTGTGTGGATATGGCACCAATGTTTATGCAAACTCTTTCTACATTAACAACCAATTTTATTATGAAGCAAACCACAGTGCTCAAATTCCTATTTAATACCTTTTGTTTTGAACATTTGTCAGTAATCGGAGAACAATTTTCAACAAAAAATTATGCTGCCCCCTATAATCACAGGCAACAGTCCATTACTGGGAATTTGTGATCATGACTGTGCCGATATTGGTTATTGCGCTCTCTGGATATAAGGTTCGATCAAAGAATCCTTCTTTTTTTTAAAAACATAGTCCATTGTTGTGCCAGAGTACGTTGCATTGACTGAAATGTTTTCCGTATTTTATTTTGTTTGGCAAAGGTCATGGGTGAGCTTCACAATGGCTTCACTTTGAAGGATTCCGGCCTTCTGGTTAGTCCCGAGTACCCCTACCTTGGAGCAAGCCCTGATGGCATTTCATCATGCACGTGTCATGGCACAGGATGTGTCGAAGTAAAATGTCCCTTCTGTGTCCGAGACCACACCCTAGAAGATGCAGTGGACAGCAGCATTAAAGTGTGCCTCACCAAAGTCAGTGATGGCAGTCTTCAACTGAGCCACACTCATCCATATTGGTATCAAGTGCAGCTGCAGCTTCTTGTGTCTAAGTTGGAGTTTGCGGACTTTGTCGTATGGACAGAAGCTGACATTCACATTGAGAGAATTGAGCCAGATCCTGCATTTCTCAGTTCCAGTCTCGCAAAGGCTAAAGAACTGTACGTGACAGCTATTCTGCCAGAACTACTCGGTAAATGGTACACAAGGCCAGTGACTGATGAACACGCCGCGCGTGCACACGAACTGTATTGCTACTGTAGAGTTGAGCTAGATAAATCTCTAGTTTTGGTATGTGATAACACGTCCTGTCTGTTTCGCAGATTTCACCTACAGTGCTGTGGCTTGTCCAGAAAATCAACACGTAAAGTGTGGCATTGTCCAGACTGTAGAAGAGTCAAGAAAGTTGGTGAACAAGCAGCTTCAAGTCCAACTCGGCAAAACTAATTTGTGCATTATGCCATATCAAAAGGGTTTGTTTGCCCTACCCGGCATAACTGGAGTATAAGAAAAAAAAATCGTACATTTGTGTAAGTGTGTCTCGTGGAACCACCGAGTACAGACAATTTAAAAGTACGTCATGCATTAGTAGCTACTTTGTGGATATTTCGTTACATCATTTCAATATAAAAACATCCCCTGTCATGGCTGCCGGTGCAATGGGTCTATACAATGCTAACCAAGTCCGGGTGGGGCAAAACAAACCATTAATTGATTCTCCCCAATGAAGCCAAATCAGGCTGGATCCGAATTAGTGGCTTTGGCTGTTGCTATGGGCGGACAATGAAAGTCCTTACAAACAACCAAAGCCACTAATTCGGATCCAGCCTCACATTCCTATAATTCGTGCAATAATTTATCACGTGTCCTTGTAATGAAAAGAGTATTTAAAAAAAGAAAAAAGAGTACAGTATTTAATAATATATGAACAATTATGTGCAATAAATAAAGCTGGAGTAGATCAATGCAGGAGTTGATTAATTATAACTGATTTGAAACTGGCAAGTGTACAACATACCCAGCTTATTTTCTTTTTACAAGAATTGTTTACCTTGTCAGAAATTGAGACCTAGAGTTTTCCTTGTTTTTAACAGTTCTTTACACAACAAAAAACTAAAATAATTTATGAGTGATATTTATATGTATGAATGACGGTGATCTATACAGAAATAAAAGTATACAAGTGTTGAGAGAATACAAGAAGTGTCAAGTGTACTTTATTACATGTACCTAGTAAACATCATTACAATGAGCTTTAAACATTTTTTGCTAACATTTTTGGCTTAATCCAAAATTTGTTTCCTTTATAAACATTGGATGTCAACTTGTGTTTTCAGCAAGAATAGCAGAGTACCAGTAAATTGTAATACACATCAATGTTTTTACTTGTAACCAATTTTTATAAAGAAAACAAACTTTGGATAAAGCATTTTTTTATGCTAAACAGCTTTATGAAATTAACTTTGTACTTTTTGTACAAGCGTGGGATTTGAGAAAAACCATGTACATGTAGTTCCCATCAGGTTTCGAACTGGAAACTTCTCATTAACTCGGGGCAGGTTTTCTTCTAGTCCAGCTATGAGGCACAGTGGTACTCCGTCAACTTCTGAAAATGTCCCGATTTTTTTACATGGGTCACAAAATGTAGATGATATGGTCCAAATAATGTTCTCTTTGTTTAGGCGTAAGTTGAAGGCTTTTTGGTAAGTGGATTTCAAGCAGTCACGTTGACGTGAAGCCAACAGGCATGTTTTTAATCAAAACACTCAACAACAACAACAAAAAACCTTTGCTCTCTGTTGAAAATCGGTCATTACATGTGTAAGAGGTGGGATTGTCACTTTTCGAGAGACAAATCTCCACCCCAGGGGCATGAAAAGCATGACCAAATCCCCACCTAAGGGGTGGGGCAGCGAGGGGGGAGGGGTGGAAGAAACAATTAATAGATGTGCATTATGCTTGCACATCCTGTTTCGCATAAATTTGGTTTGGTAATGATGCCCAAGGTCACAAAATTCAAAGACGATTTGACATGGGACCTCATTCCTAAACAAAATTTATGCTAAACGCTATGCACGTGCATATTAACACTGTTTTGGTTTGCTGTGACGCCAGAGGGCACACATGGCACATCGTCTGTACAAGTGTCGCCCATCTTAATCAACAGGTACTACAGACTTACAGCAATTTGTCAAAGAGCAGCAAACAAGTGCTATTTTATCAAGCATGCAAGGCGCACCGTTAACTGATTTTACATAATCAATAGGAACTATTCCATGACCAAGAATGGTGTACTTTTGGCGAACACATCCAATTACTCTTTCCACGTGGATGCGGACATTAGCTATTGACCTTGTGGATTCAATATCCTCTGGTGCCAGTTGGAGTTTGCCTCGTGTGAAACTTGGGATTGCAAGCCTTGCACAGAATAGACCACAGCTGTCATGTATGTCGAATCCACGATCCGCGAGAACCAAATCCCCAGGGAGCAAATTATGAAGGAAATCACAGTGCTCAGTAACAAATTTATCTGACGTACGTCCTCCCCATCCTTTGGAAATGTAGGACACAGTTCCCTGTGGCGTAATTCCAATTAAGAATTTGGCCGTATTGTGGTGTTTATATGAAGACCAGGTTTGTGCACGAGCTAGCAAATCCGAGGGGCGCTCAATGAAGACTTCAAAACAATCGATAATCACTGCACACGATTTAAATTTATCTCTAAAACACACTGGTAATGTCAGTCGCAGCTCCTCTCTTTCAGGCCAATGGATCAAAAATCCCATCGCTGTGTACATAACTTCAATACAGCTCTGGAAAATGCAGCACACTGTTGAACTGTGGATGTTAAACCGGTAACCAAGATCTTGGACAGGTAAGTTCAAACGAAGTCGCATGAGAGTAAGCAATAGCTGCTGGAACTTGGTCAGTGAAGTTCGTTGCACTAGTCCTGGGCTAATTAATTTAAGAACAGCCATCAGAACTGATAATGTCGGCAGACCAGTGTAGAACCTCACTTTTTCATCATCTTTAAAATCATGTTGACGTAGAGATCCTTGAGGAGTTTGCTGTGTTGCAACTTTTTCTTGAAGTATTTCTACATCAATCCCCATCAGGTCAGTCTGTATTTCTGTGGAAGCACTGCCAAGCTTATTTCCGATGTCTTTACTCAAATCGAAAATATGCGAAATTTCCTGTGGCTCGTCATCCTGTGCAGTAGCATTCTGTGACTGCGATTGTTTCTCTGCAATATTCTCATTATTACAGCTCATTTTGGACGTGATGTCATCAAGGCATGGTCGTTTCTTGTTGGATCTGTTCTGAAAACGCTGGTGTCTTTTCATTGCACAATCCTTTGAAGCTTGAGCAACAGTACTCGATAAGTGACCCATACAGACTGTAGGTGCCCAATCTGGATGAGTCTGCTCATACAGTTTTGCTGGTTCTCCTGGGAGAAAAAAAGCAAAAACAAAAATAAATAAATAAATAAATAGGTCTAAATAAATAAATCTCAAATATTAAACAGATTTTTTTTCATATACATTGAACACGGATTTGGGTGAATTTATATATATGGAATCGATAGCTTATTCAACTCTAAGATATACTTCCCGCTGACATTTCCGTCGCAATGTATATGAAAAAAATTCCTACATGTGGTACGAAAAATTAATGAATTATTCAATATCTATACTACTAGGTCATGACTCTCCTGTGTGTGTCCTCCAGATTGGGGAGAACAACTACAGCAACGTGGCTGCTAGTGCTAGCAGAAAAGCATGGGCTCTATTGTTCTCTTCCGATCTGGAGGATAATCTCGGTCCCAGGTCAACCAGGTCCCAAGTCCCAAGTCAACTCGGTCTCAACGAACTAAGCCCCCGGACAACTCGACGGTCATGGGAAAATAAATGTAGGCCCTAGGCTACGTTAGGAAAAGTTTGAAAATCATATTCGCCATTCACAATCAGACATGTGAAATTAAATAATCGGCATGTTGCGTCAAATAAATTGGGCTGCTACATTTTTCAAGGGTGGTCGAGTTGTCCCGGGGCTTAGTTCATTGGGACCAAGTTGACTCGGGACATGTTGACCTGGGACCGAGTTGACTCGAAACCTATGCATGGAGCATGACATAAAAATTATAAGTGTTGTGAGTGTTCAATCAAAGCCAAAGCCAAGGAAAACTTGAAATTTTCTCACTGCTAAATTCACAAAAATTTTCATTTTCTGGGGTGTTAGGGATATCATGTCTGATACATAATTAGGAAGAATTAGTGGCGAGGGGGTATAGTTTATACCGCAATCCATTTAAATGTTAAAACTACATTACCATGATTACCTTTATGAAAGTGCAGCGAGCAGACCTGTGCGTTTTTAACCTGGCCGTTGCTGAGTACATCTCTGCGAAGATTTGCCAGCCATTTCTCTCGTCTAAGCTGTGAAAGTTCTCGCGTTTGTTCCCCTTGATGTGTTGTTATCTTTGGTAGGCTGAAAAACCTGACATGTCCATCTCTTTCCCAACGTTTTCCGCAGCCATAAACGCTGCAAGACCTGCCCATAATCCAATTTTTTGTTTTTCGCCACACTTCACCGCGTAATTTCAATGCACGTTTGCTAGTGTGTGCCTCGTGTCATGGCGGCGTAGTTACGGTTGCCATGGGGGTCACGTGACGAATCAAAGCCTCTATTGTTGCCTCCATGTGATTGCAGGCTTGATGTATAACTGCCGCGTAGTCAGGGATCACCCTGGTTGCCAATACAGCCTGGGAAGCGCCATTGGCAAAATGGGGAGACTGCCAACATAGGAATAACGAGCACTGGTACATAAACCTGCAGGCCACAGGTTCAAATCCCACTCTAGTAAATTATTCTTTGTTCATATAAAAATGTATAATTTTTTACCCAGTCAGTTTCCCTTGTGGTTTAATACTATGAAAAGTCCTATAAAATCAACCAAAATTTACTTTACATTATTAGCTATTCATAATGAGTATACTGTATCATACAAGTTTGCTATTTTAATTGCTGTAAATGTAATAATTGCCTCAGGATAAAGAATACTATTTTAGTTCTAACTAAGCCTTTGCAAAAAAACCTAAACAATTATTATAGAGTGTTTATCAGGGAACGATTGTCCAGCAATTTTGCGATAGCGATGCAATTATTACATCAATTACACTTTAAATGTTCCGATAGATTTACAATTTCCTTATGGAGGTGCCCTTAACCAAGGAGAAAACGCACTGGTTCCCTTGCCCTTTAAAAATGAAGCAATACTTGCAATCGATTATAAACCAAAATTAGAGAGTAATCATTAACCAGTAAGTAGACATCTCTTGATAATTAAACACTTACCCTTCCTTTTTCGAAACCAAGGCCCCAGCTTTGGCTCTGGCTTGAGCCAAGTCAGTTATTTTTTAAGCATTCCCATTGGTACAGGGCTTCCAAACGAGCGGACGAAGCCTAAGCCATAGCCCAAGCCATAGCAGTGGTTTCAAAAAGGGCCTATCTACCATGGTTCATAAAATGTATCTAGATAAAAATGCATGTTTGCAACGTAACTTTTTATTGTTTACTTTTTGTAGCAAAACTGTACTAAATTAATATTTCATTTCTGTAACAGTATTAAAGTTTTTTATAGGGATTTTGTGCTCGTAGTATTTATTTTTTGATAGCAGCAAATCAAATATTAAGCAAAGGTGATTTTTTAGTCTTCAGATGCCATTTTGCCGACAGTAATAACTGTATATTAGTTATAATCCCCTAATGGTATTAGTTTATAATCCCCTAATGGTATTGACCTTATGATCAGTGAACTTTTATATTGAAACTTGTTTGTTTGCTTGTTTGGTCAGAGTTTGCCCTTAAATTTTCAAATAATTTTGGATTGAACAAAGACAAATTGACTAGAAAGGAACTTGAACCTACGACCTCCGGAAATGTGCTGGCGCTCTACCAACTGAGCTATCTAGCCCTATGTTGGGGGTCTCCCTATTTTGTCAGCTTTGTTCAAAGTGCCAGTCATAGGCCATTCAACATGTAACTGCCGTATAGCCAATACAACCTGGGAAGCGGCAGCAGAAAAATCATCTTAAGGGGATGCAATTTTTTAAATAATAATTTTAGGTTGGGCAAAGAAACATTGACTAGAGTTGGACTTGAACATGCGACCTCCGGAAAAGTTAAGATTAAGATTTGCACTTAAGATTAATCTTAACTCCTTGGCAAATTGGTCAAGGCCTGCAGTACTTTGGTTCAAAAACAAAACAAAATTAATGGAATGCTTCCTTACCTGAAAGTCAAAGAATTTACTGTAACGTCTGTAGATGACATTGACAGACCCATCTGACCATGAAACGTGTATAACGTACACCTGTTACAATCAAATACAATTTACAAATATACTCAAAGTCTTCAAATATCTTTGATAATTCCATGACAGATGAAACAATGATTAAACAGTCCATATACCCTTTTTAAAAATTGTTTATGTGTTTTAATTTTAGTCACAATAAAAATTATGATCATGAAGGACAACCTACATATTTAATAAATCACCTACTTAAATTCTAAGTGGTCTTGCCCATTTTGAGATTCAATAATTTTAATCACTACTGTTTATATGTAATCAGACCTGATAATTCATGGAAACAATGGAGGCAATTGCCTCAATGCCCCTGGAAATTGCCTTTGTGCCCCTTGAAATGTTCCAATAGAAATTCACCATTTCCTCATAGAGGTACCCCTTTCTAAAGAGAAAACACCTTGGTGCCCATGCCCTTTTAAGGACAAAGCATCAGGCCTGTACAATTACGCCAAATGGAAGGAAACTTACATAATGTTTTGAGGGAAATTTCCTCTTCTGAATGTCAGAAATGGTGGCGTCTTGGACAGTTCTTTTGCCCATAATGACGTTTCAGACACCTCAGGTACACACAGATGATGGGTCAACAAATTAGATCATTCCTTGGCCGACACTTGAGATTTGATCTGCTGAAAAAAAATGTCGGACAATGTGATAGTTACTCAGGGATTTCAATTCATCTGTACACCATTCGACCATATTATCGTCACAACTATTATGCTAGAATGCAAAGTAGAGACAAACCCACTCCAACTTTTAAGCTTTAAAATTTAACACTGCAAAGGTTTCTGCTTTGCAAACAACATGTCTCCCAATTGAGTCATGTGCTGCCTTCATCACGTTTTTGGTTGGTTGTTTGTTTGTTTTTTTGATTTTATATATTTTTTTTTGGGGGGGGGGTTTATCCAATTAGATAAGAATGTTCTTTTTTTATTAAAATATTGACTCCTACATTTAAATGGATAGCATTACCTTTTCTTTTGCTGATCAACGGTTCTCATTTAGATTTTTAAGACGAAAATAAAAGCTGAAATTGTAATACAGCAAAATAGAATTTTTGAAGATTTATTGTTGCCAGTAATTCACTGCCAAATAAATTTAGTACAATATTATAGGTCCTACATGTAGTGTTACACAATAAAAAGTCAAAATTTTACTATTTTTTATATTCCTACATCCGACTGCAACTTTTCATTCATTTTGGATATCCAAACGTATTATCTAATAAATGAGTGACTGCAACTTTTCATTCATTATTTATGACCAAACTTATTATCTAATAAATGAGTGACAGGTGGCAGTAATCTTTTCTCATATTGCTTGCTTACATGCTCAACACGACAATTGAAAAATAAGGTCAGAGATTATTAAAATTTATGACCATAAAAACTTACTTAGTGAGAAGCACTGCAGCTTTTAATTGCAATCAACAAAAAACTACTTTGAGTAAGGATTCCCTTCGAAATAATGCAGGCCTGAAATTACACGGAGGTCAGAGAGGCAATGGCCTCTGTGGCCCTGACTTCATAGTACACAACTACCCATAATGCATCAGCGGCAAACCTGACAGGTGACCACATGATCTATACCGCTGCACTCTGTGTACTATCATGGAGCTATGGTACTATGAATGATCAATCCTGATAGATGGTTTCTCCGTTTTTTTGCTTAAAAATCATCAATTCGGAGCACATATTGTAGGTACAATGCCTGATGATATATGTTGCATCTTTGAGTTGACGTATCGAGAAGCCAGTACTACAGTAGACTGTTTTCAAGCTATTTTGTTGGGTCTTTTTGTCATTTTGGGGCATTTTTTGAGGCTGGGTGTTCGAAAATTTAATTGTCATTTCTCATTGTATTATAAACATGGAGGTAGGAATATATATTCCTACCTCCATGGTATAAACTACAATGGTTCACTGGGGCCCTAAAACGACGACCACAGATGTCAAAATTTATAGAAAAACAGAGCACAGCACCCCAGCTGGGTCTACAGAAAAACTAAGTACAGTTGTCAGTTGAATTGTAACTTCAAAATTCAAGTTCAACTACGTATTAAGTAAAGTAGTATTAAGTATACTACTGTTGGTGGTAGTAGCGCTAGCAATATATATAGCAAAAAGCATATACATAGCAGTGGTATCACCAGTGAGTAGTACTAGAGTAGTATCACTTCGGTCTGATCTGAGAGTGAGGCCGACTGCAAAAGGAAAAACAATTTATAATATATTGTATTTTGTATATGTATACAGTATTATTAAAATATTAATATTAATATTTTATGCATTTTAACTTAATTAATATTCAGCTTTATTTTTTAGTTTGACCATGGAGGTAAATCAATCCATCTATTCTACCTCCATGGGGATGGTGGTTTTGTAGCGGGCTTTGCATGGTACACATTGTATTCATACTAAGGTATTTGCCCATTAGGCGCACCATGAAATTAGAATGTCAGATGCATTGTGGGATTGTATACACGGGGTTGACAAGATGGCTCCTGTGAGCTGAGCACAGGTATATAATAAATCGTTTGTAATCATTGTATTTTGTATCGTCAAATCCGTTGTCTCCTTTGTCCTGTTTGCTGCATCCGAACAATAAAGTAATGGTGAACCCGTTATAACTTATAGTTTGACTTACAACTTTACAAGTTACTTACATTTTCTGCTGATAAAAGATTCTAAAAGCAGGATTTTTACACAAACGTGACAATACTCATCCTGTGCAAAGCATTGCAAAGACACGACCTCGTAATCAATCAGCAATCCTAAATTCTACCATAAAGAAAGGACACAACTTAGCTCACTTTAATACTGCCTGACACAGTCATTCACCGAGTCAGTCGTTGAGGCATATAACCAACACGACGTATGAAGCTAAACCACGGTGGTTGTGATTAAAATACGCATGCGCAAATTTTGATTAGTCTTCTGCAGTCGTAATGTTGTGTTTATTTTTGAGCCAATACTATTTACTGTATTAAACTAAACTAAAGTTCAACCCCGTCATATTTTGTCACGTAAATGCTTTGGGTAAGTATTAAGCGGCTTAGTAAACTGTCCACTGACACTTTTTTTACGGTTGGATCATGCATGGCGGTTTTCTTACCCTGTGTTCGCATTATTTCCCAAATAAACAGTGTGATTTGAATATTCAGAAGTGGGTTGACATTATCATGAATATGCAATTTGGCGGAAATTCAACCCAGTGTTTTGCATCTCAATTTTTTCACACGGGAGGGCGCTAAACAGCTCTAAAAGTTGCTAAACTCCCATAGCTAGCAACCAATGCTAGTGCTAAATATTCAAAAATAGTCAAAAAATATTTAAAGTATCTAGGCCTCTTGAAAACCAATCAAATATATTTTCGAACAACTAATTAAACTTCAGATTTCTTTTCAATTTTTGGCAGGTCAGCTTTTTGGAATTTTTGCTAATCACCCCAGAAAAAAGCCAAATGTGCTTTTTTCCTAAACCGCTGCAAGTTTACATGAGCACTTTTCCACTTCCCAAGCCAAATAGGACCAACTTTAAAGCCTAAATTTATCACGTCTCCTAAAAAGTTGAAGCAAAGAGCCCCCAGGTTGTGATAAATCGTTATAGGCCCCTAATTACACAATATATTAATATATTAATTGCATGACCCCCCCCCCAAAAAAACCCCCCAAAAACCCGTTATTATTCCAAAGAATTTGAGGTTGTGATAAATCGTTATAGGCCCCTAATTACACAATATATTAATATATTAATTGCATGACCCCCCCCCCCCAAAAAAACCCCCCAAAAACCCGTTATTATTCCAAAGAATTTGAGGGCCTAGAAATATGATAGCCAGTTTTTCGCATGACTTTTGGCCTATTTAGTGGTGTACCCTGAAAAAATGGGGCTTCGTCTCTCGTCACCACCAGTGGCTATTGTAAAAATATATTACATCAAAGATAATTGAGCTAGAACAAAACACGAACAAACATAAACAATAATATAAATTCCCCCTTTTATTTTTTGAAAACGTTTTTCTTTTCAGAAGAAAGCAAGAATAACAAGCACAAATACTGTCAACAGAAACAAGACGTGCTAATTAATATTTGGTCCGTTCCGGCCACGCGCTTCTAATTATGTTCTTTTTTGATCTAAAAAAAATGTGTTTTGTTTGGGCGCGAGGAAGTTCAAAATATGGCAATACTTTTTAAACCAAACATACTTTTTAACACTGACAATTACGAAGGGGCTTTGAAAAGAGAGGAAAATGCGCAATCATTAAGGGATACAATGTCATAATAATGACCAAACATTATCACCGAGTAAGCATTTATCGGTAATAGAATTATTACAAACCGGTATATCTCATTTACAAATAACTGCTATGATAGATAGGCCTAATAAGTCATAATGACTTGTGCTATAGTTCAAATTAAATATAAGTCATTATTATGACTGGTACTGAAATAATTATAAGATGGGGGAGTAGGCTTTGGTCAAAATTATTATTACTTTGAATTAAAGTTTCTTTCTCTCTCAATGTCCATTTAGCGCATCCGTCGAAAACAATAGACAAACAAAGCATAACAAAACAGAAAACACAGTTATCGCTCAATGCACTAAATAATTATTTGATTAAACAATGTTTGTACAGTGTTTATCTCTAGTAAAGTGATGTTATGTCAAGCAATAACTCAATTGCGACTTTATAAGCAGGACTACTTCGGTGTAATCATCTTTGACGATTATGTCTCGTATCTCAAATGAACGATAGTTAACTTGACTGAAGGGAAATAGATAGGGCTTACCCATTTTTATACATAAATCAATTCAACTTTAAATCACCACACTGGATAATATTTTTAAAGCATTTTCAAGTTGATGCGCTTTATGGTTGGAAGAGTCTTATAATTTTAGGTGATATACAAATTTGATTTTTAAAATAAATAAATAAAAAATGGCACAGCATGATTTAAACTTAATTACTTTTACTGGCTAATTTAAATCCATTTAAGTAAAGTTTATATCAACATTGGTTTGAATGTTTGTGACTATTGAAAACTTTTTAAAAGTTGTCAGTGAAGCAATTTCTTTGAAATCACACAACTATCTATATTACCGTCACTTTGACATTCTTACCGATCCATGGCTTTAATAATCACGACAGTATGGAAGGCATCTTGTATATTTGTTGAATATCAAGTCGTCTCCAAATGCAGGAAAGCGTAAAAGTTATAGGCCTATCACGGTTGGAGGGGATTTTAGGCTTTCCTCCCTGATTTGTCACTACAGAAGTTGCATTTTCCAATGCAAAAGGAACCCAAATCTAATAATAAACACAAAAGAATACATGCGCATAAAATAATACGCTTGGCAGCATGTTCTCCAATAATTTTGGTCAAGGTTTTTATCACAACCACGGAGGAAGGAAAATACATGTATTTCCTTCCTCCATGTCACAACTGAGACGTGATTATGACAAAATGTCCATGGCAAAATTTATTCAAAATTATAAAACCCAAGTTGGGAGTTTTGCATCGTACTCTTCCCGGTCTCACGAAGAATACATTATCGAGAACAGATGCCCAACACTTATTTACAACAAATCCCGTCCCGACGCACGGTTGATTCTATAACTATTTTGAAATTGGAAAAAATGTGTTTAACTTAAATACCAAAAGGTGTACTTTATTTAAAAGTCATAACATGCACAAATCTTTGATAATTCAAACAAAAAACAAAACGTTTCCTTTTTCGTATTAATCTATTTTTTTAAAAGTGCGCTATAGGCTTTTATGCGGAGTTCCCTTCCCCATCCAAATATCAGTTGACTTAATTAGTGCTAGGCCTATATCAAACAAACAAAAGTACACTGAATATGGAGATCAATTAGGTGACAATTTGCATCGGAAAATGCCATTAAAAACTTTGATGTAACAAGTTAATTATATCCCTCCCTCCACCGTTGACAATAACCTTTGCCCAAGAAACTTAACTCTAGAATGTAAATATGAAATGAAGATAAACACAAAAAGCAGTTGAAAATAAATCAGAGGAAGCTATTACTGCATTTGGTGCGTCTATCTGCACAATCTTTATTTCTTTAATGATAGGAAAGTACTGTCTTATTCCATTGTTGTTTCAAAAAAACATTGTTAATTTGCAGTTGGAAATACGTTGTACAAAAGTTTTAAATGATGCAAAGAAACAATCACTCTTCAGAATTGTGGTTGCAGCCAATTTAATTACTATTTCTGTAATGTGGAAATTTGATTACGAGGATTATAAAACCATCTTTATTTATGATATATCTTTGATGGTGAGTTGTTTTATTTGGTTAAAAGTATAGTTTTAAAAAATGTAAGTGGTACCAATCTCCCTAGACGCAAATATTTCCACCAAAGGTTATTTCAAAGATTCAAAATACTTACATCATAAAAGTATGGAACTTTAATCTAAACATGAGAAGAAAATGTATGCATTTGTACAATTCGTTTTGACAATGATACATAGCAGTACAACATTGTCCATGTTCAACTTGTACAATATAGAATAAATTGCACATTGAATTTAGGAAGGTTCATGTAAATGATACTACAAAAACTGCTTTAAAAACAACCAAGCTTCTTTAATTATTCCTTTTTCCCACAAATAGAAACGATAATGCCACCCACAAATGTCTTGAGCCATTAATAAAAGCTGAACTTTGATGCGTTGGAGGGACGAAATCATCTGCTCTGCAACTTGGCTACTTGTCTACTTGTGGCCTTGTATCTTGAACACCCATCTGTTTGTATCCAATGGAATAGGCTGATGAAAGAATACAAAACGGAAATACATACTTAGTTGAAATTAATAAAATTTTAGATATGAGATGAGTGGCTGTGGCAAATTATTATTTTGTTTTAGGGCAGGGTAACACAAGTATGTCAGAAGACTACACATTCATTTCCCATGTATTTATTTTACATAAAGACAAAACAACTGTTAGAAAAATTATTTTTGGTATGCCAAAGCGTTCCTTCAGCTTTAAGTGTCTGTAAACTTGCCTCAAAGTTTATCGTTGTAATTTTCTTTTTAAACTGTTTTATGATAAAACCTACTTGTTCATGAATGTATGTCTTCGGGCTTTTAATTGAATTTGTATTGAAAATTGAATTTAGGCAAGTACTTACCATGGGGAAACAAATCTGAAAATACTCCAGGCGTCATTCTCATATCGTGTTAAGCATCCTTCCTGCAACTGGTCATTGTGCTCTTTTAGCTGTCCATTGTACAAATTTCCCTCTGAAAAAGTTGACAGCTCAAAATGGGTCACATCATCATCAAGCCCTTCCTCAGATTCAACCAGGTCAGCTACTTATAAGGACACTGTGAACAAAATCAATAGAAGAACAGTCAATACAACAAGAACAACTACAATAGGGGTTTCATAGTTTGCTTCATCTAGGATCAGACCTGAAATTTTTAGCTCTTAATGTGTTAAGATAAGACAGGTGAATGAGCAACACTCTTCATTTTCTACACAATAGACGATGTGACCTGTGTTTACAATCAAACCGCCCTCTGTTGACAAGTCTGTTGTCCAAGTCATGTTCCGCCGGGCAAAAAGACGCGTAGTCATGGTAATATTGCATGTACTTTCTAGCTGGCTGTCAAGTACACAAAGGTTTTGCCCGGCGACATGCGCGCGCATCATGTTATGATTTTCAAATGACGTCAGAGGTCACATCGTCTATAATCTCATAAAAGTATTGCACTGGCTCCCTGTTCTAAAAGTATTGTTTGTAACATTCTTCTTCCAGTCTTCCATTGTGAAGACCAACCCCCAAAATATAACAAATAACCAGTGTCTCTATAGCTTTGCTGAAAATTAATTCCTGTGGTCTGTTCTGGGCAGATTTTCTGTATTCTGTTGCATCTTTTCCCAGTAGTTTCTGTCACTCCAATACGCTAGCTTTGATTGTGTTGTTTTCTATTAAACTCTGAGGACTCTGAGAAGCCTCGGTTGCAGTTTGCTTAGCATCATTTGTGTATGGTTGTTACACTACACAACACATGAAGCCCAGTGTACGGTTGTGTAGTTTCCCATTGAGTTGTGTACGGTTGTGTAGTTTCCCATTGAGTTGTGTACGGTTGTGTAGTTTCCCATTGAGTTGTGTACGGTTGTGTAGTTTCCCATTGAGTTGTGTACGGTTGTGTATAATTTCCCATTGAGTTGTGTACGGTTGTGTATAATTTCCCATTGAGTTGTGTACGGTTGTGTAGTTTCCCATTGAGTTGTGTACGGTTGTGTAGTTTCCCATTGAGTTGTGTACGGTTGTGTATAATTTCCCATTGAGTTGTGTACGGTTGTGTATAATTTCCCATTGAGTTGTGTACGGTTGTGTAGTTTCCCATTGAGTTGTGTACGGTTGTGTATAATTTCCCATTGAGTTGTGTACGGTTGTGTATAGTTTCCCATTGAGTTGTGTACGGTTGTGTATAGTTTCCCATTGAGTTGTGTACGGTTGTGTAGTTTCCCATTGAGTTGTGTACGGTTGTGTAGTTTCCCATTGAGTTGTGTACGGTTGTGTAGTTTCCCATTGAGTTGTGTACGGTTGTGTAGTTTCCCATTGAGTTGTGTACGGTTGTGTAGTTTCCCATTGAGTTGTGTACGGTTGTGTAGTTTCCCATAAGTTGTGTACGGTTGTGTAGTTTCCCATTGAGTTGTGTACGGTTGTGTAGTTTCCCATTGAGTTGTGTACGGTTGTGTAGTTTCCCATTGAGTTGTGTACGGTTGTGTAGTTTCCCATAAGTTGTGTACGGTTGTGTAGTTTCCCATTGAGTTGTGTACGGTTGTGTAGTTTCCCATTGAGTTGTGTATCTGTATGGTTGTTTATCACTGCACTAGAGATTAAGCCTGTCTAGTCACAGTCACAGCATTAAACAGTAAACATGGTAAAACTTGCTACTACTATACTAAAACAGTATCCATTTCAACTAATTGATCTCAAGTTATTCAGTACCAAACTTGGAAACTTACTAACGTACCTCGATAATTGCTGACTGAGCTGAGTGAAACTAAACTGATGCCAATCTTGGTGATGTTTGTAGCAATCGTCTCTCTAGACACCTCCCCGGTCGGCCGCCGGCGTTCACACATGTGGTGGTTGTGGGGTCGTCCGAATTATTTATTATGGACATTAATATTCATGATTCTCACCATGACTCAACTCTGTAGAGAAAACGCCACGGGGTTGTGGGGGTCGTCGGAATAAATTAGTATAGTTCATTAATATTCAAATAATAAACCACAAGGGAAACTGAAATTCATTAATATTCATGATTCTCATCTTGACTGAAGAGAAAACGACACGGACAAGAGACTAACCGAGCACTGGTTCCAACAGCACTACACTGTTCATAAATCAAATGAGAAACAGGGAACCAGCGGCAGTTACCATAGAACGTGCATGGTTGTAGTTCGTGGTTTAGCTTCATACGTCTGTTCTGTTATATATCTCCGAGTCGTTCCACAACGTACACACCGGCACCAAACACTTTACTTCCGCATCTTATGTAATTTCTATTATCTGCTCAGCAACTAGTAAGCTGAAAGCTAATTGGCCAATTTATCTAAAACAAGGACGGTGATGAAGCTCTCAACCAATCAGACTATTTCATTAAACCGTTTCATCCTAAAGCACGCCCTCTCGTGAGGGCGTGCTAGCTAAACATTTGTGGAGGGGAATTCCCATAAATGTATGTAATTCCCACGTCACCGAAAAAAATCCGAAAATCTTGTGGTTGGTAGTGCTACTGCTAGTGGTGGTGAGTTTTTTGCCCTCATTTTTTGAAGCTACTGAGGAATTTTCTTAAGGTAAAGTTGATTCTTACACTAAAGGAAAGTGACTTTTTTAAAACGTGTATTTAACGAAATGGAAAAGTAAATTATGCATCATTAATCATGACTATTTTTTTGTTATTGTTAATTTTAATTTGTATTACAAAAGTTACTGTGTTGTCGGTTGCACTGGTTGTGAATTGTGTCTGTACTTTGGTGTGTACTACATAGCCCCACTTGTGTGGCCAAGCTGATTCAGCTTGGCCACACAAGTGGGGATGGGGCCAGTGTGTACGGAGGTGATTGTAAGGGATCCTATCACTACAGAAACGGTTCCCGCCTTTTAGTTTACCAAAACTCTGCATAAGGTTTGAACACGGGATCCTAACAAAAACGTTCCCGCGTTTTTCCATAAATCTTGCAGAAGGTTTAGACAAGGGATCCTGACAGAAAGGTCTCCCGCTGCGTCTTTACAACCAACCAATCACCTTGCAAAACACGTGTATGAATAAAACGAAACTATGTCGTCATTGATGTAGTTAGCAATGTCATGATGTGAGATATTATTTTTGATCATGAAAAGTGAAAAAGTGGCAGCTGGATTTAGCATCTTTTTCATAAAAAAATAAGTTCTTAAAAAAAAATATTATTATTTTGCCTCATACTTTAGATGGATTCTGCTGATGCATACCGTTTGCTAAGCATAAAGTCTGATCTTCTGGATAACGTAGACGCAAACCATGTTATTGATTATCTGATTGAAAAAGAAGTCTTGGATCCAGACCATGATGAACAAATCAAGGCAGAACTCACACCTAAGGTAAACAAGATGGGTGCGGGTCATTTTGACTCTCCTCCCCAACCACTTCCCAAGCTAGCGTATCAGGCTGATATGCAAAAATTGCGGCCGATACACACACACACAATATTTTTTAAAGTTTTAAAATTATCTTTCCAACGATCAAATTCACACACAAAATATAATAAAACCATTTAAAATGCGCCAGATTGATCAGTGAAGCTTTTAAAACCAAACAAAAACATGAAGCAAAATCATTCAGAGAATTTTTCAGTTCAACAAGCTTATACTTCAATGCCCCAAAGTTGTGAAAAAATCTTTATGAGATTAACTGAGAACCCCAGGTGTATGTTATTGTAAGTAAAGGAAAGCTCAAAGTAATGCCTGGTAAGACTTCTGATTGTCTAGTAATGCAATGGCAAGTTAAATGTTCTTAATTAAGACATTTTACTTAATTTGAGCAGATAATCTGCAGAAACATAGAGTCCACTGTTTTAGACCTGAAACTGAGACAACTGAGGGAAACTCCCTTAATAATGTCACCTGGTCTGCACTGATCTATTGATGTATCAAAAGAGTTGCTTACTGAATTGGCGTCCAATGCACACTTCACCTTTCAGCCCAAGTTCCCCATCTTGCGCCTTCCTGTCACCAGCAAAAACTAGCAATTTCAATTTTCATTTCGTTTCTAAAGCAACGAACAGAGACACTGATTCAGATTCTACCAACTACAACACCAGATGCCTTGAAGCATCTCAGACAAGCCTTGCTGGAACACCATGGCTTCATTGTGACGAAGCTTGACTCAGTTAAAGTACCTCCTACCCAAACTTACACAACAGCAGGAGCAGGTATTTTGATACTCGAATTTTCATTTTGTTTGTCAGATGAGCCAAAGAAACCAACTTGTGTTATATTTTTATAGCATCCTTAGAAAAAATACTTTTGTAGTTGAGAATCCATAGGGAAGACGCATATGACTTACATGCAAGCCAAGCCCCTCTTATATCTGCATCTGTGACAGTTATTCCACTAACTGGAGTGTCAAATTTAATTGACCGTAACTCAAGAAGGACTTAGCATATCAACTCCAAATTTGGTGTGTGGATTGGTCTTGGGAATCCCCAGAAGTCTATTGATTTTGAACTCCCTAGGAGTCTATTGATTTTGAACTCCCTAGGCCAAATGTCAAGGTCATTGTCACTTGTGGCTAAAAAGAAAACAAATATGTCCAGGCGATAACTCAAGAATGGCTTGGCATATTATCTGGATTGGTCTTAGAAGCCTATTATTTTTGGACCACCTAGGTCAAATGTCAAGAAACGGACTGGCTTGCGGGGCATTTGTGTTTATCGAACTCAACTTTTGTTGATGACGTTATTGTTTTGTACAGGTGGACTCAGGACAGCAGCAGCTGCTATGAACAGATTGGCCAACCAGCAATTTCCAACTAGTGGTTACAATACAACAAACACATACACCGTTAGTGGAAATGACAACTTTGTCATAATAGGAGGCAATAATACAGAAATCAACCTAAAGAAATAATTGTTGGCAGAACGGAGGGCAGAACGGAGGGCACAGGATAGCATAGGTGATGGTGAGAAATTACACGCTCTCTGTTCAGTCCCCATGCAGACCTGAATACGACATCATCGTCGCCATCATCTACGCATATTTGAATTATGCCCTGGCTGATCAAATTGCAAGTGTGCAAAGCAAGGTTTGCACTGTACTATTTATGTGTCCCAACATTTATTTTATCTTATTTCGTAGGGGGGTGCCAGAGAAAGTGATGGGGTCATCATTTAGGTTTTGTCAATGTAAGTTATCACACAAGCGCAAGTGGAATACGGAAAAATATAGTGCTTCTGCGTCCCATATCCAACGAGGCCAAAGGCCGAGTTGGATATGGGATGCAGACGCACTATATTTTTCCGTATTCCACGAGTGCGTGTGTGATAACAAATTTATCTTCAAGTAAACTTGACGCTCAGTAAAGATGGACACACGGATAAAAAACCACCGCATTACGCAGGGTGTGATATGGGCCGTGCGATATAAGTTTATATCACACTCCTTGTTGCTATGGATCGACCAATATGGATCGACCAATCAGAATCGAATATTCAAGCCTGCTCGAAGATAATATTGGATGCAAACTTTTCAAGAGAGATAAGACAATGAAAGTCACCTGTGAAAGTTTGTGAACCTTGTTGAAAAAACCCAGCAAAAAAACATTTTCACAAGAGCGTCAAATCCATCCGCATGTTTAGCGAGGTGACAGTGGACAGTGGGTACCATGGGTAACAGACACCATGAAAATTTGACTCTCCAAAAGATCTTTTTTTGAGATTCAAATTTTGTGACATACTTTTATTGATTTCCACTTCTGAAAAAATAATTTTGCAGGATGCTTTACCATTGCCATCAGTATAACAAGTCGGCTTTCGGATGAAATTACAGTGACCCTACCTTTACGTCATTCTGAACCAAATTTCTCCATTGTATACGTTTGCCTTATTATGCCCCCCCCCAAAAAAAATAAATAATAATAAAATAGGTATAAATCAAACCTCTTTATATAGAACAATCAGTACTCTGTCCCTAATACAAGTTTTTAACTTTGAAATTTGTTGCCATGTTTGTTGTAATCTTTTTCAATGTGTACTATTTTATATGCTAAAAGGTTCGACAACATTGGTAATATGGGATTTGAGGCACTGCATGGTGAGGTATCAATGTTTATTTGGTTTGCGGTAACACAATGTATAACTTCTTGCTAGGTAGATTTTGTTCTTTGATAACTATTCTACTGCCACCAAGTAGATTATTTGGAATTCGGGAGACTTCTCAGTTCTGAAAAGAACTGTCCTGCTCATTAACTACTACCTGAGCGGAAGGTAGGAAATCGGCCGGGACTACTACTTTCGCTTAGTGGATCGAGGGGGACTTCTTGTTATTAACTTCACTGCTGTGGAGTGAGTTCTTAATTGGTCTCAACGTTTCGACTAGCTTGCTCTAGTTATCGTCAGGAGACTGAAGAGTGTGAGACATGTTGGTCTATTTATAGGGGTTCAGAAATTTCAGTGTAGAGTCAGTCACTGCTCTGATTGGTTCTTCTGAAAGGAGAACTGTGGTTGGATGGCCCAGGGCTATTGTGAGGGTTGCCCATTGTGTGAAAGTGCCCTGTGTAGTGGGGCGTGTCAGTAGACTGTGGGATTATGGTAACATCAATAATATAAATATTCAAAGATTGGCCCATAATGACATAGTATATAGATATATAGAATTTGTCGTGTAAGTCCAGTAGATAGAACAGGAAGGTCGTGGCAGCACTTCAAGACTAACTGATTACAAAAAATACTTTAAGCCTTCAAGGTCAAAACTTCAGGCCATTACTTTGATTCCAAAAATATTGCTTAAATAGAGTATAAAGATCGTCATGGTGGTAAACTTCACTTGAATTTGTTTTGCTAGAACAGCTATAGTTTTTGAGAAATGTGTAAAACAATTACTTTTGATCATGCAAGAACCAAATAAGGTGGTTCGGGGGGGGGGGGGGGTCCACTATTTTCTTGTGACTCTGATGATCGATTGAGCTTAAACTTTCCCAGGTTTGTTCTGTTGGGTCAATAATGTGGAGACAATTACCAATGTTGTCCCTGTGGTTTATTATATCATGTACTGATATTTTGTTATAGATATTTTTTGAACTATACTTTTGGAGACCTAGGCCAATTTCATACAGCTGCTTAAGCACAAAAGAAGCTAATCACAACAAAATTATGCTTATCAGAAAAAGGTTACCAGCCAAAATACCATATTATATGCACAATATGACTGATATCCTGCTTACTTTTGGTTAGCAGAAAGTCTTTAAGCAATATTTTCTGCTTAAGCAGCTCTATGAACTTGGGCCAAGTAGTTGCCACTAAATGGGCTACCCAGTTAAAATAAGGCTACGGCTATGGCTGTTACAGCAATCTGGCCTTAGCCACAGCCAATATTGATTCAAACAGAGACTAAGGCCATGTCTGAATTAGTGGCTGTGGCTACAGCTAAAACTGTTGCTAAGGACGTTCTTTACTTCTAGCCAAAGACGTAGCTGTAGACGCCAACTCGGACACAGCCTGAGAAAGAAAGAGCTACTTGTAATTAATAAGACCAGTACCTAAAATGAGCAGCTGTGAATATCACCACTCACAGTACTCGTAAATAATAAAGTAATACATTTTTAATAAGATTAGATTACAAATAAATAAATATAGATCAGTTTAAAAAAAATTGAATTTGTTTGTTTTAATTCTGATTGTTTGTATCATATAAAAATGGGATGCATTGTCACAAGGTCAAATCTGGACTATTCCATTTCACGAGGCGAAGCAAAGCATTGTGTTTTCAGTGGGTTTTCCCTTATATAATTCTCTGGGGTTTTTCTCTCACATCTAAAACTGAAACACCCTTCTTTGTCTTCTCTACAAATAGCAATTGCTTAGCACTGGGTCACTTGGCTAGTATAGTGATTAAGTTAGCTTTTTTACAAATCTTCAGTTTCACAACCAGAGTAAATAATCAGAAATAAAATTAAAATAAAAGTGGAAATGGTGCATACTCCAGACAATTTAGCTGAAATCTAAGCGAATATTTTGAGAAATATCCAAGGTTTTTATGCTTTTTCCATGTAAAACATTTAAGACGTACTAAATACTGGTAACAACAGTTATATAAAATAGAAAATCCATGTTTCTTATTTCTTCTGTTTCCTGCTTCTGCCCTTCCCTTTACTGCCCTTGGTTCCAGTGTTGAGCCACTCTTGATGTAGCTGATCTAATATGTCTTGCGACAGCAGACCTTGTTTGATCAGCTCTTTGCTCAGACGACCAGAGATGGTTTTCAGTTTTGTCTGATCGAGTTCATGATCCTTGATTTCAGTCTCATCATTGTGGGACTTGAGACTGTCTTTTGACGGCTTACTTCTTGACTTCTTACCGAAATCTGTTATTTCTGAGTAAAAACAAATCACACCACTTGAAAGAAAATTTCTGGTTGATTAGTATTGATAATAATAATAAATAGCGCTTATATAGCGGAGTACTTAACTTTTAAGCACTCTCCTAACTGAAGTTGGGTAACTGAAGCTACCCACTCACAAAACATTTACTGAGCGCAAATGTTTTGTGAATACTACCTAGTCGGTAAGATTCGTCTAAGCTTAAGCAGCACCATAGGCCAAATTACTGGGCACTGCTTACCAAAGAGTTCTTTGCTTATTAAAGAATTCTACGCTAACAAAACCCTGTGAGTTACACAATTCTATGAGCCATAAGCACAGAATTCCGCAGTAAGCAGAGCCATGAAGTTTGGCCCAGTATATTCAGATTACTGTGGAAGAACTTGAAAAAACCAGTACCTGCTGATTTTCCGAGGCGTTTCTTCCTTGTTATTTCATCATCAGGGAGCGAAGACACGCCATTGGCTGATCGGATCTCAGTAGCTCGGATTAGCTTGGTGATGTTGTCAACGCCTTGATGTATGATGTCATCTAACTCTCTTTGGATGTCTCGAATGATTAGGGTGTCTGGGAACATGTCCATGAATCGATAACTAAAAAAATAATGTGAAAAAGGAGAGGGTTTACTGTTGCCGCAACACCATATGATATTATCAACTGTCACTTAGAAGAATTTGGTTCTAATAAGAACTCGCCCTGCTTTAGTGATGGATTTGTCTTGGTTCGAAGACCATGGTGTTTTCATGTACACATAACCAACGTTTGACGGGTTATATACACTAGTACATGTAATAAATAAATCATAAAGGGCCCTGTGTTATTTTTTCCCTCAGGATCCCACTATGATGGGATCCAGTCGTTGGCGGGGGAAATAACAAATGTAAAATCGCCCTCTATGGTTATTTATCACATAGGTGTAGTGTACATAATCCATTGAAAGTTGATTGTATGTACTCGAAAGCACCATGGTCTTGGAACCAAGGCTAATGATGGGTAGAATTGAGGAACCAGGGATCTTCTGTTTCCAATTTGTGGATCCGGAAGGGGGGGGGGGGGGGGAATTCTCTTAATTCTGTTTATTATCCCTGAATAAAAAAAATTGCTTTCAATGCTTTGATAAGTTGTATTTAGTTATCGTAGTACATTGTTTAAAGATGAATTTTCTCTGCTGAGTTTCATCGTACAATATAATTCCACATTGAGGCAAAAATAAATTCTGTCTGCACTTGTATAATTTTTATAACTTTCTTTTTCTTATTATTCTAATTTAATTTCACCCAACACAAGGCAAAAGGGCCAAAAGGCTACAAGAACAAATTAAAGACGATTCATTACAGCATACAGGGCTCCAAACAAAGATAGCATCCAGTATTTAATTAATTATTTAAAAAGACCCTTTTTGAAACCACGCTTTGGCTTGGGCTTTGTCAGTTATTTTGAAAACAGGTGCTTTTGTTACAGGGTTTTAAACAGGTGAACCAAGCCTAAGCTGGAGCCTAAGCTGGAGCCAAAGCCAGAGCAGTGGTTTCTTTACCTGAGCCATAGATAGAGATCCATGACATCATGCACAGCCTCTAAGTGCATTAAGTCTCGTATATTCTTAGGAACTGATAGAGGCCATCCAACTTGTCGACAGAACCAGTCGTAGGTCATTGGCTCATTCCGACTATACTGTCGAGCAAACTGTAGTAAGGTGAAATAAACCACTGACCAATTCGTTTAAGAGATAAACAATGTATAAAGTCTGTTCAATCTTTAACAAATTTTGTGAGAAACAAAAATTAGTTGTTGCATTTTGCCAATCAATCCTTAAGACCTGAATACAAACAAGTAGCATTTATTTCTAAACCTAGCAGGTCCACTCTCATAACATGGAAAATGCTAAGCACAGAAACATTGCTTAGCAGCAATGTGTTACCAGCTAAATGCCATAAAGTTTGTATCAGTTCCACCAGTGCCCTTTTATTTGTTTGCTTAGCAAAAAAACTCAGTAAGTAATATTTTCTGCTAAACAGCTTTTAGAAAAATGGTCCAGACTCTTTCTGAAAGATAACATACAAACATAGCATCATATACATAGCATCATATACATAGCATCATATACATAGCATCATACTTAAGAAAAGAAGAGCAGTCAGTTGTGTGACAATCTATAAACATCATGCACTTCTTGGAAATAGTAAAATGGCATAAATAATAACTATATAGTTTTGCTTAACATCACTTTAGTCTAGGTAGCACCGTAGCATACACATACTCTATCGCTGAACGCCTCAATGTAAATTCTGCAAACTAGCCTCGTTTGGATCTGCCTGGCATTCGCCAGGCAGCTCTAGTGAATTCTTTAAGATGCTAGTTTTGATCCAGATTTGTAGACTTACCCAGTCTCTCTGAGCAAGCCAATGTTGCGCCCTCTACAGGTGTCAATTACAAAAACAAGCGTGGCCAATCCAGACTAGACCGGAGTTTACGATTAGGCTGATGCAGGGTGATAATTTAAGTTAAGGAGCGCTGTCACTTATATATTTATATGTAATAACTTGAATCATGTATCTCATTCTTACCTTGAGGAACATTGTACTAATGAATGGATGCTTCTTGTTGATAGGAGCACAGCAAAAAACATAGCGAGCTCTGAGGTGTAACGGGATGTGTTGTATCATGTCAGCAAGAAACTTAAAGTCATCCACATTGCAAACAAAGTAATTACTGTCCACTTTAGATAACGTCACAAAGATATCCTGATGAAAGAAAAGATAGATTGTCACTAAATGTCAAACATTATTTAACATTACAAAGAAACAATCTTGTAGAAAGATCTTTAATAGTTCTCAAATGAGACATACAGCTATAAGCAAGCATTTTCAAATCACACTACATACTTGCTAAAAGGGCCCTTAGTGTGTAAGAAAATGTTTTAAGGTACTAAATTTCCAAAAGTACTACAGAGCCCTATAAGTACCCTACAAAACCCTGTAAGACCTCGAAGAGAGTACATGAGAGTTATTCAAAACCCCAGAAAATAATTCCAGGGAAACCCCACTAGGGACTAAAAACCAAAGCCAACGGGATTCAAACTCGGGTCCTAGAGGTGGAAGGCGAGGAAAGATACCACTACGCCAACCTTTTCAACAGGGATCAGGTCCATCAAGCCTTATTTTGATAACACTGATTAACAGGGATCAGGTCCATCAAGCCTTATTTTGATAACACTGATTAACAGGGATCAGGTCCATCAAGTCTTATTTTGATAACACCGATTAACAGGGATCAGGTCCATCAAGCCTTAATTTGATAACACTGATTAACAGGGATCAGGTCCATCAAGTCTTATTTTGATAACACCGATTAACAGGGATCAGGTCCATCAAGCCTTAATTTGATAACACTGATTAACAGGGATCAGGTCCATCAAGTCTTATTTTGATAACACTGATTAACAGGGATCAGGTCCATCAAGTCTTATTTTGATAATACTGATTAACAGGGATCAGGTCCACCAAGCCTTATTTTGATAACACTGATTAACAGGGATCAGGTCCATCAAGCCGTATTTTGATAACACCGATTAACAGGGATCAGGTCCATCAAGTCTTATTTTGATAACACCGATTAACAGGGATCAGGTCCATCAAGCCTTAATTTGATAACACTGATTAACAGGGATCAGGTCCATCAAGTCTTATTTTGATAACACTGATTAACAGGGATCAGGTCCATCAAGTCTTATTTTGATAATACTGATTAACAGGGATCAGGTCCATCAAGCCTTATTTTGATAACACTGATTAACAGGGATCAGGTCCATCAAGTCTTATTTTGATAACACTGATTAACAGGGATCAGGTCCATCAAGTCTTATTTTGATAATACTGATTAACAGGGATCAGGTCCATCAAGCCTTATTTTGATAACACTGATTAACAGGGATCAGGTCCACCAAGCCTTATTTTGATAATACTGATTAACAGGGATCAGGTCCATCAAGTCTTATTTTGATAACACCGATTAACAGGGATCAGGTCCATCAAGCCTTAATTTGATAACACTGATTAACAGGGATCAGGTCCATCAAGTCTTATTTTGATAACACTGATTAACAGGGATCAGGTCCATCAAGTCTTATTTTGATAATACTGATTAACAGGGATCAGGTCCACCAAGCCTTATTTTGATAACACTGATTAACAGGGATCAGGTCCATCAAGCCGTATTTTGATAACACTGATTAACAGGGATCAGGTCCATCAAGTCTTATTTTGATAATACTGATTAACAGGGATCAGGTCCACCAAGCCTTATTTTGATAATACTGATTAACAGGGATCAGGTCCATCAAGCCTTATTTTGATAACACTGATTAACAGGGATCAGGTCCATCAAGCCTTATTTTGATACACTGATTAACAGGGATCAGGTCCACCAAGTCTTATTTTGATAACACTGATTAACAGGGATCAGGTCCATCAAGTCTTATTTTGATAACACTGATTAACAGGGATCAGGTCCATCAAGTCTTATTTTGATAACACTGATTAACAGGGATCAGGTCCATCAAGCCTTATTTTGATAACACTGATTAACAGGGATCAGGTCCATCAAGCCTTATTTTGATAACACTGATTAACAGGGATCAGGTCCATCAAGCCTTATTTTGATAACACTGATTAACAGGGATCAGGTCCACCAAGTCTTATTTTGATAATACTGATTAACAGGGATCAGGTCCACCAAGCCTTATTTTGATAATACTGATTAACAGGGATCAGGTCCATCAAGTCTTATTTTGATAACACTGATTAACAGGGATCAGGTCCATCAAGTCTTATTTTGATAACACTGATTAACAGGGATCAGGTCCATCAAGTCTTATTTTGATAATACTGATTAACAGGGATCAGGTCCACCAAGCCTTATTTTGATAATACTGATTAACAGGGATCAGGTCCATCAAGCCTTATTTTGATAACACTGATTAACAGGGATCAGGTCCATCAAGTCTTATTTTGATAACACCGATTAACAGGGATCAGGTCCATCAAGTCTTATTTTGATAATACTGATTAACAGGGATCAGGTCCACCAAGCCTTATTTTGATAACACTGATTAACAGGGATCAGGTCCATCAAGTCTTATTTTGATAATACTGATTAACAGGGATCAGGTCCATCAAGTCTTATTTTGATAACACCGATTAACAGGGATCAGGTCCATCAAGCCTTAATTTGATAACACTGATTAACAGGGATCAGGTCCATCAAGTCTTATTTTGATAACACTGATTAACAGGGATCAGGTCCATCAAGTCTTATTTTGATAATACTGATTAACAGGGATCAGGTCCACCAAGCCTTATTTTGATAACACTGATTAACAGGGATCAGGTCCATCAAGTCTTATTTTGATAACACTGATTAACAGGGATCAGGTCCATCAAGTCTTATTTTGATAATACTGATTAACAGGGATCAGGTCCATCAAGCCTTATTTTGATAACACTGATTAACAGGGATCAGGTCCACCAAGCCTTATTTTGATAATACTGATTAACAGGGATCAGGTCCATCAAGTCTTATTTTGATAACACCGATTAACAGGGATCAGGTCCATCAAGCCTTAATTTGATAACACTGATTAACAGGGATCAGGTCCATCAAGTCTTATTTTGATAACACTGATTAACAGGGATCAGGTCCATCAAGTCTTATTTTGATAATACTGATTAACAGGGATCAGGTCCACCAAGCCTTATTTTGATAATACTGATTAACAGGGATCAGGTCCATCAAGCCGTATTTTGATAACACTGATTAACAGGGATCAGGTCCATCAAGTCTTATTTTGATAATACTGATTAACAGGGATCAGGTCCACCAAGCCTTATTTTGATAATACTGATTAACAGGGATCAGGTCCATCAAGCCTTATTTTGATAACACTGATTAACAGGGATCAGGTCCATCAAGCCTTATTTTTATACACTGATTAACAGGGATCAGGTCCACCAAGTCTTATTTTGATAACACTGATTAACAGGGATCAGGTCCATCAAGTCTTATTTTGATAACACTGATTAACAGGGATCAGGTCCATCAAGCCTTATTTTGATAACACTGATTAACAGGGATCAGGTCCATCAAGCCTTATTTTGATAACACTGATTAACAGGGATCAGGTCCATCAAGTCTTATTTTGATAACACTGATTAACAGGGATCAGGTCCATCAAGCCTTATTTTGATAATACTGATTAACAGGGATCAGGTCCACCAAGCCTTATTTTGATAACACTGATTAACAGGGATCAGGTCCATCAAGCCGTATTTTGATAACACCGATTAACAGGGATCAGGTCCATCAAGTCTTATTTTGATAACACCGATTAACAGGGATCAGGTCCATCAAGTCTTATTTTGATAACACTGATTAACAGGGATCAGGTCCATCAAGTCTTATTTTGATAACACTGATTAACAGGGATCAGGTCCACCAAGTCTTATTTTGATAACACTGATTAACAGGGATCAGGTCCATCAAGTCTTATTTTGATAACACTGATTAACAGGGATCAGGTCCATCAAGCCTTATTTTGATAACACTGATTAACAGGGATCAGGTCCATCAAGCCTTATTTTGATAACACTGATTAACAGGGATCAGGTCCATCAAGTCTTATTTTGATAACACTGATTAATAGGGATCAGGTCCATCAAGTCTTATTTTGATAATACTGATTAACAGGGATCAGGTCCACCAAGCCTTATTTTGATAACACTGATTAACAGGGATCAGGTCCATCAAGCCTTATTTTGATAACACCGATTAACAGGGATCAGGTCCATCAAGTCTTATTTTGATAACACCGATTAACAGGGATCAGGTCCACCAAGCCTTATTTTGATAACACTGATTAACAGGGATCAGGTCCATCAAGTCTTATTTTGATAACACTGATTAACAGGGATCAGGTCCATCAAGTCTTATTTTGATAACACTGATTAACAGGGATCAGGTCCATCAAGCCTTATTTTGATAACACTGATTAACAGGGATCAGGTCCATCAAGCCTTATTTTGATAACACTGATTAACAGGGATCAGGTCCATCAAGTCTTATTTTGATAACACTGATTAACAGGGATCAGGTCCACCAAGTCTTATTTTGATAATACTGATTAACAGGGATCAGGTCCATCAAGCCTTATTTTGATAACACTGATTAACAGGGATCAGGTCCATCAAGTCTTATTTTGATAACACTGATTAACAGGGATCAGGTCCACCAAGTCTTATTTTGATAATACTGATTAACAGGGATCAGGTCCACCAAGCCTTATTTTGATAACACTGATTAACAGGGATCAGGTCCACCAAGTCTTATTTTGATAATACTGATTAACAGGGATCAGGTCCACCAAGCCTTATTTTGATAATACTGATTAACAGGGATCAGGTCCATCAAGTCTTATTTTGATAACACTGATTAACAGGGATCAGGTCCATCAAGTCTTATTTTGATAACACTGATTAACAGGGATCAGGTCCATCAAGTCTTATTTTGATAACAATGATTAACAGGGATCAGGTCCATCAAGTCTTATTTTGATAATACTGATTAACAGGGATCAGGTCCACCAAGCCTTATTTTGATAATACTGATTAACAGGGATCAGGTCCATCAAGCCTTATTTTGATAACACTGATTAACAGGGATCAGGTCCATCAAGTCTTATTTTGATAATACTGATTAACAGGGATCAGGTCCACCAAGCCTTATTTTGATAATACTGATTAACAGGGATCAGGTCCATCAAGCCTTATTTTGATAACACTGATTAACAGGGATCAGGTCCACCAAGCCTTATTTTGATAACACTGATTAACAGGGATCAGGTCCATCAAGTCTTATTTTGATAACACTGATTAACAGGGATCAGGTCCATCAAGTCTTATTTTGATAATACTGATTAACAGGGATCAGGTCCACCAAGCCTTATTTTGATAACACTGATTAACAGGGATCAGGTCCATCAAGTCTTATTTTGATAACACTGATTAACAGGGATCAGGTCCATCAAGTCTTATTTTGATAACACTGATTAACAGGGATCAGGTCCATCAAGCCTTATTTTGATAACACTGATTAACAGGGATCAGGTCCATCAAGCCTTATTTTGATAACACTGATTAACAGGGATCAGGTCCATCAAGCCTTATTTTGATAACACTGATTAACAGGGATCAGGTCCATCAAGCCTTATTTTGATACACTGATTAACAGGGATCAGGTCCACCAAGCCTTATTTTGATAACACTGATTAACAGGGATCAGGTCCATCAAGCCTTATTTTGATAACACTGATTAACAGGGATCAGGTCCATCAAGCCTTATTTTGATAACACTGATTTGAATTTGAAGAAACTTTGTGATGGGCGTTCCTTTATTTAAAGGAGCTTGTGAGAGTAACTTGAAAATTTACTTACGATAAGGTTAGAAAGCGTTGCATCCGGCAAATGATAAGCAAACAGTTCAATCTGTTCTGCAGTTGGGTGAAGTCCCGCAGCCTCAATGCTCTCTACTGAGTGTGATAAGATATCCTTGAGTGTTATCAGGTCACTACCGTGGAACGTCGTTGCTTCTCCTTCTTGGAATTGAGTTCCAAACCGCCCAGCTCGACCAGCGATCTGAAGAGCCTGGAATGAGGAAAAGCATATAGTGGTACAAGAAATACTTCTGTGACTTGAATTAACCATTTATAAAAACAACCTGCATTCATGGTGCCCTGTTAAAATTAAGTTTTGATTCTTGATGCTAGCACCAGTGTCATATTGGTGTTAAATGCAGGTGTATATTCCGTGTTATTGTATTAGCTATGATGTACACACTGGTTTCTGATTAATACTTAACTGGTGTTAAAGTGGTGTTTGTTTAATACCTGTGATGTGGAGAGTCTATCCATCTCTTTTTCTCCTTTCTCATTGATGATTGGTCGGATCAGAGAGTTGAATATCACTCGCTTAATACTCCTATTATGAGAGGAGAAAACAAACATTTAAAACAAAGTGCTATACGAAAGGCACAAAAAATGCGAGTACCTTATCTCAGCACTGCAGTCTTACAGCATGTCAGGGCCAAGCAGTCTAGTGCAAAGAATTCGGCTCAGTCCTTCCTCACACGAACACGACCACGACCACGACCATGCTGATTTTTAACAGCTTTTTAAAACCTTGTTTGCTCTTTTATTCCCTTACTGTGAAATGCGCTGCATAAGAATTAGTTATTATTAATAACCAGTCAGATGTCTTCATTAATTTCCTATTTTTAAATTCTGCTTTAAGATTTGTTTTGATGGAATCGGGGTCATGGAGTCACAGGTCACTGGAAATGCCCCTCTTTACTTCAACATATCGCCACAATACTCCATAGTCTCCAAACGTATGAGTTCAAACTCCTCCTTCTGACATATAAATCCCTAAACCAGTCTGAACCCCAATTGTTGTTTTTTACCTACTGTATGTCACGCGCGCCTGAATTGCAAAGCGAAACAATAAAGTTTCGGGCCGTTTGTCACCCTATCAGGACGAGTTATGGAAACAATAACAAAAATATTCTCAAATTACTCTGAAATATGATTTAATTAAACAAACAAGCAAATCAGTTAATATTTACAACCCTTGAATATTGATATAATTGGAGAATGAAGGGAGGTCCACTCGACTTCTCTATCCTCAGTTAAAATAAAACTCTCTATCAAAAGTAACCACAACAGAAAATGTACTCCTTCGTGCTTAAACAATACTAGCCAACTCCCACTTCTAACAAGCTCTCCTTTTAACCTAGGGTTTGTCAACTGTCTGTGAGTATTCCTACCCAGACATAAATTGTATAAATATATATAAATTTATTCCAATCTGGATGTGTCGTCTTTTTTTCACTCAAGTGAAGACTACCTCTTTAACTGGATGTTTGGCCAAAACTTCCAGGCTATAATATACAGTGCACTGACTATTTAATACTCAACAAAAAAAGACAGTTTCTAAAATGATGGGCCCACCATGTTTTAACGCGTCATGTGATAAATATTCCTGGCTGGAACTACTAGTCTGCCGTTACCGTCATCACCGTCTGTGATTGGTCACCTCTCGGGTGGTCTTGGCCCATCAGTAGGTTAGGAAGTGGTTGTTATACCTCCAGCTCATATCCCGTGGAAGACCTCTGTCAGGTGGTTCCATTGATTCAGGGGTTGCTGGGGTCCAAGTTGTTATGGCTGTCTAGACCATCAATCGGCTGTATTTCAAAGGCTAAAAGCCTGGCCTCAGAGCCATCTGAAATTCGGAAGTTTATTTAATAAATTTCCTAACTCCAAAATTAATTGAGGTGTGAAGCAAAATACATAATGAGCAATATATACACAATAACGGCACCCCCGTCTTTTACTGGTGAATTCTTAAGCAGTATGCTTCCAGACAAATTTCTTAAAGTAAGACTTGAATTTTACATTCTGAATGGAAAATAAATCACTTCAAATCGTTTATCACCTTGTATTTACAGCAGTACAGCATCTTTAACATAACGAACCTTGAGCAACAATTATCAGAATCTTCTCTTAAATTTCTATATGAGAACTCTACTTTATGCACATTTCCTTATAATCCACAAATAAACTCAATTCAATAAACAGGAAAGGAATTGATTTAGAGGAAAACACCTTGATAATAAATATAACTGACAATACTTACGGTATGGCTTTAGGCTAAAACGCCTTGACAATTCGCTTCGGCAATTCGGCTGCTGGTTAATCTTGTATACGACCGCGCCTTGCTTTCTGCCTTGCTTAGCTGCATACCTGTTTTCAAAAACTTCACCCAACTCACCCCTCACTGCCTCTCACTTTGCATAATCCCTCATGAATATTTATATTTACATACCATGGCTCACTGACTTACAAATACACAAAATAAGGTGGGGTAAAATAAATACAAAAGCTTTGCATATTCATTGCTGACTGCAATAGACTTGTGCGAGTCTGCTATGCTGGAATAATATGAAATAAAATAAATTGACATCGACCTTGACACTGTAACCACTGTGCAATTCAGCTTTCGGGCTACAATATGGTGTAATAAACCAATAATAATAATAAAAATACCTCCAAGAACTCCTTCATCCATACGAACCTCATCCTACCCTCCGTTCCAGCTCTACTGATCTACAAATCCCTCAACAAATCTGCACCCCAGTACCTCCAAGAACTCCTTCATCCAACCTCGTCATACCCTCCGTTCCAGCTCTACTGATCTACAAATCCCTCAACAAATCTGCACCCTAGTACCTCCAAGAACTCCCTTCATCCAACCTCGTCATACCCTCTGCTCCAGCTCTACTTCTCAACTCACCTCACACATCACTCGCACTCAATCATATGGCCATCGCTTGTTCTCACATTCTTCACCGACATTGTGGAACAATTTGCCAAACTTCATGAAAACTGCTCCAAACGAAAATATTTCAGTTTAGATCAGCAGGCCAGGAGTTGGATCTTTGAGAAGGCATGACCATTTTCATTTTAATGACTTGGATGACAAAGAGACAAAGAAGAAATGTTCAGTTCTACATTTGGGAGGAAAACCCTTGTAGGTAGGGACTGAAAACCCAATCCACAGACAGAATTCAAACTGGGTCCACAGAGGCCAAAGGCAGGGCTTTACAGGAATAAAATAAATAGAACAAAATAAATATTATTGAATTGAATCTCAGAGGACTCTATTCTCTTTGATACTCACAGATTCAGACCCATTCCAATAGCATCAGTAGCTACCATGATCTTACAGGGGTCATCAGGGTCATTAAACTTCTTAGCTTGGCTTAGTTTGGTGCCTACAAACAAAAGAAAATCATAATATTATCAATCCAATTCCGGTACTGAAATCAAAGCTGCATCACATTTGTGTTCTGTAAATAGTTTTAATATCTTTTTTCCTACTTATCAGCTTTATAAAATTTTGTCGGGATTATTGCTTTAAACAACCATGATTTGCAGGCCTGGGTTCCCATTTAGTTCTAGACCCAGAAACTCTCAGATGTTACAATTCTGAATGTTTACAGACTTGTTGCATCACCAGAAATACAAAGCTACATGTTCAGACACAATGTGGACTATTTCTTTCAGCCCATGGAGACTGCTACACTTCTTTCAAAAAAACTAAAACTTGAAGACCCTAGGACATCATTATGGGAAAATCCTGATATCAGGAGTATTTCTAAAAAACCTCATGACTGTACAACAGAGGTCAAAGTTCAAATTCAGCGTTCTCCCTTAGTGGACAAATGATACTTCAAACAGCTGAGGTTTGGATGAAATTCTTTCCAAGTGGTCCATATGGCTAGCTCACTGCATTCCTAGAGCAACATATAAATCACTGCCTTGGTAAATGGTTTCAGATTGAAGTTCTTTCCAAGTGGTCCATATGGCTAGCTCACTGCATTCCTAGAGCAACATATAAATCACTGCCAAAGTAAATGGTTTCAGATTGAAGTTCTTTCCAAGTGGTCCATATGGCTAGCTCACTGCATTCCTAGAGCAACATATAAATCAATGCCTAATTGCTATAATTGCTTCTCTTCACCCAGGGGTATAAATGGGTACCTGCAAGGGTAGAGGTTGAAATTGTGTTTGAAAAAGACTTCGGAGCGCCAGGGCAGCCCAGGGTTGTATACTCCCCAGGGAGCTGAGAAAGATTAAAGGAATGTTATTGGCCCAATGACCAGGGCACTAATGTAAAGCGCATTGAGACGTTATTGTGAAATGCGCTATATAAGAACTAGTTATTATTATTATTATTATTATTAAATGGTTTCAGATTGAAGTTCCTACATGCAGCCAAGTGGTCCAGCTGGCTACTCACTGAAGAAGTTTCCAGCAAACCCTGGATATTCACTCACCAGGAGGTAAACTGCCATAGATTACTGCACATTCTTTTCCCATGGCCTCTAACTGACGACTAATTGAATATAAGTCATTCTTATTGAAGGCAACAATACAATCTCCAGGTCTTACATTGTCCAAACTCCCTAGAAACAGAAAACAAGGGGAATATTTGAATAATAAACACAAATTAGTAAACATCAGTTATTTAAGCAACAACAGTGTGACTAGCTGGTGTTAACTACATGGTGTGGCCAGGCTGGTTGCTGGCCAAGATCCATTAACAGCAGCCAGCCACTAACCAACCATGAAGTGAAGACTGGTTCCTTACACTGTTATTGCCTTTAATAAATACCTTTCACAAAAAAGAGTAAAACCATCAGCATTTGTGTTTATTCTTTCTCCAATATTTTTTTGAATTGTTCAATTCATGTTCATGGGCCAGTCTTTAAAGGCACTGAACACGTTTTGTAATTGTCAAAGACCAGTATTCTCACTTGGTGTATCCCAACATATGCATAAAATAACAAGCCTGTGAAAATTTGGGCTCAATTGGTCATTGAAGTGGCAAGAAAATGATGAAAGAAAAAACACCCTTGTTGTACAAATTAGTGTGCTTTCAGATAGGAATAAAAGGCTTCTGGCCAGAAGTCTTTTATTATTTTAGTGAGAAATTACCTCTTTCTCAAAAACTACGTTACTTCAGAGGGAGTCGTTTCTCACAATGTTTTATACTATCAACAGCTCTCCGTTGCTCGTTACCAAGTAAGTTTTTATGCTAATATATATTTTGAGTAATTACCAAACGTGTACAGTGCCTTTAATCTCTTACACATAATTAACTATTTATGCATACTTTCAAGAACCAACCTATGAGCTTTGAAAAGTAACAGCACCATAAGTATAAATACTTTGGTTGGTGTTTGGCTATACTGTTATATTATGTTGGTTTCATGAGCGTACCAGCTACCCTAATTGATAAATTGTCTGTATGTACACACGAACGCATGGTATCCGCATCTGCATGCGTCATCAAGTATAAAGCGTCCTTAGCAACATTTGTAGCTGTAGCCGCCAATTGGGACACTGCCAATTCAGATTTTGAATCCCAAAATGGCAAAAGTTTATAAAGAGTGATGATGGCAGGTGAAATGATTCACTAAGTAAAACAAAACAAAAGTCTTGTTTGAGTTCTTAATAATCTTGATTTCGTTAAGAACAGATCAATTGTGTACAACTTGATGTTACTATAATTATATGCTCTGATTTGGATATGCAAAATTTAACCACATTTAAATGTGTACTATTTCTCACCCAATGGCTCATCAAGGATCTTGAGTGACGTAAGACGTTTGTAACGTCTTATCTCCATCTCATCTCCGGTTGAAGTTGCGAGTTGTTGGACAAAATCAATGGCTGCCTCCTCTCCGCATAGATGAATCTCCTGAGCAGCCAAACCTTGCAATAAAAAAAAAATTATTGAGAAAAACACTTTTAAATAGATAAGCCAGTAATTTGTAATCAAAAGGACAATTTGTATTTCCAGAATTGCTTGTTTTTGCTCACTTAAAAAAGTTTAAATCAGTGTCACAGCCCTGTTTGTTACAACTACATAATTAATAATGGCCTCTTGGTTTTTCTGTTTGGACTCCTTGATGAAGAGAAGTAATTTATGATTACAGTTGCAAGTATCATGGCCAAGCTGTCTAGCACACCAAACACAAGTTATTATGGCCTTTCAATTGGTGTGCAGGTTCAAATCCTGGTCATGACACTTTTGTCCTTGAGCAAGACATTTAGCCATAAATTACTCCTCTTAATCAAGGAGGGTTGAGAAGGTATTATGTTGGATTAACCCCTTAGCACTTATAAGCAGCTTTATGTTGTATGCTCCCTAGGGAGTCAAGAAAGTTTGAGGATTGGTCTAAGCATGCCTGATGAACAGGAATAATAAAGAGCTTAAAATAGTTGCTAGGACACATACAATATGTAAAACTTATTAATATTTTAATTTGTATTACTATTTTTTACCTAAGAAGGCTCGAGTCCAAGCCCAACCTCGACTTGGATCTCTCAACATCTGAATCTCATCAATGACAGCGACTTCATCTGACAACAAAAATTTAAAAAGTATTAAAACAAGGCAGTTATTCATGAGAATTGATCTAACTTTCTACTATCCTGTAAGACTTGTTGGGAAGAATGGGTTTGAAATGACAAAGGAAATGAAAGCCTAAGATAACAATGGCACTCTAATAGAGCAGTGACATACAGAGGTGTAACAGAGGTGTAAATGACAATGGTACCATAATAAATGACAACCTAATAAAGAATGACAACCTATTGTGCCAATGACATTTAGATGTGAACATGACATTCCTATATATGTCAATGGCACAGGTATGACAGCCCAATAAGACAATGGCATTCAAGTGTCCCACTAACACTTAGATGTAGCCATGGCATTATCAGTGACAAATTGTGAAACATTATAAAACAATGACAACCTAGTAAGACAATGACATCCAAGTCACAATATTATTCAGAAGTGAAAATGGCATTATCTAGTGACAAAATGTTATCATTATAACACAATGACATTCGTATGTCCTAACAACACTCAGATGTGACAATAAAATGTACTCATTGTAAAACAATGACAACCCAATAAGACAATGACACACATATGTTCCATTAACACAATGGCATCATCTAATTACAAAATGTGACTTACAAGGTTGATTGACACTGGTCATCTCAACAGTACAAGCCACATGACTTGAAGGTATTCCTTCTGGATTAGAATACCGACGTTCCTCACCAGTCACAAGATCACACATAATACCCTGAAAAAAAGACAAAGAATAAACTAAAAAAATCATTAAAAGGTATTATACATGATTGGAAAGGATGTAAAACATCATTGTTTAATTTAGTATAAAAGCTGACTGATGATGAAGTTCATACTAGAACCATTGTCTGTGAAATATTTCCCTCTGAAATAAAGTCATAGTCGAGAAAACTATATCTAAAAACCTAAAGGAAAACACAACACCTGGCTTCAATTGTTTACAGCCAAAATTAAGGACAATGTGTTTACATGCTTAAAATAAAGCATGGTTTTGAACTATTTTCTCTTGACTCAAACAATAGATTGAGCCAAATTTTTTAGAAACACCAGTACTTGAGTCCGTGCTCTTAAAGGGACACGTTGCCTTTGATCGGGCGAGTTGGGCTATGAAAAGCGTTTGTAACAGTTTGTTATAAAATGCATATGGTTAGAAAGATGTTTTATAAGTAGAATACAATGATCCACACAAATATGCCTCGAAATTGCGTGGTTTTCCTTTTACTTTGTGAGCTAACACGGTCCGCCATTTTGTGGAGTCAAAATTTGGCTCAATTTGGCCGTGTTAGTTCACGATGTAAAAGGAAAACCATGCAATTTCGAGGCATATTTGTGTGGATCATTGTATTCTACTTTTAAAACATCGGGGCAATTCCATGGTAACGGAAGGACTTTGACTCATTAAACAACTTTTAAATCATGAGTATTATTAATAGTTTAATTAGTTACATCAAGCAAATGTCAGTTTTATTACTTAAGGACTGCCTTCGAAATGGCCTCTTTTTTGGGGCAAAATTAGTTAGTTTATAAAATATGAATATTAATGAGGTCGGTAACGAAAGGACAGCGAAACAGACATGTTTTAAAGGTAAGAAATGCAATACTTTGGGATTTAGCTATATTATACCAGTTTTCATTAGAAATGTTTTCATTAGAAATGTTTTCCTTTCGGTATTATAAATACAATCATAATGCCTTTTGTGGATTAACTTTTGGTAACGGAAGGACGGTAACGGAAGGACGGTAACGGAAGGACAACAAGTTTACTCACATATACCGTGCCCAAAAAGTGATCTAACAATACTTTTTCAAATAGAAAATTGCTGAAATGTGCAGTGTAAGTGACATCTATTCAATATCAGACCTGGTATCAATTAATAAAATGTTGATTGTAAGAAATATTACCAGCTAACACTTGATAAACAAAACACAAAATTTTTCTTGAAAATGATTGGTCCCTGAAGCTCAACTATAGCTTTTTAATCTTTCATGTAGATTATAAAAACATAAATATCCTTCATAAATTATGCTAAATTTTCCAGCTTATATGAGTTAAAAACTTTGCTTCTGGAAAAGCTTCAAAGATCTTTCCCTGTTGTCCACGAATGATGATGGAAGCAGCTCTTTATGATTTGATTTCTTGTAATAATTCCATATAAGGCCTACATGTTGGTCATGTTGGTGCGGTCCTTTGCAAAGAACATTTTGGCCCTGTTTATCACTTTTATGAAGACGAGTCACATATACACATCATGCACTTCAGTTACTAAGGCAGGGCAAACATGCTTGATGTAACCAATTAAACTGGTCATGATACTCATGGTATAAATGTTGTTTAATGATCCAAAACGTCCTTCCGTTACCGTGGAATTGCCATATACACAAAAAACCTAAATGTAGCATTTCTAAAGACGCTGTCACAGGGTATACACCTCATCTAGCTACAGTATCAACATAGAAACATTGCTTACAAGGTAGAATTCTGGACAAGTCGTTAAATGTCTGTCGCGGTGATAGCGGAACGGCTTTCTCGCAATATCCTGCGAGAGGGCTGCTCTGTACGAGATTACTGCTCTCAAGACTGGTCACATTTACCGACCTGTGAAACCCGCAGGCGGTTTGTGCACGGCCTATGGGCACTTCAGCCGATTTCGTACAGATGCATCTGATTGGTCAATTTCGTTATATATGAATATTCAAACTGTAGATGAATATTAAACATTAAATCCTGTACTGGATGGAGTTTTATGTGGCTTTGATCATGCACGATCAACCAAACACTGAGTGAAGTGATGAGAGTGATTGTGTTCATGAGTATTTGACAAAAGAAAATACGTATTCAAATTATGGGTACAACTTGTAAATAATTACAAAAAATCGAACGTAAGATTTTATTTCATAGAGTCCGAGCAACGGAAGCGTGTTTGACAGTGCACAGCGTGTGTGGCTAACCACGCGTACGTATAACACAGGAGGGGCAAATCTTGTAGCTGGCACGCAGAGTTTCTCTCGGCGGGGCTCAGCACGACGGAAATCCCCTAGCCAAGAGATAGCTGTACCTGGAAGCTCATGAACATGTGGGAGGGGTAGGGAGCCAGACCACCAACTACCTTGTCATTGTGAGTTTGTTAGTCGGTAAACCTCGCTGATCGAATCCGCTGTTTCAAAATCGCAACGATTCAATGCTCGGTGTGTACGTTCCTTCCCGAATACCACTCTTATATTGACAGTGTAATTAGGTTAAACAATTTGTGTGACAAAAACGAGCCCTCCCCCCCTAAAAAAAACCACAAAAAAAACACAAAAAAACCAAAGCCTCTGAAGGAACAGGTGAAACAAAAATTACAAATTAAAAGGTGGAAAAAAATTCTCACTCGGAATTTCTATTTTCCATCTCTCGACCCAGACAAAATTCCAACAAACTAATTTCGTTTCCTCAAAATATTATTTAATTCAATCAAAATATATTTTTAGCCTTCGAGAAAGACTCTGCTAGGGTCGAAACGTCAGGCCACTAACTAACTTTCTGAAAATATAATTTTGTCACATAAAATAATATTTTTTTAAATTTGTAAACAAAGTTGTGTTTTTCTAGGTAACGAAATAGATTTTTCCTAGAAAATACGTTTTTGTTCATTCGAACACGCTCTCTTTCCCCCGAAATACGATTTTGTTACCCAGAAATACGCTTTGTTCCCTGAAAGATACGCATTCGTTTCCTCGAAATATGATTTTGTTTGAACAAAATATACTTTCGTTCGCTCAAAATATGCTTTCGTTCAATAAAAATATTAGTTTTTACCACCGAAAGGAAATTTCTTTCCCTAAAACAAGCTTTCGTTTCATCGAAATACGACTTTGAATTAGTTGCCAGAAATATATTTTCATTCGTCCGAAATATGCTTTCGTTCCCTAAATTTACGCTCCCATTCCTGCGCAATGAGATTTGTTCCCCAAAATTCCTAGCTAGCTAGCTTTTGTTCTCTTAGGATAGCTTTCGTTGCCCTGAAGTCTAATCACACAAATTTGTTAAATTCCCTTGTGAGGGGCGACTATGAGAGGGGACGAGTTTGTATGTCAGGGGGCGACTTTGCTAGGGGGCGACTTTGTAGTTGGTGACTTTGTACTATGTATTTTTTGTAATTGGCGACTTTGCTAGGGGGGCGAGTTGACTGGTTTCCGTGTCCGTTGTTTATACACACTTAATGCATGCACACAAGCACTGTAGAACACATCGGGTTAAAGGACTGGAGCGGATCAGTAACTATTCACGGTAGGCATATTTATTTTTATGAGGCAAAACACACATCTTAAACAATTATATTATAATGCATTTTAAGATAAGTTTACTTTATTTCTTTAGTTACTAAATTAATGAAGGAGTAAACACCCACAAAACACACCCACAGATGTCTCAAGCGCAAGCATTCAGTACATTTATAGTAACTAAAATTAGTACTACCCTCAGATAAAATGGACTCGTCTTCATGATCATCTCTACAGAAACGGTAATGTATACTGCGTTCGTACGTGAATAAATGAATACTTACCGCCTGCGGGTTTCACAAGTCGTTAATGACAAAGAGTCAGCAGCCAGCAACTTCGCACGAGAGCATTCTTTATTACGCTACAGCACCACACGCGACTCGACCCACCGCGACCATCATTAACGACTACAAATGCTACAAATGGTATATAAAATTTGATGAAAGTAGAATTTGTTGTTACCATCCTTCCGTTACCAATATAGTAACGGAAGGACATGTTTTAATCAATTATAATTAATAAACAAAAAGGATTTAGATGTCAGTCTTAATTCCATATTAAAGGCCTACCCAACTTTGCTTTAAAAAATAAGATTCATTGCATTTATCCAACAACTAGTACTTTAAACAAAATTAAAATATCTCTTTTTTTTTGGTAACGGAAGGACATTTAACTGAACCAAAATACGTCAAGTCACTGAAGCGTAACTTACTTTTTCAAGACCTATACTTTCATATGACATGGATTTATGGAAATTGTACCCATATTTTATGCATTAATTCTCAAATAGTTTTAGGTCAGTATTTATCTTATACATGTATTTGGCTCATAACTGGATTATTAATTTATCGTAATTTTGGGGTACCAAAATCATTATTCTGAGTATAAATCTTGAAAATATAGACTTTTAGCTTTCATTTGACACCTAATTTGTTTTTGTGACATGCATTTAAATTTTTTGATGTCATGTCCACTTTGGTGTGGAATTGCCCATCATTCTAACCATAGGCATTTTATAACAAACGGTTACAAAAGATTTTCATAGCCCAACTCGCCGATCCAAGGCAACGTGTCACTGTAACCGCTAGTCCAAGACATGCCATGAAGATTGTCATGGTGGAAAACTTCCCTTAAAATATTTTTGCCTGAAATGCTACGGTTTTCCAGAAATTAGTAAAACATTTAGTATTGATCTTGTGAGTCTTAATGTTTGAAAACATTAAGTGTTTTTCATTATTTTCTTGTGACTCTGATGATCGATTGAGCTAAAACTTTCTTTGTTAACACTGTTGTTCTGCTTAACCAATTTGGGTCGGTATTCCCAAAACTTCTGCTTAACCAATTTGGGTCGGTAATCAAAAAACTTTGCCGCGCCTCTACGCAGTATTATTTTGGGGAACATTTCACACTTTCTGGAGTAACCATTTTCCCTTGAAATTATTGGTGTCACATTGAAACCCTGACTTGATAAAAGCAACAAAGGTTCTCATACTCAGCACCAGAATTTGTTGTTCTTGTATGAGAAAATATGTTAATCTGAACTAAAATATGCGTTCACTGTCAATCACTAACCGCAAACCACGCAAACAATTTAGTTTAGTATGTGATGATGAACAAGGTCATGTTCTGTCAGATTTTTCAAGAACAGTTCCACATGGAGGTCATCAAAATAAAAAACTGCAAGTGGATTTTGATGGATCTAAGAAAGCTCCTTGTTGCTATTACCTTATCATTTGTCTTCATGTGAACCTCACTAGCTAACAGTTTCAGCGGTCCACAGTAAACACCAGACTTAGCGCTGCAGAATCTCTCCAAAGCATGGTATGTTTTCCCACTGTTGGTCGGGCCTGCATGGAAAACTATTTTCCGTTTGATGTCTCTTGCGTCTCCATACCTGTGATGAGATTATAAAGGAAGCAAAATTGGCCAATACTGGCAACACTGAAAGCATCCAAAGCAATTGAAATATACAGACTGGGTGAGGAAAGATCGTCTACTAATGCCGATTAAACCCTGTGGTGTGGCAATTCGCTATATTTTAAAGTAGGTTTTAAACAAAAGTTATTTACTTCGCCATTTTTCAGTCAAAATTTATCAAGATCCACAAGTCCACAGTGTTATATGCCCAGTCCAACACCATACAACACTTGTCAATGTGAGTGGCTTGCCCCATGCAACAAGATCCATATGTGGATACTGTTGTATTGGGCTTGCAAGGGTGTGCAGTTATTAGGACAGTGCATTAGGATAACCATGCCCTGTTCAACAATATACAATGGTTTTATTAAAATAACAATGCATGACCCCATCTAAATAGTCAAAATGATTTATATTTTCTATTGAAACTTATTTTAGCATAAGAATTCAGATTTAAATATAATTACCCATCCTTTATACTTACCCATCCTTTGTAATACTGTAGTCCAATTAGCTATATTTGTTTACAATGCAAGACTCAACTATGTACCATACCATACAACCATTGTATGCACTGACCCAGTGACCCCACACAATCTTCAAGACAAAAGTTTTTTTTTTACTTCCCTAACCAACATTATCCAACACAGTTATACTGCTGTACACTATGGTTCAATTCCCTATGCAACAACACTCACACACACATGAGAGGAAACCATAAAATTCCCTGTGCAACATAGTACAACACAAGTTCAGAACTGTTGGATCTTGTTGTGTAGGGCAAGGTTAGGGTTAAGAAACAAAGCAAAAACCCTTCTAACGACAAGTCTACTGGATTATTTTACTTGCAGTACACAACACAGGGGACCCACGGCTTTATGCCTCATCCGAAGGAAGAAGCAATAAGTGTCTTGCTTAAGGACAAAGTGTCGAGACCGGCTCTCGAACCCACACTCTGCTGATCAGAAACACCAGAGCTTGAGTTCAGTGTACTGGATCACTTGGCCACGACAAGCTTTGTGTGATATAGTGTAGTTGCGATAATCGTTACCCTCCATCGGGAGGATGGAAGGTTACGATTATCACAACTAGATATAGTGATGCTATTACTAGAGAACTCTTACGAAGCAATCATTTTAGTTATTAACTTACCATTGTGCCGGGTCTGTAAGGTCACTTATTTTCTTCAAGTCTTCCATACAGTCAAGAGCTGGAAAGACTTGTCTTGCGTGACGTAAGAAGTATGGAAATATATCGTCAACATGGCCAGCCTCCGCCAGAATGTCACTCAGAATGATGTGAAGATCTGGCTCCAAAGCTTCTACCTCTACGATGTACTTTCGGAAACTCACAAATGCCTGATGAAATAAATGTTCTGGGGGGAAAAAATGATAGTTTAAAGGCACTGGACATGTTTGGTAATCGTCAGTATTGACCAGTATTCTCACTTGGTGTATCCCAACATATGATTAAAATAACAAACCTGTGAAAATTTGGGCTCAATTAATTGGTCATCGAAGTTGCAAGAAAAAAATGAAAGAAAAAACACCCTAGTTGCACAAATTTGTGTGCTTTCAGATGCCTGAAAAAGGCTTCAGGCCTGAAGTCTTTTTCAGATTCAAATATTTTAGTGAGAGATTACCTCTTTCTCAAAAACTACATTACTTCAGAGGGAGTCGTTTCTCACAATGTTTTATACTATCAACAGCTCTCCGTTGCTCGTTACCAAGTAAGTTTTTATGCTAGTATATATTTTGAGTAATTACCAAACGTGTCCAGTGCCTTTATGAGCAAAATCTAAAAATCAAAAGTTAAATGGGTTATGTTCTCCTTATAGCAGGCCTGGAATTTATCTTTAAGAGGGCAAGGCCATTTTTCACTTTGCAAATGGCACTCCCATCAGAATATTCTAAGGGAAACTTTTGAAGGGGCACCAAGGCCAAGTACAAGGCAACAAAGGCCATGGCCTTCATGTAATTCCAGGCCCGTTTAAAGCCTTGTGCAATTACATAGATTCTCAGATGGTTGAATTGACATTACCAATCAACATCATCCTTGTTCACTAAACTACACTATGACTTTGAACTACACTATGACTTCAAACTATACGCTACCTCAAACATGTCAAAAGCCTGTTGTGATCCAATCATGGAATAAAAGTTGGGTATAATCACTTACAATACAGTTGTAGATATGTTAACTTGTATTGATTTATTTTAAAGTGCCTTCATCTGTAAATTGTAATATCCTACCATCTAAGCCACTTTCAGCTGCTAGTCTCTGTATTTCTTTCCGTCTGTAGAATAAATTCAGCACCTGTAAGAGCTCCGCTAAATAAATTAAAAAGGAAAGTGAAGATGTGGTACGGTCTCGAAAAAGAGAACTTCACAATAAATATGATACATCAGGTTACAAATAGTTTAATTTATATGCTTGTTCGTTGTGATGATTAACCCTTGATCATCCGGACATACATTGCTCAACCTTGCAACACATTTTTACTGACAATCGAGATCCAGAGTATAAAAAAACCATTCCACACTTATGTAGTGTACGCTAGCAAGAATGAGGACATCATAGTCAAATTAAATGATTCAGGTGACCAAAGTGACGCCGGCCACAAGATCGTTCGTGAGAAAGAAGTCTAATCGACTGTGTAGTGTGGGTTGGCAAAATAACCATGCCACACTCACTAGTCACTGCCACTGAAACACACGAGAGTGGGGGTACTGTGTTGTATACTATAGTGTAGGCTTACTCTAGTACTCTTGGTCAGTCCATAGAAAGGACAGAGATCTGTCCTTTCATGGTCAGTCCTAGCCCCATTTATAGTGCCAATACTCTGGACTTCCTCCGATCAATGGGGCTAGGTCAGTCCTATACCTTTCTTATCCTTTAGACTGGCACCAAGCTCTTCTCCAATGTTAATGTCATCTGGATTAAAAGTCATTTTGACAGGGACGGGAATAAACAATGTTGAGATATTTTTGTCATTTTTGTCATTGCCATTACTGTATGAATAATGCCTACAATTTGACTGGCATAACTGAACACTCATGGGCTTAGAAATAGTCAACAATTTACGAAGACAATTCCATCTGTGCCTTGTAGTTCTTGTCAAGTCGTTTCGGCGGGCAGCAGAGGGAACGTTAACGTTGGGATCAGAAACGGAATCGTCCGCAACATGATGAACGTGACGAGTTGAAACTGAAGCAAACAGCCCATCCCGCCGACAAAGAGTTTGACCTCCTCTGATATTAAGAACTCCCTTCGTCAACAGACGAATATATTGTGTCTGTGTTATATTCATTGTTTGACACAAAATGCTTATTTCGTTGATACCCACACAGACAGACCTCCCTGCAAGTGTGAGGCACGTGTGTGTTGAAAACCTGTCGTCGTTCACACGGGCAGCGCCATCTTGAGTTACTTTGAATGACCGTTGAGGGCGCAACCGCTTATGGACTCGCCCGACACTCTCTGCACCTCCCATGCCATAGCAACCAATGCTAAAGAATAAAATATAAATAAAAAATATAATTATGTTAAAAAGTCTCCCATCCTCTTGAAATGTGTGCTTTTAGCCGTTTAGATTATGGGCCAAGCACATGAAAACACCCAGGCTCAATTTCACAAAACGGTGATCATTGTTGTCAGAATAGTGATTTTTGTATTGTCTATAGTGACCGTCATCACACTTTGCTTAGCAATTAAGATTGATTCCCTGCTAAGGTCTTAGCTCTTTGTGAAATCGAAATTTTTATTTTGTTAATATGACGCTTGCGCATGATTTTCTCGAGTCTCTTTAAGGGTCATTCATCCTAATTTGACATTTTGAGACATGCTTCTTAATAAGAGAGGTTTGCGGTAACACCATGTTAAAATCTCTTTTGAGTAACTGTTGGTTCTGAAAAGAACCGGTAGTTTAACGACTCAACGTTTCGATCAGTATGCTCTGATCGTCTTCAGGAGAATGCTGGACTCTGTTGTTGGATGCTGCTTAAGTACTGCCTTGTAGGGGATTAACTGTGAGTAGGTCTTGGCTCGGTGATGCACGAAGGCGGGAACTAGATAAGCTGGGCTTAGCTCAATGAAGCATGTAGGCTGGAGCTGGGACTAAACCTAAACTGAAACCCTGGGGTGGGTAGGGAGTGTGTGCTCACTGAACTGAATCAGTTGGTGATAAGCACAGGGGAGTGAGGAAGCCTAGAGGAGACTGAGGGTATATAAGACCCAAGTCAAGGAGTAGGGGATGTGACCTTGGATATAGGAGATCCATTAGTCGGGAAGAGTGGTAGCCAAATGTCACTGATGTGGAAGCCTATGTCTTGAGGAACTGTGTTGTGCTTGTAGATCTCGATGGCCTCTCTGATCCGTCTAGGATGCCATCTCTGGATGGGAGCGATGAGTTCTGCAGAACCCAGTCTACTTGGTGGTCGGTGATGTTGGAGTGTTTGAGTGTCTACCACTCCGCCCCCAGAAAACTACACGGCTCTCTTCAATCTCACAAGGACAAGCAGGATCCCTCCACATGTGCAGGAGTTTACCGCATTCCCTGTGAATGCGGGAAGGTTTATGTCGGGGAAATCGGACGTAATCTTCCCACTAGACTCAAGGAACATCGAGCGCACGGAAGGAGGGGAGATTACGAGAAGTCAGCTATCGTCGAACTGGCTGGTCATCGTGCATTTTGCCATTACATGGACGATGGTATTTACGGCTGGAAATACATATACGTTTCGCGGGACAGATGACGAGGGGTCAGAGGGCGATGTTTTTTTTTTAATCACCATTTACTAATTATTAAACATTAAAGGTGTTTTATTGCATGAACAACTCTTAATAAGGATAAGGAACACCTCCAAACAGTAAAATTTCATGAGATTTGAAGGCAACGTGTCCCTTTAATAACGGGCGCCGCCGAGGTGAAAGAAACATTACCACGTATAGACCCTTCAATTTCCCAATCAAGTGAATGAGAAACACAACCACTGGGAAGGGAAACACTTCCACTGTGAAAGAGAATAAATTCTACGTGAAATCAAAACACTACTACTGTGAAATAGAAAAAAACTTCCACGTAAAAGAAAAATACTGCCGATGTGACAGAGAAACACTTCCACTTGAAATCAAAACACTAATACCACGCTACAGGAGACACTAACACTATAGGAAAGAGATACACTTCCACGTGAAAAAGAAACACTTCCACTTGAAAAAGAAACACTACCATGTGAAAGATAAACACTTTCACGTAAACTAGAGACACTCACTGTAAAAGAGAACTTTTACGTGAAAGTTAAACACGACCACGTGATAGAGCAACACATCCACTGTGAAATAGAAACACTTTCACGTGAGAATCAATTTCACGTGACAAAAAACACTTCCAAGTGAAAGAGAAACACAACCAGGTAAAAGAAAAGGAAACGCTAAAACCACTGTGAAAAAAACCCACTCTACCAATCTAAAAGAGAAACGCAACGCGCCTCTTATGTGCTTCCTTAAATTTTAATATCCATAAATATATCTAAATAGCTCCTTTTCGTTGTCCATCTTGATTCAATGCTGTTACACAATTGTTCACTGGTCTAAATTGATAAGACGCGTCTTATGTTGATAAGACGCGTCTTATCAATTTAGACCAATGAACAATTGTTATTGTGCAAGCGCTGCCTTTTTGTAACGGATGAATTAACAACAAATCGAAATCAATTTATGAATATTTGTGTAGACACACTGATCTCTTCCATTGTAGTCAGACAGAATCGTTGGGATCGGGAGCAAACAGGTCGCAGGAAGTTTCGGAGCAACATCTGTGAGAAAAGAAGGAAAAATGGCTGCAAGTCAGGAGAAAGGAAAAAGAGTATTGACTAAAATGGGTCTTTTCGAAACTAAGGCTCCGGCAACAATGAAAACAAAACTCTGTGTGTGTGCACGAGGATGTCTGCCCATTCAAACCGAGAATATTAACCAAAGGTATCCGGGTGTTCCGACAGAGTGGTGACGTCCTCGCTTCGCTTATGTACACAAAACCAATGATGACATGTCCTGAAATCTGTTTACTGGATTAACAAAATGTGTGTTTGTGTGTGCGTGTACACAACCACGCATCGCGTAATCTGACCTCGAACATAACATGCTATGACCTGCAAAAAAGGCCAATGGTTACTATTAAGTATTAACCAATCATCATTCATGTTACAGCAATGAAAATATAAAATATTCTTTTGATCCATAAACCTGTACTGCGCAGTACACGGGCTTTGGTAACTCAAGTTACGTGAATCATGACAATTTGTAGGTTTTTGTCACAAACGGCTTGAGAAGGAATGTTAACTTGTTCAACTAAAAGAGACATATATGCTTGTTTCCCCAACTACAAAACTTACATTTATGAGATTACATTTTCTTTATAGTGCATTTTCAAATAATTTGCTTGTAGTTAACTCGAGATACTTCTGGTTTTATACGAAAATTTGTGTCTGTAAAACTAATTCTGCGCATAACTGTGGCTCTGAAAACATATCGGACAACGCAGATGCGCGCTCCGTTATTGTGCACTCTGGTACAGAACTGACGAAGCAGCCGAAAGCCGCAGTGAAAAGGGTACAAATTGTTGTTAAACCCCTAATATAAAAAAAGTAAAACAAAAACAAGTAAAAACACGTTCACGTCACACATCCTTTTATCAGCTTGACGCGCCCTCCGACCGCCGACAGTACGGCCACATTTTTAGCATGATTCTTTCTTAAAAATTGTGTCAATAGTAAAATGATTTTCTCTTATGTTAGGCTCTCAGCGCTTTTGCCTACACTACTTCTGCGATTGGTCTGTCACCAACTGCCAGGAAAGATGAAATTCTGACGGTACACGACGATTACTGCAGCAAGACTTACGAAGTGGTAAGGTAACATTTCTAGAAAAATAGAGACTAGCCTCGCCAAGCAAGGCGCTTAACGATATGAAGTCGGACCGAAAATGGACTTCGCTCAAACATTTACACAAAATTGAAGATTGCTATTTGATTGCTAATGACTGCTAGTTTTTAGTTAACTTGTGCAGGTTCTTTTGGGTTGAGAATCTAACACTAAACTTCTTACTTATTTCTCTCTCAGCTGGAAACTTTACCACAGAAGATGAAATACAAGCTGACATACTGTTATTTCCAGAAGCATTGCTTTTTGATGCCTACAAATTTGACAATAGCAATTATGACCTGGAATTCTCCAACGGAGCGAGTACATTAATTTTGAATATTTTATCTGTACCAATGTAAGAAAATGCAGAGCCTTATAATTTGCATTTCACTTTGATACCCCTCACAGATTAATGGAATCAACCTTGGTTGGGCTCTTGGCTTCATGATTGAAGAAACAAATCGCATCCCCTTTGAGGCCTCATGTCTTGGGCTGTCCCCAGCAGCCTTTGGTGGCCTCTTTATCTTGTTCCTGATCTTCTTGGTGGTTGGTATAGCTCTGATTGCCATTGGGTGCAGACGAAAGATTCTGATAACCAAGCCTCTTGGTAGCCTTGTTGCCCGTCCATCCACACCACGACCATCGCCGAACACTGAAATAACCCATGAAAGGAATTTCGTCCATTCACATTTATTTCCAATCCATCTTCAATACATGATATACACATTGACAAGTGAATACTTCATACTCACGCCTTATGCAAATAAACTTAACATTAAAGTAATCACCGTGAACCAGCGGTTTCAATTGTATACTTGTTTAAGAAGCACACAGTGTAACATGGGCATGAGTATATATGCAAGTAACAAACCACGACACTTGCGCGTTAGCGCCGTCTTCTTTCACAATGCGCATGTTTCACAGTAAGTAGTACTTTAATTGTCTTTCTTTTGAGTTTGGCCTTAAGTTTTTCAGAATAAAGACAGTATTGGAATTTTCCCGAAATATAATGTTCGAAGTTCTCCTTGTGTGGGTGTTGATATAGAAAGGGGGTACAACTTTCTACAAAGAGTTACAAGCTTTCTTGAAAACTGTTTGTTGTGTTAAATCAAGTCCAATATTTCTTTTTGATATGTTTTTCTAAATAATAGAATGTAAAAATTCAACTTTTTTTTCCCTTCCAAAAACGTTTGAATCTTTTGTTTTGATTTGTTTAGACAGAATTGAGAATCGGCTAATAAAGATCACCGAGGTCTCTCCTCCGTGAGTTGTTGACAAAAACTGAAACTCATGAGTATTTTCTTTGTCCTGTTTCTTCATATCAACGATATGGCCCATGTTGGACCCTTTGATGTACATGATGAGAAAGATACTGTTTCTGAACCCCCAAGTTTTTTAGTCGTACTTATGGCAAACAAATCTTATTTGGGTCAATAAACAAGATGCCACTAGCATTTTTGGATCAGAATGAGTAAAAACAGCCGAGCAGAGTCGGCTTTTTTTCCTAATGATGTTATTACTACCCCCGCCAAATTCATACATTTTGGCATCAGGTTGGTTCAGTGGTTTCTTTTCCTGCCTTTATCACCTCTGTGAACCCTGGTTCGAATCCCACCTCAGACCATTTGAATTCAGTTTTCATTCCCTACCTGATTGCATTTTCCCTCATTTTGGGTTTTCCTCCCACTTCTAAATCCGAGTATTTCTTCTCGTTTCCTTATCATCATCCAGTACAAGTAATTAAAAAAATGAATGAAACAATTTTTTTATTTTTATGTGCAAAACAGCAAAAGGTTTACTTATATAATTCATGGATACCTTCTTTCATAATTGTATACATGTACATTCTCTGTTGACATCATTAAGACAAAAACAACTTGTTTTTTTAAATACAAAATGAAGTTCTTGAACAAAGAAAAGTGGCACCGAAAATTGAAGTCCACCAGAAAGGAAATAAATTGAGATTATTCAGTTTTCTTGAGATTGTGGAACAAAATATATGAAATATTTTTCCACCCAACTTTTCTATACAATTTTTTTTTCAAAACACAGCTTGGCTGTGGAATGAAAGAAAGCACTCGCAAAGACCCCTTGCATAAAGTGCAACGCTGTGGATATGCTGAGGTCATGCGCACCTCTTTACGCACCAAGAGCAGCTGTCATCCAATGATCTGCCTTCTTCTGTCTCTTCTTTTGCTTTTTGAGAGTGTGACGTCACATGCAAGGGGTCTATTGCAGTAAACAACTATCGTTACAGAAGGAACAAATTTTCTCCAAATAGTTTTTACTATCAACAGAAGCAATGTCTCACCAAGCAAGTTTTTACGATCATTAATTTTTGAAGTATTTACCAATATATGACCCTACCTTTGAAGCAATACAGCTACACTTAAAAACAATATTTAACCTGCATGGCCTACTCACAGTCTACTCACAGTTTCTGTGTATAGTAACATTAACATGCCTTACTGAGGCAGAGCATGTGCCCCAAATCACCGCCTTGATGCCCTTCAAATATCCAAGTAGAACTTTACTTTTCAAAGTTATACAGGTATGATATTTAATTGGACCCTTAAAAAAATTGCAAATATCGTTTGAATACAAGGGCTCGGCTGACCTAGATACACTGTATGGTATAGGATTTTATGGAACTTCAAACCTATTTAAATAAAACTAATTTTTGTTTTTACGGCAAACAAAAAACATTGAAAATCAGATTAAAATTGGAAAGCATTACAGACCAATTTCATAGAGCTGCTGAAGCAGAAAATATTGCTTGAAAAATGCTGCCAAGCAAAACTTTGCAGGAAACCAGTCACAGATGGTACATGATTGCATTGTGTTTTGGCTGGTAACCTTTTTTGGTAAGCACAATTGTTTTATGCTTAAGTAGCTATATAAAATTAAGCCCAGGCCTTAGATACTGTGTCTCACTGTAGCAAATGAGTCTGGGCCAAGATTGATCTTAAGATGTGTATCAATATTAATTGCTTAGCAAAGTGTAATCTCACAATACAAATCACTATGGTGATATCAACAACGCATCTTAAGATGAATCCTAGTGCTTTGTGAAATTCACCCCTGGACTATTTTACTTGTCTGCCTCGGTTAAAGTACACTGAATTGGGGGAAGAAAAAAACAGGGGGCCCAATAAAATAGAGATGCTTAAGCAGAAAATATTATTAACAATTATCTGCTTAGCAGAAATGAGCAGGATACCAGTCACAAATTGTACAGGTAACATGGTAGTTTGGCTAGTAACCTTATTATGGTATGCCTACTTTTGTTGTGCTAATCTACTTTCTGTGCTTGAGCAACTCTATGAAATTGGGCCCTGTAGCCTAATTTGGGTTTGCTTTCTATATTCCTGTAACACTTGCTTCTCCGAATCCAAAATACCAGACAATTTCTTACGATACTAGCTCATAGCCAAGTGGATCAAGATTTTGATTGAGTAACAGTAAAGATGACTCCCGCAGCTTGGTTAAGAATTGCTGCAGCTCTTGTCTGTTGAAAACCTGTAAATTGCAAGAAGAAATTTTAGTTGTAGTGATGGTGTTACAAAGTCAGTATATATAAATATATGTATTTTTTTCAAATGAAAAAAGGGTTATGTCACTCTTATAAAAACTAACACATAACAATGACTTTGCTTTCTACCTTGGTGAAAAATTTGTTTGTATTGCCCCGATTGTCAATATAGAGCAAGTAATCCTCATATGCTAAGTTATGTACCAGGGCCAGCCATTTGTCATACTGCCCTGCTTGCCAGTGAATATTTCACCTTATATTGTTGTTAATTCTCTTAAGCTATGTAATCTACCAGGGCCAACCATTTTTCATACTGCCCTGATAGGCAGTCAATAGTTTGCCTTATAGAGTTGGCAATCATCTTAAGCTATTTAATCTACCAGACCCAACCATTTTTCATACTGCCCTAATTGGCAGTCAATAGTTTACCTTATAGAGTTGGCAATCATCTTAAGCTATGTAATCTACCAGGGCTAACCATTTTTCATACTGCCCTGATTGGCAGTCAATAGTTTGCCTTATAGAGTTGGCAATCATCTTAAGCTATGTAATCTACCAGGGCTAACCATTTTTCATACTGCCCTAATTGGCAGTCAATAGTTTGCCTTATAGAGTTGTCAATCATCTTAAGCTATGTAATCTACCAGGGCCAACCATTTTTCATTCTGCCCTGATTGGCAGTCAAAAGTCATACCTTATAGAGCTGGTAATCCTCTGATGCTAAAATATCAGCCAGGGCCAAACAGTCTTTATATTGTCCTGACGTTTGCAATACTGTATGGAGGAGTGAGCACAGCATGGGGAGACACAGTTTACGCAAATCTTCAAGTTGTTTCCGTCTCATCGTCTCATCATCATCATCGTTGGTCTAGGAAAAAAAAAGGGTAAATGATGTAAAAAAAAAATCTTCAGTTACATATTAGTACTTATTCCATTGTGACAAATTTTGTTTTCCTAATTCCAAAATGTTTCTGAAGTTTTTGAATAACTTTTTAAAATATCTAAACTATAAAAAACCCCATTATCTGTAAAATCAAAGCATTTTGTTGTTGTTATACTGTACATCGATGGGTGATAAGCACGGCATACTTGTCTCTTCCTGACTTCAGCGGATTCAAACTCATGACCACTGCAATCTAAGGGCAGATATCTTAACCTCTAGACCACTGAGCATGCCTGATTACAAATTGTCAGTTTGAATATGGCAAACTATTTAACAGATGCTGGACTCGGAAATCACAGCAATTATCACTCATCAGTTTATGGCAAAACCACAAAATTATTGTACTTTACTATATATACATCATACATATTCATGATTAAGAGCCGATTCTGATTGGTTCATTCACCATCTATTTTTGATGATGACCAAGCCTGCATGCCAGTATTCATGCCCATGTTAAATAGTTAAATAGTTGACTTTGGCATGTGCAATAGTCTACTACACATGTGCCTTACAAAGCACTCATGGGACGCTCGCTTAGGTGTTTCACATGCACAAACATTGCCCAAGCTAAGATGGTGGTACAGGTAAATGTCAATCCACATTTCCACAAGCTCAATGATGCCAAACTAGTACAGTATGAGGTATAGTAAAACAAATATAATATGGTATATTTCGGTTGAACAGTGGATATTAGCTCCCCTCAGTATTTGTAAGTTAACTATTTCCATTAGAGAATTAATATCGATTGTCCACCCGTAACAAACCGTGTTATATTTGTATATTATCCCTGATTGGTTAGACCTAAAAGGTTTTGAGAAAGATACCAAATTCTACCCTAAATCTGAAAATTATTTAATTCAAAATAATTAAATAATTTAACTACCACAAGTCAGTGATAACAATTCATTTGGAAACGGGTACAAATCAGAAGATTGTTAATTTACCATCCTCTGGTCCACCATCCATCCCCCATTGACAAAAAGTAAGACATTAAAGATGAACTCCTTGACTCCATTACTCTGCCGATCAAGTGCCTGATGCCATCTTTCCAACTCGAGCTGGAAGAAATTACAAAATGATGTCTATAAAACAATTTCAATTAACAAACCACAAGGGCAACTGACTGGGTATATATAAATTATTTTTCAGTGGACAAAGAAAACTTTACAAAAGATTTCAACCTGTGACAATCTGGAGGTCCCAGGTTCAAATCCAGTTCAATTCAATTTTTCTTTGATCACCCAATATTTAAAAAAATAAATTTCAAGAAGATACAAGTTTCATGGAAAGATTTCAGCGGTCCGAGGGAACTTGTTGTTAATTAAAACTATCACTTTACATTTTCATTTTAACTAACTAAACCTTGGCACAGTTGACAATTAACAATAAAAAAATACAGTAGATTGGGTTAGCCCAAAATAAACCAAATCATTTTCTCAGTACTAGCTGATTATTCTCTAAAAGTGCCCTGCATTAAACACACAGAATGCCATGTTAAGCTGAAATGTATTACTTGTTCAGAAATATCAAACACACTTTGAAAGAATGACTGTAGTAGAGGCACACAACAGTTCAAAGCTGATTTCACAAACTTTTGTCACAACTTGAACTTTCACAAAGGTCATTTAAAGGGACATAATGCCTTTGGATTTGGGTGCTTTGGGCTTTAAAAGCATTTGTTGTTAAACGAATATGGTTGGAAAGATGTTTAAAAAGCAGAGTATAATAATTCACACAAATATCCCTTGAAATTTGATGATTTTCCTTTTGGTCCGCCATTTTTAGGAGTCAAAAATTTGGTTCTACAAAATGGCAGACCGTGTTAGTTTACTAAGTAAGAGGAATACCAAACACATATTGAGGTATATTTGTGTGATTTATTATATTCTACTTTCAAAACCTCTTTCCAACCACATTAATTTCATAACAAATGCTTTTCATAGCCTAAAGTAACCAATTTGAAGGCAACGTGTCCCTTTAAGGTAAAGTGTCCCCCCCCCCCCCCAATTGGGCCGATTTTAATTGGAATTGGACACTGTTATGGTTAACAAATAAAACACAAAAATACCATAAAGAAATAAGGATAAAAAACATCATTGTTTAATTTTAGTCTGAATTTACTGATTATGAAGTTCACACTAGAACAATTTTTTCTGTGAAATTTTTCCCTCTGAAATGAAGTCACATTCATGAAAAATAAAACCTAAACAAATGAAATCAGCTGCTTTGGTTGTTACACCCAAGAAAATTCCTGACTCACATAATGGATTAAGCTCTATTTTTCACAGGTTTGTTATTTAATGGAGTGTGTATGGTTGATCCCACAAAACATGAACACTATCTGCGACTAATTTGTCAGCTCTACTAATCCTGTATATACATTTAAAATCTAAATTCAACTATAGAAACTTTAATATTGGAAAAAGTGAATGATTTCACAAAATCAGGGCTGGCAGAAGGAAATGCCTGTCCCTTGTCATACCTCATACTCCTTCTGCTCATGCTCAAAGCGAACTTTCTCATGAAAGTTTGGGTTTTCCAGCATAATAGGTTCCGATGGACGCTTGTTGTGATAATGTTCAAACCAGTCGTTGAAAGAATCAAAGGCATCCTGTACAACAACAAATATACAATTCATAAATGGAAGTACTTATATTGCAATAAAATTTCAATCACATAACTCAAGTAAAAATTATTGAAATTAACATTACTATTATCAGTATTTAAATATTTTACCAAAACCATATGATCAAAAATGTAACACAAACTATAACAACCCAATTGACAGATAGTTTAAAAGAAGTGAAAAGCAAGAATGTAAAAATACAGCCTTGTTTATCTGACAACAGAAAAAAAGAAAGACACAGACAAAAATGGCTATCAACAACAAAAAGAATAATGCAAGACAGTAATGAAGAACATCAAATATTTAACAGATAACATATAGGATTCTAACTGCCTCTAGCTTCTGTGCAATCTCTTTGGTCTAGTGGTAAGACATCTGCTCTAGAATGGCAAAGGTTGTGGGCTCAAATCCCACCCAATATGCCTACGGATTTTTGTTCACAGGAATCGGGTAAGATCAGGAAAGTACTGAGTATAACACACATTGGTGTATAATTAAAAACCAAATAATATAGCATCAAATATGGTATCAAAAACAAAGCCATGCAAATAGGAATAAAAAATTGTAAGCCAAAAATACATATAGTTTAAAGTTAATCCATAGAGCTATATTTATAATAGTTGTAAAGACCTGACCCACAAGCTCTTGATTCTTGATGTACACACATTTTGTCATGTCAGTGCAAGAATGTAAAAACTTGTTTTCTTGTAATAATGTTGTGTCTGGCACAAGTGACGCTTCATGCAAAATGTTGTATCTTAGTGCCAATCAGTTTTGTGTGTACATCCGGAATATTGACAATTGAAAAGGCTATATAACAACAAAAGAACAAAATTTTTCAGCTTTAAAACTTACGTGCGACATTAATACAATTTTTACAAGATAGGACGCTGTTGCACTGACACAACAGGTTTGTGAGCTACCTTGATACAGACATATTATGCATTTGTGCGAGGGGAATTATAATTTCAAAGCTGATAAAGTTTCGGCTTGCAGATTTCTTTTAAGGAGGACTGTCGTCATGATCATAGCAGGCCTGCGGCTGGCTGTACCATAATTTCCTGTGGATTAAAATCTTTAAAACGAACATGGACAAAATAATAATGAAAAAATAACAGTGATGTTTTACTCGTCTTCGTGATTATAAAATTACGATCCCTTTGCGCTATAGTAAGTGTGCTATACCATCACAATGACCCCTGTATGTGTTGATGTACAAGCAGTATGGGACTTGGCGAGCGTGTATAATGTGTAAGATATGTTGTGCCTTATGCGGCGGTGGGCTTTATCTATTAACCCTTGAATCTTATTTTGGTAATTTGAGGTACTGCGCCTTATGCGCCTAGCGTCTGTTCCGCAGGAAATTACAGTACATGGAATCATTAACTCTAACCCAGTTAATGTACACAGGAGCTGGTCATCACAATAACATCATAATATCAGAATGACAGTGCCAAACTGAGATGACAGCCAGTGTGGTGAGTGCATTAACTGGATTAAGAGTTCATAGTTACATGTACATTCACAGGCCTGCTAATCTGCTATGATCATGATAATATTCGGCTTTTATTTGAGTTACTTTTTGTTTTCATTTTGCTTGAACATACAGTAATTAAAGAATTTGACTCACTAGGTAAGCTTTGATACAGAGATACTCCTTGATAGCGTTTTGGTCCACTGCTGGCATCATTTCTCGTCCTGCTTTGGCTTGCCAATTCCTACAGATGAGATCAATGGAGTCAGTTGGAACCTTATTGAAGACCTCTTTGGCTGCTTCATGCTTCTTACAGGCTGTCAAAAGAATAATCATAATAATAATCATAAAAATAATATTAATAATAATAACAATAAAAGTGTGCATTTATAATACGTCGGTATTCATCTCTAGACACTTGTGATCAGCAGTGTGTGGGTTCAAGTCACAATCTTGACACTTGTGTCCTTAGGCAAGAATTGTGTCCATTATTGCTTTGTATTTTTGGATAAGACGTAAACTTGTAAGTCCTGTGTGTTGTGTAATATATTCTTATCTGGCTGCTGTTTACTACAATTTGAAACATTGTGATGCCAAACAAGGGCTTATAACCCTAACGGAGTACCAGTAGCCACACTGTACATCAAAATATGGCATTTGGTGGGTAACCCAATTCTGCTGAGCAACTAGTTCCTTTGCTAATAGTCAACAAGCCTTGCTTTTCAGCTTTTTGTTAAATAGCCAACCGGGCTAGAAAACTGTGCATTTTTAGTAGCCCGTATTTTAAACATGTTTTGTCATAAATGTTTCTTTCTGATGTATTAATGGTAGTGATCACAACCTGTTAAATATTCAAATGAAGTTACATCCACACACTCATAAACACATTTAAAAAGGCAAAAGTATGAACTTTTTAAACATAAAGGTTGCAGGGTTTTTATTAGAACACAGGGCATGATTAAAAGTGTTTACTAATTAGCCTGTAGCAGTTTTTACAAGACAATGGATGCCAGGCTAGTGGAAACAGTGAGCCCCCGAGTCTGGTGCCTTTTCAGAAAAAAGAGAGTATTATGCCTTGTTTGAATTGATGGCTTCATCAGTAGCTTTGGCCGGAACTCCAACAAGTCCTATTCTCCAATGTTGTTGTTGCAACCGCGGTCTTAGTATTCATGATCTATCTAGCATGTCAGGGAATGCAACAAGATACACGTATGTAGTAAGATTTAAGGTGGAGGAGCCTTACCTAAGAACGTTCTGATAATAGCATTGCTCTGTTTGAGTGCCTCTGCCCTCTGGGTTGGGTCAAACATCAACCAATCGGTCGCTTCAATCTTGCGTCGATCTTCCTGATTGGTGAATAGGATAATTACAAGAACAGAGGTGATGGTGGGAGGACGAAGAAGGAGAAAAACAAACATCAAATTCTGCTAATTTACACATAAACTCATTTACAACTTTAAACATTTCCACCTGTTTTGTTTTTGTTTGCTTTATTTTATTATTATTTTTTTTTGGGGGGGGGGGGGGGTTTGGGGATTTGGGAGGGGAGAGAAGAGGGGGTAATAATTGGCAAATAAGCATTAACAATAAAGTATATAGTTTACCTCTGATGTGGCAGCTTCCAGGGCGGAAGAGAGTTCACTGGTAGCCATGAAGTCAGTCTGGTCTCTTGTTCGGATATTCTCAACAACTGTCTTAGTAATTTGGGCAACATCAAGTCCTTCAGAATATAAACCAAATCAAATTCTCTCTGTTGTCAATTGTTCAAATACTCGATTCACTTAAGGGTTCTCCCCAGGACTTGTCAAGACAATGGGGGTAATCTGGACACAAATTTTGCAGGTTTGAACGAAAGATGCTGCATTGAAACAAAGTCCTCGGAATTCTTTTTTTTTTGGGGGGGGGGGGGGAGGGGGCAAGCTTTTAGCCAGGATTTGAAAATAGGGTGTCCAAATTTTTGGGGTAAATTTTCAGCAAGCATGTACCACAGAACTATTTTTGCATTTACTGTGTACTCAACATATGCTTTGGGTCTGGGCCGGTTAAAGGGTAAAAAAAAAAATGAAATCAGCACCGTACAGCCCTAAGAATCGTAGTATTTCGTGCTGTGTTATTATTATTTTAAAAGTTTGGGCGGGGTCACGACTTTTTCATATTGATTTCCCCCGTACATACTAGAGTCGAGTTGCGGTATTCTACACATAGCCCGCGAATTATATACGAACGGAACAATTGTTAACATTTCAATGTACATCATGCAGTGAGCATTCTTTATTAAACCTGCATTACCCATACTCATGGTGGGAGGTTCACACATACAAGCAGACACGCACGCTTTGACTCATACACTGCGCATGTGCGATGTTCTGCATACATTAATATGCACTGAAAGTTGCGGCAGCCAAAGAGCGGCGGGAATGACGTGCCTAGACTTGGTCCCAAGTCTGTGCTCGTGGTTTTTAGTCTACCTGCATTGCCTGAAATAGCGCCCTCTTGTGGATTAACTTCCGTCTTTAACCTACGAGTTAGAGCGCGTGTGATAGCCAATCTGCGGGGGGATTTTGTGTGGCTGATGCAGAGAAATAACCGTTATCTCAGACTTGAAATCAAGTCTACAAGTACAACACGTGCATCTCGAGTGCTGCCGATTATCACACAACCCTGCTGGTGGTAGATACACGACATGTACATGTACATGTACATACACAACGCTTTTTACGTCGACATACATGTACATGTACATGTATTTTGTAAACTTGTCTACTGCGTGGCGTTTCACCGCTACAGTTTCTAAAGCCTTTGCAGTTGTTCAAAAGCCTTCCCACTAGTCGGGGGCACTTTCTGATGTTAAATTTGATCCCTTTGTCGGTACACAATGAATGGGCGATCAGTATATTTAAGATAAATTGGTTGTATCTTGCATAAAGTTACCTTCACTGCAGCTGGCAGGTAGTAATAGTTTTGGATTTGTGTTCGTTTTGCTTACAATTTCAGGTATTCGGATGTAATTTTTTTTATTATGTACAAAAAACAGGGCGTCTTCAAGGGCGTCCGACAGTTTTTCGGGGCGTCCAAAAATAATATAGGGCGTCCAAAAGACGCCCGGATGCATCGCTGGCTAATAGCTTGGGAGGGGGTTGGGGACACATTGGCCTGTAATTTGTGTGAATCCACCTAATATGCTAGGTTGCGCATAGGGAGAGCCATGCAATTGTTTCCAAAACAAGACAAATTTCCTTTTGTCAAACTTGCTGGAAGTAGAAACTGTTTGAAAGTAAAGTACAATTTCAATCATGATGTTGGATCTGGAATGTCATTCTGGTAAATCTTAAGAAACCAAAGATGCCCTCACCAGCTTCTTCAGCTAACTGCAAGCACTGATGTCTCTCCTCTTTGTCTTGGATACCTGCATTAGGACATAAATGAAAGAAGACATCACAAGTTCAGATGACGTGCAGAATGTAGGTAAAACAATAAAGTGAATAAAGAGAAACAACATAATGGTTTAATCCTAGAGGCAGTGATCAAATCTTAAAAGTCAAGGAAAAGAAAAATGAGAATGACCATTATATGAGGATGTCAGGTCATTCAGGTAAAAAGTGAAAGGTGGCCATCGTTGTTAGGTCACTTACCTTCAAGGAATCTAGCATACCATGATACCTGCATATCATAAGGAAGCTGAGCAGTGTAAATCGCTACAAGCTTTTTGTGTTTCTCTATGATCAAATCCTACCAAGAAAATGAAATGAAATTTATTTTGTAAGGTGAAGTTTCTCAAAGTATAATTTTCTTGAATATGAAAGGAAAAATTCCAAACATATTAAATTTTGCAATAAAACATTCATAAAGATTAATGTGCCTTCCTTTGAGTGATTAACTAGGATCCTTCCTCACTCTAGCAAATCTGAAAAACGATTCATGCACGAATTGCAGTTTCTCAGATTCAAACGTTTTTGGGAGACAAATTATCCAAACCATATTACTTAAAAGGGAATTTTTTCTCAAAATAGTTTATACTATCAACAGCTGCAGTGCTTCTCACCAAGTACGTTTTTGTGATAATTAATTTTTTAGAGTACTTACCAAAGTATGACTCTATATTTAAGAACTAAATGTTTTGATTTTTAATCTACCTTGACATAAGCCTCGATGATGGAAATACAAATCTCTTCTTTCGTCTGAAGTCCCAAAGATCTCAAGAAGAGCACAACATGGGCCATAAACCGTACGAGATGATGTGACGGTCGGCTAACATCATCTGCTAGCCATTCTCCCATCTCCTCAATCAGGGCTATAAAATAGATCAAACCAGATCAAACCAGATCAGACCAGAACCAGGGAAGATTCATTAAATTAATTGAATTGTCTGTTCAGACAATCACAACTATTTGAGTTCAGACATGCCAACCTCTGAGATCACAAAACTGTATTCTGAAACCCCAAAACCTGTATTTTTCCTTAAAAACCTGCATTTTTTTTTTAAAATACAGGTTTTTAAGAGTTTAGCCCCCCCAAAAGGGTGTTCTGTCATGTCTGTTTCGGTTTCCCGTGCCACGAACCTAAACTTTTTATTTGACTTAAAAGAAAAGAAAAAAATATGTCAGACTTTGACCAACCAAACATGTTTTTAACAGAATTGAACTAAAAAACCAGAACACATCCACTGATATCTCCGTGATTTTGGTCTCATGATTTTGTGATCCACGGTCGTCGCGTCGTGTTTCGTGAAGTACACAGCGAGCATGGTGTACAAGACAATGCGCAATCTGAAAATTGCGCAAACCTTTACTCGATAGGCAATGGGAACTGCCGATTCTGCATGGCGCAAACTGCAGATTGCGCAAGAGTTTGTCCAATTCGTTGTGCAGATGAACGAGAATGGACAAGAGAAGTCGCAAGCGGACGATTTGGGGCAACCTTTTAGCCGGAAAATTATATTTTTTGAAAGATATCTGACACAATCATACCTCCATATTAACAAAAAAACATCTCCTGCGTACCTCCATCCATTCCATGTGAGGGATGCTTACATAACAATAACATTATTGATAAATTAATTATTTTCTCCCTTTTTTGGACGCTTTTATGAAGTCCCACTTCGCTGAATATTCTCCTTTAAATGACTGCTTCCTTTTATTCGACGAGGTCGAAGCCATAATCAGATATTTATATTACAATTTCATGCAGGAGTGCTAAAAAAATTCCGCAAAACAGCGTGAACTGACACTGACAGCTCTCGAAAGGCGAACAATCGTAACCTTTTGCATGCAGTGTTCCGATTGGTTAATACAGGTGTGTTTACATACCATGCACCAATAACTGACGCGCTTACGAATAATTGGTGATAAACGAGCCTCCGCTGCCTCGTGCCCACAGACAACCTCGCTAACTTGGGTAGCGCGTGCGCCGTATCGATCATTCTGGGAAAGAAAATAATTGCGCGGCGAGATTGTACACCATTGGAAACGAGGTTGTACCACATGGCTTAATAGCGCTAGCATAGTTAGTATAGTATTTCTCGCAGCCGTTTTGGGGGAATGGAATTATTTTTGCGGTGGCGGTGGTAAAAACCGTATTTTTTTTGCAAAACCTGTACACCCGTATTTTTAATGAAAACCCGTACGAAATACGGGAAAAACGTACTAGTTGGCATGTCTGTGAGTTGATTCTTCAGTGGATGAGTGAGTCCAGTCATAATGCCAAGCTACATTTTTTAATACAGTTATTTAGGAAGTATTAGGCTGAATCCGAATTTGCAGCTACAGCTACAACTCAACTGTTGCTGAGGGTGTTGCTCAGAACATCCTATACTTCAAAGCACGTAGACCTGGTGATCCAGTTGTAGCTTTAGCCGTAGCTGTCAATTTGGACACAGCCTTTTACAAGGACTGGCATAATTTGGTCACTAGTGCACGTCTATGTAATTTAATGAACTGTGAGTGACCAGAAGAGGGTCCTAGTTCCCCAAGGTCAAAGGCTGAGGGAAATAGAACCAACAACAGTTCTTGATTATATCGTCAGTTTCTCTTACCATCGATATCACCAAGGATGATGTACTTCTGTATAACGTGATGCCTCTCTTTGGACTGTAACTCAACAATCTTGAGAGAACAAAAGAGGAGACTCTATGGATGAGCTTAGCAACTTCAGATGAAATGTTTTTTTTAATGAAATCATGTAATAATAATGATAATGATAAAGCACTGTGCCCAATTTCATAGAAAAAAGTAGCTCAGCACAAAGTAGCTATGCTTACCAGAAAACCCCCAGCAAAAACACCATGTCACATTTGTGACTGGTATCCTTCTCTTTTTTGCTTAGCAGAACATTGTCAAGCAATATTTCCTGCTTAAGCAGCTCTATGAAATTGGGCCCTGGTATCTGTAATGATATGTACAATATGTTTATCATTACAGTATCCGTCACGGATGCGATCTGCATACAACCAATTGGTGAAGGTAACTGGTAGAGACAAACCAAAGTAAGAATTGTGTGCCACCATTTCTAAGAAGTCTCCATTCTGTACATTCCATCTAGTGTTATATTATATGTTTAACAGACATGTCTGTCCAATGATGTGAACGCAACTACACCGAGTACCAAAGTAACGGATGACATGGATGGCTACTTCGTAAAGCACTTGGCTCTTACCACTGGCACTGGTTTGATTTCCGGCAAGGGACATATGTGAGTAAAGTTGAGCATTGGTTCTCTGTGGGCCTCTGGTTTTCCTCACTTCGGAAAACATCAAACCTTTTCGAACTCTGGCTGTGCTCCGTGGTCATGTATGGGTCAATTCGGCTGGCTGCCAAAGGCTGGACACTCCTAGAGTTACGTCCCATAGCCTTAGATCTCAAGGGTCTTTCTTAGGATCCTTGCTGTTTCCGAAAGCGCTGCCTTCTGTAACAGATCAACCCTCACAGTTGTCCCTATTTCATCTAGATGTTTCCCCAGTGCTTTCGGAATGGTGCCAAGTGCTCCAACTACCACAGGGACTACTTTCACTTTCACCTGCCAAATCTTACGAAGTTCCCTGGCCAGGTCTTGGTACTTTTGGATCTTTTCTACCTCCTTCGAAGCTATCCTTATATCACCTGGCACTGCTAAGTCAATGAAATGACACATCTTCTTTGTCATGATCAGTCTGAATATTAAAGTCTTGACCTGGTCGGTCTCTACAACTTTCTCTGGAACATGGTTATTATTACTAAGTGTTCCCTAATTTGCGGAAAACAAGGTACAGGGCATACAAAATTCCCTACAATAAATTGGTATTATAGGGAATAAGTAAATGTTGAGGAAACAATAGAAATGAGTACATTTTTACTGCGTTAGAAAAAAACAATTATATTTAGGGTTTTTGGCATGAAGATGAAGATCAATCTACTATTTCTTAAAACCTACCTGTTTAGGATGAGACTGCAGTTCTTGGAAAATTCTGAAAGCTGTCAGTCTAAGAATAAGAGAAAATAAAAACAAGAAATTGGGGGATTCAACAGTGATAGAAAATGTGAATCCTCAAACAGTTATTTTCTAGAAAGATTGGACTCCCTGAAAAACTATACAACTGATCCCTGAAAACTCCCATATCCTCAAAAACATTCAGGAGTTGTCCAATTGTGAAGAATATAGGGCTGCAGCCCCCGCCCTAACCTCCCAATTGCTTACCACTGGGCCAGGCATACCAAATTTATCTAAATCAAAACATGTTAGGGTTGAGTGACCATAGAATGGAGGATAGTGGAGAATTGAGTAGGTCCAGATAACACTTGCTTACCGATGGGCCAGGCATACCAATATTAGCAAAGTCATGCAAATCTAAACATTTTGATGTTGAGATTGCATAGAGCAGAGGATATTGGAGGATTCAGGTGGGGATTTTGGGTAAAGGATAAGTTATCAAGCAAAAATAATTGAAATGTACAAGGGCAACCAAATCTATAGCACACATCATCACAATACAATTTTGAGTTCACTACAAAAACCATATTAACAAATGCTTTAGATTTCCCAACTTCAGTAAACAATTGTCATACTTTGATTACTTAATACTTACTCTTTGTCAAGATACGAGGCCGGCAAGGGGTCTAGGTCTCTGCTAATGGTTAATTTCTCACGAATCTCTTGCTCTACTTGCCGATCGACTAACACCTTAAAGTAGGCCCAAAGGCAGTCATCCCACGTATCACACGCTGGTAGAAGCTGAAATAAGCAGACAATGATAATCTAAGCTAAATGGAGTTTATTCAAAGGCAGTCATCCCACGTATCACGCGCTAGTAAAAGCTGAAACAAGCAGACAATGATAATCTGAGCTAAATAGAGTTTATGAGCTGAACAATATTTTGTGAAGCCAAGCGGGTAGATAAATACCTCTTTAAGGTTTCCACTGAGAGCAGCGTAGATGGCACGTTCATACACATTAAACATCTCAGCTTCAGACATCCTCCAACAGACAGCCTTCCAGATATCACGATTTTTGTTCCCCACAATTTGCTCAAGATTTCCTGATGAAGAACCTGAGATATTAAAAACAAAAATACATTGTGTGTCAGTGCAAAAATAACTCATGCATCGCCACAGTAAAAACTGATGTAACCCTGACCCAAATGTGGTCTTAGGTTACGAGTATATTTTGTTTTACAAAATATGTTTTATATTACATTGTGTATTTTCTGATTTCCTATTTCATTGCTTATGTGTTTATTTCACATGTGCATTTTCAATAGCAATGGCTGTGCTTTTTTCTCTAGCCATGGCGACCCTTTGTTTACTTGTGGTTACCAGCCAGGCTATTCAGCTGGTGCCAGGCTATTCAGCTGGTGTTTTAACTCCTGTTCTTTGATCTTCACCTACTGTCTATTCAACCATGCTTTTAATCTCTACCTTCTTGGAGGATGTGGAGATACACCTTTTTGTCTATCTCTGGGATTAACCAGTACCTTTTCCTTAATCCATGACCACAACCCCAAGCTGTGAAGTCTTAAAGATTTATCTTTCCATCACTCCCTCTGTTTCAAATCAATCAACTTTAGAGCCATGAGTGTTAATTTTCGAACTGTCCAATGAGAATGAACAGCTGACCTCAGCTGAGGCATGGTCGGAGTGCTGGCTTGGCCCAAAATTCTGGTTAGACCAAGCACTCCACCATTTGCCATCGTTCTAGTTGGATGTGTCTCCGCACATGTCTCTGCAACTCTCTTTCTTCAAGTGCTTGTCACATCAATTTCTTCAAGCACCTCATATTATCTGCACTTTGAAGACAACTTCTTCTTTTATGAATGTCGGCTCTCTATTTTAGGTGAGTTTAATTTGTATTTGTTAATAACTTGAAATTGAGGAGTTTTAGCAAGGTTTCTTTAAAGTTAAGTTTATTTCTGATTATTTAGTTCAGAGACAGTACTTTACACTTGTTCATTTTATCAATGCATTTTAAAGTTCTCTGCTGAAAGATTTGTTGCAACTTTTGATTTATTGAGGAGAGACCTATTTGCTGTCTCCTGATATTGTATTTTGTATTCTTGATAAGAACTAATAAAATAGTCATGACATTAACCACCAGCTGTCTCAGCTGATGTATTGTGGTAAGTTATGCTATTTGTGCAGTCTTCATGCTTTGGACTGGTTCTAAATATAATCAAGAATTATATTAAGTCTATTAGTAGACTTCCCAGGTTGTATCGTATACTTGGGTGTGATCCTTGGCTACACGGCATTTACGGTTGAATGGCTTCTGACTGGCACCCACCGAACAAGGATATTGACAAAATTGGGAGACCGCCATCATAGGGCTAGATAGCTCAGTTGGTAGAGCGCCGGCACGTCAATCCGGAGGTCGTTGGTTCAAATCCTGCTCTAGTCAAATTTTTCTTGTTCAACCCAAAATCAGTATTATATTTAGTATGATTTTATTATGTATACATTTTAGTGAATTGTGGTTTACCTGCCTAAACTTAAGGACACAACTTGTTGTCCTGATGATAAAGTTTTGCAGTGAAACAGATTTTAGTTTTGTACCTGAGGGTACTATACTTGTATGATGTATTTTGTACGTGCTGCATTTATAACAACTTTATAACAGCCATAACTTAAAGACACAATTTGTTGTCTTGTGATAAAGTTTCTGGCGTACTTTAGCTTTAGTTACCGAGCTTGTCTTAATAAGACAAATTATACTATTTTGATATGCTACATGGAGGAATAGTTCCCCTGTATGAAATGTTTCCTTTTCACATGATGTGTAGTGAAATTGGTTTAGCTTGAGGAATTTCTCATCAAATGTTTGAGATAGTCATATTCCCAAGCACTGGACAACATTAGTCCAAAGGAAGCTTTTGTATTCGTGAAGAGTATTATAATTATGGCATGGACCATACTCTCTATTTTAGGCTCAGACTACTGGATCGAGGATAACCACACACAGTAACACCGAACTGGTGCTTTGATGTCTTTCTGAGGCTATGATCTACACGTAGATGCCAAGATCACCCATCCAGTACGTCTGAGATCAACCCTACGGAAACCTGCAAGTATCAGATTTATTTAAATCTAAACCTTTGATGTCGGATGCACCAACTACTTTATATCCGTGATGCTCGTCCACTGAAGGGTGGTCTACCGCCAGAGGATTGGACTCGGACTACACGTCTACCCGATATTTCTTTTATTTGGCGCCCTTTTCCGTCTGAGCTCATTTTTGTATTATTTAAATATTTCAGGATCCTGTTTAATGTAAAGTTTATATTCTGCATTTCTTTTGATTGGTGATTTATTGTTCAAATAAATCAGAGTTTCTGTTTTTGTGCATCATATCTCGAATTCTCTAACTTTGTTTTTATTTCAAAAAAGGGAGTTGTAAATGATTTTTCGGTTCCCGCTACTTTTGAGGTGAACCCAGGGTTACATTTACATAAACAGACCACAAGTCCACTTGCAACATTGCGCAGCAATATCCTCTTAGTTTGACACTTGCAACCGCTGGAAAATCGTATAAGCTGATCTTTGACTGCTTTTGTTTTTTTCCCGATCATTTCTTGTTAAGAACGTAACATTTTTGTATTTAAAAAATAATAAAAACCAACTAGAAACAATTGTCTACAGTGTTCTCCACAGACTTTTTTTGGGGGTGGGCGGCATGACGTGATCAAAATGGCACCTGTTGGTATATGACGTCATCGGACGTGAAAGCAAAAAACACTTGAGATAATCCTTTTCTTAAAAATAATTTTATTAACCCTGGGCCCTGACACTATCTAAGGAGAATGCTTGACGTCCATTATTTGTAAAACTAATTCAAAACCTACAATTTGTTATAAATTATTCCTTTGTGCACCGCGCTAAAAACATCAAAGGGAAATGCCGCACAGTGTGGGGTTTTTAGAAAGCTGGATATGCGTTGGTGATCGGTTGCAAGTGCACAACATTTTCAAAACGCAAAAAAAAACATTAACAAAAAAAAGCGTTTTTGGACGATCTTATCCCCTAATTTATGCCCTAAATAATACTTTTTCCATCAACAACCATTTCCATTGATTCTTGATTATAATTCATGAGTATTTGACACACAAAAATATGTATTCAAATTATGGATACAAGTTGTAAATAATACAAAAAAGTCGAACGTAAGATTTCAGAGAGTCCGAGCAACGGAAGCATGTCTTACAGTGCACAGCGTGGGGATAGATACACATAACACAGTGGCAGTCGTGTCGCTTGCGAGCAGAGTATCTCGGCAGTGCTAGCACGACGGAAACCCACTATAGCCAAGAGATAGATAGCTGTACCTGGAAGCTCATGAACATGTGGGAGGGGTAGGGAGCCAGACCACCAACTACGTTGTTGTTATTGCGGGTTTGCTAGTTGGTACACCTTGCTGATCGAATCCGTTGTTTCAAAATCGCAACTTTTCAATGCTCTGTGTACGTTCCTTGACCCGATTTGTACCGAATTTCTTGGTAATTAAATAAGATTTATGTCAATACATAGGAATACCACTTTTATATTGACGGTACAATTAGTTTAAACAAAATTTGTGACAAACAATTCCCCCAAAACGAGCCTCCCCCAAAAAATAAAAAAACGGAGCCCCTGAAGGGACAAGTGAAAAAGAAATTAAAAATTAAAAGGTGGGAAAAAAAAAACCTCACTCGAAATTTCTATTGCATCCCTCGACACACAAAATTCCAACAAAATCATTTCGTTTCCTCATTAATTCGATGGAAATATAATTTTGTCTCACAAAAAATTATTTTTCATTTTGTGAACGCAGTGTGTTTTTCTAGGTAACGAAATGAGATTATTTCTAGAAAATAGGTTCTCGTTGCCTTAAACACGCTTTCTTTCCCCCGAACTACAATTAAGTTCCCAGAAATACGCTTTCGTTCCCTGAAGATACGCATTCGTTTCCTTGAAATATGATTTTGTTCGCTCGAAATATACTTTCGTTCGCTCGAAATATGCTTTCCTTCCCTAAAATACGCTTTCTTTCCCTCGAAAGGAGATTTCGTTCCCTAAAAAAAAAGCTTTCGATTCCTCGAAATATGACTTTGAATTTTTTGCCCGAAATATACTTTCATTCACCCGAAACATGCTTTCGCTCCCTAAAAATACGCTTTCGCTCCCTAAAAATACGCTTTCGTTCTCTCGCAATGAGATTTTGTTCCCCAAAATTCCTCTTTCGTTCCCTCAAGATAGCTTTTCCTCAAGTTTTGTTCCCCTGAAGTCCAAGCACACCAATTTGTTACATTCCTTTGAGAGGGAACGAGTTTGTATGATAGGGGCGACTTTGCTAGGGGGCGACTTTGTAGTTGGGGGATTTTGTAATTGGCGAGTTTGCTGGGGGCGAGTTGACTGGTTACCGTGTCCGTTGTTTATACACACTTTCAGATGGATAAGTTAACGTGGACTGGATCCTCATGCCTTGTCGTAGTAAAACACTTAAATAAACAGAGCACCAGTCTACTTGCAACATTGCATAGCATGTATCTCGTAAATTTGACACTTGCAACGGCTGGTAAAGCGTATACGGTGACCTTTGACCGCTTTTGTTTTTTTCAGTCATTTCTCGTTAATTACGTGATATTTTTGTAAAAACAAAATATAAAAACCATTTAGAAATAATTGTCTTTGATTCTACATGACTAAGTTACGTAAACAGGTAACCGTAGTGTCCCTTTAAGTCCCACTCTAGTAAGTTTGTCCTTGTTCAACCAAAATCTTTTTTTAATTTACCTAGTCAGTTGTTTTTTGGTGGTTTATTACTTAAATCATAATGATTATAAGATTTCCATTATTTAAATTTCAAAAGAGGACAGCATTTCTTTTTAGAGAGAGTTACTTTTTGATAAGAATAGTTCTTTAGGAGGCTAATCATTCTTACTTGCAGCAGAGAAGCTCAACTGCAAAGGATGTGGCTACTATAACAAACACGGAGCACAGCCAGCAATTGAAAGTCTTTGATTCTTTAAAAGGGAGGGGAAAAAGGGGCCAAAGAAAAACCTTAGTAGCACAGGAGAGAACCAACGCAAAATTCTACTCACATATGGCCCCCAGCTGGCAATCGCACCAGGGCAACAGTGGTGAGAGGCAAGTGCTTTAAGTACTAGCAACCAATATCAACTCACCTTTCATGTTTGGGTCATGATACAGACGCCATCCCTCTAGTGTTGCAGCTCGCCATGATTGTCCGCATTTCCTACATAGCCTCTGAGCTTCTTCCATCAATCCAGCTCTGATATTACTGAAGACCTCACTGAAAAGACGTACTTCATCCTCCTAAAGCATACAGGACACAAGTGAAAACTAATAAATAAATATACCTTAAACATATCAGGAAATACAGACTTTTTAACAAAAACTTGTTTGTTGTCCCAAAATAACATCCTGTTTATAAGCAGGACAGTTCTTTTCAGAACTAAGTAGTCACCCAAATTCTGAAATCTACTTCGCGGCAGTAGAATAAATAGCAAGACAAGTTCTCAAAGAACAAAATCTACACAGCAATGTAGATATACACATGGCGTTATCGCAAACCAATTATACATTGATACCTCACCGTGCAATGCCTCAACGACAACATTCTGTTTGTTAAACAGTTGAAGGTGTACACTCAAAGCATTGACACAAGATAACAGTGAAAGGTTAAGCATATGTAATGCAACATCGATCTAGTTCACTATTACGAGCTAAAAAATGTTTTGAAGACTGGTATTTAAAGTTTTTGAATTATGAGACCTATTTACATAGCACCTTGTAAGGGTTTACAAGATGCTGCGACGCACTCAGCAGCCACCATGCCAGAAACCATTGGGAGAACCCCTTCTCTTAACAACAAGTGTAACTGGATTCTTTTAAAAGAACTACACAAAACTGCTGCTTTATGGGCCGTCCGAAGAACAAAGAAAACATTGTGTAAAGAACAGGTCTCGAACCCACTCTGCTGATCAGAAACACCAGAGCTTGAGTCCAGTGCGCTTGACCGCTTGGCCACAAAACGACATGTCAAGACTGGAACTCATACACACACTCTGCTGATCAGAAACACCAGAGCTTGAGTCCAGCGTGCTAGACCACTTGATCACGGCACTCCACTTTTCTCCAAATTGAGTTATGACCATTAACGTTTTATACCTTGTCTAAATCAGCTAGAGGTGTTTTCTCTCTGATTGGTGCATCCGGGTCCAAGTGAGGCAAAGATTGGTGCTGATCTGAGGTTACTTGCTGCTGAAGACTGTGCAAGGTGTTTTCCCTATTAAAACAAACAGACATTAAGTAATCAATCTATGAATAATACAAACATATTGTGCCTGCAATAAAACACAAATAATTGTGTCCATTGGCCATTGAAAACATTAAAATCACAAAGAAAGTACTTAACAACAAGCACAATAGCAACAATAAAAAGTAAATACGAAATAAATACAGACAATTCACTAATACATACAATTTACTCACAAGTACTTTCAAATTAAGAAAAATTTTATAATGCAAAGCTTCAAAATTGCTTGAACTAGGAGAACATTAATGTGTCTATTTATCTACTTATTTATTGATATTTGGTCGACACTATGACAGAACAATACTAAAATGAAATGTGACAATGTGAAACAAACATTCCACAAAACAAAAAAGTAAAAGTTACATAATTGTAATCTATGAAGTAAAAGTATTCAATTCTGTAAAAAAAAATAAAAATCACAAAATCTCCAGTAACCATTAAAATACCAAGTTTTAACAGTTACAACAATGAAACACCATAAACTGACAAAGTCTAACATGAAAGATTACTACAAGAGTAGAAACATTTTTAACTAATTAAAGTGGTTTTGTGGAGGCAAGATTACCTCCAACTGCTTCGCTCGAAAATGAGTGATCCAGGGCAAATTCTTAGCAGCCCACAATTTGTTATCAACTCAGCTTGACCAGTCAAGTATGAAGCACACATTCTCACACAACAGAAAGCTTGTGTACAAGATTATAATTTCGAGCATGATGAGTTAAAACATAATTCTTACTCAATAAACTTCCTCTACTATACTCTAAAAATCATTGAGATCGGCCAATAAGCGCTGAAGTTTTTTGTCTTTGTTTCTTTAGCGTGTTCTGTAAACCAAAACACAACCATACATGTATGGCACTCAGTAGCAGTGTGGCATTTTGGATCTTTCCACTCCAATTTGAATGGGTTGCATAATAGCAACCTTATTTTATTTTACCATCATAGGAAAGATCACATCTTTCTCTTTTCAATGCACATCTTTCTCTTTTCAATGATGATAAACTTGATTGTTGATGGCAAACATGGACAAAACTACAGCTTTTTGAAAAATGGTCTTTGTGCTCAGGCTTGAGTGCTTTTAGTGTGTTATCTTGGTCAACTAAAGTTGCCATTGTGGCTCAAGCAGGGTTTAGTGCACAGTCGACTAAAGTCGCCATTGGCGCTCAAGCAGGGTATAGTGCACAGTTGACTAAAGTCGCCATTTGGGCTGAAAGAGTTAATTCGTAGACAAGTTTACTTTAACTGAACAGAAATTTCTCACCAACAGACAGATTTGGAGTAGAACTGTGCTCGGTCGTAGCCATATCTCAATGCATCTCTAGAGTTCTCTTCCAGCCAGTCGACAATTATCTGGTTCTGTCGAACGTCGCTGTCTCGCTGGAAAAATGCTTCCATGATACTTTTTTCACTCTGTTTGGAGGTCTAAGCATGTTTGAAAATTAAAAAGATACAATCATACAACATATTTACAACATAAAAAGATCATAAAAATATTATCAATCAAAATTAATTAGTTAGTTTTCTTTAATAACATGTTCCTCAATCCGCTGACAACCCATGTAATACATGGGTTGTCAGCAGATTGAGGAACATAGGTGGAAACAATTGATTCCAACAAACCAAACATGTCTAACAGACTTCCAAGTATTTGTGTCATAGTTTCTTGTTTAAAGGTAAATTGATAATAGATAATAAATTTTACTTAATGTCAAGGCAAAAACATTACAACAGAGTGTACATTGGTGAAAACCCATAAAAAAATGTGACTTTTTTGTGCAACCTTAATCTAGATCTGTGATAACCAAGTAGACATTTGTTTCATGACCGGTTAACGCCAGCAGACTTGTATGCATGCACAACTTTTTTGGATACTCAAACAGAACTCGGGGTTAACCCGCTTTTGAATTCACCCGGAATATTAACACGCCCACACATTCCATTCTGTAGTGTGTAAACGCATGCACCTACCGTGCTATGCTTCGTTTCCCAGTACAAAGAGGGATAAAGGGTACTGAAATTCCTGCTTAAAATCTCCCTTTTGACCCAGGGGGTAACTGTGTAATCCCCTATTCCACACCTCCGTCCTTTTGCTGTACAAAAAAGGATTATGAGATATGGATAGGCTGCCACCATTGTTTATCATTTAATTCAGCATAAGGGAGGCAAGTCCAAGATTCTAGCATACCATGGCTAATTATTGGCAAGGGCTTACGGCCAAGGTTTGGCCTATTCACAGTGAAGACATTCCATAACTTTAAGGAGACAGAATAATACCGGTGAATTCATTTCAGGAGAATGTTTGTTGTCTTTACTTTTTTGCCTTATTGTGAAATTAATACTCTCAACAAAAATAATTTTTTTTCTGAAGCTCAGAAAGGTTCAGAAAAAATATTACCGTGCCAAAGCACAGCAAAGATTTGTTAATACCATCAGGACTTGGTTAAGCTAAGCGTATAAAAACATCCCAAACCCCCTGCCATTAAATAGAAAACACAAAGAACTATAAGTCTAGTACCTTAACTACAATATCCATATTCTCTTCCTCATACTCCTCAAGTACAGCTTGCCTGTCTTGGTAAAGGGACCCGATCAAACGCCATGTACATTTCTCTTGCTCCAGTAAACGTAGAACCTCAACTGTACGAGCAAATCTTAAATAGAAAAAAAATTAATCAAAACCTCTAATGTAAGTTAGAATTGATTCATGACACACTTTAAGCAGGCATGATAATTTGGCCTTACCAATAATAATACCCAGTTCTTATATAATGCTTTATCACACCTGAGGGCGTCTCAAATTGCTTATTATTTTTTCTACAAGGTATGCAGAGCTATGTTAGAAATATAAGACGTGTTTGTTTAGATAGTACTATGGAATGTTTTACAAGGTGTTGTGGCGCAATCTGCAGTCAACCATACTAGAAAACACCATGGCGAACCCCCTCTCTAACGATACGTGCATTACAAAAACAAACACAGGACCTACGGCGTTATGTCCCATGCGAAGAACAATGCAAAAATGGTTAAGTGTCTTGCTTAATGACAAAAGTATCAAGACCAGAACTCGCACCCACAATCTGCTGATCAGAAACAACAAATACAAGATAACTCACTTCTTGGGTACACCATAAGAAGAACTGAGACCTGCTTTTCGGACGAGGTTGTTCAGCATATCAACTTGCTCCACACACACCTGCTGGTACTTTGCAACCAGTGTAAAGACATCTGTTGGTGACTGGTGTTTAGTGAAACAACTCATGAACTCCTCGAATAGTCCCTCTGATGCTAAAAGCCGTAACAAAAGAAGTACAATTTAATTTAATAAGCAGGTTTCTTTGTTACAAAAAGCATTAATCACCAACAGTGCAACCTTAACACTCTGTTTCTGCTAAGCAACATATTTCTGTGCTAAGGAAACATTCATGGTTACCAGGTTTAGGTAATTTCATAAAGCCTCTAAGCACAAAAAACCTAGATAGGTCAACAGCCAAAATACCATACAGTTACCATTGCTGTGACCGGTACCCAAAGAAATTTGCAGAGCAGGAAAAGCTTTATGAAATTGGGCCCTGGTAATGTTTCATTAGGGGAAGAGGAAGAGGAAGATAATTATTTCATTGACAACTTTCTAAGCAGATTTGTTTTTGTACCTGCCACTCCTGGGTCCTCCACCAACAGCAGGTTGATATTTGTGCTTGTGAAATCCTCTGTTACACCCCCTGGTGTTTGAACAAATGATGGTTCCAGGGCTCCGTTGGAAGGATGTACAGGCGTGGCCGGGAACAGGGAGTTGAGATGGGACTGATCCAGCACTGATAAATTTAACTAAAACAAAGATGAACCAGCAAATTAGTTATTGGACAATTGTTTACAATGTTTACATGATACACAATCATTTTAAAGGTATTATACATGATTAAGGAAAAAAAACATTCTTGTTTAATTTTAGTCTGAAAGCTTACTGATGAAGTTCATACTAGAACCATTTTTTCAGTGAAATATTTTTCTTTAAAATGAAGTCACATTCAAGACAACTGAATCTGAAAAAGTAAAGAAAAAAAGCAACAGCTGATTATGGTTTTTACAACCAAAATCAACAACCAATTATTAAGCACAATTTTTCATAATTTTTTTATTTCATCTATATGGTTGATCATACCTTCAATCTCAAATATTTTGTCGGCTGTACCAATTCTGTATAATATTTTTAAAGGAATGAATATTCTTAAAAGAGTACACTCATTCAAATTTTTTAGTTTTCCAGAAATGATTGGCTTTTGATAGAGAGAATTTATTTCAATTGCTTTCAAATTCTTTCAGGCTCTTTTGAGGAACTAAAATCCTAATTTACTGTTTGTATGAAGATGCCTCAAGCACTGTTTAAAACATCTAGACTCTACTGTATCTCAACCCACAGTTCCTCTCAGAACCAACAGTTCTCAGTTCTCCTAAAAGGGATTTATTCTCATGTTTTTTCCTGTAAACCTACTCAGTTAGTAAATTGATTTGAAATGAGCTATAACATTTTAGCAAAAATGGCATATAAAAGTTTCATACTTGGATTTTGTTTATATACTACAATAATGACACTTGGAAAAAATTCAACATGGGTAGGACCAGAATCTGAATTCTTTTATTTCTTTGATCTTCCGTTGGAGCTTACCGCCCTTGCTGGAGTCAACAGGGATCTGTTGGGTGTTTGTCCCATCAAATCAGAAACATCAAATTGGGACGACGCCATGGTGGGCCTTTTTGGTGTGTCTTCGAGAAACAAATTTAAAATTAAAATTTACAAACACTTAATAATTTCTACAAATAATTATGAACCACCAGATTCATGGCGAGACCATTGCTAGTTTCTTAAAACCTCGCCCCCACCCAAAAAGAGTTTCCAAATGTGCTCAAGTGTGGATACGTTGTTATTATTCTGCAACTACATGTATATACTTAGACTAGAACAAATGCAATAAGAGGAGAGTTGCAATGTAAAAACTAAAAAGGATTAGCGAAAACATTTGTAAAGATTTTAACAATTTTTAAAGTAATTTTGGGGAAGTTAAATAAGACAAATTAACTGGAACGAGATATTTAAGCTGCGACCCCAGGTTGACGTGCTGGTGCTATACTAACTGAGCTATCTAGCCCTATGTTGGCGGTCTCCCTATTTAATCAATATCTTTGTTCGGGATGCCAGTCCGAATTGGCATGGTAATGGGATCATCTTAAGGAACCGTCTTTTTTTAATATCAAGTAATAAACCACAAGGGAAACAGATCTGGTAATTGTAAATCAATATTGGGGTTAACAACGATATTGACAAAATAGGGAGACTGCCAACATAACGCTAGACAGTTCAAGTGGTAGAACACTGGCACGTCAACCCTGCGGTCACTGATTCAAATCAAGTTGTTGTCAATTCTTTTTTGTTCACCCCATAGTTTTAAAATACTCACATGTGCTGTGTTTAAGGGCACTGCCTGGTGTATGTGGTATTTGTTGTCGTATGCCTGGAGTATATGGTTTCCCTGCTGTCTGTTCCAGTAACCCAGGAGCTTTCTCAAAGGGTCAAGAATAATTCTAAACAACAACTTTGTAATAATAATAATAATAATAATAATATAATAATAATAATAATAATAATAATAATAATAATAATATCGAAGTCTTATATAGCGCACGTATCTACCAAACAAGGTACTCAAGGCGCTGAGTATATACATACTTTCAGAAAGATAGGTTATTGCAGTGATGAAAATCTGAGACCCAATTATTTAGCACCTTATAAGGGTTTACAAGGTGCTACGGCGCATTAAGCAGCCACAACCAGGAACACCGGGGCGAACCCCTTCTCTTTTCGATAAGTGCACTGGGTTCTTTTACGTGCATTCACAACGCACGGGACCAACGGCTTTACGTCCCATCCGAAGGACGAAGCATGTGGTTAAGTGTCTTGCTTAAGGACACAAATGTCACGACTGGGATTCGAACCCACACTCTGCTGATCAGAAACACCAGAGCTTGAGTTCGGTGCTCTTAACCACTCGGCCACGACATTCCATATATAGGACCTATACGTAAAGCACCATCTTAAAAATAAACCACATTCAATGCATCTTGGAAAACCGAGTTCAGTTAAAAATACATCAAGCTGTCATAATGGATGCTATGCTGTAGTCTATGGGTGTACCGCATTGCTTCAAAATCAGTGAGCCATAATGGTTGCAGTGTTGCTTGGACTCGGATTTCACCCAGATAAAGCTCTCTCTGTTGCAGCTTCCGAATGGAATACTCTCCCTCCCCAACTTCAAAATGCCTCAGTCTTTTAAAACTATGTTGAAGATTAAATATTCAAATCTTTGTAAACTCTTATTCCTGCAGCTTAAACAACACATCTTTTCTACTAACTTATGTTTCCTTTTAAATTTTGTTTGCCTTTATGATGTTAAGTAATATCCTTATTTTAGCATACATGTATCTATTTTGCATTATGTAATGTTGGTGCTGTTGCCCTGGTTTTACCTAATCATCTGCTGGGACAACATCACCATATACTTTGAAACATAAACAGTAAGCGCAGTATAAATGTATCAGGGCTTGATTTTTGTGAGAAAAATCCACAATATAGCAGGACTTGTATCTCAAAATGTTTACTGGACCACAAATAATTGTACAAGACCAAAATCGAAATGAGAAAAAACCCTTCCTGACACAGTTTTAAACATGCATTTGGCTGTTTTTATTTGAACAAGCACTATGACATCATGTAAGGGAAGTTTTATTTCATTTGTCGCATGGGTATTGAAAGCATTTTTCATTATTCAATAAAATTAAAAAGTATTAGTCAACCTTTTAACATAATTTGATTCTGCTCAAGATACATGTACCACACAGTGAGGTATTAATATTGAACTGAAAAGTACAAGATTGCTAGACTTGTCTGGTCATGAGTTTACTGGCTCGATGCTAAAATCACTGGCCACAGGCCTGCAGTCCAGTGGGTAATTATAAATAGTAATGATGAAAGGATACATCTTCCAATCAATCTGTCTTTGTTTAGTGTGCGGCTCATCATTTTATCCCTGGCTGGAGGTGAACTTTCCAACCCACCATTTCCCTCTCTGTTCAGTAAGTAAGACAAAGACAAATATGGACAAAATAAGAGGATTGCAAAGCATCAGTGTTAATATTTTTCATGATTTTATGAAACACACTATGACTTTAATCTGCCATTATTTCTTCATATTTCTAATTCAATATCATCTAACAAAAATGATACATAAACCATGCTTACTGCAATATGATATCACATCGTTTGTCCTTAACTTGTTTTTTTATCGACTGGCTTGATCAGTTAGCTTGTCATTTCATTCGTTTCAATAGTCTTTATTTCAAATGGAATAGGGATGCTTTTCAACACTGAACTAGTCAGCCGGAACACTTGGTGAGAAATTGGACTGGTCCTCAGGTGTTTTAACTGGCATTTGGCAAGTGGATCACTGTTTTAAGGGAGAATGCTGGTGTGATAAATGCATACTACATGTACTCACTTCTAGTTGTGTTCACCAAACTAAACCAAACCTATAAAGCAGTGAAATAGGAAATTAAATGGTTTTTAAAACTATGAGAGTTTTAATTATCACAATGTTGTAAATGGAAAACGCTTTTCAGCGTTCTCCATTTACAGTGGTCTGCTGGCCAAATACTTGTTAAAACACCCGAGGACCAGTAAAAATTCTCACAAAGTGGTCCAGTAGCTAGTTCTGTGCTGATAAGCATCCCTACATGTATGTAAAATCTAGTGGATTAGTGAAACATCAGGCTAACTGGTCCCCGCTGGCTAGTCACTGGTCCCGCTGGCTAGTTAAGGACAAACCCTGCACAATGTAATGGTAATTCACAACTTCTGCAATAACTACAGACCTTTGTCCATGGCGGAGGTTGCGTTGTTTATCCACTGCCTCATTCATTTTGTCCGGATTAAACCCCTGGCTCTGCCTTTGGGAATACTGTTACAAAACAAAATACAACAATTTAAGAATAAAAATTAAAAATAGCCTGGTTCAACAGTCCCAACTATAGTTGGTGCAATTGTCAAGTTGGTGGGGCACAGGCATTATTAGCCCCACTTGTATTATATTACATGGCCTATACTAGCCCCACCAAGCTGAATACTTGGCCACACGTCAGGGTCCATTTTTTGTGAAGCTAAGCGATAACAAATTAAAAGCGCATTCCCGGGCTGTTGGCAGAGCGAGGGTACGATCATTTCAATGGTTGCTTTACGTATCTGCTCCGCACACAGCCCGGCCGGCCGATGACGTCATGATTTGATTGGCATGATTGGGATCAATTCAAAATGGCCGTGCTCGGTACACATCGAGGATTCGAGGAAAATAATTCGGAGGAAGTCGCACAATTACTGTTTGAAATATCTTTTTAGCACCCAGGGCAGCTTGGCCACACAAATGGGGCTAAGGCCTGATGTCGGTCACTTCGTACCCAAGTCACTTCAAACCCAAGTCACTTCATACCTCAATTCTCTGACTGATGTGGCCGGCCTGCCTGGGGTATTCAATCATAATTTTCTTTCATGTGGACATCGACGACACCCATTTTATTTTCACGGTAATTAAAAACTACTTGCACTTGCAGGAAGATCAGAATAAAAGTTCTTCACTAACCTTTGAAAAGTGTCCAGTTATTATTATTATTATTTTGTTTTTGCCTTCTCCTTTTCCCACACAGTTATCCACTTTATTAGTCTGCCCTTCATTGTATTAACTAATTATTTACCTCTCTTCTAACCTTCCATTTTGTTCTTTGTGTTCCCAACTTCTTGTGGTCAAGCTATCCCCTTCCCTTCATAAACCCCCCCCCCCCCCCCCCCTTTGTCTTCATAATCCCTGCTTACCCCTGTGAAGGTACTACTTTATGTGCACAGCGCATTGATACACTGTGACCTCACTAGGTCATTCCATGTACTTGTATAACTGTATCTTGTAAGATTCAGTCACGTCATGTTGTCAGTAATAAAACATTACATTCTACTCCATAATACAAGCCTACCGATATAGTATTATTACATGGTGGCAGCGCAGGATTAGGCAAGTGTCTCATCAAGTTTTTAGCAATAACTGTGTACAGAATTTGATCCGATTGGATAGAGCAAATCCAACGAACGACACTGCTGGACGGACACACTCCGCCATCTTGATACGTGAGTACATGTACATGTATAGCAACGCTACTTACGTCGTGTATCACATACCGTGTAGACTGCATTGAACATTGCAAATACAACTACACGCTGACCGATCTTCGCATATTATTGATACGAACATTATCACTGTATTTTTGGCGCAATGGCTGATACAATACCTCATCCAAAGATGGACTGGAGCCATTCAGATCGCCCTCAGGCTTACAAAGAGTTTAAGCAGACATCAAATATGTGGTTTCAGGTCAAGAACGTTGCACCTGACAAACAGCACAACTACATAATTTTGTGGGCAGGTCGCGAGGGGCTCAGGATTTTTAACACCTGGGGCCTCACAGATGAGCAGCTAGAAGATCCCACAAACATATGGGATAAGTTTTCGAAGCATGTCCAGCCTCATGAGAACTTTAGAATACACAGGCTTGAATTTCAGCGATACAAACAGAGTGATTCAGAGTCTGTTGATGACTTCTATACACGTTGCAAGGCAAAAGCCATGAAATGCCAATTCAAGGAAAATTCCGCACTCGAGGAACGCATCATTGAGGTACTGATTTCAGGTATCAAATACACACAGACGCAGAAAAAATTGCTAGGCAAGGATGACAAGTTGTGTATGCAGGATGCTCTCGACATATGCCGTACCCATGAAGCTAGTGTTAACCATATGGCTCAACTCGGCAACATCGGACACGATGCCAAGGTGGATATGGTAAAACTTCGCGGTCAATGTAAAAACTGCGGGGGCAGTCATCCATACAAGCCGAGAGATAGGTGCCCAGCATACGGCACTACATGTAAAAAATGTGGTAAAACTGGACATTGGCAACAGGTATGCCTCAGTTCTGCTGGCAAAGGACAAAGCCCACAACAACGACGCAAACCACGACCCAGATCGCACAGTCGACCTCGCGGATCATACAGGAGAAGCAACACTCCGAAACCGAATAAACGTCAAAGTGAGGTTCACTACGTTCAGCAACAGGACATGGATGATATATCCAATGACTTTGAGAACATGAGCTTTGAAACAGTCACAATCACACAACAGATCGACGGTATCAACAATACCAACGACAGGCGCGTAGACAATCGCGACCAAGTGTTCACGACGCTCAACATCAAGCTCAAACAACGGACAGGCAATCACACGCTCACAGCAAAAGTTGACACGGGTGCACAGGGAAATATCATCCCTCTCCGCTTATTTCGCCGCATGTTCCCCACATTGTTGGACGCAGAAGGATTTCCCAAACCTGGCACTACAACCCCGCAAAAGGGAATCCTCACAGCTTACAATGGCACACGCATACCGCAGCATGGCAGTATAACAATTCCATGCAAATTCAACAGTGGTGAGTGGATAGATGCAGAGTTCTTCATTGCTGACGCGACAGGACCTGCAATTGTTGGACTACCAAGTTCACGCGCACTGAAACTCGTCACGCTGAATTGTGCCATACGTACACCCGCAACGCCTCCGTCAACACCCAACGTCGCAAACTTGGGGCCCATACGCAACAAGGAGGACCTCAAAGCCCAATATCCGGATCGATTCACCGGAATTGGCAAGTTTCCTGGTCAATTTCACATTACGCTGCACGAGGACGCGCAACCTTCCGTACAACCGCCTCGCAAATACCCCATCCAGCTCAAGGATGAAATGAAGGCCGAACTTGACAGGATGTCAGCGTTAAATGTTATTACCAAGGTAATAGAGCCCACAGACTGGGTGTCGGCACTTGCATTCAGCAGGAAAGCCAACGGCCAACTTCGGATCTGCCTCGATCCAAAAGACCTGAATCGAGCCTCCAAGCGCACTTATCACAAAACACCAACGCTTGAAGAGATAACTCATAAGTTTAGTGGTGCACGGGTGTTCAGCAAACTTGACGCACGCCACGGGTACTGGTCCATAGAGTTGGATTCAGAGTCCAGTTACCTGACCACATTCAATTCACCATTCGGACGATATCGCTTCAAAAGACTACCATTTGGACTAAAGATTTCGCAAGATATTTTCCAAGAGAAAATGGATATGATATTGGAGCAATGCCCCGGTACAATCGGCATAGCCGACGACGTTGCAGTGTTTGGACATGATATGAAGGAACACAACAAAAATCTTCATAACCTCATGCACGTAGCTCGCAAATACGGTCTGATCTTCAACTTGGACAAGTGTGACATTAACATTCCAAGCATCAAATTTTTTGGATGCTACTACGACGCTCAGGGAGTACACCCTGACCCCGCGAAAGTAAGTGACATTCACTCGTTACCATCGCCAACCAACGTCAACGAACTCCAACAATTTCTCGGTTTGGTTCAATACATGGCACCATTCATACCGAACCTCGCAGATCATACCGATACCATACGCTCACTGGTACGCAAAGATAGCGATTGGCAATGGTCAGCGTCACACCAGAAAGTTTTCGACAAAGTGAAATCCATGATCAGCACCGAATGTACACTAACGTATTTCAACACTCGGAAACCAACAGTCATCCAAGTTGACGCATCATTAAAAGGGCTCGGTGCAGCTCTTCTACAGGACAACAAACCTGTCGCATTCGCGAGCAAGGCTCTCACCGACGCCGAGAAACGCTACGCGAACATCGAACGTGAATTGCTGGCTGTAGTGTTTGGTTGCACTCGTTTCCATACTTACATATATGGATCAAAGTTCACTGTCGAGTCAGACCACAAACCGTTAGAGAACATACAACACAAAAGCATGGCCAACACTCCGCCACGACTGCAGCGAATGATGCTACGCCTGCAACCATACGACTACAACATAGTCTACCGCCCTGGACGCGAAATGGTACTTGCAGACGCACTATCGAGGCTTGGCCCAACGCGCGGTCCACAGATTGACCTCGATACGACCATATATGCCGTACAGTTCTCTACAGACAAGCTAGCAGAAATACAACGACAGACACAAAGTGACAAAACACTTCGTATTCTCACTGAAACTATCGTCAATGGGTGGCCGAATGACCCAAAACAACTACCCAAGTGCATTCGCCACTACTGGTCCAACCGCGATGAACTGTCAGTTGATGACGGTCTTGTCATCAAGGGCGAACGAATCGTCATCCCTGAGACAATGCAAAACGAAGCATTGCAAAAGATTCACGCCGGGCACCAAGGCATCAACAAATGCCAGCTCAGGGCCAAAACATGCATTTTCTGGCCTGGCATCAACAAAGACATTGAACAATTGGTAAGCGCATGCAGCACATGCCAACAACACCACAAAAGCCAACCCGCGGAACCACTTATTCCTCACGACATTCCGCAGCGACCGTGGCAAACCGTAGGGACAGACATGTTCCACTTCAACAACGCCGAATACCTGATAGTAGCGGATTACTATTCAAAATGCCCATTTATCAGAAAAGTCAGTGGACGGTGCACAAGTGCCACAGTCGTACGCCTCACGAAACAGATTTTCAGCGAACAAGGCATCCCCACGAAAGTAATCAGCGACAATGGCCCACACTACAACAGCCATGAATATCGCAAATTCGCTCGTGACTGGGGATTTGACCACGTGACATCAAGCCCCAGATATCCGCAAAGCAATGGTTTTATCGAGAGAGCCATCCAAACTGTCAAAGCTACAATGACAAAAGCCCAACAGTCCGACATGGACATAGATCTCGCTCTGCTTTGCCTACGCACCACTCCGGTGGACAACGTTATTCCCTCACCAGCGGAACTACTATATGGACGCAAACTTAGGAGCAACCTTCCTATCAAAATCCGCAACACGGTACCCCAAAAGGGAGAGATCCATCAACGCCTTGTTGCTCGTCAGACTAGTCAGAAAGATAACCATGACAGGCATGGTGTACGTGCCCTACCCCTCTCACTGTGGGCCAGCGTGTCAGCGTACAAGATCAACAGTCTGGCAATTGGTTACCCGCTGTCGTGAGAGACAAATGTACAGAGCCACGATCGTACATGGTCGAAACACCCATCGGACAATCACTACGGCGTAACAGGAGACAATTACGCCCACGCGAAACGGAGAAGAAACAAGTCCGCTTCGCCGACACACCCCCAGTTGAGCTTCCTCAACCAACACCCACTCCCAAACAGCAGGAAAACAAACTTTCCCATGGACAAAACAACTCGGAGAAAATAAACAACAACTCTGATCAAACTTATCATACACGCACCGGTCGTGCTGTGATAAAGCCAAAACGGCTTATCGAATCCTAAGGAAGGAAGTCTGAAACTGTGACATTTCAGAAAGACATTGCAAAACTCAGATATTACTATTGATGTTATCACTGTTATTCTGTTGACAAACAAAGTTACTACTGTTGATGTTTATCACTTTTAATTGTTGTTGAACAGTAGTTAGAAACTGTTTTATATTGCATGTTGTAAAAATCTGGAGTCCACTCATCCCCAAACAACTCAAAAGCATGTTTACCGTTCTTGCATATAAGTGACAAAAATGATATCACTGAATCTCGCATATTGAAGTATTTTATACCAGTGTTCCCAATTTGTGTTGATTTTAATATGCCGAAATATTCCTTCATTGAGCAAGTCATTCTATTGTATTAATTCCTCGAAAAGGGAGGATGTGAAGGTACTACTTTATGTGCACAGCGCATTGATACACTGTGACCTCACTAGGTCATTCCATGTACTTGTATTTATCTTGTAAGATTCAGTCACGTCATGTTGTCAGTAATAAAACATTACATTCTACTCCATAATACAAGCCTACCGATATAGTATTATTACAACCCCCTGCCTTCTCTGAATGCTTTCTGCTTTTCTCCCTCCACTCTCTCTATTCATGTATTTCCACTTGACTACTCTTGTAACTCTTGTCTGCTTGTATGTGGGTTGTGTGTTGTCATTCAGCCTTCAAGAAAGACTCTGCTAGGGTCGAAATGTCAGGCCACTAACTTATTTTTTGCATTATTATTATTGCTGAAATGTTCTTCACTTTGATGCGATTTTCTCATGGGCTCCGTTTTTGATTGGTCCGACCGAGAATTGCACGCATTGAGGGCACATTTTACACCAGCGTTTCCTCTGTAAATTACTATGTTTGCTCTTTTAAAAACTCTCCTAAAAAGGGAATGTTTTCTGATCAAAAATTAAAAAACAAAAGAATCTCTAACTTTGGTTTGAAAAAGAAAATAAAAAATTTGTTTCAATGTTTCAACAATCGTACCCAATTCGTTCATACGCGTATGAAGTGACTTGGGTACGAAGTGTTAAGTGACTTGGGTACGAAGTGACTTGGGTACGAAGTGACTTTGGTACAAAGTGACTGACATTCCTAATAATGCCTATAGACCCATTGCACAACGCGCAGTGCGCATACATGCGCGTAATTTTTGGGGTCAAAATGTGCACAAAAGGATGGTACACGTGTTTACGCACAATGCGCTTGTAAACACGTGTACCATTCTTTTGTGCACGTTTTGACCCCAAAAATTACGTGCGTGTAGATGATGACGTCATATGCAATGGGTCTATATATATACATTGATTATTATGTGGGCCTACCGTCTTTACTAAAATAGTAGGCCTACAATCCTACATGGCCTACTGAAACTGACTGAGTACTGTCGGCCGAGTATGATTTTCAAAAATGTGTAAAATAACAATTGCTGATTGATAATTTTAATTTATGCATCAATATTAGGACACTCTACAACTACTACTACTAGTAGTAGTACAAGTACAAGTACAAGTAGTAGTAGGCTACAATCCGTATCAAATTAACCTGTTAACAGTCAACTAAGAACTATTCTATTCTAATTTCTATTCATATTTATAATTATAAAAATAGATTAGTGACAACTGCTACAGTCACGTTTCTCCCCGGCGCGGCGGGGAGCTTGAGAGTTGAGTGACCCCCCACCCAACCCCACCCCCCCTCCCCACCCCACCCCACCCCCCTCCCCACCCCACCCCACCCCACCCCCCCCCCCCCTCCCCACCCAACCCCACCCCCCACCCACCCCCCACCCACCACCCACCCTTGGAAATTGGGAAAAAATAACGTCAACGATAAGGATAAGTGAAGTGGTTCATGCCTGGTATATGAATTCCAATGTGGAGTCAGGCGGTTCTTGAAACAACACCGATGGCCTGTCCCCAGCATCCGGTCTTCGCGTTTGATACTGCTCACGTCCAACATTAACACGCAACTGATGATGACCACCACGCTCGTCGTCCTTTCTGTTGATTCCCGCCATCTTGTTTTAACATCAGAGGTAAGTACCACCGCACCGGGTGTTGTGCGAGTCGTCCGCCCAACTTGAAAATCGCACTAACTATAGTTGGGACTGGTCTCAACTTGAGTGTTCAAGTTAGGGCGTCCCAACTACAGTTGGGACAGTGGTAATTGTTTAGGGTACGAGCGGTGCTAGTTTTGGTGCAAGACGTTGTTGTTGTTGTAAAACCATGTGCCTATCTCATAGGGAAATCTGCCCCCCCGGAGAGGAGGATGATTCAAAAGAGGGCGCTATCAAAAGCCTTCGAGAAAGACTCTGCTGGGCGCACCACACCAAATAAGCCCGAATTAATGCGCCAAGCTACTTATCATAATTTGTAAACCCACAACTTATTTTTAATTACAACGTTTTGGGGGTCATGCAATTAATAGATTGTGTAAATATAATAATCTATCACAACCTGGGTTCCTATGGGAGTTTATTTAGGGGCGCACCACACTAAATAAACTCCCATAGGAACCAATGCTAAATGATAAATATTCAAAAATACTCAACAAATCGTGAAAGTCTCTCAGCCTCTTGAAAACCAATCAAACATATTTTCGGACGACTGAACTTCAGAATTCTTTTCAATTTTTGCCAGGTCAGCCGTTTGGAATTTTTGCTAACTACCCCAGAAGAAAAAAACGCGGACATTTTTTATTTTCCAAAACCGACTTGCTGCCAGTTTTCGTGACGCACTTCTCCACTTTCCAGGTCAAATAGGGCCAACTTTAACGCCTAAATTTATCAAGTCTCCTCAAAAGTTGAAGCACAGAACCCCCAGGTTGTGATAGATTATTATATTTACACAATCTATTAATTGCATGACCCCCAAAACGTTGTAATTAAAAATAAGTTGTGGGTTTACAAATTATGATAAGTAGCTTGGCGCATTAATTCGGGCTTATTTAGTGTGATGCACCCTGCATTGCCTGAAATAGCGCCCTCTTGTGGATTAACCTCCGTCTTTAAACCTACGAGTTAGAGCGCGTGATAGCCAATCTGCGGGGGGATTTTGTGTGACTGATAAAATACAAGTACATGTACATGTACATGTAATGTATGTCGACGTAAAAAGTGTATGTACATGTTATGGTGTTCCATATGTGCCACTCCTTTCCGTCGCCTTTTCAATTTTTTCCGTCGCCTTTTCAATTTTTTCCGTCGCCTTTTCAATTTTGGTCCGTCGCCTTTTCAATTTTGGTCCGTCGCCTTTTCAATTTTGGTCCGTCGCCTTTTCAATTTTGGTCCGTCGCCTTTTCAATTTTGGTCCGTCGCCTTTTCAATTTTGGTCCGTCGCCTTTTCAATTTTGGTCCGTCGCCTTTTCAATTTTGGTCCGTCGCCTTTTCAATTTTGGTCCGTCGCCTTTTCAATTTTGGTCCGTCGCCTTTTCAATTTTGGTCCCGTCGCCTTTTCAATTTTGGTCCGTCGCCTTTTCAATTTTGGTCCGTCGCCTTTTCAATTTTGGTCCGTCGCCTTTTCAATTTTGGTCCGTCGCCTTTTCAATTTTGGTCCGTCGCCTTTTCAATTTTGGTCCGTCGCCTTTTCAATTTTGGTCCGTCGCCTTTTCAATTTTGGTCCGTCGCCTTTTCAATTTTGGTCCGTCGCCTTTTCAATTTTGGTCCGTCGCCTTTTCAATTTTGGTCCGTCGCCTTTTCAATTTTGTCCGTCGCCTTTTCAATTTTTCCATCGTGGGTCCACGTGACTACCAGGTGATTATCACATGACTCCAAAGGAAATTCGACCTTTGGGAGGCATACCGCTGTTGCCAAAATGTATACGTTGCTTCATCCACAGTCGAGACCAGATAGCTATGGGGCGCCGTTTGTCAATTAATTGTTTAGCGTATTTTTGACGTGTTTTTACCATGGTTTGTAATAATTAGATGTAAACCATAGAAAGTGCTGTCAATTTATTTTGTGGTTTACATACAATCAAAGCTTATAAATTATGGTTTATAAACCATGAAAATTTAAGCACCTTCAAAACATGTAAACATGGTTTACAAATCATGATTCATGGTTTATAAACCATGAAAATTTAAGCATCCTCAAAACATGGTTTATAAATCATGGTTTTATAAACCATGAAAAGTGAAGCATCATAAAACATGGTTTACAAACCATGAAAATCGTGTGTTCACAAATCATGCGGGTTTATAATTAACAGGCACGTAGGAAGATGACTTTAACAGGGGGGGGGGGGGGGGCAGGTTATATGGTCACTCACCTTACACTTTACCCGAATCTCTCGATCACCAGAATTGCATAAAATCGATGTAATAATTAGATGTAAACCATAGAAAGTGCTGTCAATTTATTTTGTGGTTTACATACAATCAAAGCTTATAAATTATGGTTTATAAACCATGAAAATTGAAGCTTCATAAAAAATGGTTTATAAACCATGAAAATTTAAGCACCTTCAAAACACGGTTTATAAACCATAACAATTTAAGCATCATAAAACATATGGTTTACAAATCATGGTTTATAAACCATGAAAATTTAAGCGCCTTCAAAACATGGTTTATAAACCATGACAATTTAAGCATCATAAAACATATGGTTTACAAATCATGGTTTATAAACCATGAAAATTTAAGCGCCTTCAAAACATGGTTTATAAACCATACAAATTTAAGCATCAAAACATGGTCTACAAATCATGGTTTATAAACCATGATTTGTGAACACACGTTTTTTATGGTTTATAAACCATGACTTGTGAACACACGATTTTCATGGTTAATCAGGCACGTAGGAACCGGGGGGGGGGGGGGGGGGGGGGGGGCGGGGGGCCCACTGGCCCCCGCTGAAAAAAATGCGGGGGGGCCGGGCCCCCCTAAAAAAAAATTGTCCGGATGATAAATTGGCTTGTTCATGTGTTCTGAGGGAATAGTACTGCAGTTTCTGTAGGCCATTTAATCAGATCACATTGACAAAGTGGCTATTTGAATACATTTGCTTACGGAATCTTGAAGTTTCTTCGCAGACGCCCGGCCCCATTTTTGTTATATTTGTACCACACAGTATGGGGTCAACAGTGAAGGGATCCTAGGAGGCGCCCATTCCTTATGCAGGCGCGGATCCAGGGGGCACCTCCCCCCCGGGTAAAATTTTATTATTTTTTTATTTTAAGTTTAATTTTTTAAACTATCTAGGCCTACTTGCTTAAAAATTAGCCACAAAAATTAGCCACAAGTGTGTGTGGTGTCTTTTCCCCAAGCGGCAGGATGAATTTCTTTTTCATCCTATGCCTATCAAATTTGTACATGTTTCTTTCTGCCAAAATGAATCTTTCATGATATGTCACTTGTAATTGCTTAGATTTGCACGATAACATAAGCGTTTGAAACCTGACGTGCCAATTTGTCCTGGATAAAGTATAGTTCATGTCGTTCTGGCATTCAAGTAAAAACTATACACTAAGCTTGAACTAATTTGAATGAATATGCATGAAACCAGATATTGCAGCGACCAGATCCAAACGCGAGATTTGTGGGATTAACAGTTTCTTTGAGTAAAATTAGAAAATTGGTATGAATCAGAAGAGCTTAAAAGGCTTTTCGGTTTCAGGCACACAGAGGCTTGATTGTTTACCCCTCAAAATGCCAAAAGCTCAGAGCTTCAGGGGGCGAAGCCCCCTGAACCCCCACCCTTCGCCCCTGGACCCCACCCATTTTTGGTTTACCCTGTAATACAAAATCCTGGTTGCGCCGTTGTGCCCCCCGGTTAAAAAAATCCTGGATCCGCCCCTGTTATGCGTGTATACAAAAGCCAGCGTGGGATTAACATTTTCTAGGAGTCCCTGTTCGTTGATGTTACAGGAAATTTTCCTGTAAAATTAGACGATTGATATTGATCAGAAGTGCTCTTTTCCTCTGTATTTAGGTACACGGAGGCTTGATTTTTCGACCCCAAAACGCCAAAAGCTCAGAGCTGCGGGGGGCTTCGCCCACCGGGGCTTCGCCCCTGGACCCCACCAGGGGCCGTGAGGCCGGCCCCTGGACCCCACCAGGGGCCGTGAGGCCGGCCCCTGGACCCCACCCCTCAAGTTTATTTTAGTTACAAATGGAGAAGCCTGTGTGCGCTTTACACTTCCAAGTTCCTACCTCCATGTTTACACAAATATTTTTAACTTCAAGTTTTACATCGATTTTATGCAATTCTGGTGATCGAGGGATTCGGGTAAAGTGTAAGGTGAGTGACCATATAACCTGCCCCCCTCCCTGTTAAAGTCATCTTCCTACGTGCCTGTTAATTATAAACCCGCATGATTTGTGAACACACGATTTTCATGGTTTGTAAACCATGTTTTATGATGCTTCACTTTTCATGGTTTATAAAACCATGATTTATAAACCATGTTTTGAGGATTTATTTATTTATTTATTTATATCTGATCTTTAATCAGGGTGACTCGTTCACATTAATGTGGTCTCCCACGAGGCCCTGAATGTAAAAACAATACTATAAAACAATTAAAGTAACATAAGATTCATTAAAAGTTATACACATTAATAAAATAATAATAAACAGGCAAGAAGTTTTAGTTAAATTTAGTTTAAATAAATATAACATGCTTTAAAATAAACATAAAATAATCGACGAACATATACACAAATGACACAAAAAGTTAAAATGGAAATCACACGAGAATAAAGAAATTAAGAATTCCTGGATAAAACATATATTATCAAAAAAAACAAAAAAAAAACAAACAAAAAAACTTGAGGGGTGCTTAAATTTTCATGGTTTATAAACCATGAATCATGATTTGTAAACCATGTTTACATGTTTTGAAGGTGCTTAAATTTTCATGGTTTATAAACCATAATTTATAAGCTTTGATTGTATGTAAACCACAAAATAAATTGACAGCACTTTCTATGGTTTACATCTAATTATTACAAACCATGGTAAAAACACGTCAAAAATACGCTAAACAATTAATTGACAAACGGCGCCCCATAGCTATCTGGTCTCGACTGTGGATGAAGCAACGTATACATTTTGGCAACAGCGGTATGCCTCCCAAAGGTCGAATTTCCTTTGGAGTCATGTGATAATCACCTGGTAGTCACGTGGACCCACGATGGAAAAATTGAAAAGGCGACGGACAAAATTGAAAAGGCGACGGACCAAAATTGAAAAGGCGACGGACCAAAATTGAAAAGGCGACGGACCAAAATTGAAAAGGCGACGGACCAAAATTGAAAAGGCGACGGACCAAAATTGAAAAGGCGACGGACCAAAATTGAAAAGGCGACGGACCAAAATTGAAAAGGCGACGGACCAAAATTGAAAAGGCGACGGACCAAAATTGAAAAGGCGACGGACCAAAATTGAAAAGGCGACGGGACCAAAATTGAAAAGGCGACGGACCAAAATTGAAAAGGCGACGGACCAAAATTGAAAAGGCGACGGACCAAAATTGAAAAGGCGACGGACCAAAATTGAAAAGGCGACGGACTAAAATTGAAAAGGCGACGGAAAAAATTGAAAAGGCGACGGAAAAAATTGAAAAGGCGACGGAAAAAATTGAAAAGGCGACGGAAAAAATTGAAAAGGCGACGGAAAGGAGTGGCACATATGGAACACCATAACATGTACATGTACATGTCGTGTACCTACCAGGGTTGTGTGTGATAGATCAGCAGCACTCGAGACACACGTGTTGTAGACTTGATTTCAAGTCTGAGATAAGGGTTATTTTGTAAACTTGTCTACTGCGTGGCGTTTCACCGCTATAGTTTCTAAAGCCCTTTACGGTTGTTCAAGCCTTCCCACTAGTCGGGGGCACTGTCTGATGTTAAATTTGATCCCTTTGTCGGTAAACAATGAATGGGCGCGGATCAGTATATTTAAGATAAATTTGTTGTATCTTGCATAAAATTACCTTCACTGCAGCTGGCAGGTAGTAATAGTTTTGGATTTGCGTTCGTTTTGCTTACAATTTCAGGTATTCGGATGTAATTTTTTAAAAATTATGTACAAAAACAGGGCGTCTTCAAGGGCGTCCGCCGGGACAGTTTTTCGGGGCGTCCAAAAATAAAATAGGGCGTCCAAAAGACGCCCGGACGTCTATCGCTGGCTAATAGCTTGGGAGGGGGTTATATCGAAAACAGGTCAAACTCAAAACAAATGGGACGCCATTGAAGTCATCGAAGATCGGTGCGTGGTGTGAAAGTTTCAATGTCCATCACGTTTTAATATAATTTTTATGTTTGCATATACTTCTTATATTTTTATAAACAAAGGAATTAGGTAATTAGGGCATCAGTTGATTATGGAATAATTTTTTTTTTTTCAATTCAAAGAAAAAGGCATAGTACATCGAAAACCGGACAGGGGAGGGTATAGGGGTTTAACATTTTGGGCCTCCGAAACGCTATACGTTTTAAAAATGGTCGTTGATAGGTGAACATTTTATGGTCGTTAGACGTTAGCCAGCAATAACTTCAGTTTCCTTTGTACTACACAGCTAAAACTTTCCCATCACACTAAATATACATAATTCACGATGCTTGGGAGGCCTTTATGTTGAGTTACAACAAATGTCTAGTATTAGGTAGACTAAAAAACCACGATCACAGACTTGAAACCAAGTCTATGTAAAGTTCTACAATCCCAACTATAGTTGGGATTAGTTCTATGGCCAATCTAGTCTTGGCCCAAGACGTCAGTGATCGATAATGGATAGTGTACTGCGCTCCGTTACAACTCGTTACAGCGCGCCCTCTTGTGGCTTGAATTACCCAACTTGACTAGCTCTCACTTTGGGCAATCCCAACTATAGTTGGGACGCACCAACTGTAGCACTCAAGTTGGGACGATTGTCAAGTTGGGACGAAACGTTTAAACACGAGGAGTGACCTCTCTTCTCTAGTTATGGATTTGGCTATGGCTAACCTCCTACGGCTGGATCATGCGTTGAATAATATGACGTCCTTAGCAAGACCCTTAGCAACATTCGTAGCCTTAGCCGTAGCTGCCAGAGTAGTAGCACGCCTGTTTTCCGGTTTTCCGCATTAGTCGGGTGGTGCGTGCTCGATGAGCTCGCGAACCTATGGCCGTATCCGAATTGGCGGCTACAGCTACGGCTACGGCTGTTGCTAAGGGTGTTGCTAAGGACGTCCTATACTTCAGTGCACGATGACGCGGAAATCTAGCCGTAGCCGTAGCTGTAGCCGTCAATTCGGACACGGCCTATAATTCTGATTAGGACCCAGTTCCAGTCTGTTGTAATAAGATGGAAACGCACCGCACTACACAACCTCACGTGACACTGCAGGTGGTGGACTTGAGCACGTAGTCTTCGCAGCTGATCTGGTGGCACCCTGCGGAATTTTAGCCAAGGTCACTACATATAGTTTTTTTCATAAAAGTAGAGCTACAACAAATGCAACCAAAATCTTCACGGTAGTGGTGGTGAGTATGAAGAAACTTAGCCCACCTTGTTGGGCTGTAATGGCTCTCTTTTAACATCGGTCTCATAAATATCGTAGGACGCCCTGTATTCAGTATGCAATGTCGTGAAACAATTCGCGAATATGTGCGCACACTATGCAATGTCGTGAAACAAATCGCGAATGTGTGCGCACACGAGTGCGCATAGTGTTAGCCAGAGGGGTGTCTGGGTGTGTCTTTTGGACACCCTGTTTTAAATTTGGACACCCTGTTTCATCTGTCATTTACATGTAAATGTATTGTAAGTGTAGTTGCGATAATCGTAACCCTCCTTGCTCTATAGCCCGTCGGGAAAGGAGGGTTACGATTATCGCAACTATTGTAAGTGAACAATTTGGACACCCAGTTTTTAAATTTCCAGCAGATTTGGACACCCTTTTACCAAATCCTGGCTAAAACCTTGCGAGTGTGAATATATTTGCGATGTCGTGAACGTTATTGCATACCATGTTGCATACCTTTAAGCTTTGGGATGATGTCATAGTTGCAGACAATTTGTTAGTGACCTAGGGAGTACGTGGCGCTACAGTTGACAGTCAGGCTCCTGTAAGTGTAAGCATATTGCATGACTATACAATAATGTGTACCCAGGAACTCGGCACCAGGCCAAGTTTCGCCAACATGTACTACAGCATAAGCTACCTACCTACAGCCTACTAGTACTACTGCATGTGCTATTACAATCAAGGTCGAAGAGTACGCACGTGCGAGGGTATTTTACAGTCAAACACGCCCATTTTATGTTAATAGCCCACGTTCGTCCTGGGGAAAAAAGAAATACGTCACCCGCCTCGCTTGCCTCACAACAATGACTACCGCTGCAATGACTACCGCTAATCTCACCACTGTAGGCAAGAAACCCCCCAGATCATTAGACATTTTATTCAAAGGTATGCAACATGGTATGCAATAAAATTCACGACATCGCAAATATATTCGCAGACATGTGCGCACATATTCGCGAATTGTTTCACGACATTGCATACCGTGTGCGCACACATTCGCGATTTGTTTCACGACATTGCATACATGTGCGCACATATTCGCGAATTGTTTCACGACATTGCATACGTGTGCGCACATATTCGCGAATTGTTTCACGACATTGCATACGTGTGCGCATATATTCGCGAATTGTTTCACGACATTGCATACGTATGCGCACACGTTTGCGATATGCGATCCCTTCAGGGCCACCATACATTTGACCAAAACTTAGAAACATGAAAGGCTCCACTGGTTAGTTGCACTTGTAAATTGCAAAAAGTTGTGGTATTTTAGGCATTTCTACAAGGTACAAAAATATGTCATACTGTCGGAGCCATAAAAAAAATTTTCCCCACCGAAAAAGTTTCATCAAACACTTTTTCAATTCACAATTCACGATGATCAATCAAATCATGTGACTGAACATTGAGCTGAGCATTCTGGGGAAAAAAATACAGGTAGGCTTAAAGAAGCCATATGCCTTAGATATCATTTTCTAATAGTCTGAAGATTTTTTTTTTTAACACTCATCATATTGTTATTAATATTAAAATTTAAACATCGGCTTTGTGATTCGATTATCACTGTTTATTTATATGCTTTAGTATAAATGTTAAGAAACATAAAAAGACACAAAACTAAATAAAAATAAGATTTGAAAGCCAAGAATTATTTACATCGACAGGGGAGGATATAATATCTTCCCCTGTCCTGTTTTCGAGGTACCATGCCTTTTTCTTTGAATTGAAAACAAAAATTATGCCATATATCAACTGATGCCCTAATTACCTTCCTTTGTTTATAAGAAGTATGCAAACATATAATAAAACTTGATGGACATTGAAACTTTCACACCACGCACCGATCTTCAATGACTTCAATAGCGTCCCATTTGTTTTGAGTTTTACCTGTTTAGAGGCAAACAAGAAAGTATGGTGTCCCGGTGAAGCCAACGTGGAAGAAACATCTGCAGTGACTACAAGTGTTCTGTAAGACTTTGTGTATGACTCTATAGCCAGCAGTTATCTTCATTTTATTCAAAATATTTTTTATTAAATTTTAAAGATTACCATGGTAATTTGCAAAAAATAAAAAAAAAAAAAATAAACAGTGATAATTGAATCACCAAGCCGATATTTAAATTTTAATATTAATATGAATAAATGATGAGTGTTACAAAAAAAATTCTCCAGACTAATTAGAAAATGATATAAGGCACATGGCTTCTTTTAAGCCTCTGTATTTTTTCCCCAGAATGCTCAGCAGAATGTTCAGTCACATGATTTGATCATCGTAAAGTGTTTGATGAAACTTTTTCGGTGGGCAAATTTTTGTTATGGCCCTGTCAGTATGACATATTTTTGTACCTTGTAGAAATGCCTAAAATACCACAACTTTTTGCATTTACAAGTGCAACTAACCAGTGGAGCCTTACATGTTTTTAAGTTTTGGTCAAAGGAGAGGAGACTCTTTGCTTGGCAAGTCAAACCACAAAAATTGTATCTAGGGACTGTTTGCATCGCGCGCAGAGAGGTAAAAGATTTGAATCGATTTCAGGTTCGCCTTGAATACAGGACGTCCTACGATATAACACTACTCACCATTACACTTACAGCCCACCATCCATACATGTCTAAGTTTTAAAAGTACGAGCAAGTCGAACCTCTTTGATCGCAAATGTTTACCACTTATAAACATCCCATACTACTCCAACCTACTTCTTTTTGTTCCGGTGTACAAAATTTACATTGAAGTTCGTCGTGCCTGGGGGCCGCCATGTTACTTATGATTCACTGCCTGTTAATGGTGAGATGGTCAGGGCGCCAGGCTGATCTGCCAAGTAATAAATATGCATAAGATGACGTCACGCCCTAATTTATGTCGCTCACCCAATGAACATGCAACTTGTGAAGCTGCATGCAGCGTCACGGGTATCTTGCATATTCATTACATGGGCAAGTCTCAAGCTACAGTACCGCGCGACGTCACCTCATACATATTTATGACTTTATTCCCAGGACGTCCAGTGCAACAGACAGAGACTAGCGTCCTACCAGGACTACCAGTGATAATCACCATTTATGATCTAGACACGAGTCATGACTTACGATGGAATCCCCTATGACTGAGTACTCCTAGTCCTAGAACTATGAGGTTCGATCTGCTATCGTCTCCACTACCCTCATAGAATGACATACAAAATCCTATTCAAAACTTTTTGCCCTTCACGTTTACATGCCTACAGTTCTTTTGTGAAATCAGATATTGCCAAAATAAGGCTCTATTATGTTCTTTGAACTCTCATTAAGTGTTGCACGGGTCCAGAAAATCCACTCCGCAAAAAGAAAATGCTAAAAATGATAAATTCTTCCGGTAACAATATGGCCACCGCTAAAATTGTCCAACTGGTATGCTGCGCGCTACGCTGGTAACGATTATCAACGGTTCACGTACAGAACATTGGTTATTGTGGACTAGCATTGCGCCTATGATTGTATGTGTGAACTGTTGGTTTTGTGACCAGCGTAGTGCGCAGCATTACCAGTTGGATAATTTCAGCGGCAGCCATATTGTTACCGGAAGGCGATGATTCTGAAAAACTGAGAATTTATCATTTTTTGCAACTTTTTTTTGCAGAGTGGATTTTCTGGACCAGCGCAACGCTTAATGAGAGTACAGAGAACACAGAGAGCCTAATTTTGATTTCATAAAAGAACTGTAGGCATACATGTATTTATAAGCGTGAAGGGCAAAAAGTTTCAAATAGGATTTTGTACATGTCACTCTATGAGGGTGGAGACGATAGCGGATCGAACCTCATAGTTCTAGGAGTAATGACTAAACTCGTCAGAGAAGTCTCTGAATGTGAGCCTATGAGGGGTGTGAACCAGGAGGTATATGTAGTGAGTCTAACTTTGTATGCAGAGTGAGTCTAACTTTGTATGCACAGTGAGTCTCACTTTGTATGCACAGTGAGTCTAACATTGTATGCACAGTGAGTCTAACATGGTATGCACAGTGAGTCTAACATGGTATGCACAGTGAGTCTAACTTGGTATGCACAGTGAGTCTCACTTTGTATGCACAGTGAGTCTCACTTGGTATGCACAGTGAGTCTCACTTGGTATGCACAGTGAGTCTCACTTTGTATGCACAGTGAGTCTCACTTTGTATGCACAGTGAGTCTCACTTTGTATGCACAGTGAGTCTCACTTTGTATGCACAGTGAGTCTCACTTTGTATGCACAGTGAGTCTCACTTTGCACAGTGAGTCTCACTTGGTATGCACAGTGAGTCTCACTTTGTATGCACAGTGAGTCTCACTTTGTATGCACAGTGAGTCTCACTTTGTATGCACAGTGAGTCTCACTTTGTATGCACAGTGAGTCTCACTTGGTATGCACAGTGAGTCTCACTTTGTATGCACAGTGAGTCTCACTTTGTATGCACAGTGAGTCTCACTTTGTATGCACAGTGAGTCTCACTTTGTATGCACAGTGAGTCTCACTTTGTATGCACAGTGAGTCTCACTTTGTATGCACAGTGAGTCTCACTTGGTATGCACAGTGAGTCTCACTTGGTATGCACAGTGAGTCTCACTTTGTATGCACAGTGAGTCTCACTTTGTATGCACAGTGAGTCTCACTTGGTATGCACAGTGAGTCTCACTTGGTATGCACAGTGAGTCTCACTTGGTATGCACAGTGAGTCTCACTTTGTATGCACAGTGAGTCTCACTTTGTATGCACAGTGAGTCTCACTTTGTATGCACAGTGAGTCTCACTTTGTATGCACAGTGAGTCAAACTTGGTATGCACAGTGAGTCTCACTTTGTATGCACAGTGAGTCTCACTTGGTATGCACAGTGAGTCTCACTTGGTATGCACAGTGAGTCTCACTTGGTATGCACAGTGAGTCTCACTTTGTATGCACAGTGAGTCTCACTTTGTATGCACAGTGAGTCTCACTTTGTATGCACAGTGAGTCTCACTTTGTATGCACAGTGAGTCAAACTTTGTATGCACAGTGAGTCATTCATGTTGAATCAGACTCAGTGTCCCACTTTTCACTTATTGTGGCCAACAAAGGGGTCTGAAAATATGGGATGAGTGAAAAGCTGGTAGGTGTTTCCTTGAAAAGAGAACTAAGATTGCCCAAACTGAATGTGTTTTTCCACCTAGATGCAATGGATAATGAAAAGCTGTTATCCGATCTCCTTGACCCAGTGGTGAGCACAATAAATAGCAGAAAGCGCAACATGTCTAGTAGTACAACCTCAGTTGATACAACAAGGTCTGCTCCTACACAGTCAAGGAACTACCAAGTATACAAGAGAAGATGGTACATGCTGAGCGTACTGGTTGTGCTCAACCTATCCAATGCTATTGTGAGTATTTTGTAGATGTTACGGATGCGGTTGTGTGGTAGAACAAGTGTATACCGTAATTTCGTGCGGATTAGACGCGGGGCGCACAAGGCGCAGGGCCGTGAAATTACCCCCAAAAATTCAAGCGTCAACAGACAAGGCGCACTGCCGCACTGCCGCACAAGGCGCATGATCTTACATGAACCTTTGACTGCAAACAGCAGACCCTATCGGTACATCGCCAAAAAGGGGTCATTTTGTTACCCTAAAAGTATCACGCTAGGATACATGTAGAAAAGTTCATTTTAAACTGAAACCAACCTACTGTTCAGCGGTGTTTTCAGGAGATTCTTTCTCCCGTGTGTCACATGGGGTTGAAGGGAGTTTAACAAACAGAGGGCGCTACCACAGGGCTGAAGGGAGTTTATTCAACAGAGGGCGCTACCATACGGGAAAAATCTCCTGCCATTCCGATGGGGACGTGACATTATTGGGGTTTCTGTGGTTTCCTTTTCTTTATTTTATACCACGATTATGTTATAGTCATGATCACAACATTTATTCAAAGACGTCGTTTCTCTCGTTTGTTTTGTTTTCTCCACAGTTATTTTATAACTTACTTTTAAAAGCACTGTACACGTTTGGTAATTACTCAAAATATATATTAGCATAAAAACTTACTTGGTAATGAGCAACGGAGAGCTGTTGATAGTATAAAACATTGTGAGAAACGACTCCCTCTGAAGTAACGTAGTTTTTGAGAAAGAGGTAATTTCTCACTAAAATAATAAGACTTCTGGCCAGAAGCCTTTTATTCCTATCTGAAAGCACACTAATTTGTACAACAAGGGTGTTTTTTCTTTCATCATTTTCTTGCAACTTCAATGACCAATTGAGTCCAAATTTTCACAGGCTTGTTATTTTATGCATATGTTGGGATACACCAAGTGAGAATACTGGTCTTTGACAATTACCAAACGTGTTCAGTGCCTTTAAGCTAAAATAAACGAAACAGACATTTATTCAAAGACTTTGTTTCTCTCGTTGGTTCTGTTTTCACTACAGTTATTTTATATCTAACTTTTGAGCTAAAATAAACTAAACAGATATATGAACCATCTCTTTTTTCATTTGGGCATCCTGAAAAGGACGGTTGGTTTTGTTGGACACTTCAGAATTAATGAAACTGAAGGTGTATCATATACATGTAATTAGTTTTGAGAAAATGTTACTACCCCGTCCCAAAACAATTAATTAAACTGAAGGTCTATCTGTATCATAGTATTAGTTTCGAAAAAAGGTCACAATTAAAAAGTAACGATTATACTGTATATTTTTATAAAGTTTATTAAAGTAAACCATGGACATTAGAACATGGTCGCACCTTTCACACAATACAGGTTGGGTGAATGCGTGAATCACCGTTCACACAATAGAGGTTGGGTGAATGCGTTCGCAAACGTTTAGATAAATCTGCATGCAGTATTTTCGGTACGAAATCACAGCCACAAAGGGAGGGATGAACACGTTGCTGCAATGTTAGAATGAATTCACGGTCGTTATGTATAGGGACACGTGGCCACAAAGGCGGCTCAACACATCGCGTCATTGTCGGAATGAACATCTGGCGACATTGTCTGGAGCGTTGAGCATTGATATGTACTACGTCAACAATGCGTGGTGAGTTGATGGTTGGCGACCGCATTATTAACCTGACCGCAGCTACATTAAATAGGTCCTAGATTATTTGCACGTCGGCCGCGGTCATTTTGATCTTAAGCGACATCAGACAAGGCGCACTGGAATACAAGGCGCAGTGATGATTTTGTGGTATAAAAAATCAGATAAGACGTGTCTTATCCGCACGAAATTACGGTAATAGAGCTTTGAGTCTATGTCTTGTGCAATACTTGGCCACATGTCCTGGCCATATTGCTCTGTGGTGAAAACTTTGCCGTGTTTTAGGGGATTTTTTCGCTCTGTTGTGTGTGTCCCCCGTACGGTAAACATGGGCTAAAGGAAGTTAGTTCAAATGAGGGCGCCATCACAAACAATTTCTACACAATTCATCACATGGGGGAATGAATCTCCTGCCATGCCGGTATGTCAAAATCCCCCAGCCACACTAGTGGGTGTTTGAAACCTTGGAGGGTCCCGGCAGTATGATAAAGGACCTCACATTCAGCTTGGTCCTGTTGCATGGCCCTGCTGGTTTTAAATGGCCGTTTAAGACCTTGTCACCACTCTTTTGTTCCCTTATTCCAAACCATGATATTGAGTGGTCACACATTTGGGGTAATAATATGGGGGTGTATCTAGATACATGTTTTTGTGTGAACTTTGTTATACAGGGTTGGATAACCTTTGCTCCAGTAGCAGACATCACCGCTGAATACTACGACATTTCCTTTGCTAAAGTCAATTGGTTATCTTTGGTGTACATGATTGCAACTATTCCCATTGGCTTCTTATCAACATGGGTTCTGGATTCATTTGGATTGAGAACAGGGGTAAGTTTATTTGCTTCATCACCAAGTCCATTGTTGTTCCTACTTCCTACATTTATACACAAGGTGTGTGATTCCTCATGATTTTTCCTGATTGCAGGATTTTCTGAAATTCTCCTTGAGCCATCAGTTTTCTTGACAGAAGTAAAACAGTCACAAAAGGGAGAAAGAAATAGTCCACATCATGTACTCCTTGTATATGATGTCACAAGCTGATACACCACTCCCACTTCCTGGACCATTCCACATAGTAGGGGGGAGGGTGTAATTTTGTATGGGCTGGGGAAAAAAACACACAACCATAGCCATCATACAAAATCTGCTACATGTCTTAGCATCAGGGTCAACACAGCCCAAACACATCCCTCCATATTTTATGGTTGTGGACCATTCCCTCCAACTTCTTGGTGATTTCCTCGCTGGCGACAATGTTGATCAGACCGATAGTCTGATCGGACGTCCATGTAGTTTTCTTGGCGCGTGGCTTCGCGTTTTTTTGTCTCTTTTTACCCTTGTCCGTCTGTATGGATCTCTGTTCACTTAAAGTGGGCACCTGAGCAAGAATTGCTGACTCTAAATCCATTATTTATCAACAAAATTAAACCCAAAATATAGAAATCAGCGACGGGAAAAGAAGATCCAACGAGTAGCTTGCGAATCAATGCGGAACTGCATGCCACGCGCGGGAAAATCATTGGTATCCTGAGTGTGAGCGCGCAATTTATTGGCGTTGCGCGTGGTACCAGTGAAACATCAGTAAACAAGCATGACCCTTGACCCTGCAGTACCGAAACGAGGGACGTACGTTTACGTGTGTGTGCGTGTCGTGTGAATGCTCGCTCAAAAATCGCACGCGGTAAAGGTGACAGACGGCCGGCTCCCATAACCAGGGACCCGCGTTTGCAGCGCTCGTGTGAATGGGGCTTAACCCTCTGATAAAGTGAACCCATTCCAGTCATCTGTTTATTGTATTAGGCTTTCTGAGCACTCCCCCAACCCTTACACCGCCAATTAAAGGTCACTGTAACCTGAGGACATGTACAACATTTCTGTGATTTTCAGACAGCACTCAGTAGGGTTAAAACATGTTTTAAAGTTAATAGGACTAGACCATTGGGTATGCTTAGAACAACAGAACAGCAAAGACGTGGAGGGTGTAACAAAAACAAAATTTGTTGAGTGTAAACCCCCACCAAAGTGTGTGTGCTTTAGGGTATGTCTGAACCTAGAGCACAAACAGATTAATTTACAGATTGTTTCCTGATAAAATAAATTGTTGTTTACAGATGTTACTCGGTGCTTGGCTGAACCTCTTAGGACTCATAACAAGATACATAAGCACTATACCGCCAGTTAAGGATCACAGGTTCCTGATTGTCATGATTGGCCAAGCGGTAGCAGCGTCCGCGCAACCATTCCTTCTCTTTGCGCCGACTAAATTAGCAGCAGTGTGGTTTCCAGACAGTCAGAGGGCTATCGCCAATACGTTAGGATCAGCATCTAATCCTCTTGGAATACTCCTGGCATTTCTACTTGCTAAGTTTATTGTGCAGGATGTGAATGATATTCCAAGAATGGTATGTGTTGAGTTTATTGGCACTTTTAATGAATAGCAATCTGATTTAGAGTTGATACAAATTACTGTAATTTTTATTTTTTTTTTAAAGAAAAGTGAGTAGAAGTTTTTTGTGAGGAAAATGACCGAGAGTAGCGAGTCTTGGCTCAGCGGTTAAAAGCACCGGACTCAAGCTCTGGTGTTTCTTATCAGCGAAGTGTGGGTTCGAGTCCTGGACTTGGCACTTTTGTCCTTTATAGCAAGTGTGGGTAAAAAAAAATAAAATCTTTATCCCAAAAGGCAAATTATTATCTATTAAATGGGTTTGCCCATAACATTTTAGTGACTGGCCAGCAGGACCAGCTAGCTTGTTATTTTTCTGGGCAATTGCCTTTTAAACTAGTGAATATTTCAAATGAAATAAGGATGCTTTTTAACTCTAAACTAGCCAGCTGGACCACTTAGAGTGACTTTGACTGGTCTTCATGTGTTTTAACAGGCAATTGTCCAGCGGACCACTGTTTAGGGAGAATGCTGTATTAAATAGTATAATAATAATAATGACTTTTGAATGTTTGGTTTCAGTTGTGGATATACATCATTCCTGGTGGAGTGGCAGCAGTTATGATGACAGTAGGGTTCTGCCACAGTATTCCTCCTACACCTCCTAGTGCTAGTGCTGCTGCCGTTAGTGAATCCTTTATACAAGGCCTTAAGAAGGTTAGTCTTTACCACAAAACGTTGTTATATTCTGATTCAAAATGCTAGTCTGTGTTTTAAGATTTATATATATCTAGATGTATAGTTTGTTTGTCTGTCAATATTTAGAAATGAAAATTTGTAGTGGGTCAAAAAAATAAAAACGAAATAAACTGCAGGTTTCACCCTTAACACTAACTTGACGTACATTGTCTTGTAGAAAATACTACTGGCTAGTAAACACCAGTTCTCAACTTGCCCTGTGGGCTGTTAAAAACTTTGCAATGTACTTGTAAAAATGCTCATATTTCTTCCTTTTCAGATGTGAATTAACTTATTTTTAGTAGTTTGGGTTTGAACAAAAAAATTACTTGAGCAGAACTTAAATCAGCAACCTCCGGATTAACGTACCAGAGGTCATTGGTTCAAGTCCAGCTCCAGTAAATTTGTCTTTGTTTAAACCCAAACTATTTCAAATATACCCTTATGTGGTTTATTACTTGTTATTTTTGAGTGTGCGATTTAACCATTTAGCTGGTTTTGCTCCCTTCCATTAATACATCAGAAAGATACATTCATGACAATAAACTTTTCCGGGGGCAAGTAAAATGCACAATTTACACGCCCAGTGGGCTTGGCCAGGGCTACTTTACAAAAAGCCTAATTGCAAGGTCTAGTTTGGCACCTAAAACTAATGGGATTAGTGACGATGTTGTTTCTCTTTACAGATTATACGCAATCCAGCCTTCCTGCTCCTTCTTCAAGTGTTTGGTTCCGGCCTTGGATTATTCAACACTGTCAGCTCATTGGTTGAGCAAGTTCTTTGTTCCAGAGGCTACTCCGATGTAAGTGCAAGTCATCCATGCTTATTTACTTTCTTAAAATATTCGTTTTTGAATAATTAGCTGAAGAAAGTGCAACAAATGCACCTAAAAGGGTCCTACCTGGTAGTGCGTTTACCTAAAAACTCATGTTTGGAAGGGTACAAAAAAGAGCAGTGGGTACTGGAATTTATCCTTCAAATATCCCTTTCTTTGGGGATTATTGTGTAATCCTGATTCCAGACCTTCATTCCTTTATCTAACCATGGTGTGACAAACAAGAATTTTGAGAGATTGTTAAGAGATTGTTAAGATAATTGTTTCCCTTTGTAAAAGACAGAAATATTCTGTACTGAAGATAATTCTTATTGATATTTTTGTTAATCTGGCAGAATTTTTCCTCAATGGTTGGTGCTCTGATGATTGGTGGTGGAATGATTGGTGCAATTCTAACAGGTGTCTACGTGGATAAGACAAAGAGGTTTGAAATGACAGCCAAAATGTGCTTCACTGTGGCCGTCCTTGGGGTCATTTCTTTCTGCACGGTAATCATATTTAAAAACCATAATTACATGGGAAAAAAATCAAAAGGGAAAGTCAATGTTTGTAATAAAGATTTTTATATGGATGCAATACATAAGAGGTCCTAAACAAAGAATGAGCATAACTAAATAAAAACTGAAGGAGGGAAGAAAAACTACTAAATTTCATACAGCTGCTATTTTTTCCCCAAAACATTTGGATCTGAGAAATGATTCATGGTTTTTCAGATTTATGAGGGTTTGTGTCCATTCATGTATTCTGGGGCCAGAGATGAGGTTGGTACTTGCATTCACCTGCTGTCGATGGATTCCACGATCGTGTGAAAATACCTTGAAAGTTTGTTGCTGTTTTCTCAGCAAGTAGAAACTGCATTCAGCTGAAACTTTCACATATGACTTTGATAATGCTTGCTCATGAATCAACATTTAACAAAAACCAATATATATCCCTACCTTTAACCAGTTGTCACCAGAAGACATGTACATGTATATGAGCAAACTTTAACAGTGAACACAAATGGAAGTCTGATAGACACATTAAACAAAAGTTTACAGGGATGCCCCGCGGTAGAATTGCAAACACAACCGGACATTTAATTGTAAAGCATGCACTCACAATGTTACGGACACAGCCTTAGAAACAATGTTATTAGAAGATCAAGATGCAACACTTTCCACTAATGAAACGATTTATTATTTTCACCTTACAGCTGTCATGCTATGAGTCTCTAGATCCATACATAGCAGTAGGTGCTGGAGTATTCGGCACATTTGGATTTAGTGCATACCCTGTTATTATGGAACTTGGAGTTGAAACAACATACCCTGTTGCTGAAGGGACTAGTACTGGCTTCCTAGTGATGGCTGGGTGAGTACATATTCCCCTAGAAGAACTTTAACTGTTTTGCTTATTCTCTTGAAGATGATCAGAGCGAACTGATTAAAAGGTGGCGGTGGAACACATTCGGTTCTTTTCAGAACCTCCACAAGTCATTAAAGGTATTAATGCTTGGTGTCACTGAAAACATTAATTTCAAGATTGTTTCCCACCCTCCCATGCAAAGGTTTAAATCCCGACAAACTAATTGAAATTTAAATACTTCAAAGATTAATAATTAATGACTTTAATGGTCGTGTTTCTGAAGCACAATCAGACCTTCAGAAAGTTGTAATATCATGGCCAATCATCGACCCATGCCCATTTGAACAGACAGCATCCCAGAGAGGGATGAAAGGCCTCATGACAATACAGTATAATCCGTCTTTACAAAATCTTGGCTGGTATGTGAACAGAATGGTCTTCCATAAAGGCATTAATTAAGCAAAAACCCATGCAAAGAGTCAATTTGTTCATTGTTTGCAGTGACTTTTGCCTGGGCCCACCAAACCATGACTCCACAGACTCTGTGAAACAGCTGTCTGTGTACCTGGCCATCTGCCCCAGTGTCTCGTTACATGTAGCCTGTTGATATGACCACCGCCAACACATACAGAAACTTTATGATGAGCAGGTAAAGAGTATATTCAGCAGGATGTTGTCTCATCACTAGTTTCCTTCTTACTTTCAGGCAAGTACAAGGCATCGCTGGTATCCTACTCGGCCAGTACTTGACTACAGATCTTACTCAACACCAGCAAAATGTACAAGTTTGCCAAGGAGATGTCACTCCAAAAGATTTAACTAGTACGTAATTGTTTACATTTTATTTACCATTGAAGAGAAGCAGATGTTTTTTTTCTTTCAGATAGATAGACGAAACATTTATTTCACACTGACAACAACATGCAATATTCACATTGTAGTACAGCAATAGACTGCAAGTCTTGCGCATATTCAAACATTGGGGCCCATTAAAGTGTGTGAGTTTGTTTCCCTTTACGTGATGTACGTGGGACCAAAGTGGTTAGGGTTAGGGTTAGGGTTAGTTTTGCACAAGACTTGCATGGTCTATACTCAACATTGTATATACAAATAAAGCAATGCATTTGAAAATAGGCTTATGTTGTATACATAAGTATTAAAGGTCGGCATGTATGATCTGTAGGCATAGTGAATCAAAGGCTGTTGTACTTTTCTCTTTGGACAGACAAAACATAGAATGATAGACAAGGCACAGTTTGACAGCTGAGAACCACTCAGTCGAATAGATTGTAAAAGTCTCCCATGTAATCGAACATTGAGACTTGTTCAAGTGCGGGACTTTGTTTTGTTAACGTGTTAAGGCAATGTACATGGTACCAAAGTGGTCCCAGAATCGTAACGTTGGATTACACGCAAGTTTGCAGCGAGACTCATGTGGCAGCCATCAGAATTGAATATCATATAATAGATAATTTCTCATGGTGAAAGAGCTTTATGCTATGAATGTAACGAACCATAGAGGGTTCTTGGTACTTAACTTCTGTGGCGTGAGATCATTCTTCACATGCCATGTTAGATGGGTAGTTTGGGGTATGTTAATACTCTGGCCCTTTGGACTTGACATAAAATTGTTGGTTAAGAACTGTTAATGTAAACAGTGTTTTGTAACCCTTGAGAAAAGGGCACTATGTAAATGACTTCCAAATGCATCGTCTGTAGACACTATCAGAGAATCAGACTCTTTCATCACCCATGCCAGTGGTACCACCCCCAAGACAAGAGGTTAAGGGACCTTGTCAAAATTAGTCCGGGACAACCATTGGACAGATGCTGTCCGGGATGGGCTTTATGATCCGATGCCGATTTGCCTTGTTGTCAACTTGGCATCGGAGAAACCATCGGAGAAGTTCGCCACGCCTGACTTCATTTGTTTACAAACCGCAGAGACTTAGATTGCTATCTACTGGAAAACAAGCTCCACAGGGCTGATTTGCGGTTTAACTCTGGACGTCTTGGTCTTAAGAAAAACTTGCATTTTCCTTCATGGCATTTTTAATCTTGCTGTGGAGTTCCTCAAGTTAAAATGTTTTTGTCAACCTAACTTCGCTGCTAGCCAACAGCTGAAATTTTTGATCATGTGAACGCAAAAGTTCGCTGCTGACTCCAAAAGTTAGCAGTGAAAAATGTCTGCTGCTAACTCAACTTAGCAGTGAAATTTGATACTTTAGCCACAGAGAAAGGAATTTAGCAGTGTTGTTATTTCTCGTTTGAATGTAACTGACCTCAGCTAGTTGTAACATGGAGGAAGGGTTGTAAACATGATTTCAGCTCGATGTTACGACGTTGTGTATTTTTTTCTTCCTGTGGAGTTGCACGTAGGCCTATACATTTTTCTCCCCAGTTGCCGCCTAAACTAATTAAGTTGACATCATCTGTATTCCTTATGACAGCTATTAATCACTCATAACACAGAAGATAATAAAGATCAAAGAATCGGACATTGTTGGATCCATGTTTGTAAACATTATCTGAACGATCGAAAAACGAATTTCTACGGCCGGCTACATGAGTGATCAACCTCCTTCCCGGAGACAGGCAACGCACACTAATGGGGACGAAATCGATTCAACTTAGCCCTGACGCAGTGTATTTTAATAGTGACAAGACCCCTTCCCCCATTCAAGAACAGACCAAAACAAAATGCATTTTTCATTCCGAGTAGCTGCGAAAAATCACTTTAAAAGTAGCCAGACCTGCCAAGGAAACCTACAATTTTATACAAACAGTTTGCCGTTTCATTATTGAGTGGAATCTTAGAAGAGGATTATAAATACTTGCAAAAATGTCCAGCAATCTGACATGTTTATTCAATTATGAGTGCGTGAATTTGAAGGAAATTTCCTGTGTTGAATGGGTCGCTGCCTTCAGAGGCCCAGTTTTTCATATAATGGTTGAACTTTTTGATCAATGTAGCAAATGTTGTCATTATGATCAATTTCATTAAGTTTTATTCTTAAATCTGGCGAAACTATTCAACAACAGTACTGGTTATTATTTGGGGGACACGTAAGTTCTGTTCACACACGGTCCGGGTTCACACAATGACCTCCAAACTTTCAAGCTCACTCCAAACTGCAAGTTTGTTTATACAGAGCGCTCGGCGGGGTGCATCTGGCACAGGGCCTGTTTGGTGTTCCGGACAAAACCATGTCCCCTAGAGCTCCGATGAAAATTCAGCATCGGAGACATGCTGTCCGATGATTTGTCCCGGACTAATTTTGACAAGACCCCAAAGTTCCTGCTAGGCAAAAATTATTCTGTCTCATTCACTTATTAATTATCTTTTTCTGTGTGCTTTCCACATGACTGCTTCTGTCAGACCAATATACCTGTTTTTAATGTGCATTGTGTTATCATTTAGCCTTTGAGAAAGACTTTGCTTGGGTCAAAATATCAAGTCATTAAACCTTTTTTTAAGGTAAAACTAATTTCTGTATCAAATCATATCAATAATAATCAAATCAATTTCAACTTTAAATTTTTATGTTTTCAGTTCCCCTTCTGATATTCGCTGGTTACGCAACGTTCAACGCGTGCATTTTTTTACTTTTTTTCAAGACGGAATACAAACGACTAAAAGCTGAGGAGCGACATGCTGCCAGTAGCATCTTAAACTTCAGCAGTCGAAGCCTTGGGACACCGGCCCCTCAAGGTATTTATTCATGATGTCAAAGGTCAGGATATTGTTCCCATCTGGGCCCACATGGCTCTGCAAGCAAAGAATCTGCGTTAATGGAATTTGTGCGCGTGAATACTCCGTGTTACTAGGAAATATTTGCCAAACTTTATCAAAACTGTTCCAAATGAAAACATTTATAGCTTATTTAATTTGTAAAGTGCTTTAGGACTATTGTGTGAGGCGCTTTATAAGTATGGTTTAGTTTTATTATTATTAGGCATTCTTCGCTTCCACAGCTTGCTCTGTAAGTTAAGAATGGTGATCGCAAGTAGAGCCATCAAATTGGGCCCTGGTTATGCAATATTAGAACTGGGGCTACTTGGAGGACGTGGCCTCTGTTGCCCCTCTTTTTGGCCCTGGCGCCCCTTCATAAATATTCCCTTAGACTTTTCTAATGGAAGTGCTCTTTGTAAAACACAAGTTTTCTTGCCCGTCAAAAATGAACTTCCACTCAATGACTAGTTAATATGACTTTATCAAATCTTTTCAGAACTCCTGATATTAAGTACTACTTTTTAAATTAAGTGTTTGGGGGAAAAGGGTTAGCACACTGGTCGAGCTACCTGAATGTGGGTTTGAATCCCTACTTTGTTTATTATGGATCTCTTGAGGAGTTGAATTTGGTATTTCTTTGTCTGAGGGGATGTTTAAGTGAACCAAGAAAAAATACAATCTTGCAGCTTTGATATAACAAGTGCAAATATGACAATTCCATCATGCTCATTAAATGTTTTGTTGATGTTATGTTTTCTTTTAATTTTTTTTTCATATTGATGCAGTGCACACTTCTTTGATCTTGGGTTAAAATTAAACTTTAGTGTGAATATTAAAGCCAATTTGATGAAATACAATTTTGAGCAATGAACAAATCAAAATACATAAATATGCAAATGTCCACCTAAATGTTTTACATTGTTGGTAGATTACGTAGTAACAGTTGTAAAATGTCGACTTAAAAAAAGATGATGCCCATTTCTACATCTTGCAACATCTAGTGGTGTATATGGGTTCATCATAGCCCATAGATATAAACGTTGTTCAAATAAGTTCCATGAAGAATACAAATCAACAGCTTTAGGTGAAATAATATTGTATTTTTACAATGATTAGCTTTTCTATCTTTTGTAAAAAAAAAAAAAAAAAAAAATTATACATAACATAGAATGCAATTTTATGATATACACTGTGAATATTAGTTATCCCACAAACGCGTGTTGAAATTGAGGAATTTGGGGCTTCTGCATCCCTTTTATACAACGAGTGTACGTGGGATGCATTAAGCTTGAAATTCTTTCCAAGAGTGCCTGTTCCAGAAATTGTTTAGATTTGTTTAATGTGTTTGCACAATTAACAATCTAAAACGACTTAAAGCAAAGTAAATTTCTGAATAATCGGGAAGAGGTTTGTCTAGGACTGCTGTGATAAATGCTGACTGTTTTTTAATTTTACAACCATTAAAGACATTGCGGTAACTGTAAGCGAATACATGCTGCATGTTTTACCCAGGATGAAATAAAAGATTTTGGTGCAGTATTGACCCATATGCACAAGCGCCATTTCAAAAATATACCGCAGTGCATCTTGGAAAACCCAATATAGTAAACAGATAACTCAAGCTGCCAAAATGGACGCGTTGATGTAGTTTACATGTAACTAAGCCAGGGTTAGATTTAACAAAGCACTAAGAATCATGTTGACTGCAAATCACTCATTTGCGCAACAAAGTGTGATGTCGCAATACAAATTACTCTGGCAATATTGACAACTCGTGTTAAGATGACTTAGTGCTTTGTGAAGTTTCCCCCTGGTTTGAAAGTTTTGTATCGCAATACCCCATTGTTTTAAAAGCAGCGTGCCAAGATGGTTGCTGGTTTTGCTTGGATTCAGATTTCACCCAGAATCCTTTGCGCGCTGATCCATGCATATGGGCCGTTCACCTGAAGTCATCACCACAATGAATCTTGGTTGCCGATCATGAGAGCTGATCCATGCATATGGGCCGTTCACCTGAAGTCATCACCACAATGAATCTTGGTTGCCGATCATGAGAGTTGGTACATGCATATGGGCTGTTCACGTGAAGTCATCACCACAATAAATCTTGGTTGCCGATCATGCGAGTTGGTACATGCATATGGGCTTATCACCTGAAGTCATCACCACAATAAATCTTGGTTGCCGATCATGCGAGTTGGTACATGCATATGGGCTGTTCACCTGAAGTCATCACCACAATAAATCTTGGTTGCCGATCATGCGAGTTGGTACATGCATATGGGCCGTTCACCACCACAATAAATCTTGGTTGCCGATCATGCGAGTTGGTACATGCATATGGGATGTTCACCTGAAGTCATCACCACAATAAATCTTGGTTGCCGATCATGCGAGTTGGTACATGCATGGGCTGTTCACCTGAAGTCATCACCACAATAAATCTTGGTTGCCGATCATGCGAGTTGGTACATGCATATGGGCCGTTCACCTGAAGTCATCACCACAATAATTCTTGGTTGCCGATCATGCGAGTTGGTACATGCATATGGGATGTTCACATGAAGTCATCACCACATAAATCTTGGTTGCCGATAATTTGGGAGTCAGTTTCCTTGTGTGTTACTGTGTAGTGAGCGAAGTGCCTGCATTTACACGCTCACCACATCTTTACATTGACAGACAATATCTGCAGTGCAATAGGTCAAAGTTAAACAATCAGTAGCGATGATCACACTTGTTAGAGTACAACAATTAACATGTAAATATTTTGAATTAGGAGGCAATTAGGCGAAGTGATACAAAATTAATTATTTTGACAACTTGTGTAATACAATTAGTTAAGCATAAAGTAATTTCTTTTAATATGTGGATTTTGTTAATTGATTTAAAATGTAGAATTAGAAGTCACTCTTCCGAAATTGATGGGAAGAACAATCATTTCGCTCGATTAATTTTCAATGTTAGGTTTTGAAGAGAATAATAATGTTATGTCTGCAAGAATTATTGCTTTCCATTGAGCCCCGAAAGAAACTACTAAAAAATTCAGAACAAAAATGTTAACTATATTTGGTACCTCGATGTTGTGAAAGTGATTTTGTTTCATTAAAGCTTCGTTCATCAGATGGGACGTAAAGCCTCAGATCCTGTGTGTGTGTTGTATAATGCACATAATAGAGCCCATTACATACACTTATCGCAGAGAAGGGGTTCACCCTGATACTTTGCTGGTATTCGCCCGTAGAGCCTTGAATTTGGGACAGCAGTGAATAAAGCATTATAATTTATCTCTGTAATGTAATGACACTTTCATCCAAACTAGAGATTTAGTGTTTGACAAACACAAAGCTGTTCCGTGTTGTTGTGCTTCAAAGTTGGTCTGATTTGAAGTCTCTTGACAGGCCCCCTTTTCACTTAAGGGTGCCTAAACCTGGTCTTCATTCTGAATCGAAAGGAACTTTTAACCCAGAAATAAAGGTCGTCATGTTAACCCTTGTCTAACAGTTATTGCTCAAAGGGGTGTGTAGTTCTTAAGATGTAGGACCAACGGTGCAAGTGCTTTCCCACAGCGTCAACCTGCGGCCCCCATTCCACCTAGGGGTCAACCGTAAGCGACTCATATTTTGTTTTTTAGAATACCCCTCTATATGAACACTTGAAATAAATCTGCCAAATCTTTTTTGTTTTCAAGATACAACCCTTTCAACAATGTAGCCCTGCCCATAATTGTTTGTTCTACCCCCAAAAAATTCTTAAGTCTGGTTGGTCTGTGCACATATCCACTTCACAATAAAAAGTGACGGCCTATATTTACCATGTTACATCTTATGTTTTAGGGAGATTGCACCGTCTGATTTTTCGCAACTTTGATATGAAGAAAGGGGGGTCATCTCAAAAGCTGTACAGTTGAATTTATGTGAAAATTATAACACAAAATGTAAATTTTCCCATATATATAGCCTGTGTAGTATCTTGCCTGTCAGGAAATACAAAGGTAATATAGATTTTTAATCATTAAAGGTACCTGTTGGTCTATAAAAAGCATTGTAACTGTTTGTTATCAAATGCATATGGTTCGAAAGATGTTAAAAAAGTAGAATATAGAGATCCACACAAATATGCCTTGAAATTGCGTGGTTTTCCTTGTCGTGAACTAACACGGTCGGCCACTGGCCGACTGTTAGTTCGCAAAGTAAAAGGAAAACCGGGCATATTTGTGGGGATTGTTGTATTCTGCTTTGTATAGACCAACTAGCCCCTTTAATGTATAATGTACCAAACCTTATATTTGACATGAACGTAATTAAATCTGTATCATCTCTTAATGACTACCTAACTATTAGTCAAACAAAACATCTGCCATGAAATACATTTTATCAAATTGTTTATTGCTTTTCAAATCCACTAGGCCTAGTTTAACGGTTATAGAGCATTATATCAGTTACTCCCCTCCATTGTTATTCTAAAAAGAACATGTGTACTGGTGATTCAGGAAAAACAAATTTATACTGTGTTATTCATTCCTTGCCAAACTGCCTTAGTTGCAATAATTATCTTGCTACAGCCAAGGAAAGTTTGTAAAGTTAAAGGGTCTGTATACATTTGGTAGACTAACTCGTACCTTTGGTAGACTAACGTGTACCTTTAAAGTTATAAACACATGCATTAAAAAGTAAGTAGTATTGAACATGAACAAGGATAATCGGTTTTATTCATAATTGTTTAAGTCACTTAAATTATAAAATGTAATCACTATTCTAGCCACCTGTGTTTGCAAAGGAATGTGAAGGCTGTGCCATACTACACTAAAAGGGAACTCATTTTTTTCAACAATGTCTTGCTATCCCCAAGTAAATGATGTAAAATGTTTGTATTCTTTGTGTTTACTTTAAAATAAAACAAAAGAGTACACGTGTAGGTCAAACAAGTAAACACAAAATTAAGTGAAGGCCAGAAAAGATTTTTTTTTATTTGCACTGCAATGGGATTAGTTTTCACTAGAAGTCCTTTTGTCCACAATTATAACGTGTTTTCAATAAGATCCTTCAAGCGAGAGAAGAGCAACACACCCTCCTCTGCTGATTGAGGAAAAATCCCAGTCATTTTCTGTCATTGCTGCTTCAGAGCATCCAAGTACACTGAGATCATCACACATTTCAGTCGCTGGGTCAAAGGATACAGCAAAATCAGTGTTACTGAAATTTTAAAAGTTGGGACTATGGGCTTTTGGAGTAATTAACTCAATTATTCCTTAGCTCTTACATGCAGGGATAATTAATTTAAAGTTATCATCCATTTATCAAATAATAAACCACAAGGGAAACTGACTGAGTAAATTTTTAATGATTTGGGGTTGAACAAAGAAAAATTTACTAGAGCGGGATTTGAACCAACGACCTCCGGTTTAACACATTTTATCCTTCAATGATAAAATGCTTTATACACAGGGCGAACGGGTGTCTGTTGCTAGCTCCCCCACACGGTACGTGTGCTGCCCCAGTGCGGTTAAAATTGTACAAGCCTAAGGGGTATGTCCCGTATGTTCCGTGGGCAAATTGTTTATGTTGCTTACTAATATTACAAGTATTGTGGGTCAGACTATCCAATTTAAGAGCAATCATAAACCAAAGACAAGAAGAATGTTAATGGGCTTTTTACCTAGGTGATGACATGGGGTTGGAAGGACAAGGTAATACACTTGGGCCTTGGTACAGTGAGTAGTAAATAATCCCTTAGGGAGGTTGTCTCGGGTCAAATATTTAAGCTACTGGACTGTTGCTGGGGCATTGTCCAGGGGGTTAAAGTTAACAAAAATGTATTTGTAATATGTGGAAGGAAACGCTACACTATCATGTCAAAGTCACTTTGTCACTGCCTGTTAAAGTGAACGGACCCTGTTAATTTTGTGTTCACACAATTTTATTAATTTCCCTCCACTCCCGCCCTAATTTTTGTGACGGGATTCACTCGGGTTTTGGGGTTATAGTTCAAGGAACTTACACGCCCCTTCTTCATATTAAGATAAAGTATTGTAACAATAAGTTGTGTTAGCGCTCTGAGGTTCCCCAGAGGTTAATTCCGACCGCATGTCTCAAGGTGGAATTTCACAACTTAATTGATTGAGGGGTTAACCTCATTGTACAAGGTATGACTAGTTTCAATAATTGTTTCATTGCATTCTGCCTGTGTGCCCACGGGATTGGAGTCAGGTGTGCACGCAGAAATAATTTGTTTGCCAAATAAGTAATATGGGCGTGGTGCCCATTAATGGTTGTGTCACGTGTACATTGGTATAGAAGAAGCCAGGTAATGGCCAAATTTGTTGTTGTTGTGTCACGTGTACATTGGTATAGAAGAAGCCAGGTAATGGCCAAATTTGTTGTGGTTGTGGCACATGTACATTGGTATAGAAGAAGCCAGGTAATGGCCAAATTTTTTGTGCTGTACATTGGTATAGAAGAAGCCAGGTAATGGCCAAACAATGGGGGTCAAGTGTATCCCAAGCTCTTTTAAGCGTGTGACTGGTTAGCCATTCCTTTTTCGGCAACCTTCACAATTTTGTTTTGGCATAATAATAATAAGAAGAATAATAAAACAGTTTTCAGAGGCTGTGGCATTCAATCAAATATAATTTGCCTGCTTGTTTTATTCGTGTCTGAGTATAACGTGCCGGCGCTCTACCAACTGAGCTATCTAGTCCTATGTTGTCAATATCTTTGTTCGGGGGGTGCCAGTCTGAAGCCATACAACCGCAAACTGCCGTGTAGCCAGGGATCCATTTGTTAGATTGACAAATTATACAGTAGTGCTTTAAATATTGGCATGATCACCTAGTCATAGGAAAACCACATCAGTTTGATGTGCATTGGGAAAAACAAATTTCCTTAATAAAGTAAGGCAGTGGTGTTTTGCATGATACTGATTCCATTTAGGCACTGGACAAGCCCAGTGACTATTTTGGGAATTAAACTTTTTAATGCTAGTCTGGGCCAACAATGTTGTTACTGGGTATTGCATTGGTTTCCCATTCTTCTGTAACATGGTAAACAAACTGTGACATCAGCAGTACTTGGGTCTATAATGTTTAATGAGTTTTGGACATTCAAGCATCCCTACCATACAGCTGAGGTAAGAAAAACATCTGATCTGGCTTTCCACTTGGGCCCTCCGAGTTCTTGCAATACCTGATGTGGTGCTCATTGCACAAACGTCCTGCGCAATGAAGTTCTGATCTCAGTAATGGCAGAAAGCAGAACCTCATGCATTCTCTGCAGGTTAAACATTAAATTAAATCAAATTTACACAATAAGTAAATCCCAACGTAAAAAAAAATTATTTTGGTCTTATTTAATTATGATCTTATGTTGTGTACTGTGTAATTATAACCAACATTGACTAGTCACCAGATCATTTTACTGGCAATATGACTTTTGGGGAAAGCAGTGTGTCTCAGCACAAGTGGTTAACAAACCCTGAGGTCATTAGTACATCTATTCAATTCACAGAAGAAAATGAGTATAACCTAAATTGTGTAAAATTTTATATGGTGGGAAACAAATATAGCACATTCAATAAAGAAATAATATTGCAAACAGAACTATGGATGACAAGTCATTGAAACAACTGACAGACGACAAGGAATATGAATACTTACAATTGCCATGGGCAAGAATTGTCAAGATTACCGTTGACGAGCAAAGCCTTGAAGAGTGATAACCAGTACTCAATGCAACCAGACCTCATGCTGCCCCACCAACGTTCAATTCTCTGCAGTAAATTCATTTTGTATGAAACAATATGTTGATTGTAAATGGCTTAATCAGAAAAAACATTCCCTATATGACAGGCACAAGTTCATAAAAATCTTTCCTTGGCACTCGTGTTGAATTACTACCGACGCATTTTTAGGGTAGTAAATGGTATTAAGAAAAAAAATTCTATTGTCAGTCAGTGTTGTATGAAATGTGACTTGGACTTGAGTCTGACTCGTTTTACATTTCTAAGGACTCGGAATTAAACATAAAACAGAGTAAAAAAATGCCAAGGATAAAAGACGAAATAAGGAGATGAAAAAGAAATTATACAGTACCTGAGGCATAGCAACCCCTACAGATATATTTTAATACCCGAGTCCCATTTATTACAGGCTTATTATGATGGATCCTGGCAATATTCTGTGTAAAGATGTTTTTTTTAAGTCAGGAAAAAACACACTGTTTCAACCTTTCTTCTTTAAATACTTCTAGTGAATCGTTATCTGGACTCGACCTTTGTGGCTTTTCACTTGGACTCAGACTCGACCCAAATGTAACACGACAGTGAGGCTTCAAGCTCAGACTCAGACTCAGACTCTAGGAATGAGAACTCAAATACAACACTCTGTTGAAAAACATGTAAGTTGGTTGTATTGGTGTTAACCAATGCTACACTAACCTGGTTGGATGTGGACTTGCCATACATGAAGCTCCCAAAGCCAGATCTGTCATCTTCATCATAGAAGCGGAAAGCTGTTTGTATATCACGGTCTGTTCTCACTAAATGTGGAACACCTTGAATTAACAGAAGTAAATAATTTATGCTTGTCAGTGACATTAGATATTTGCCTTTTACACCTCAAATCAAGAAACAAACATTAAATGGAAATGAAGCAAGTAAATACAGTATTTGAGTTGACAGGATTATATACAATTTTAATGACTTAATGCCTACAAACCAAGTTCAGTACTGAGAAATACAGGTAAAACTGTGTTTCACTGGAAGCAGCGTACTGAGTTTTGTATGTTTAGCCAGGGAAGTACAACATTTAAATGTCTTAAAAAAACAGGTGGATATAGCTCCCTCTAGCAGTTGTTTCAACAACAATGATGATATCATCGCAATGTCATGTAACCGAACAACATTTATGGCACTTCACATGAACATTGGTTTAGTTATGTCAGAGAAATGGTGGAGTGTCATGATCTCCTCCAATCCAATTGCTAACATGTAAGAATAGTAATTTCTGTGCACACAGTAATGGGATAAAAAACTAAGCCGCCAAGGGACCTCATGAGACAAATTTGTCCGCTGGCAAATATCAACATTCTTATTAAAGTAATCCTATCATAGAGGTGCTAAAAACACTTTGGAATTAAGTTTTAGGGGGCGTGCATAGGAACCTACATTTCCTGCTAGACTAAGAAGGTTGTGCTTCTACAATGATGCAGCAAAATTAAATTTATTTGTTTACCTCCTATTTGCCGAATGTAGTCCACAAAGTATTTGGCAACTACTCTTGGATTGTTGTTCGTGGGTCCCACTTCCACCCAAAGAATTCTTCTAGAAAATCTGTAAGGAATACATTGCACAGCATTTGAAGTAAACATTTCAAAAGTAACATCACATCATACAAAAATACAACATCTCAATTACAACTTCCATGGTACTTACCCATCAATACCCCCATGGATTGCAAACCCATAAGGCTTTAACTTATCATACCCATCAATGTGGATAAGAAAATTGGGGCCTTTGTTGGAATATATTCTCCTCCTTAGTCTTCTGTGTTTACGAGCATTAACACCCTCTGGATCCACAGCAAGTAAGATTTGACGAACTGTATCTCTACAGTGCAAAAAGAAAATGATGCCAAATTTAGTCGGACAAAAGATATCAATTACAGGTAGTAAACCACCCTTCAGTATTTATGGTGAAGAAAAAACACATATGGAGGAAATTATACATTTAAAGGGGCTGTCTCGTTGTGCTGAATAATGTATAATATACATGAATTGATTTGGCTCATAGCGAGTCCACAGCAAGGTGACTTGTGGACAAGTCGTTAAATGTCTGTCGCGGTGATAGCGGAACTGCTCTCTTGCAATGTCCCGCGACAGGGATGCTCTGCGCAAGATTACTGCTCTCAAGACTTGTCAGTCGGCAGCCAGCAACTTCGCGCGAGAGCAGTGATCTCGTGAGAGCATTCTTTATTACACGCAACTCGACACACCGCGACAAACATTAACGACTTGTCGAATATGCGTGACTAGATAGCCCCTTTAAACAAAAACAATTTGAAGTTAATTTAACCATGGTCCCTCTACTAAAGGAATAACTGACTGATCTGGGTCTATGGAAATTTTGCACAGCACTCCCTTGTCCGTATACGTGTTACCCAATTACATCATGAATATGGGCCTTTCAAAGTGTAAAACAGCAAAGACATTTGTTATATAATAAGATGTACAAAATTCCACAACACCGCAGGGCCTGTAGCTCAAATCCGTTTACCGTGACCAGAATTTATTTTACAAGACTAGATTCTAAATAAGAAAAAACCTTCTTCACCGCTTAACATTATAACTATTCTTATTTGAACAAGCACTAAGAGAAGATTAGTCTCATTTGTCTTATGGGTGAGTGTACATCAATTCTTAACAGAATTGAAAGACATTTATCAGACTCAAAGTCAATACACAGTTAGGTGTTCAATTGAAAAACACAAGCCCACCGGACTTGTCAGGTCATGAGTTTACTGGCCCGAGGCTAAAATCACTGGCCTTGGGCCTGTGGTCCAGTGTAAAATTCCAGCCCTGCATATGAAATCTTAATATTCAAAAGATTGCATGATAACCTTTATACATGTATATCCATTGTTTGCAAGACTTACATTATCTCAAAGGAAAACAATGTACACCATGAATATTCAAAATAATTAGGTCAGTCTAAATGAACATGAGGAAGAGTGAGTGTTATCACGCTTCGCACTCAGTTTCTTTTTTTAAGTGAGACATCCCTGTAGTAGAATGACATTGATAAAACAAGTATTTAAAAATTAAAAATAATTTTTCAAAATGTAGTGGAAGCACATACTTACCGTCTCACATGCAGGTGATGTTCTCTTAATATGCGTTGCCACATTGACCGATATCCACAACAAGATCCACTTCCTTGTAACTGTGTCTGTAAAAGTAAAGAGAAAACAAAATCACTTGTTTTATATAATTTAGAGACACTGGAAGGAGGCCGGTCCTCTATTTAAAAAGGACAAGGATTCACCAAAGACAGTACAATAAAACCACTAAAATGGTCTTTAAGAAGTTGTTAATAAAGAACATCAATGGATATAAAGACCTTTCCTATGAAATGTTCTTGACCATTCTTGAAAGAATATTCGTCCATGTATCTTACCAATATTGCATGTACTACATCTTCTGGATTGGACTCTGGCTGTCTTCTCTTCAACCCCAATTTTTTCAACATCCTTTTCAAGTGACGCACACTATCAGAAAACCCCCCAAAATAAATCAGTACTCCATTAGGTTTGACATGCTTGCCCAACCTTTTACCTTATGCGGAAAACTGTTCCCATTACAACTTCCACACCTTCAGTAATGCAGACTAAGGCAGGCAGTAAAACCAAAATTTCCAAGCTTTACCAAAGTGATTACTAATAACTTCACAACAATGACATAAATGAAGTCACAAAACGATAATGATGTTTTAACTCTTCAAGCTCTAAGACAGCAATATTCTTCTAATTTTTAAAATAGCAAAAACATTATGCCAACCAGAACATGGCGTGATTCTATTGATATACATGTGAAGGTTGCAACAACTGTCTAATGATAAAGTACATGTACAATAAACAATACTGACCTACGTGTTACCCCGTGTTTGAAAAACAAAAACGAACATATTGCTGGGATGGTGTAGCCTGCATTGAAGTACATGACTACCAGGTACAGAACTGAATATTTAAGTAGCAAGGAAAACAACTATGGACATAATAAACAAGAATAATTTTACATTTTAGCAATTATTAGAACAGACCAAAGTTTTTTAGAAAATGTAAAGGGAAGTAAAATGAATAAATAATTATTATGTCTTTGGGGTTAGTGTTCATAACTACATAAAAGCATTATGAGCGCTATGGGACATCCTACATTCCACACAAAGACTAAAATAAATAATGCTTATTTTAATCATGCATGCTGAAAGGAATTGTATTTCAGCTGGAAGCACTATACAATTATGTATTGACAGCTTTAACTCATTCCATGGGTTGATATGGGTTTAATACATAGTACAGGTTAGTTTTTTCATGTGACGTGCTCTAGTCTAAACCATTATAAAGAGTAGAATCTGTATACAGATGGCATACGTGTACATGACATGACAATTTCCAAAAGGATACGATCAACTGCTCCTTCAGGAATCAATCCTTGAAGAGCTGGAGTGTAGTCCGGTAGAACGGCAGCAACACGATGCGTACACACAAGTTGACACGCAACAACCCATAGCAACTAAACAGTGAATTAAAAGGAAGAAAATAATAGATGCAAGGACAAATTATTTTTTCAAATTTTATTTAACATTACAGCAGATATTTGAATATAAGAATTACAGTCATGATACAGGTTCGGCATCTGTGTGGCATTTTAATTCATCAATTTACGCACTGTACTTCTAAGTTAGTGCTACTGACTATGATTACTTGTGTGCAGTGCCGCCATTGGTTCTCCCAAGGTCAAACACCCACGGCGCAGTGTAACTTAACTGTCTCATTCAGTGCAAACATTTTGACAAAAAAATTCTGATGTTTCATCTATCCAGAACAACTTAATAGTTAAAAAGGACTACCACCAGTACAATGTAATGTTGGAAAAATAAAGCAGTTTTATGTCAGCATAGGCTGCTGTACTTGATTAGTAATTATAGTAGGCCTAATAAAAACAAAAATAATAATAAATGGGCCCTAACGTAGACCTAATCATAATAATGAGGCTTAATTACTTGGTACAGCGTTTAGTTTCAATAATCGTAACCCACCACCATCCTCTCTGACCGTCGGGAGGATGGTGGGTTACGATGAATGCCAGTCAAGTTGCCCCCCAGCTAAGTCGCCCACTACAAAGTCGCCCACTACAAAGTCGCCCCCCCTGGCAAAGTCGCCCCCCTCACATTGTTACGCCAACATACAGAGTGGATCTCCTTCTGCCTGAATAAGTTGTTTCAAAATTCTCAACAGCGCCCTCACTCTGTGAAATTGCTCAACCTTTTATACACCGGGTGACAGGGGGCGACTTTGTGAGGGGCGACTTTGACTTGAGAGGGGGCCACTTTGTATGTGAGGGGCGACCTTTGTAGTACTATAGTCTATACTACTTACTAGTGGGCGACTTTGATGGAAGGGCGACTTGACTGGTTTCCGTTACGATTATCGCAACAACTACCTAACTATTTTATTTATAGGTAACAGCAAAAGAGCCATATGTTATGTATTCACCCGATTGACCCAAGTCCTGGTGGTTGCCTTTTTAATTATAATTTATCAAATATCAATCAAGTTCAGGAGTTTTATACATTCTAGTTAGTTTACTACAGTAGTAGTAGGCCTAAACTATTTAATGTTCCTAGCCCTCTGCTCTGGACAACCGATTATCGTAACTACACAAAATTAACAATCCTCACCACTGATCCTTTTGAAGGCGGCATAATGTTGACTTGCATGCCTTTGTTGTCGATATTATTATTAATAAAAAAAGGACAGACCACGGATGTCAACCTCTCTCTTCGTCTCATCTCATGTGTATACCTACCGCTATAGACGATGTGACCTCTGTTTACATTCAAACCGCCCTCTGTTGACAAGTCTGTTGTCCAAGTCATGTTCCGCCGGGCAAAAAGACGCGTAGTCATGGTAATATTGCGTGTACTTTCTAGCTGGCTGTCAAGTACACAAAGGTTTTGCCCGGCGACATGCGCGCGCATCATGTTATGATTTTCAAATGACGTCAGAGGTCACATCGTCTTTAGTGCAAGCAAAAAAACACACGCGCGCACAGAGCAGACTCCTGTATCCGACTATCCACCCGCGTGTACACGTTAATGGAATGAAGGCTGGAACCCAAACAACCTTAAGACCATCTGGGCTCTTGAAAAAATATCCACCACAAATATGCAAACTATGCGACGAAGTATGCGATAAAGTATGCGATAATATTTGCGACATCGCAAATATTTGCAAAGATTATTTGCAAAGATTTTTGCGACATCGCAAATATTTGCAAAGATATTTGCGATGGCGATGTCCCTTCAGGGCCACCATACCTAAGAGACGTACGTTGTTGGCGGGCGGTTTAATTGAGACGAACGACTTCCAACCCAAGGCAACAAAATGGCCACCACCGCCTCCTGTTTCAGTGACTGTGATTGAGCAAAGAAATCGTCCATATTCCTCGTGAAGCACAATGTATGTATGATGTCAATTTAGGAATAAGCTTTGTAGTAGAGACTGCTGTTCAAGCTTTTATTTAGCCAGGGCTAGAAATAAGTATGGTGTCCACATGATTTTACAGGATCGAAAACAGGTTGTCCAACTTTTGGGGGCAACTCGTCTCGGCAGCTGTCGGTTCTGCTGACGAGGGTCCAGGAGGTGCAAACCCCGGCAGGAAAAAACGAGAGACTGGGGAGTAGAAAGTAGAATGCCAAGGTATTGAGACAAGTGTTTAATTTGTGTGGCAATCATTCTCCCAGGTCGGGTCCTTTGGCTAGAAAAGTTTGTTTTTCCTTAATCATTGACATTGCAAACTGGGGTGAAAAGTTTACATTGAAATTGCTGCAGCTGGTGCAGACTGCTTCTGGACAACACTTATTTTTAATTTTTGTTTAACACTTCTATTATAAAAAGGGCACCACGGCCAATGGGCATCAACTGCGTGGCAATGTTAAGTTCTCTATTATTACCTTTTTAATTAGTTGTTTTGCTCGTTAATTGCTTATTTAAAATCCTTAGGATCAGAGTAGACAGTGTGTTTAATTCATCCATTTCTTAGGCAGCGTCAAGCTAGGAAGGAAGGCACTAAAAACTAACGCTTCCAGCGGTTCGGTGCCTTTCGGCCTGTCGGGTGCCTTTCGGATTGCGACGGATACACGCACACGCACACGTACGTCCGTCCCGTGCCTTGCATATTATTATATGCCAATTTGGATGAACTGTGTGTGTGTGTGCCGCGCCGTTCTTCAGTAGTAGAAGCATGGGCTCCATGGTAGGGTTGCCTGCCTAGAGGGGAGGGAGGGGAAAGTGAATCAATCGAGGACGACAATATTGTCCGTTGTGATGTGCTATTCATTTTTGGCAGATCTTTCGTTGGTAGTGGATTATACAGAGGGTCTTCTTAAATTGAAAATAGGCCTAACTCATAACTGCCTATGGGAAATTCACACACCTGGTGAATTTTCAGTTACCCCAATGGCAATAGGAAATAGCCCTTAGCCCTAGATTCAAACTGTGTGTATTGTTCAACATAATTACTTAAACAAAAATGTATGAGGGTGTTCACAGTCACAGAAGAAAAATATAAGTACACAAATATTGTATTTAATCATGGGATTTTTTAATAACCAGGTCACAGAGGTTAGTAATTGCTTCATGTACTAACGTCTGAGACCTGTTCCTTGATATGAGGATGGAAAAACATATTTAAAAACAACAGCATTTGTATTTAGTCATGGGATTTTTTTAATTACCAGGTCACAGAGGTTAGTTTGCTTCATGTACTAACGTCTGAGACCTGTTGCTTGATATGGGGAACACTGAGCACTTGTATTTAATCATGGGATTTTTTAATAACCAGGTCACAGAGGTTAGTTTGCTTCATGTACTAACGTCTGAGACCTGTTCCTTGATATGAGGATGGAAAAACATATTTAAAAACAGCATTTGTATTTAGTCATGGGATTTTTTTAATTACCAGGTCACAGAGGTTAGTTTGCTTCATGTACTAACGTCTGAGACCTGTTGCTTGATATGAGGAACAGCACTTGTATTTATTCATGGGATTTTGTAATAACCAGGTCACAGAGGTTAGTTTGCTTCATGTACTAACGTCTGAGACCTGTTCCTTGATATGAGGATGGAAAAACATATTTAAAAACAGCATTTGTATTTAGTCATGGGATTTTTTTAATTACCAGGTCACAGAGGTTAGTTTGCTTCATATGTACTAACGTCTGAGACCTGTTCCTTGATATGAGGATATAGGGATTTGAAAACAGCATGCATGTGCATCTCTACTACTATTAAATACTAGTTTTCGTGTTGAATCTGAACGTTTGACATATTCTGGAATATTTGTGTACTTGTATTTTCCTTCTTTGACTGTGAACACCCGGGCCCCTCCTACATTTGTTTTAATAATTATGGTGAACAATACACACAGTTTGGATGTAGGGCCGAGGGCTAGGGCTACCATTACATTGGGATAACTAAAAATGCAGAGTTGTGAATTTCCCTTTATAGGCCAATTTTGCGCACACAGCCAACGGCCAACGCTCTGTACATGGGTGCATGTGCGTGTGCGTGTTTCCTTCGCCCGTCGCATCCGAAAGGCACACGACCGGCCGAGGAGGCACCGAACCGCTGAAAGCGTTAGTTTTTAGTGCCTTCCGTCAAGCTAGCACCGGATTCAGCACCGGATTCAGTGTCAAGCTAGCACCAGATTCAGCCTCACATTCACGCGCACACAAATTACTACGGTGTCTCAACAAGGCCATTCACAATATTTGTTTAATACCAAAAGGCCATTCCGAGTCGGAAAATAGTAATGTTTTTCTACGAGATTATTTCACCCAGAAATGGATGAGATTAAAAAAATTATCTCACTAGCGTAATCAGACAGACTGAACAATGTGTAACGTAAATGCTCAATATATAACGAAAATAATAGAGCATTTCATCTTTGACGGAGACACATATTATAAAGCTCGCTGAGGGTATTATTCAATAGTAACATGGCGCGTAACTTCAAGAATCCATAATTCAAGAATCCATATCTGGAAAAGGACCCGGCAGAAATTGTTTAAAATTCAATATAATTGAGCTTATATTGTTTTCTACAAACCTGCAAAATTACAGGGTGGCTCACAGGGTATTTCTTATTTTACTGACCACTACCGGTACGGTATGTTACCCACTTGCTAAGAAATAAACATTTTGCGTTTTTAACAATACAGGACGTTGCAGAAATTGTTTAAAATTCAATATAATTGAGCTTATATTGTTTTCTACAAACCTGCAAAATTACAGGGTGGCTCACAGGGTATTTCTTATTTTACTGACCACTACCGGTACTGTATGTTACCCACTCGCTAAGAAATTAAACGTTTTGCTTTGTTAACATGGCGCGTAACTTCAAGAATCCATATCTCAAAAGAGACGCGGCAGATTTTTTTCAAATTTTTATATTTTTGAACTCATAATATACTCTACAGGCCTACAAAATTACAGGGTGGCTCACAGGGTATTTCTTTTTTTACTGACCACTACCGGTACAATATGTTACCCACTCGCTAAGAAATAAACTTTTTGCTTTGTTAACATGGCGCGTAACTTCAAGAATCAATATCCCAAAAAGGACGCGGCAGAAATTGTTTAAAATTCAACATAATTGAGCATATTGTTCTCTACAAACCTGCAAATTTACAGTGTGGCTCACTGGGGATTTCTTATTTTACTGACTACTACCGGTAGGTATGTAGGTATGTTACCCACTCGCTACACCCTAAAAACGGATTGGTTGAAAAAATTACCAATGCATGTAATTGGTTGACCCCGGATTTGTTGTTTTTAACCAATATATTGGTTAACCAGTGACCAATACGTTGGTTGCTCACCGGGGATTTCTTTTTTTAATTAACCACTTTTAGCCTACAATACCAACTTGCTAAGAAATAAACGTTTTGCATTGTAGCATGGTGCGTAACTTCAAGAATCCATGAAATCTCACAAATGACGTGGTAGACATTTAAAAAAATGTAATATGTTGGAACTCATATTTTTTAATACAAACCTGCAAAATAACAGGGTGGCTCACCGTGTATTTCTTATTTAATTGACCACTACGTTACCCCCACTCACTTAGAAATATCCAATATATGGCGTGTAACTTTAAGGATCCATATTTAAAAAACGACTCCGAGGAACTATTTTAAAGGTTAAGGTTAATATGTTCGGACCATGACCCAATTTCATAAAGCTTGTAGCACAAAAAAACCTGCTTAGCATAGGAAAATCTTGCTTAGGAAAAATAGTTTACCAGCCAACATTCCATGAAGTTAACATTGTTGCGACTGGTGCCCCACTAATTTTTGGCTTAGCAGCTTTATGAAATTGGGCCCATATCTCAAAAACGACGCTAAAGACCATATTTAAAAGTTAAAGTTGCACGGCTGATCTTTAACATCCACAATAACGCATATTTATTCTTTTTTATTTTTGATAGTCAGGAAGCATAATAAATCAACAAACTGTCCTTTTAATTACACAAAAGGGTCGGTTACGTGATAATTGTCGGAATTCCGACAATAACTCCTCCTGGGCGTTTTAATTCACTGCAACTTAAAAATTATTGTTCGCGGATTTGTTTGTGTGATGGTTCAAATAACAACTTATAACTTTCCCGACCCCATCAGAATATCCATTTGGTTTTTGAATCAAACGTTTCGGGTTAAAACGGCCAAAGATCGAGCCATACATCTTTAATCTTTAAGTTGATTGATATTTTTCCTTTCAATATAAATGGTTTGTCTCTCAGTTTAGTCTCATAATAATAGACGGTATTACTCTAACTAAGATCAAATATCCTAAGTTTACTAGGCCATAGTCATTAAGCCAAATTTAAATATTTTTTTAAAAATATCTTTTTGCTTTGTTTTACATACATCCTAAGATAAAGGGGTCACAGCTGAGAGTAGCTGTTAAAACTTAAAATCAAGACTTCTATGTAACACCATCGCTACTAATTCGTCTTAAAGGCCCTGTACACTATTGGTAAGATCGAAAAACACAAATGTTCACAGATTCACACATAACTTACATGATTTAAAGTAAGTATAATGGTAGAAAGGGTTCCTTAAAATATTTCTGCCTAAAATGCTATTGTTTCTGAGAAATGAGTAAAACAATAGTTTTTATCGTGCGCGATAATAAACTCGATGTTTGAAAAACAGAAAACACATAAGGTCTCTTTTCACTATTTTCTCGTGACCTCGATGACCAATTGAGCTCAAATTTTCACAGGTTTGTTATTTCATGTATGTGGTTGATTACACAAAACATGAACACTGTCTGTGATTATTTTGTCAGCTCTGCCAATCCTGTATAATACCTTTAAAAGGCTTAGTACACATTAAGTCAAATGGTTGTTACTTGTACTTGACTTCAATGGTCTCTGTATATAGCTTACAAAACAAACAAAATATTTTATTTTTCAAATCGGTTTTAATTAAACCACTTTTTACACTTGGGGTTGACTCGTGGTATTTTGCTCCCATTTTCTTTAGTTGTTACGGCTAAATGTGAAATGACAGGTCAAAGGTTTTCACTGCACAGGGTTGAGGTAAAACAAAAAATCAAAGTTACGTTGCAAAAATGTGCTCTATCATGATTTAGGCCTACAGGTAAATTAAAATACCTCATTAATGTTAAAGTAAAAAAAAAAATAAACCCAAGGTTCACAAAAAACTAATGAGTGGTGTCCAAACCCTTTAACGTTACCCACACTAACAATTTGATCCAAGATATCTAACCTGGTTCCTGATTTCAACTGACAACAGATAAAAGAAGAATACAAAAAAAGAAAAAAAACAGAAGTGTCTGTTCTCCAACTGTATTTCGTTGTTATAGTGCATTTGTCCCCTAATGGAAAATCATGTGAAGTCAGCAAAGGCAGATCAAAGGAGCCCCACTGCACATCAACAATAAACAAACAACAAAATGCCGTAAAATTCTTATATAGTCAGGTTCACAAAACAAAATACCAGTTGACCGTCCGGGTTTTTCCAAAAAGAGGAGGATGAAGGCCTTTTTATTTCTTTTTTATTTCTTTCGAATTTTATTTCAAACTGGCCATCAATTTTTCAGTTTAAAGTCACCACTTACTTTATGTAGTTACATGTACAAGTTCTAAAAGATTGGTAAGTTTATGAAAAATACACAGAAAATTTGTCGCGGGAATCTGCCCTAAACTGGTCGCTGACCTGTTTCATTAGCTGGGTGACAAATTGAACCGATGTAAGACACCGTGCAAAATTGTTTTCATGACTGTTGCCTTTACACAACATCCAGGAATTGAGCACTGAGCATATGCTCTGAAAATTATACACTTGGACTTTCTTGAGTTTTTCTTGCGTACAAAATGTTTGTCAAACATCAACGAGCAATATGGATTGCTTTTTTTGATTCCATCATAAATAACATTTACCCATTGCATCGGCAGTTTCAAAGCTCGCCATTCGTGTGCAGGAATCGAAAAACTGGACTCCGTTGGAATCTTTGCAGTAAACATTTCTGTCATTGTTGCGTTCGCTGCCATATTTAATGTTTCTGCTTGGATCAAGTTGTCAAAATCGCAATGAGTATTCGGGCAAAATGACACATCTGCTTCTTTATCCACATCAGGGGTAGTACCCACTTTATCTTGGGAGGTATTACAGTTGCCACGTGTGAGGGAGTATGACACATACCCAGTGAGCCACCCTGTAAATTTGCAGGTTTGTAGAGAACAATATAAGCTCAATTATGTTGAATTTTAAACAATTTCTGCCGCGTCCTTTTTGAGATATAGATTCTTGAAGTTACGCGCCATGTTAAAAACGCAAAACGTTTATTTCTTAGCAAGTGGGTAACATACCGTACCGGTAGTGGTCAGTAAAATAAGAAATACCCTGTGAGCCACCCTGTAATTTTGCAGGTTTGTCGAGAACAATATAAGCTCAATTATATTGAATTTTAACAAAATTCTGCCGCATCCTTTTTGAGATATGGATTCTTGAAGTATGGATTCTGGAAGTTACGCGCCGTGTTTAACAATGCAAACAGTTTATTTCTTAGCGAGTTGGAAACATACCGTACCGTTAGTGGTCAGTAAAATAAGAAATACCCAGTGAGCCACTCTGTAAATTTGCAGGTTTGTCGAGAACAATATAAGCTCAATTATATTGAATTTAAAAAAAAATCTGCCGCGTCCTTTTTGAGATATGGATTCTTGAAGTATGGATTCTGGAAGTTACGCGCCGTGTTTAACAATGCAAACAGTTTATTTCTTAGCGAGTTTGAAACATACCGTACCGGTAGTGGTCAGTAAAATAAGAAATACCCAGTGAGCCACCCTGTAATTTTGCAGGTTTGTCGAGAACAATATAAGCTCAATTATATTGAATTTAAAAACAATTCTGCCGCGTCCTTTTTGAGATATGGATTCTTGAAGTATGGATTCTGGAAGTTACGCGCCGTGTTTAACAATGCAAACAGTTTATTTCTTAGCGAGTTTGAAACATACCGTACCGGTAGTGGTCAGTAAAATAAGAAATACCCTGTGAGCCACCCTGTAATTTTGCAGGTTTGTAGAAAACAATATAAGCTCAATTATATTGAATTTTAAACAATTTCTGCCGGGTCCTTTTCCAGATATGGATTCTTGAATTATGGATTCTTGAAGTTACGCGCCATGTTAACAATGCAAAAAGTTTATTTCTTAGCGAGTGGGTAACATACCGTACCGGTATAGTGGTCAGTAAAATAAGAAATACACGGTGAGCCACCCTGTAATTGTGTAGGCCTGTAGAGTATATTATGAGTTCAAAAATATAAAAATTTGAAAAAATTCTGCCGCGTCTCTTTTGAGATATGGATTCTTGAAGTTACGCGCCATGTTACTATTGAATAATACCCTCAGCGAGCTTTATAATATGAGTCTCCGTCAAAGATGAAATGCTCTATTATTTTCGTTATATATTGAGCATTTACGTTACACATTGTTCAGTCTGTCTGATTACGCTAGTGAGATAATTTTTTTAATCTCATCCATTTCTGGGTGAAATAATCTCGTAGAAAAACATTACTATTTTCCGACTCGGAATGGCCTTTTGGTATTAAACAAATATTGTGAATGGCCTTGTTGAGACACCATAGTAATTTGTGTGCGCGTGAATGTGAGGCTGAATCTGGTGCTAGCTTGACACTGAATCCGGTGCTGAATCCGGTGCTAGCTTGACGCTGCCCATTTCTTATTGCTAGATTTATGCTTGAATTGTCAGTTTATAGTACTTCTTTTAACTCTACTATAGGCCTATTTGATTTTATTAACAATTTGATTTGTGACAATGCTGTTAGTTTCATTTCTATTTCCTTGGTTTAGATCTTGAAAATGTTGTGATCAAACCTTTTCCATATATCTTATTGTTTTATACTTGAGTACAACTCCTGTTTAACTCTGAGTATGCTGAGTGTTGTTCGTGGTTAGGAAGTGAGCATATCGATGATGCTACCAGTACAGTTTATATCGATATGGCATCTCTTAGTGTACTGCTTCCATGCGGGTTTGGTTCAGCAATCGATATTATGATCACCACTACATTGCCTTTACCTTTCCTAGAATCATTGTTTATTGCTAATTTGTGACCAGCTCCATCGAATTGAGGAATGTCTATGAAATTCTGAAAATTTAGTTATGCACCATGTTTACAAGTTGCCCACTGGCCTTCCAGCAATTATTGTCGTAGCAGTCCAAAATTATCGGGCAATGAAGAAAGTCAACGAGACACAGCCACTTTCAATTTTTTTATAGCGTGTTTATTTAGTGTTTTTGACAAAAGCTATATGTAGCTATGTGCTCAAGAAAACGTACTTTTTGTGGATTTATTCATCTTGTCAATTATAGACCTTGACAAGAAATACCAAGTTTTGTTTAACCAAATACCACCAAAGTCACGGAATCTGTTTTGTAGTGTTTTTTAATGATTTTCGATTGTCAACAACTTTTGTAAGGCAAATTACAAATAAACGTGATTTCCGAGACATTTCTCATAGTCGAAAGAGTGGTTCACATTTAGTATGAGTGTACATCAAGAAGTACCATTTCTCTGTTGTGTACCATGACAGGTGCTGGACATAACTTATATTTTTCTTTATCCAAGTTCTGGAGTAGGTAGTAGGTGTATAAAGTGAGACTTGTATTCCATTTTACTTTATTGGTTAGGGTTTATATAAGTGATTACATGTTATTTTCTTGTTTGAATTTCTTTGCTTATTTGGTATTTTCCATGGAAATTGTTTTATTGTATCTTTTCAGGTATTCATACCTCCATGTTTTGTTTGATAACAAAATTCATTCAGAACACATAGTCCTAATAAAGAACTATGCTGGTAATTACTCTTAAAATTAATGGCAATATAACTTATTGGTTAGAAGCCTAGAGCAGCTTTCTTTGGTATAAAGCATTTCAAGAAACATTTCACTTAGAGTAATGTGGTTAATGTAAAAAGGTAGCAGATTTTATGCCCCAAAATATGAATTTGAAAAAGGTTTCTGTAAAAAACGCTTCTCACATTGTGTACTCTTATTAGGGATTATTCTTCCTGCTTGGACAAATCTGCTCTGGATCTTCGGCTTTATCTCAAAAACAAGACAAAATTTTTAATTAAATATTCACAGGTTAGTTTCTCGGAGCGACCTGTAACTGTATCCAGATGAATGGGTCTCTTCTTCAAAGGGGTAGGTTTTGTTCATTTTATCATTTTAAAAGTTCCATCCCTCTTTAGTATTTTTTGAGCTATGTAATGAGGAGTGTTATTATATTTTGGAAAAAGTTTTTTCAAAACTATTACTGTGGTGATCATCAGATAATCAAATTATATTTGTCTGTGAATGATTTGTAATGATGACATAATTATGGAAATGTTTTTAGGTGATTGTGATAACACTCTGGCACAAGAACGTGCAGATTGTAACCTTGCAAAAAGGGAGCCAAATATTCAAGTTACAGTGAAAAATACTTGATGTGAATATCATAATTGTTGGCCTGATTGACATGTATTTCAGGAGTCTGTGTTTGTGCTCCGATGAGTAAGGGCCAAAATGACAACAGAAGAAGGGTGCCAGTTGCCATCTGGTGGATGAAACGACGTGTAGCAGTCTGATAGATGAAACGACGTGTCGCAGTCTGATAGATGAAACGGCAGTTGTAGCTGGTAATGTGAAAATCAAGTCATCAAATCATGTCGATGAATAAAGCATGTAGTCCTCAAACCGCTTAAACCAATCCTGCCTGTTACTTCAAGTTATCTTGAGCTTTACACTTAAGATTTTAAATATGAATTTGAAAAAGGTTTCTGTAAGAAACGCTTCTCGCATTGTGTACTCTTATTAGGGATTATTCTTCCTGCTTGGACAAATCTGCTCTGGATCTTCGGCTTTATCTCAAAAACAAGACCAAATTTTAAATTAAATATTCACAGGTTAGTTTGATTGTTTATATCTACATTCAGGGTTTAAACAAGCACCTCGGGCTAGCTCATCCAGGGGTGCTTAATACTGCAAAACTTATTCTATTGCTCCCATACCACTGGAGCTTCCTTCAATTACTCTGATTTTCCTGCCAAACATCATTCACAACTTTGAAAATGTCACCTTTTTCATACATGGCAGTGACTGGGTGTCCTTCTCATCTGTACAAATAACATGCTCTCTCAGGACAGACCCTGCAGCCACTTGACTATGTGTTGAAAAGCCTCTTCTGGTCAGCTTGGAACATTAATGTAACCAAGGTAAGGTTGTTTCTATAACTTAAATAATCTTTTCTGAAGTACTACTACTTTAATACTAAACTTGCACCACCCTGCATGATATTAACAAGCTCACTTCCATCTTAACCATCACTTAACATCTACATGAACTAAGCTCACTTCCCATCATGCCTGCATTTTTCATCTTCATGTAACATTTTAATATTTCATCAATAACTTGGCATCATCACTGTTCCTCAGTTGGTCATGTGATAACCACCTCACACCATTTTCATGCACCTCAATTCAATTCCAGTCCTGTTTAATGGCCCCGAAGTACTTACTTCTCCGTCGGATAAAGCCAATCTCTTTGCTGAAAGATTTGCTGCCAACTCCACTCTTGATGACTCGGGCCACAATCTGCCAGATTTTCCTCTCCGGACTGATAGCATCATCTCCTCTGTCTTTATCACACCTAAGATGGTAGCTAAGGTTATCAAACATCTTGACACGTCTAAAGCCACTGGACCTGACAGTATCCCTGTTCTTGTCCTGAAAATGTGTTCACCGGAATTGTCCTCAGTCCTGTCTAAACTGTATAACCTTTGCCTCTCAAATTCAACATTTCCTTCTGATTGGAAAGCAGCCTCCGTTGTCCCAGTTTTCAAAGGCTCTGGTGAAAAGTCTGACCCCTCTAACTATCGACCTATTAGCCTCCTTCCAATCATCAGCAAGGTGTTTGAATGTCTCATCAACCAGCATCTCATGGATTACCTTGAAACTAACACACTACTAGCCGACGTCCAATATGGATTCCGGCACTCTCGATCTACTGGCGACTTTTTGTCTTTGGTCACCGAGCACCTGAACAGGATATTAGATCTCCGTGGTGAGGCAAGGCTTGTTGCTCTTGATATTTCTAAGGCCTTTGATCGAGTCTGGCACAAGGGTCTCATCCATAAGCTCAAGTCCTATGGCATCTGTGGTCAACTTCTCAATCTAATCTCAGATTTTCTTAGCGATCGAAAATTCACTGTTGTTCACGAGGGTCAGTCCTCGTCCGTCCACAGCGTCAACGCAGGTGTCCCGCAAGGCTCTGTATTGGGACCAACCTTGTTCCTGCTTTATATTAATGATCTGCCTGATTCTATTTCATCTCAGATTGCCATCTACGCTGATGACACAACCCTGTATACAACGTACCCTGGTCCCCGGTTTTCCACTCGTCAAGCCCAAGCTAGTAATGATCTCAACCATGATCTTACAAATGTCAATAATTGGGGGATCAAATGGCTTGTCACCTTCAACGAAAGGAAAACTCGCCTGTTATCTGTGTCAAGATCTACATCTAAATCATCTGTTCGTTCTACCTTGTTTATGAATTCTACATCTCTTCAGGAAGTTAGTGACATCAGGTTACTTGGTCTCGACATCACCAATAAACTCTCCTGGGTCAAGTCCATTGGTGATGTTGCCAGAAGGGCCTCTCAACCTGTAGGTTGTCTATACCGTGCGCGGAAATGCCTTCCCCCCTCTGCCATTCTTTACTTATACAAGACGACTATCCGCCCTGTTATGGAGTACTGTTGTCACATCTGGTCCGGTGCTCCAGCCTGTCACCTTTCTCTGCTGGACAGAATACAGCGTCGAGTTGTTAACCTGGTGGGCAAAGAATTGTCATCTTCCTTGGAACCCCTCTCGCATCGTCGCAATGTATCTTCATTGAGCCTGTTTTATAGATACTATCACGGCGTGTGTTCCAATGGTCTTTCGTTGGTCGTCCCTGTTGACCGTCCCGCACAACGAACCACTCGCACCTCTGTCAAATCCCATCCTCATACAGTCGTGACTCCCAAAAGCAGGACCAAGATGTACGCTACGAGTTTCTTTCCACGTACTGCTTCACTCTGGAACTCCTTGCCTGCATCCTGTTTCCCTGCTATCTATAATTTGTCTCAGTTTAAGCACAATGTGAATAGGTTTCTGTTCTCATAATTCTCTGCGCTTTCTTTTCCTTTTCTCTTCTTTTTTTAGCCCTCACCTTGAGTGGCCTTTGGGCCTTGTGTTGGGCGACTTCCATAACAAAATAAAAAAAAAAACTCAAATAATCCCTAACTAAATGTAATTCAGTTTCGAATTGCACAATTTCTGATTGTTTTTGTTTGTCTTTTTTTTTACTGCAATGATGAAATGCCGAACCATCTGCCTTGGAAATACGGAGTCCAGTGAAAACTACACATTGACCTTTCCTGGACCATGAATACATCAGTGAAGGTGTGTATGCAATGAGGAGAATGACATCTACTCATTTCAAGTTCAGGAATAGAACCTGAATATTCATGCATGACTGTCATTTGTTACGATTATTCCTGAAATTAATATTTGTTGTTGATCTTTGCTAGAGAGGAACTCCAAGGTCAATTTCTAATTTGTGATGTACTCAATTTTTGACAGATAGTCCTTATGAAAATTGGGGGAAAATTCCGAAAGGCTTTGTCCCTCATTTGTCCATCTCTCCAAATTTCAATTTGAAGTGATGTCAAGAATCTGTTGCCTTGTAAAATCTAATTCATGTTTTACTCATGGAGCATCATTTCCTGACTGAAAGATGTTGCACCATTTCTCCAGGATTTGTTATTCTCATACAACCACAGTCTGGCACATAAACGTGCAGATTATAACCTTGCAAAATGGTATCTATATTTGTACAGTGAAATATATTTAATGTGAATAATATAATTGTTGGCTTGATTGACATGTATTTCAGCTCAGAATTGATGAGAAAAAAGTTATGCCCCAACCTGAAGGTTTTGAAAAACTAGAAAAGCACCTGCCATTGAGGGCGTGTGTCAAAATGACAATACTTTGACTTCATGTGTGGGAGTTTACTTTGTTATACATGTACCTCCATTCTGCAGCAAACCATCCATACAAAACAGAGCTCCCTTGTATGACGTGATATGAGTGATAATGTTGTGGGGCTCTTCTTGAATGTTTTTGAAAATGATATGTTTTGTTTACACAAATGTCCTGTGTTATTTATTTTAGCCTCCCTTATTATAGTAATGTAAAATTTCTTTCCAGGTGACATCATTGGGGAATTACAGACTGTTGCCGTTGATGGGAAGCGCGAAGATTCACACTCCTGCTGTATTCTCTTGTCAACCTGGACCAAAAAACCATCAATATGTGTGCCATCAACAGAGATCTGGAGCTGGCAAGTGACGTCTTGGAGAGACATTCATCAAGGGAAAAAAGTATCAAATTTGGTTTTCTTTTGGTGTAATTCTTAGTTTGTTGAACAGCTAAAGCCATATTTAATTCAGATTTAGTTTTTCTCTTAGTTGTATTTGATGTTTCAGATTGGCTGTTGACTGACGAGGACACTTACATACATACCAACACAAGTGAGTTTCTCGGAGCGACCTGTAACTGTATCCAGATGAATGGGTCTCTTCTTCAAAGGGGTAGGTTTTGTTCATTTTATCATTTTAAAAGTTCCATCCCTCTTTAGTATTTTTTGAGCTATGAGGAGTGTTATTCCATTTTGGAAAAAGTTTTTTCAAAACTATTACTGTGGTGATCATCAGATAATCAAATTATATTTGTCTGTGAATGATTTGTAATGATGACATAATTATGGAAATGTTTTTAGGTGATTGTGATAACACTCTGACACAAGAACGTGCAGATTGTAACCTTGCAAAAATGGAGCCAAATATTCAAGTTACAGTGAAAAATACTTGATGTGAATATCATAATTGTTGGCCTGATTGACATGTATTTCAGGAGTCTGTGTTTGTGCTCCGATGAGTAAGGGCCAAAATGACAACAGAAGAAGGGTGCCAGTTGCCATCTGGTGGATGAAACGACGTGTAGCAGTCTGATAGATGAAACGACGTGTAGCAGTCTGATAGATGAAACGGTAGTTGTAGCTGGTAATGTGAAAATCAAGTCATCAAATCATGTCGATGAATAAAGCATGTAGTCCTCAAACCGCTTAAACCAATCCTGCCTGTTACTTCAAGTTATCTTGAGCTTTACACTTAAGATTTTAAATATGAATTTGAAAAAGGTTTCTGTAAGAAACGCTTCTCACATTGTGTACTCTTATTAGGGATTATTCTTCCTGCTTGGACAAATCTGCTCTGGATCTTCGGCTTTATCTCAAAAACAAGACCAAATTTTAAATTAAATATTCACAGGTTAGTTTGATTGTTTATATCTACATTCAGGGTTTAAACAAGCACCTCGGGCTAGCTCATCCAGGGGTGCTTAATACTGCAAAACTTATTCTATTGCTCCCATACCACTGGAGCTTCCTTCAATTACTCTGATTTTCCTGCCAAACATCATTCACAACTTTGAAAATGTCACCTTTTTCATACATGGCAGTGACTGGGTGTCCTTCTCATCTGTACAAATAACATGCTCTCTCAGGACAGACCCTGCAGCCACTTGACTATGTGTTGAAAAGCCTCTTCTGGTCAGCTTGGAACATTAATGTAACCAAGGTAAGGTTGTTTCTATAACTTAAACAATCTTTTCTGAAGTACTACTACTTTAATACTAAACTTGCACCACCCTGCATGATATTAACAAGCTCACTTCCATCTTAACCATCACTTAACATCTACATGAACTAAGCTCACTTCCCATCATGCTTGCATTTTTCATCTTCATGTAACATTTTAATATTTCATCAATAACTTGGCATCATCACTGTTCCTCAGTGGGTCATGTGATAACCACCTCACACCATTTTCATGCACCTCAAATAATCCCTAACTAAATGTAATTCAGTTTCGAATTGCAAAATTTCTGATTGTTGTTGTTGTTGTTTTTTTACTGCAATGATGAAATGCCGAACCATCTGCCTTGGAAATACGGAGTCCAGTGAAAACTACACATTGACCTTCCCTGGACCATGAATACATCAGTGAAGGTGTGTATGCAATGAGGAGAATGACATCTACTCATTTCAAATTCAGGAATAGAACCTGAATATTCATGCATGACTGTCATTTGTTACGATTATTCCTGAAATTAATATTTGTTGTTGATCTTTGCTAGAGAGGAACTCCAAGGTCAATTTCTAATTTGTGATGTACTCAATTTTTGACAGATAGTCCTTATGAAAATTGGGGGAAAATTCCGAAAGGCTTTGTCCCTCATTTGTCCATCTCTCCAAATTTCAATTTGAAGTGATGTCAAGAATCTGTTGCCTTGTAAAATCTAATTCATGTTTTACTCATGGAGCATCATTTTCTGACTGAAAGATGTTGCACCATTTCTCCAGGATTTGTTATTCTCATACAACCACAGTCTGGCACATAAACGTGCAGATTATAACCTTGCAAAATGGTATCTATATTTGTACAGTGAAATATATTTAATGTGAATAATATAATTGTTGGCTTGATTGACATGTATTTCAGCTCAGAATTGATGAGAAAAAAGTTATGCCCCAACCTGAAGGTTTTGAAAAACTAGAAAAGCACCTGCCATTGAGGGCGTGTGTCAAAATGACAATACTTTGACTTCATGTGTGGGAGTTTACTTTGTTATACCTCCATTCTGCAGCAAACCATCCATACAAAACAGAGCTCCCTTGTATGACGTGATATGAGTGATAATGTTGTGGGGCTCTTCTTGAATCTTTTTGAAAATGATATGTTTTGTTTACACAAATGTCCTGTGTTATTTATTTTAGCCTCCCTTATTATAGTAATGTAAAATTTCTTTCCAGGTGACATCATTGGGGAATTACAGACTGTTGCCGTTGATGGGAAGCGCGAAGATTCACACTCCTGCTGTGTTCTCTTGTCAACCTGGACCAAAAAACCATCAATATGTGTGCCATCAACAGAGATCTGGAGCTGGCAAGTGACGTCTTGGAGAGACATTCATCAAGGGAAAAAAGTATCAAATTTGGTTTTCTTTTGGTGTAATTCTTAGTTTGTTGAACAGCTAAAGCCATATTTAATTCAGATTTAGTTTTTCTCTTAGTTGTATTTGATGTTTCAGATTGGCTGTTGACTGACGAGGACACTTACATACATACCAACACAAGTGAGTTTCTCGGAGCGACCTGTAACTGTATCCAGATGAATGGGTCTCTTCTTCAAAGGGGTAGGTTTTGTTCATTTTATCATTTTAAAAGTTCCATCCCTCTTTAGTATTTTTTGAGCTATGAGGAGTGTTATTCCATTTTGGAAAAAGTTTTTTCAAAACTATTACTGTGGTGATCATCAGATAATCAAATTATATTTGTCTGTGAATGATTTGTAATGATGACATAATTATGGAAATGTTTTTAGGTGATTGTGATAACACTCTGGCACAAGAACGTGCAGATTGTAACCTTGCAAAAAGGGAGCCAAATATTCAAGTTACAGTGAAAAATACTTGATGTGAATATCATAATTGTTGGCCTGATTGACATGTATTTCAGGAGTCTGTGTTTGTGCTCCGATGAGTAAGGGCCAAAATGACAACAGAAGAAGGGTGCCAGTTGCCATCTGGTGGATGAAACGACGTGTAGCAGTCTGATAGATGAAACGACGTGTAGCAGTCTGATAGATGAAACGGTAGTTGTAGCTGGTAATGTGAAAATCAAGTCATCAAATCATGTCGATGAATAAAGCATGTAGTCCTCAAACCGCTTAAACCAATCCTGCCTGTTACTTCAAGTTATCTTGAGCTTTACACTTAAGATTTTAAATATGAATTTGAAAAAGGTTTCTGTAAGAAACGCTTCTCACATTGTGTACTCTTATTAGGGATTATTCTTCCTGCTTGGACAAATCTGCTCTGGATCTTCGGCTTTATCTGAAAAACAAGACCAAATTTTAAATTAAATATTCACAGGTTAGTTTGATTGTTTATATCTACATTCAGGGTTTAAACAAGCACCTCGGGCTAGCTCATCCAGGGGTGCTTAATACTGCAAAACTTATTCTATTGCTCCCATACCACTGGAGCTTCCTTCAATTACTCTGATTTTCCTGCCAAACATCATTCACAACTTTGAAAATGTCACCTTTTTCATACATGGCAGTGACTGGGTGTCCTTCTCATCTGTACAAATAACATGCTCTCTCAGGACAGACCCTGCAGCCACTTGACTATGTGTTGAAAAGCCTCTTCTGGTCAGCTTGGAACATTAATGTAACCAAGGTAAGGTTGTTTCTATAACTTAAACAATCTTTTCTGAAGTACTACTACTTTAATACTAAACTTGCACCACCCTGCATGATATTAACAAGCTCACTTCCATCTTAACCATCACTTAACATCTACATGAACTAAGCTCACATCCCATCATGCTTGCATTTTTCATCTTCATGTAACATTTTAATATTTCATCAATAACTTGGCATCATCACTGTTCCTCAGTGGGTCATGTGATAACCACCTCACACCATTTTCATGCACCTCAATTCAATTCCAGTCCTGTTTAATGGCCCCGAAGTACTTACTTCTCCGTCGGATAAAGCCAATCTCTTTGCTGAAAGATTTGCTGCCAACTCCACTCTTGATGACTCGGGCCACAATCTGCCAGATTTTCCTCTCCGGACTGATAGCATCATCTCCTCTGTCTTTATCACACCTAAGATGGTAGCTAAGGTTATCAAACATCTTGACACGTCTAAAGCCACTGGACCTGACAGTATCCCTGTTCTTGTCCTGAAAATGTGTTCACCGGAATTGTCCTCAGTCCTGTCTAAACTGTATAACCTTTGCCTCTCAAATTCAACATTTCCTTCTGATTGGAAAGCAGCCTCCGTTGTCCCAGTTTTCAAAGGCTCTGGTGAAAAGTCTGACCCCTCTAACTATCGACCTATTAGCCTCCTTCCAATCATCAGCAAGGTGTTTGAATGTCTCATCAACCAGCATCTCATGGATTACCTTGAAACTAACACACTACTAGCCGACGTCCAATATGGATTCCGGCACTCTCGATCTACTGGCGACTTTTTGTCTTTGGTCACCGAGCACCTGAACAGGATATTAGATCTCCGTGGTGAGGCAAGGCTTGTTGCTCTTGATATTTCTAAGGCCTTTGATCGAGTCTGGCACAAGGGTCTCATCCATAAGCTCAAGTCCTATGGCATCTGTGGTCAACTTCTCAATCTAATCTCAGATTTTCTTAGCGATCGAAAATTCACTGTTGTTCACGAGGGTCAGTCCTCGTCCGTCCACAGCGTCAACGCAGGTGTCCCGCAAGGCTCTGTATTGGGACCAACCTTGTTCCTGCTTTATATTAATGATCTGCCTGATTCTATTTCATCTCAGATTGCCATCTACGCTGATGACACAACCCTGTATACAACGTACCCTGGTCCCCGGTTTTCCACTCGTCAAGCCCAAGCTAGTAATGATCTCAACCATGATCTTACAAATGTCAATAATTGGGGGATCAAATGGCTTGTCACCTTCAACGAAAGGAAAACTCGCCTGTTATCTGTGTCAAGATCTACATCTAAATCATCTGTTCGTTCTACCTTGTTTATGAATTCTACATCTCTTCAGGAAGTTAGTGACATCAGGTTACTTGGTCTCGACATCACCAATAAACTCTCCTGGGTCAAGTACATTGGTGATGTTGCCAGAAGGGCCTCTCAACCTGTAGGTTGTCTATACCGTGCGCGGAAATGCCTTCCCCCCTCTGCCATTCTTTACTTATACAAGACGACTATCCGCCCTGTTATGGAGTACTGTTGTCACATCTGGTCCGGTGCTCCAGCCTAGCCTGTCACCTTTCTCTGCTGGACAGAATACAGCGTCGAGTTGTTAACCTGGTGGGCAAAGAATTGTCATCTTCCTTGGAACCCCTCTCGCATCGTCGCAATGTATCTTCATTGAGCCTGTTTTATAGATACTATCACGGCGTGTGTTCCAATGGTCTTTCGTTGGTCGTCCCTGTTGACCGTCCCGCACAACGAACCACTCGCACCTCTGTCAAATCCCATCCTCATACAGTCGTGACTCCCAAAAGCAGGACCAAGATGTACGCTACGAGTTTCTTTCCACGTACTGCTTCACTCTGGAACTCCTTGCCTGCATCCTGTTTCCCTGCTATCTATAATTTGTCTCAGTTTAAGCACAATGTGAATAGGTTTCTGTTCTCATAATTCTCTGCGCTTTCTTTTCCTTTTCTCTTCTTTTTTTAGCCCTCACCTTGAGTGGCCTTTGGGCCTTGTGTTGGGCGACTTCCATAAAAAAAAAAAAAAAAAACTCAAATAATCCCTAACTAAATGTAATTCAGTTTCGAATTGCACAATTTCTGATTGTTTTTGTTTGTCTTTTTTTTTACTGCAATGATGAAATGCCGAACCATCTGCCTTGGAAATACGGAGTCCAGTGAAAACTACACATTGACCTTTCCTGGACCATGAATACATCAGTGAAGGTGTGTATGCAATGAGGAGAATGACATCTACTCATTTCAAGTTCAGGAATAGAACCTGAATATTCATGCATGACTGTCATTTGTTACGATTATTCCTGAAATTAATATTTGTTGTTGATCTTTGCTAGAGAGGAACTCCAAGGTCAATTTCTAATTTGTGATGTACTCAATTTTTGACAGATAGTCCTTATGAAAATTGGGGGAAAATTCCGAAAGGCTTTGTCCCTCATTTGTCCATCTCTCCAAATTTCAATTTGAAGTGATGTCAAGAATCTGTTGCCTTGTAAAATCTAATTCATGTTTTACTCATGGAGCATCATTTCCTGACTGAAAGATGTTGCACCATTTCTCCAGGATTTGTTATTCTCATACAACCACAGTCTGGCACATAAACGTGCAGATTATAACCTTGCAAAATGGTATCTATATTTGTACAGTGAAATATATTTAATGTGAATAATATAATTGTTGGCTTGATTGACATGTATTTCAGCTCAGAATTGATGAGAAAAAAGTTATGCCCCAACCTGAAGGTTTTGAAAAACTAGAAAAGCACCTGCCATTGAGGGCGTGTGTCAAAATGACAATACTTTGACTTCATGTGTGGGAGTTTACTTTGTTATACCTCCATTCTGCAGCAAACCATCCATACAAAACAGAGCTCCCTTGTATGACGTGATATGAGTGATAATGTTGTGGGGCTCTTCTTGAATCTTTTTGAAAATGATATGTTTTGTTTACACAAATGTCCTGTGTTATTTATTTTAGCCTCCCTTATTATAGTAATGTAAAATTTCTTTCCAGGTGACATCATTGGGGAATTACAGACTGTTGCCGTTGATGGGAAGCGCGAAGATTCACACTCCTGCTGTGTTCTCTTGTCAACCTGGACCAAAAAATCATCAATATGTGTGCCATCAACAGAGATCTGGAGCTGGCAAGTGACGTCTTGGAGAGACATTCATCAAGGGAAAAAAGTATCAAATTTGGTTTTCTTTTGGTGTAATTCTTAGTTTGTTGAACAGCTAAAGCCATATTTAATTCAGATTTAGTTTTTCTCTTAGTTGTATTTGATGTTTCAGATTGGCTGTTGACTGACGAGGACACTTACATACATACCAACACAAGTGAGTTTCTCGGAGCGACCTGTAACTGTATCCAGATGAATGGGTCTCTTCTTCAAAGGGGTAGGTTTTGTTCATTTTATCATTTTAAAAGTTCCATCCCTCTTTAGTATTTTTTGAGCTATGAGGAGTGTTATTCCATTTTGGAAAAAGTTTTTTCAAAACTATTACTGTGGTGATCATCAGATAATCAAATTATATTTGTCTGTGAATGATTTGTAATGATGACATAATTATGGAAATGTTTTTAGGTGATTGTGATAACACTCTGGCACAAGAACGTGCAGATTGTAACCTTGCAAAAAGGGAGCCAAATATTCAAGTTACAGTGAAAAATACTTGATGTGAATATCATAATTGTTGGCCTGATTGACATGTATTTCAGGAGTCTGTGTTTGTGCTCCGATGAGTAAGGGCCAAAATGACAACAGAAGAAGGGTGCCAGTTGCCATCTGGTGGATGAAACGACGTGTAGCAGTCTGATAGATGAAACGACGTGTAGCAGTCTGATAGATGAAACGGTAGTTGTAGCTGGTAATGTGAAAATCAAGTCATCAAATCATGTCGATGAATAAAGCATGTAGTCCTCAAACCGCTTAAACCAATCCTGCCTGTTACTTCAAGTTATCTTGAGCTTTACACTTAAGATTTTAAATATGAATTTGAAAAAGGTTTCTGTAAGAAACGCTTCTCACATTGTGTACTCTTATTAGGGATTATTCTTCCTGCTTGGACAAATCTGCTCTGGATCTTCGGCTTTATCTCAAAAACAAGACCAAATTTTAAATTAAATATTCACAGGTTAGTTTGATTGTTTATATCTACATTCAGGGTTTAAACAAGCACCTCGGGCTAGCTCATCCAGGGGTGCTTAATACTGCAAAACTTATTCTATTGCTCCCATACCACTGGAGCTTCCTTCAATTACTCTGATTTTCCTGCCAAACATCATTCACAACTTTGAAAATGTCACCTTTTTCATACATGGCAGTGACTGGGTGTCCTTCTCATCTGTACAAATAACATGCTCTCTCAGGACAGACCCTGCAGCCACTTGACTATGTGTTGAAAAGCCTCTTCTGGTCAGCTTGGAACATTAATGTAACCAAGGTAAGGTTGTTTCTATAACTTAAACAATCTTTTCTGAAGTACTACTACTTTAATACTAAACTTGCACCACCCTGCATGATATTAACAAGCTCACTTCCATCTTAACCATCACTTAACATCTACATGAACTAAGCTCACTTCCCATCATGCTTGCATTTTTCATCTTCATGTAACATTTTAATATTTCATCAATAACTTGGCATCATCACTGTTCCTCAGTGGGTCATGTGATAACCACCTCACACCATTTTCATGCACCTCAAATAATCCCTAACTAAATGTAATTCAGTTTCGAATTGCAAAATTTCTGATTGTTGTTGTTGTTGTTGTTTTTTTACTGCAATGATGAAATGCCGAACCATCTGCCTTGGAAATACGGAGTCCAGTGAAAACTACACATTGACCTTCCCTGGACCATGAATACATCAGTGAAGGTGTGTATGCAATGAGGAGAATGACATCTACTCATTTCAAGTTCAGGAATAGAACCTGAATATTCATGCATGACTGTCATTTGTTACGATTATTCCTGAAATTAATATTTGTTGTTGATCTTTGCTAGAGAGGAACTCCAAGGTCAATTTCTAATTTGTGATGTACTCAATTTTTGACAGATAGTCCTTATGAAATTTGGGGGAAAATTCCGAAAGGCTTTGTCCCTCATTTGTCCATCTCTCCAAATTTCAATTTGAAGTGATGTCAAGAATCTGTTGCCTTGTAAAATCTAATTCATGTTTTACTCATGGAGCATCATTTCCTGACTGAAAGATGTTGCACCATTTCTCCAGGATTTGTTATTCTCATACAACCACAGTCTGGCACATAAACGTGCAGATTATAACCTTGCAAAATGGTATCTATATTTGTACAGTGAAATATATTTAATGTGAATAATATAATTGTTGGCTTGATTGACATGTATTTCAGCTCAGAATTGATGAGAAAAAAGTTATGCCCCAACCTGAAGGTTTTGAAAAACTAGAAAAGCACCTGCCATTGAGGGCGTGTGTCAAAATGACAATACTTTGACTTCATGTGTGGGAGTTTACTTTGTTATACCTCCATTCTGCAGCAAACCATCCATACAAAACAGAGCTCCCTTGTATGACGTGATATGAGTGATAATGTTGTGGGGCTCTTCTTGAATCTTTTTGAAAATGATATGTTTTGTTTACACAAATGTCCTGTGTTATTTATTTTAGCCTCCCTTATTATAGTAATGTAAAATTTCTTTCCAGGTGACATCATTGGGGAATTACAGACTGTTGCCGTTGATGGGAAGCGCGAAGATTCACACTCCTGCTGTGTTCTCTTGTCAACCTGGACCAAAAAACCATCAATATGTGTGCCATCAACAGAGATCTGGAGCTGGCAAGTGACGTCTTGGAGAGACATTCATCAAGGGAAAAAAGTATCAAATTTGGTTTTCTTTTGGTGTAATTCTTAGTTTGTTGAACAGCTAAAGCCATATTTAATTCAGATTTAGTTTTTCTCTTAGTTGTATTTGATGTTTCAGATTGGCTGTTGACTGACGAGGACACTTACATACATACCAACACAAGTGAGTTTCTCGGAGCGACCTGTAACTGTATCCAGATGAATGGGTCTCTTCTTCAAAGGGGTAGGTTTTGTTCATTTTATCATTTTAAAAGTTCCATCCCTCTTTAGTATTTTTTGAGCTATGAGGAGTGTTATTCCATTTTGGAAAAAGTTTTTTCAAAACTATTACTGTGGTGATCATCAGATAATCAAATTATATTTGTCTGTGAATGATTTGTAATGATGACATAATTATGGAAATGTTTTTAGGTGATTGTGATAACACTCTGGCACAAGAACGTGCAGATTGTAACCTTGCAAAAAGGGAGCCAAATATTCAAGTTACAGTGAAAAATACTTGATGTGAATATCATAATTGTTGGCCTGATTGACATGTATTTCAGGAGTCTGTGTTTGTGCTCCGATGAGTAAGGGCCAAAATGACAACAGAAGAAGGGTGCCAGTTGCCATCTGGTGGATGAAACGACGTGTAGCAGTCTGATAGATGAAACGACGTGTAGCAGTCTGATAGATGAAACGGTAGTTGTAGCTGGTAATGTGAAAATCAAGTCATCAAATCATGTCGATGAATAAAGCATGTAGTCCTCAAACCGCTTAAACCAATCCTGCCTGTTACTTCAAGTTATCTTGAGCTTTACACTTAAGATTTTAAATATGAATTTGAAAAAGGTTTCTGTAAGAAACGCTTCTCACATTGTGTACTCTTATTAGGGATTATTCTTCCTGCTTGGACAAATCTGCTCTGGATCTTCGGCTTTATCTGAAAAACAGGACCAAATTTTAAATTAAATATTCACAGGTTAGTTTGATTGTTTATATCTACATTCAGGGTTTAAACAAGCACCTCGGGCTAGCTCATCCAGGGGTGCTTAATACTGCAAAACTTATTCTATTGCTCCCATACCACTGGAGCTTCCTTCAATTACTCTGATTTTCCTGCCAAACATCATTCACAACTTTGAAAATGTCACCTTTTTCATACATGGCAGTGACTGGGTGTCCTTCTCATCTGTACAAATAACATGCTCTCTCAGGACAGACCCTGCAGCCACTTGACTATGTGTTGAAAAGCCTCTTCTGGTCAGCTTGGAACATTAATGTAACCAAGGTAAGGTTGTTTCTATAATTTAAACAATCTTTTCTGAAGTACTACTACTTTAATACTAAACTTGCACCACCCTGCATGATATTAACAAGCTCACTTCCATCTTAACCATCACTTAACATCTACATGAACTAAGCTCACATCCCATCATGCTTGCATTTTTCATCTTCATGTAACATTTTAATATTTCATCAATAACTTGGCATCATCACTGTTCCTCAGTGGGTCATGTGATAACCACCTCACACCATTTTCATGCACCTCAATTCAATTCCAGTCCTGTTTAATGGCCCCGAAGTACTTACTTCTCCGTCGGATAAAGCCAATCTCTTTGCTGAAAGATTTGCTGCCAACTCCACTCTTGATGACTCGGGCCACAATCTGCCAGATTTTCCTCTCCGGACTGATAGCATCATCTCCTCTGTCTTTATCACACCTAAGATGGTAGCTAAGGTTATCAAACATCTTGACACGTCTAAAGCCACTGGACCTGACAGTATCCCTGTTCTTGTCCTGAAAATGTGTTCACCGGAATTGTCCTCAGTCCTGTCTAAACTGTATAACCTTTGCCTCTCAAATTCAACATTTCCTTCTGATTGGAAAGCAGCCTCCGTTGTCCCAGTTTTCAAAGGCTCTGGTGAAAAGTCTGACCCCTCTAACTATCGACCTATTAGCCTCCTTCCAATCATCAGCAAGGTGTTTGAATGTCTCATCAACCAGCATCTCATGGATTACCTTGAAACTAACACACTACTAGCCGACGTCCAATATGGATTCCGGCACTCTCGATCTACTGGCGACTTTTTGTCTTTGGTCACCGAGCACCTGAACAGGATATTAGATCTCCGTGGTGAGGCAAGGCTTGTTGCTCTTGATATTTCTAAGGCCTTTGATCGAGTCTGGCACAAGGGTCTCATCCATAAGCTCAAGTCCTATGGCATCTGTGGTCAACTTCTCAATCTAATCTCAGATTTTCTTAGCGATCGAAAATTCACTGTTGTTCACGAGGGTCAGTCCTCGTCCGTCCACAGCGTCAACGCAGGTGTCCCGCAAGGCTCTGTATTGGGACCAACCTTGTTCCTGCTTTATATTAATGATCTGCCTGATTCTATTTCATCTCAGATTGCCATCTACGCTGATGACACAACCCTGTATACAACGTACCCTGGTCCCCGGTTTTCCACTCGTCAAGCCCAAGCTAGTAATGATCTCAACCATGATCTTACAAATGTCAATAATTGGGGGATCAAATGGCTTGTCACCTTCAACGAAAGGAAAACTCGCCTGTTATCTGTGTCAAGATCTACATCTAAATCATCTGTTCGTTCTACCTTGTTTATGAATTCTACATCTCTTCAGGAAGTTAGTGACATCAGGTTACTTGGTCTCGACATCACCAATAAACTCTCCTGGGTCAAGTACATTGGTGATGTTGCCAGAAGGGCCTCTCAACCTGTAGGTTGTCTATACCGTGCGCGGAAATGCCTTCCCCCCTCTGCCATTCTTTACTTATACAAGACGACTATCCGCCCTGTTATGGAGTACTGTTGTCACATCTGGTCCGGTGCTCCAGCCTGTCACCTTTCTCTGCTGGACAGAATACAGCGTCGAGTTGTTAACCTGGTGGGCAAAGAATTGTCATCTTCCTTGGAACCCCTCTCGCATCGTCGCAATGTATCTTCATTGAGCCTGTTTTATAGATACTATCACGGCGTGTGTTCCAATGGTCTTTCGTTGGTCGTCCCTGTTGACCGTCCCGCACAACGAACCACTCGCACCTCTGTCAAATCCCATCCTCATACAGTCGTGACTCCCAAAAGCAGGACCAAGATGTACGCTACGAGTTTCTTTCCACGTACTGCTTCACTCTGGAACTCCTTGCCTGCATCCTGTTTCCCTGCTATCTATAATTTGTCTCAGTTTAAGCACAATGTGAATAGGTTTCTGTTCTCATAATTCTCTGCGCTTTCTTTTCCTTTTCTCTTCTTTTTTTAGCCCTCACCTTGAGTGGCCTTTGGGCCTTGTGTTGGGCGACTTCCATAAAAAAAAAAAAAAAAAACTCAAATAATCCCTAACTAAATGTAATTCAGTTTCGAATTGCACAATTTCTGATTGTTTTTGTTTGTCTTTTTTTTTACTGCAATGATGAAATGCCGAACCATCTGCCTTGGAAATACGGAGTCCAGTGAAAACTACACATTGACCTTTCCTGGACCATGAATACATCAGTGAAGGTGTGTATGCAATGAGGAGAATGACATCTACTCATTTCAAGTTCAGGAATAGAACCTGAATATTCATGCATGACTGTCATTTGTTACGATTATTCCTGAAATTAATATTTGTTGTTGATCTTTGCTAGAGAGGAACTCCAAGGTCAATTTCTAATTTGTGATGTACTCAATTTTTGACAGATAGTCCTTATGAAAATTGGGGGAAAATTCCGAAAGGCTTTGTCCCTCATTTGTCCATCTCTCCAAATTTCAATTTGAAGTGATGTCAAGAATCTGTTGCCTTGTAAAATCTAATTCATGTTTTACTCATGGAGCATCATTTCCTGACTGAAAGATGTTGCACCATTTCTCCAGGATTTGTTATTCTCATACAACCACAGTCTGGCACATAAACGTGCAGATTATAACCTTGCAAAATGGTATCTATATTTGTACAGTGAAATATATTTAATGTGAATAATATAATTGTTGGCTTGATTGACATGTATTTCAGCTCAGAATTGATGAGAAAAAAGTTATGCCCCAACCTGAAGGTTTTGAAAAACTAGAAAAGCACCTGCCATTGAGGGCGTGTGTCAAAATGACAATACTTTGACTTCATGTGTGGGAGTTTACTTTGTTATACATGTACCTCCATTCTGCAGCAAACCATCCATACAAAACAGAGCTCCCTTGTATGACGTGATATGAGTGATAATGTTGTGGGGCTCTTCTTGAATGTTTTTGAAAATGATATGTTTTGTTTACACAAATGTCCTGTGTTATTTATTTTAGCCTCCCTTATTATAGTAATGTAAAATTTCTTTCCAGGTGACATCATTGGGGAATTACAGACTGTTGCCGTTGATGGGAAGCGCGAAGATTCACACTCCTGCTGTGTTCTCTTGTCAACCTGGACCAAAAAACCATCAATATGTGTGCCATCAACAGAGATCTGGAGCTGGCAAGTGACGTCTTGGAGAGACATTCATCAAGGGAAAAAAGTATCAAATTTGGTTTTCTTTTGGTGTAATTCTTAGTTTGTTGAACAGCTAAAGCCATATTTAATTCAGATTTAGTTTTTCTCTTAGTTGTATTTGATGTTTCAGATTGGCTGTTGACTGACGAGGACACTTACATACATACCAACACAAGTGAGTTTCTCGGAGCGACCTGTAACTGTATCCAGATGAATGGGTCTCTTCTTCAAAGGGGTAGGTTTTGTTCATTTTATCATTTTAAAAGTTCCATCCCTCTTTAGTATTTTTTGAGCTATGAGGAGTGTTATTCCATTTTGGAAAAAGTTTTTTCAAAACTATTACTGTGGTGATCATCAGATAATCAAATTATATTTGTCTGTGAATGATTTGTAATGATGACATAATTATGGAAATGTTTTTAGGTGATTGTGATAACACTCTGGCACAAGAACGTGCAGATTGTAACCTTGCAAAAAGGGAGCCAAATATTCAAGTTACAGTGAAAAATACTTGATGTGAATATCATAATTGTTGGCCTGATTGACATGTATTTCAGGAGTCTGTGTTTGTGCTCCGATGAGTAAGGGCCAAAATGACAACAGAAGAAGGGTGCCAGTTGCCATCTGGTGGATGAAACGACGTGTAGCAGTCTGATAGATGAAACGACGTGTAGCAGTCTGATAGATGAAACGACGTGTAGCAGTCTGATAGATGAAACGGTAGTTGTAGCTGGTAATGTGAAAATCAAGTCATCAAATCATGTCGATGAATAAAGCATGTAGTCCTCAAACCGCTTAAACCAATCCTGCCTGTTACTTCAAGTTATCTTGAGCTTTACACTTAAGATTTTAAATATGAATTTGAAAAAGGTTTCTGTAAGAAACGCTTCTCACATTGTGTACTCTTATTAGGGATTATTCTTCCTGCTTGGACAAATCTGCTCTGGATCTTCGGCTTTATCTCAAAAACAAGACCAAATTTTTAATTAAATATTCACAGGTTAGTTTGATTGTTTATATCTACATTCAGGGTTTAAACAAGCACCTCGGGCTAGCTCATCCAGGGGTGCTTAATACTGCAAAACTTATTCTATTGCTCCCATACCACTGGAGCTTCCTTCAATTACTCTGATTTTCCTGCCAAACATCATTCACAACTTTGAAAATGTCACCTTTTTCATACATGGCAGTGACTGGGTGTCCTTCTCATCTGTACAAATAACATGCTCTCTCAGGACAGACCCTGCAGCCACTTGACTATGTGTTGAAAAGCCTCTTCTGGTTAGCTTGGAACATTAATGTAACCAAGGTAAGGTTGTTTCTATAACTTAAACAATCTTTTCTGAAGTACTACTACTTTAATACTAAACTTGCACCACCCTGCATGATATTAACAAGCTCACTTCCATCTTAACAATCACTTAACATCTACATGAACTAAGCTCACTTCCCATCATGCTTGCATTTTTCATCTTCATGTAACATTTTAATATTTCATCAATAACTTGGCATCATCACTGTTCCTCAGTGGGTCATGTGATAACCACCTCACACCATTTTCATGCACCTCAAATAATCCCTAACTAAATGTAATTCAGTTTCGAATTGCAAAATTTCTGATTGTTGTTGTTGTTGTTTTTTTACTGCAATGATGAAATGCCGAACCATCTGCCTTGGAAATACGGAGTCCAGTGAAAACTACACATTGACCTTCCCTGGACCATGAATACATCAGTGAAGGTGTGTATGCAATGAGGAGAATGACATCTACTCATTTCAAGTTCAGGAATAGAACCTGAATATTCATGCATGACTGTCATTTGTTACGATTATTCCTGAAATTAATATTTGTTGTTGATCTTTGCTAGAGAGGAACTCCAAGGTCAATTTCTAATTTGTGATGTACTCAATTTTTGACAGATAGTCCTTATGAAAATTGGGGGAAAATTCCGAAAGGCTTTGTCCCTCATTTGTCCATCTCTCCAAATTTCAATTTGAAGTGATGTCAAGAATATGTTGCCTTGTAAAATCTAATTCATGTTTTACTCATGGAGCATCATTTCCTGACTGAAAGATGTTGCACCATTTCTCCAGGATTTGTTATTCTCATACAACCACAGTCTGGCACATAAACGTGCAGATTATAACCTTGCAAAATGGTATCTATATTTGTACAGTGAAATATATTTAATGTGAATAATATAATTGTTGGCTTGATTGACATGTATTTCAGCTCAGAATTGATGAGAAAAAAGTTATGCCCCAACCTGAAGGTTTTGAAAAACTAGAAAAGCACCTGCCATTGAGGGCGTGTGTCAAAATGACAATACTTTGACTTCTATGTGTGGGAGTTTACTTTGTTATACCTCCATTCTGCAGCAAACCATCCATACAAAACAGAGCTCCCTTGTATGACGTGATATGAGTGATAATGTTGTGGGGCTCTTCTTGAATCTTTTTGAAAATGATATGTTTTGTTTACACAAATGTCCTGTGTTATTTATTTTAGCCTCCCTTATTATAGTAATGTAAAATTTCTTTCCAGGTGACATCATTGGGGAATTACAGACTGTTGCCGTTGATGGGAAGCGCGAAGATTCACACTCCTGCTGTGTTCTCTTGTCAACCTGGACCAAAAAACCATCAATATGTGTGCCATCAACAGAGATCTGGAGCTGGCAAGTGACGTCTTGGAGAGACATTCATCAAGGGAAAAAAGTATCAAATTTGGTTTTCTTTTGGTGTAATTCTTAGTTTGTTGAACAGCTAAAGCCATATTTAATTCAGATTTAGTTTTTCTCTTAGTTGTATTTGATGTTTCAGATTGGCTGTTGACTGACGAGGACACTTACATACATACCAACACAAGTGAGTTTCTCGGAGCGACCTGTAACTGTATCCAGATGAATGGGTCTCTTCTTCAAAGGGGTAGGTTTTGTTCATTTTATCATTTTAAAAGTTCCATCCCTCTTTAGTATTTTTTGAGCTATGAGGAGTGTTATTCCATTTTGGAAAAAGTTTTTTCAAAACTATTACTGTGGTGATCATCAGATAATCAAATTATATTTGTCTGTGAATGATTTGTAATGATGACATAATTATGGAAATGTTTTTAGGTGATTGTGATAACACTCTGACACAAGAACGTGCAGATTGTAACCTTGCAAAAAGGGAGCCAAATATTCAAGTTACAGTGAAAAATACTTGATGTGAATATCATAATTGTTGGCCTGATTGACATGTATTTCAGGAGTCTGTGTTTGTGCTCCGATGAGTAAGGGCCAAAATGACAACAGAAGAAGGGTGCCAGTTGCCATCTGGTGGATGAAACGACGTGTAGCAGTCTGATAGATGAAACGACGTGTAGCAGTCTGATAGATGAAACGGTAGTTGTAGCTGGTAATGTGAAAATCAAGTCATCAAATCATGTCGATGAATAAAGCATGTAGTCCTCAAACCGCTTAAACCAATCCTGCCTGTTACTTCAAGTTATCTTGAGCTTTACACTTAAGATTTTAAATATGAATTTGAAAAAGGTTTCTGTAAGAAACGCTTCTCACATTGTGTACTCTTATTAGGGATTATTCTTCCTGCTTGGACAAATCTGCTCTGGATCTTCGGCTTTATCTCAAAAACAAGACCAAATTTTAAATTAAATATTCACAGGTTAGTTTGATTGTTTATATCTACATTCAGGGTTTAAACAAGCACCTCGGGCTAGCTCATCCAGGGGTGCTTAATACTGCAAAACTTATTCTATTGCTCCCATACCACTGGAGCTTCCTTCAATTACTCTGATTTTCCTGCCAAACATCATTCACAACTTTGAAAATGTCACCTTTTTCATACATGGCAGTGACTGGGTGTCCTTCTCATCTGTACAAATAACATGCTCTCTCAGGACAGACCCTGCAGCCACTTGACTATGTGTTGAAAAGCCTCTTCTGGTCAGCTTGGAACATTAATGTAACCAAGGTAAGGTTGTTTCTATAACTTAAACAATCTTTTCTGAAGTACTACTACTTTAATACTAAACTTGCACCATCCTGCATGATATTAACAAGCTCACTTCCATCTTAACCATCACTTAACATCTACATGAACTAAGCTCACTTCCCATCATGCTTGCATTTTTCATCTTCATGTAACATTTTAATATTTCATCAATAACTTGGCATCATCACTGTTCCTCAGTGGGTCATGTGATAACCACCTCACACCATTTTCATGCACCTCAAATAATCCCTAACTAAATGTAATTCAGTTTCGAATTGCAAAATTTCTGATTGTTGTTGTTGTTGTTGTTTTTTTACTGCAATGATGAAATGCCGAACCATCTGCCTTGGAAATACGGAGTCCAGTGAAAACTACACATTGACCTTCCCTGGACCATGAATACATCAGTGAAGGTGTGTATGCAATGAGGAGAATGACATCTACTCATTTCAAGTTCAGGAATAGAACCTGAATATTCATGCATGACTGTCATTTGTTACGATTATTCCTGAAATTAATATTTGTTGTTGATCTTTGCTAGAGAGGAACTCCAAGGTCAATTTCTAATTTGTGATGTACTCAATTTTTGACAGATAGTCCTTATGAAATTTGGGGGAAAATTCCGAAAGGCTTTGTCCCTCATTTGTCCATCTCTCCAAATTTCAATTTGAAGTAATGTCAAGAATCTGTTGCCTTGTAAAATCTAATTCATGTTTTACTCATGGAGCATCATTTCCTGACTGAAAGATGTTGCACCATTTCTCCAGGATTTGTTATTCTCATATAACCACAGTCTGGCACATAAACGTGCAGATTATAACCTTGCAAAATGGTATCTATATTTGTACAGTGAAATATATTTAATGTGAATAATATAATTGTTGGCTTGATTGACATGTATTTCAGCTCAGAATTGATGAGAAAAAAGTTATGCCCCAACCTGAAGGTTTTGAAAAACTAGAAAAGCACCTGCCATTGAGGGCGTGTGTCAAAATGACAATACTTTGACTTCATGTGTGGGAGTTTACTTTGTTATACCTCCATTCTGCAGCAAACCATCCATACAAAACAGAGCTCCCTTGTATGACGTGATATGAGTGATAATGTTGTGGGGCTCTTCTTGAATCTTTTTGAAAATGATATGTTTTGTTTACACAAATGTCCTGTGTTATTTATTTTAGCCTCCCTTATTATAGTAATGTAAAATTTCTTTCCAGGTGACATCATTGGGGAATTACAGACTGTTGCCGTTGATGGGAAGCGCGAAGATTCACACTCCTGCTGTGTTCTCTTGTCAACCTGGACCAAAAAACCATCAATATGTGTGCCATCAACAGAGATCTGGAGCTGGCAAGTGACGTCTTGGAGAGACATTCATCAAGGGAAAAAAGTATCAAATTTGGTTTTCTTTTGGTGTAATTCTTAGTTTGTTGAACAGCTAAAGCCATATTTAATTCAGATTTAGTTTTTCTCTTAGTTGTATTTGATGTTTCAGATTGGCTGTTGACTGACGAGGACACTTACATACATACCAACACAAGTGAGTTTCTCGGAGCGACCTGTAACTGTATCCAGATGAATGGGTCTCTTCTTCAAAGGGGTAGGTTTTGTTCATTTTATCATTTTAAAAGTTCCATCCCTCTTTAGTATTTTTTGAGCTATGAGGAGTGTTATTCCATTTTGGAAAAAGTTTTTTCAAAACTATTACTGTGGTGATCATCAGATAATCAAATTATATTTGTCTGTGAATGATTTGTAATGATGACATAATTATGGAAATGTTTTTAGGTGATTGTGATAACACTCTGGCACAAGAACGTGCAGATTGTAACCTTGCAAAAAGGGAGCCAAATATTCAAGTTACAGTGAAAAATACTTGATGTGAATATCATAATTGTTGGCCTGATTGACATGTATTTCAGGAGTCTGTGTTTGTGCTCCGATGAGTAAGGGCCAAAATGACAACAGAAGAAGGGTGCCAGTTGCCATCTGGTGGATGAAACGACGTGTAGCAGTCTGATAGATGAAACGACGTGTAGCAGTCTGATAGATGAAACGGTAGTTGTAGCTGGTAATGTGAAAATCAAGTCATCAAATCATGTCGATGAATAAAGCATGTAGTCCTCAAACCGCTTAAACCAATCCTGCCTGTTACTTCAAGTTATCTTGAGCTTTACACTTAAGATTTTAAATATGAATTTGAAAAAGGTTTCTGTAAGAAACGCTTCTCACATTGTGTACTCTTATTAGGGATTATTCTTCCTGCTTGGACAAATCTGCTCTGGATCTTCGGCTTTATCTCAAAAACAAGACCAAATTTTAAATTAAATATTCACAGGTTAGTTTGATTGTTTATATCTACATTCAGGGTTTAAACAAGCACCTCGGGCTAGCTCATCCAGGGGTGCTTAATACTGCAAAACTTATTCTATTGCTCCCATACCACTGGAGCTTCCTTCAATTACTCTGATTTTCCTGCCAAACATCATTCACAACTTTGAAAATGTCACCTTTTTCATACATGGCAGTGACTGGGTGTCCTTCTCATCTGTACAAATAACATGCTCTCTCAGGACAGACCCTGCAGCCACTTGACTATGTGTTGAAAAGCCTCTTCTGGTCAGCTTGGAACATTAATGTAACCAAGGTAAGGTTGTTTCTATAACTTAAATAATCTTTTCTGAAGTACTACTACTTTAATACTAAACTTGCACTACCCTGCATGATATTAACAAGCTCACTTCCATCTTAACCATCACTTAACATCTACATGAACTAAGCTCACTTCCCATCATGCCTGCATTTTTCATCTTCATGTAACATTTTAATATTTCATCAATAACTTGGCATCATCACTGTTCCTCAGTTGGTCATGTGATAACCACCTCACACCATTTTCATGCACCTCAATTCAATTCCAGTCCTGTTTAATGGCCCCGAAGTACTTACTTCTCCGTCGGATAAAGCCAATCTCTTTGCTGAAAGATTTGCTGCCAACTCCACTCTTGATGACTCGGGCCACAATCTGCCAGATTTTCCTCTCCGGACTGATAGCATCATCTCCTCTGTCTTTATCACACCTAAGATGGTAGCTAAGGTTATCAAACATCTTGACACGTCTAAAGCCACTGGACCTGACAGTATCCCTGTTCTTGTCCTGAAAATGTGTTCACCGGAATTGTCCTCAGTCCTGTCTAAACTGTATAACCTTTGCCTCTCAAATTCAACATTTCCTTCTGATTGGAAAGCAGCCTCCGTTGTCCCAGTTTTCAAAGGCTCTGGTGAAAAGTCTGACCCCTCTAACTATCGACCTATTAGCCTCCTTCCAATCATCAGCAAGGTGTTTGAATGTCTCATCAACCAGCATCTCATGGATTACCTTGAAACTAACACACTACTAGCCGACGTCCAATATGGATTCCGGCACTCTCGATCTACTGGCGACTTTTTGTCTTTGGTCACCGAGCACCTGAACAGGATATTAGATCTCCGTGGTGAGGCAAGGCTTGTTGCTCTTGATATTTCTAAGGCCTTTGATCGAGTCTGGCACAAGGGTCTCATCCATAAGCTCAAGTCCTATGGCATCTGTGGTCAACTTCTCAATCTAATCTCAGATTTTCTTAGCGATCGAAAATTCACTGTTGTTCACGAGGGTCAGTCCTCGTCCGTCCACAGCGTCAACGCAGGTGTCCCGCAAGGCTCTGTATTGGGACCAACCTTGTTCCTGCTTTATATTAATGATCTGCCTGATTCTATTTCATCTCAGATTGCCATCTACGCTGATGACACAACCCTGTATACAACGTACCCTGGTCCCCGGTTTTCCACTCGTCAAGCCCAAGCTAGTAATGATCTCAACCATGATCTTACAAATGTCAATAATTGGGGGATCAAATGGCTTGTCACCTTCAACGAAAGGAAAACTCGCCTGTTATCTGTGTCAAGATCTACATCTAAATCATCTGTTCGTTCTACCTTGTTTATGAATTCTACATCTCTTCAGGAAGTTAGTGACATCAGGTTACTTGGTCTCGACATCACCAATAAACTCTCCTGGGTCAAGTCCATTGGTGATGTTGCCAGAAGGGCCTCTCAACCTGTAGGTTGTCTATACCGTGCGCGGAAATGCCTTCCCCCCTCTGCCATTCTTTACTTATACAAGACGACTATCCGCCCTGTTATGGAGTACTGTTGTCACATCTGGTCCGGTGCTCCAGCCTGTCACCTTTCTCTGCTGGACAGAATACAGCGTCGAGTTGTTAACCTGGTGGGCAAAGAATTGTCATCTTCCTTGGAACCCCTCTCGCATCGTCGCAATGTATCTTCATTGAGCCTGTTTTATAGATACTATCACGGCGTGTGTTCCAATGGTCTTTCGTTGGTCGTCCCTGTTGACCGTCCCGCACAACGAACCACTCGCACCTCTGTCAAATCCCATCCTCATACAGTCGTGACTCCCAAAAGCAGGACCAAGATGTACGCTACGAGTTTCTTTCCACGTACTGCTTCACTCTGGAACTCCTTGCCTGCATCCTGTTTCCCTGCTATCTATAATTTGTCTCAGTTTAAGCACAATGTGAATAGGTTTCTGTTCTCATAATTCTCTGCGCTTTCTTTTCCTTTTCTCTTCTTTTTTTAGCCCTCACCTTGAGTGGCCTTTGGGCCTTGTGTTGGGCGACTTCCATAAAAAAAAAAAAAAAAAAATCAAATAATCCCTAACTAAATGTAATTCAGTTTCGAATTGCACAATTTCTGATTGTTTTTGTTTGTCTTTTTTTTTACTGCAATGATGAAATGCCGAACCATCTGCCTTGGAAATACGGAGTCCAGTGAAAACTACACATTGACCTTTCCTGGACCATGAATACATCAGTGAAGGTGTGTATGCAATGAGGAGAATGACATCTACTCATTTCAAGTTCAGGAATAGAACCTGAATATTCATGCATGACTGTCATTTGTTACGATTATTCCTGAAATTAATATTTGTTGTTGATCTTTGCTAGAGAGGAACTCCAAGGTCAATTTCTAATTTGTGATGTACTCAATTTTTGACAGATAGTCCTTATGAAAATTGGGGGAAAATTCCGAAAGGCTTTGTCCCTCATTTGTCCATCTCTCCAAATTTCAATTTGAAGTGATGTCAAGAATCTGTTGCCTTGTAAAATCTAATTCATGTTTTACTCATGGAGCATCATTTCCTGACTGAAAGATGTTGCACCATTTCTCCAGGATTTGTTATTCTCATACAACCACAGTCTGGCACATAAACGTGCAGATTATAACCTTGCAAAATGGTATCTATATTTGTACAGTGAAATATATTTAATGTGAATAATATAATTGTTGGCTTGATTGACATGTATTTCAGCTCAGAATTGATGAGAAAAAAGTTATGCCCCAACCTGAAGGTTTTGAAAAACTAGAAAAGCACCTGCCATTGAGGGCGTGTGTCAAAATGACAATACTTTGACTTCATGTGTGGGAGTTTACTTTGTTATACATGTACCTCCATTCTGCAGCAAACCATCCATACAAAACAGAGCTCCCTTGTATGACGTGATATGAGTGATAATGTTGTGGGGCTCTTCTTGAATGTTTTTGAAAATGATATGTTTTGTTTACACAAATGTCCTGTGTTATTTATTTTAGCCTCCCTTATTATAGTAATGTAAAATTTCTTTCCAGGTGACATCATTGGGGAATTACAGACTGTTGCCGTTGATGGGAAGCGCGAAGATTCACACTCCTGCTGTGTTCTCTTGTCAACCTGGACCAAAAAACCATCAATATGTGTGCCATCAACAGAGATCTGGAGCTGGCAAGTGACGTCTTGGAGAGACATTCATCAAGGGAAAAAAGTATCAAATTTGGTTTTCTTTTGGTGTAATTCTTAGTTTGTTGAACAGCTAAAGCCATATTTAATTCAGATTTAGTTTTTCTCTTAGTTGTATTTGATGTTTCAGATTGGCTGTTGACTGACGAGGACACTTACATACATACCAACACAAGTGAGTTTCTCGGAGCGACCTGTAACTGTATCCAGATGAATGGGTCTCTTCTTCAAAGGGGTAGGTTTTGTTCATTTTATCATTTTAAAAGTTCCATCCCTCTTTAGTATTTTTTGAGCTATGAGGAGTGTTATTCCATTTTGGAAAAAGTTTTTTCAAAACTATTACTGTGGTGATCATCAGATAATCAAATTATATTTGTCTGTGAATGATTTGTAATGATGACATAATTATGGAAATGTTTTTAGGTGATTGTGATAACACTCTGACACAAGAACGTGCAGATTGTAACCTTGCAAAAATGGAGCCAAATATTCAAGTTACAGTGAAAAATACTTGATGTGAATATCATAATTGTTGGCCTGATTGACATGTATTTCAGGAGTCTGTGTTTGTGCTCCGATGAGTAAGGGCCAAAATGACAACAGAAGAAGGGTGCCAGTTGCCATCTGGTGGATGAAACGACGTGTAGCAGTCTGATAGATGAAACGACGTGTAGCAGTCTGATAGATGAAACGGTAGTTGTAGCTGGTAATGTGAAAATCAAGTCATCAAATCATGTCGATGAATAAAGCATGTAGTCCTCAAACCGCTTAAACCAATCCTGCCTGTTACTTCAAGTTATCTTGAGCTTTACACTTAAGATTTTAAATATGAATTTGAAAAAGGTTTCTGTAAGAAACGCTTCTCACATTGTGTACTCTTATTAGGGATTATTCTTCCTGCTTGGACAAATCTGCTCTGGATCTTCGGCTTTATCTCAAAAACAAGACCAAATTTTAAATTAAATATTCACAGGTTAGTTTGATTGTTTATATCTACATTCAGGGTTTAAACAAGCACCTCGGGCTAGCTCATCCAGGGGTGCTTAATACTGCAAAACTTATTCTATTGCTCCCATACCACTGGAGCTTCCTTCAATTACTCTGATTTTCCTGCCAAACATCATTCACAACTTTGAAAATGTCACCTTTTTCATACATGGCAGTGACTGGGTGTCCTTCTCATCTGTACAAATAACATGCTCTCTCAGGACAGACCCTGCAGCCACTTGACTCCTGTGTTGAAAAGCCTCTTCTGGTCAGCTTGGAACATTAATGTAACCAAGGTAAGGTTGTTTCTATAACTTAAACAATCTTTATAGATACATGCAATCATTGCATGTATCATTATAGATACATGCAATTATTGCATGTATCATTATAGATACATGCAATTGTATCATTATAGATACATGCAATAATTCCATGTATCATTATAGATACATGCAATCATTGCATGTATCATGATAGATACATGCAATCATTGCATGTATCATTATAGATACATGCAATCATTGCATGTAATTATAGATACATGCAATCATTGCATGCATCATTATAGATACATGCAATTATTGCATGTATCATTATAGATACATGCAATTGTATCATTATAGATACATGCAATCATTGCATGTATCATTATAGATACATGCAATCATTGCATGCATCATTATAGATACATGCAATTATTGCATGTATCATTATAGATACATGCAATTATTGCATGTATCATTATAGATACATGCAATTATTGCATGTATCATAGATACATGCAATCATTGCATGTATCATTATAGATACATGCAATCATTGCATGTAATTATAGATACATGCAATCATTGCATGCATCATTATAGATACATGCAATTATTGCATGTATCATTATCAGTTAATATATTATTAATAAGAGTTATCTGTTAATATATTATTAATAAGAGTTATCAGTTAATATATTATTAATAAGAGTTATCAGTTAATATATTATTAATAAGAGTTATCAGTTAATATATTATTAATAAGAGTTATCAGTTAATATATTATTAATAAGAGTTATCTGTTAATATATTATTAATAAGAGTTATCAGTTAATATATTATTAATAAGAGTTATCTGTTAATATATTATTAATAAGAGTTATCAGTTAATATATTATTAATAAGAGTTATCAGTTAATATATTATTAATAAGAGTTATCAGTTAATATATTATTAATAAGAGTTATCTGTTAATATATTATTAATAAGAGTTATCAGTTAATATATTATTAATAAGAGTTATCAGTTAATATATTATTAATAAGAGTTATCAGTTAATATATTATTAATAAGAGTTATCAGTTAATATATTATTAATAAGAGTTATCAGTTAATATATTATTAATAAGAGTTATCTGTTAATATATTATTAATAAGAGTTATCTGTTAATATATTATTAATAAGAGTTATCTGTTAATATATTATTAATAAGAGTTATCAGTTAATATATTATTAATAAGAGTTATCAGTTAATATATTATTAATAAGAGTTATCAGTTAATATATTATTAATAAGAGTTATCAGTTAATATATTATTAATAAGAGTTATCTGTTAATATATTATTAATAAGAGTTATCTGTTAATATATTATTAATAAGAGTTATCAGTTAATATATTATTAATAAGAGTTATCAGTTAATGTATTATTAATAAGAGTTATCAGTTAATATATTATTAATAAGAGTTATCAGTTAATATATTATTAATAAGAGTTATCTGTTAATATATTATTAATAAGAGTTATCTGTTAATATATTATTAATAAGAGTTATCAGTTAATATATTATTAATAAGAGTTATCAGTTAATATATTATTAATAAGAGTTATCAGTTAATATATTATTAATAAGAGTTATCAGTTAATGTATTATTAATAAGAGTTATCAGTTAATATATTATTAATAAGAGTTATCAGTTAATATATTATTAATAAGAGTTATCAGTTAATATATTATTAATAAGAGTTATCTGTTAATATATTATTAATAAGAGTTATCTGTTAATATATTATTAATAAGAGTTATCTGTTAATGTATTATTAATAAGAGTTATCAGTTAATATATTATTAATAAGAGTTATCAGTTAATATATTATTAATAAGAGTTATCAGTTAATATATTATTAATAAGAGTTATCAGTTAATATATTATTAATAAGAGTTATCAGTTAATATATTATTAATAAGAGTTATCAGTTAATGTATTATTAATAAGAGTTATCAGTTAATATATTATTAATAAGAGTTATCAGTTAATATATTATTAATAAGAGTTATCAGTTAATATATTATTAATAAGAGTTATCAGTTAATATATTATTAATAAGAGTTATCTGTTAATATATTATTAATAAGAGTTATCAGTTAATATATTATTAATAAGAGTTATCAGTTAATATATTATTAATAAGAGTTATCAGTTAATATATTATTAATAAGAGTTATCAGTTAATATATTATTAATAAGAGTTATCAGTTAATATATTATTAATAAGAGTTATCAGTTAATATATTATTAATAAGAGTTATCAGTTAATATATTATTAATAAGAGTTATCAGTTAATATATTATTAATAAGAGTTATCTGTTAATATATTATTAATAAGAGTTATCTGTTAATATATTATTAATAAGAGTTATCTGTTAATATATTATTAATAAGAGTTATCAGTTAATATATTATTAATAAGAGTTATCAGTTAATATATTATTAATAAGAGTTATCAGTTAATGTATTATTAATAAGAGTTATCAGTTAATGTATTATTAATAAGAGTTATCAGTTAATATATTATTAATAAGAGTTATCAGTTAATGTATTATTAATAAGAGTTATCAGTTAATGTATTATTAATAAGAGTTATCAGTTAATGTATTATTAATAAGAGTTATCAGTTAATATATTATTAATAAGAGTTATCAGTTAATATATTATTAATAAGAGTTATCTGTTAATATATTATTAATAAGAGTTATCTGTTAATATATTATTAATAAGAGTTATCAGTTAATATATTATTAATAAGAGTTATCAGTTAATATATTATTAATAAGAGTTATCAGTTAATATATTATTAATAAGAGTTATCAGTTAATATATTATTAATAAGAGTTATCAGTTAATATATTATTAATAAGAGTTATCAGTTAATATATGATTAATAAGAGTTATCTGTTAATATATGATTAATAAGAGTTATCTGTTAATATATGATTAATAAGAGTTATCAGTTAATATATGATTAATAAGAGTTATCAGTTAATGTATTATTAATAAGAGTTATCAGTTAATGTATTATTAATAAGAGTTATCAGTTAATGTATTATTAATAAGAGTTATCAGTTAATGTATTATTAATAAGAGTTATCAGTTAATGTATTATTAATAAGAGTTATCAGTTAATGTATTATTAATAAGAGTTATCTGTTAATATATTATTAATAAGAGTTATCTGTTAATATATTATTAATAAGAGTTATCTGTTAATATATTATTAATAAGAGTTATCTGTTAATGTATTATTAATAAGAGTTATCTGTTAATGTATTATTAATAAGAGTTATCTGTTAATGTATTATTAATAAGAGTTATCTGTTAATGTATTATTAATAAGAGTTATCTGTTAATGTATTATTAATAAGAGTTATCTGTTAATATATTATTAATAAGAGTTATCTGTTAATATATTATTAATAAGAGTTATCTGTTAATATATTATTAATAAGAGTTATCTGTTAATATATTATTAATAAGAGTTATCTGTTAATATATTATTAATAAGAGTTATCTGTTAATGTATTATTAATAAGAGTTATCTGTTAATGTATTATTAATAAGAGTTATCTGTTAATGTATTATTAATAAGAGTTATCAGTTAATGTATTATTAATAAGAGTTATCAGTTAATGTATTATTAATAAGAGTTATCAGTTAATGTATTATTAATAAGAGTTATCAGTTAATGTATTATTAATAAGAGTTATCAGTTAATATATTATTAATAAGAGTTATCAGTTAATATATTATTAATAAGAGTTATCTGTTAATATATTATTAATAAGAGTTATCTGTTAATATATTATTAATAAGAGTTATCTGTTAATATATTATTAATAAGAGTTATCAGTTAATATATTATTAATAAGAGTTATCAGTTAATGTATTATTAATAAGAGTTATCTGTTAATGTATTATTAATAAGAGTTATCTGTTAATGTATTATTAATAAGAGTTATCTGTTAATGTATTATTAATAAGAGTTATCTGTTAATGTATTATTAATAAGAGTTATCTGTTAATGTATTATTAATAAGAGTTATCTGTTAATGTATTATTAATAAGAGTTATCTGTTAATGTATTATTAATAAGAGTTATCTGTTAATATATTATTAATAAGAGTTATCTGTTAATATATTATTAATAAGAGTTATCTGTTAATATATTATTAATAAGAGTTATCAGTTAATATATTATTAATAAGAGTTATCAGTTAATGTATTATTAATAAGAGTTATCAGTTAATGTATTATTAATAAGAGTTATCAGTTAATGTATTATTAATAAGAGTTATCAGTTAATATATTATTAATAAGAGTTATCAGTTAATATATTATTAATAAGAGTTATCTGTTAATATATTATTAATAAGAGTTATCTGTTAATATATTATTAATAAGAGTTATCAGTTAATATATTATTAATAAGAGTTATCAGTTAATATATTATTAATAAGAGTTATCAGTTAATATATTATTAATAAGAGTTATCAGTTAATGTATTATTAATAAGAGTTATCAGTTAATGTATTATTAATAAGAGTTATCAGTTAATGTATTATTAATAAGAGTTATCAGTTAATGTATTATTAATAAGAGTTATCAGTTAATGTATTATTAATAAGAGTTATCTGTTAATATATTATTAATAAGAGTTATCAGTTTATATATTATTAATAAGAGTTATCAGTTTATATATTATTAATAAGAGTTATCTGTTTATATATTATTAATAAGAGTTATCTGTTAATATATTATTAATAAGAGTTATCTGTTAATATATTATTAATAAGAGTTATCAGTTAATATATTATTAATAAGAGTTATCAGTTAATATATTATTAATAAGAGTTATCAGTTAATATATTATTAATAAGAGTTATCAGTTAATGTATTATTAATAAGAGTTATCAGTTAATGTATTATTAATAAGAGTTATCAGTTAATGTATTATTAATAAGAGTTATCAGTTAATGTATTATTAATAAGAGTTATCAGTTAATGTATTATTAATAAGAGTTATCAGTTAATGTATTATTAATAAGAGTTATCTGTTAATGTATTATTAATAAGAGTTATCTGTTAATGTATTATTAATAAGAGTTATCTGTTAATGTATTATTAATAAGAGTTATCTGTTAATATATTATTAATAAGAGTTATCTGTTAATATATTATTAATAAGAGTTATCTGTTAATATATTATTAATAAGAGTTATCTGTTAATATATTATTAATAAGAGTTATCTGTTAATATATTATTAATAAGAGTTATCTGTTATAAGAGTTATCTGTTAATATATTATTAATAAGAGTTATCAGTTAATATATTATTAATAAGAGTTATCAGTTAATATATTATTAATAAGAGTTATCAGTTAATGTATTATTAATAAGAGTTATCAGTTAATGTATTATTAATAAGAGTTATCAGTTAATGTATTATTAATAAGAGTTATCAGTTAATGTATTATTAATAAGAGTTATCAGTTAATGTATTATTAATAAGAGTTATCTGTTAATGTATTATTAATAAGAGTTATCTGTTAATATATTATTAATAAGAGTTATCTGTTAATATATTATTAATAAGAGTTATCTGTTAATGTATTATTAATAAGAGTTATCTGTTAATGTATTATTAATAACAGTTATCTGTTAATGTATTATTAATAACAGTTATCTGTTAATGTATTATTAATAAGAGTTATCTGTTAATGTATTATTAATAAGAGTTATCAGTTAATATATTATTAATAAGAGTTATCAGTTAATGTATTATTAATAAGAGTTATCAGTTAATGTATTATTAATAAGAGTTATCAGTTAATGTATTATTAATAAGAGTTATCAGTTAATGTATTATTAATAAGAGTTATCAGTTAATGTATTATTAATAAGAGTTATCAGTTAATGTATTATTAATAAGAGTTATCAGTTAATGTATTATTAATAAGAGTTATCAGTTAATATATTATTAATAAGAGTTATCAGTTAATATATTATTAATAAGAGTTATCAGTTAATATATTATTAATAAGAGTTATCAGTTAATATATTATTAATAAGAGTTATCAGTTAATATATTATTAATAAGAGTTATCAGTTAATGTATTATTAATAAGAGTTATCAGTTAATGTATTATTAATAAGAGTTATCTGTTAATGTATTATTAATAAGAGTTATCAGTTAATGTATTATTAATAAGAGTTATCAGTTAATGTATTATTAATAAGAGTTATCAGTTAATGTATTATTAATAAGAGTTATCAGTTAATGTATTATTAATAAGAGTTATCAGTTAATATATTATTAATAAGAGTTATCAGTTAATGTATTATTAATAAGAGTTATCAGTTAATGTATTATTAATAAGAGTTATCAGTTAATGTATTATTAATAAGAGTTATCAGTTAATGTATTATTAATAAGAGTTATCAGTTAATGTATTATTAATAAGAGTTATCAGTTAATGTATTATTAATAAGAGTTATCAGTTAATGTATTATTAATAAGAGTTATCAGTTAATGTATTATTAATAAGAGTTATCAGTTAATGTATTATTAATAAGAGTTATCAGTTAATATATTATTAATAAGAGTTATCAGTTAATATATTATTAATAAGAGTTATCAGTTAATATATTATTAATAAGAGTTATCAGTTAATATATTATTAATAAGAGTTATCAGTTAATGTATTATTAATAAGAGTTATCAGTTAATGTATTATTAATAAGAGTTATCAGTTAATGTATTATTAATAAGAGTTATCAGTTAATGTATTATTAATAAGAGTTATCAGTTAATGTATTATTAATAAGAGTTATCAGTTAATGTATTATTAATAAGAGTTATCAGTTAATGTATTATTAATAAGAGTTATCAGTTAATGTATTATTAATAAGAGTTATCTGTTAATATATTATTAATAAGAGTTATCTGTTAATATATTATTAATAAGAGTTATCAGTTAATATATTATTAATAAGAGTTATCAGTTAATGTATTATTAATAAGAGTTATCAGTTAATGTATTATTAATAAGAGTTATCAGTTAATGTATTATTAATAAGAGTTATCAGTTAATGTATTATTAATAAGAGTTATCAGTTAATGTATTATTAATAAGAGTTATCTGTTAATGTATTATTAATAAGAGTTATCTGTTAATGTATTATTAATAAGAGTTATCTGTTAATGTATTATTAATAAGAGTTATCAGTTAATGTATTATTAATAAGAGTTATCAGTTAATGTATTATTAATAAGAGTTATCAGTTAATGTATTATTAATAAGAGTTATCAGTTAATGTATTATTAATAAGAGTTATCAGTTAATATATTATTAATAAGAGTTATCAGTTAATATATTATTAATAAGAGTTATCAGTTAATATATTATTAATAAGAGTTATCAGTTAATATATTATTAATAAGAGTTATCTGTTAATATATTATTAATAAGAGTTATCAGTTAATGTATTATTAATAAGAGTTATCTGTTAATGTATTATTAATAAGAGTTATCTGTTAATGTATTATTAATAAGAGTTATCTGTTAATATATTATTAATAAGAGTTATCTGTTAATATATTATTAATAAGAGTTATCAGTTAATATATTATTAATAAGAGTTATCAGTTAATATATTATTAATAAGAGTTATCGGTTAATATATTATTAATAAGAGTTATCGGTTAATATATTATTAATAAGAGTTATCGGTTAATGTATTATTAATAAGAGTTATCGGTTAATGTATTATTAATAAGAGTTATCGGTTAATGTATTATTAATAAGAGTTATCAGTTAATGTATTATTAATAAGAGTTATCAGTTAATGTATTATTAATAAGAGTTATCAGTTAATGTATTATTAATAAGAGTTATCAGTTAATGTATTATTAATAAGAGTTATCAGTTAATGTATTATTAATAACAGTTATCTGTTAATATATTATTAATAACAGTTATCTGTTAATATATTATTAATAAGAGTTATCAGTTAATATATTATTAATAAGAGTTATCAGTTAATGTATTATTAATAAGAGTTATCAGTTAATGTATTATTAATAAGAGTTATCAGTTAATGTATTATTAATAAGAGTTATCAGTTAATGTATTATTAATAAGAGTTATCTGTTAATGTATTATTAATAAGAGTTATCTGTTAATGTATTATTAATAAGAGTTATCAGTTAATGTATTATTAATAAGAGTTATCAGTTAATGTATTATTAATAAGAGTTATCTGTTAATGTATTATTAATAAGAGTTATCTGTTAATATATTATTAATAAGAGTTATCAGTTAATGTATTATTAATAAGAGTTATCAGTTAATGTATTATTAATAAGAGTTATCTGTTAATGTATTATTAATAAGAGTTATCTGTTAATGTATTATTAATAAGAGTTATCTGTTAATGTATTATTAATAAGAGTTATCTGTTAATGTATTATTAATAAGAGTTATCAGTTAATGTATTATTAATAAGAGTTATCAGTTAATGTATTATTAATAAGAGTTATCAGTTAATGTATTATTAATAAGAGTTATCAGTTAATGTATTATTAATAAGAGTTATCAGTTAATGTATTATTAATAAGAGTTATCAGTTAATGTATTATTAATAAGAGTTATCAGTTAATATATTATTAATAAGAGTTATCAGTTAATATATTATTAATAAGAGTTATCAGTTAATATATTATTAATAAGAGTTATCAGTTAATATATTATTAATAAGAGTTATCAGTTAATATATTATTAATAAGAGTTATCAGTTAATATATTATTAATAAGAGTTATCAGTTAATATATTATTAATAAGAGTTATCTGTTAATATATTATTAATAAGAGTTATCTGTTAATATATTATTAATAAGAGTTATCTGTTAATGTATTATTAATAAGAGTTATCTGTTAATGTATTATTAATAAGAGTTATCTGTTAATGTATTATTAATAAGAGTTATCTGTTAATATATTATTAATAAGAGTTATCTGTTAATATATTATTAATAAGAGTTATCGGTTAATATATTATTAATAAGAGTTATCGGTTAATATATTATTAATAAGAGTTATCGGTTAATATATTATTAATAAGAGTTATCGGTTAATATATTATTAATAAGAGTTATCGGTTAATGTATTATTAATAAGAGTTATCGGTTAATGTATTATTAATAAGAGTTATCAGTTAATGTATTATTAATAAGAGTTATCAGTTAATGTATTATTAATAAGAGTTATCAGTTAATGTATTATTAATAAGAGTTATCAGTTAATGTATTATTAATAAGAGTTATCTGTTAATGTATTATTAATAACAGTTATCAGTTAATATATTATTAATAACAGTTATCAGTTAATATATTATTAATAAGAGTTATCAGTTAATGTATTATTAATAAGAGTTATCAGTTAATGTATTATTAATAAGAGTTATCAGTTAATATATTATTAATAAGAGTTATCTGTTAATGTATTATTAATAAGAGTTATCTGTTAATGTATTATTAATAAGAGTTATCAGTTAATGTATTATTAATAAGAGTTATCAGTTAATGTATTATTAATAAGAGTTATCAGTTAATGTATTATTAATAAGAGTTATCTGTTAATATATTATTAATAAGAGTTATCAGTTAATGTATTATTAATAAGAGTTATCAGTTAATGTATTATTAATAAGAGTTATCAGTTAATGTATTATTAATAAGAGTTATCTGTTAATGTATTATTAATAAGAGTTATCTGTTAATGTATTATTAATAAGAGTTATCTGTTAATGTATTATTAATAAGAGTTATCTGTTAATATATTATTAATAAGAGTTATCTGTTAATATATTATTAATAAGAGTTATCAGTTAATGTATTATTAATAAGAGTTATCAGTTAATGTATTATTAATAAGAGTTATCAGTTAATATATTATTAATAAGAGTTATCAGTTAATATATTATTAATAAGAGTTATCAGTTAATATATTATTAATAAGAGTTATCAGTTAATATATTATTAATAAGAGTTATCAGTTAATATATTATTAATAAGAGTTATCAGTTAATATATTATTAATAAGAGTTATCTGTTAATGTATTATTAATAAGAGTTATCTGTTAATGTATTATTAATAAGAGTTATCTGTTATTAATGTATTATTAATAAGAGTTATCTGTTATTAATGTATTATTAATAAGAGTTATCTGTTATTAATGTATTATTAATAAGAGTTATCTGTTATTAATGTATTATTAATAAGAGTTATCTGTTATTAATGTATTATTAATAAGAGTTATCTGTTATTAATGTATTATTAATAAGAGTTATCAGTTAATGTATTATTAATAAGAGTTATCAGTTAATGTATTATTAATAAGAGTTATCAGTTAATATATTATTAATAAGAGTTATCAGTTAATATATTATTAATAAGAGTTATCAGTTAATATATTATTAATAAGAGTTATCAGTTAATATATTATTAATAAGAGTTATCAGTTAATATATTATTAATAAGAGTTATCAGTTAATGTATTATTAATAAGAGTTATCTGTTAATGTATTATTAATAAGAGTTATCTGTTAATGTATTATTAATAAGAGTTATCTGTTAATATATTATTAATAAGAGTTATCTGTTAATATATTATTAATAAGAGTTATCTGTTAATGTATTATTAATAAGAGTTATCAGTTAATGTATTATTAATAAGAGTTATCAGTTAATGTATTATTAATAAGAGTTATCTGTTAATATATTATTAATAAGAGTTATCTGTTAATATATTATTAATAAGAGTTATCTGTTAATATATTATTAATAAGAGTTATCAGTTAATGTATTATTAATAAGAGTTATCAGTTAATGTATTATTAATAAGAGTTATCAGTTAATGTATTATTAATAAGAGTTATCAGTTAATGTATTATTAATAAGAGTTATCAGTTAATGTATTATTAATAAGAGTTATCAGTTAATGTATTATTAATAAGAGTTATCAGTTAATGTATTATTAATAAGAGTTATCAGTTAATGTATTATTAATAAGAGTTATCAGTTAATGTATTATTAATAAGAGTTATCAGTTAATGTATTATTAATAAGAGTTATCAGTTAATGTATTATTAATAAGAGTTATCAGTTAATGTATTATTAATAAGAGTTATCAGTTAATGTATTATTAATAAGAGTTATCAGTTAATGTATTATTAATAAGAGTTATCAGTTAATGTATTATTAATAAGAGTTATCAGTTAATGTATTATTAATAAGAGTTATCAGTTAATGTATTATTAATAAGAGTTATCAGTTAATGTATTATTAATAAGAGTTATCAGTTAATGTATTATTAATAAGAGTTATCAGTTAATGTATTATTAATAAGAGTTATCAGTTAATGTATTATTAATAAGAGTTATCAGTTAATGTATTATTAATAAGAGTTATCAGTTAATGTATTATTAATAAGAGTTATCAGTTAATGTATTATTAATAAGAGTTATCAGTTAATGTATTATTAATAAGAGTTATCAGTTAATGTATTATTAATAAGAGTTATCAGTTAATGTATTATTAATAAGAGTTATCAGTTAATGTATTATTAATAAGAGTTATCAGTTAATGTATTATTAATAAGAGTTATCAGTTAATGTATTATTAATAAGAGTTATCAGTTAATGTATTATTAATAAGAGTTATCAGTTAATGTATTATTAATAAGAGTTATCAGTTAATGTATTATTAATAAGAGTTATCAGTTAATGTATTATTAATAAGAGTTATCAGTTAATGTATTATTAATAAGAGTTATCAGTTAATGTATTATAAGAGTTATCAGTTAATGTATTATTAATAAGAGTTATCAGTTAATGTATTATTAATAAGAGTTATCAGTTAATGTATTATTAATAAGAGTTATCAGTTAATGTATTATTAATAAGAGTTATCAGTTAATGTATTATTAATAAGAGTTATCAGTTAATGTATTATTAATAAGAGTTATCAGTTAATGTATTATTAATAAGAGTTATCAGTTAATGTATTATTAATAAGAGTTATCAGTTAATGTATTATTAATAAGAGTTATCAGTTAATTTATTATTAATAAGAGTTATCAGTTAATGTATTATTAATAAGAGTTATCAGTTAATGTATTATTAATAAGAGTTATCAGTTATGTATTATTAATAAGAGTTATCGTTAATGTATTATTAATAGAGTTATCAGTTAATGTATTATTAATAAGAGTTATCAGTTAATGTATTATTAATAAGAGTTATCTGTTAATGTATTATTAATAAGAGTTATCTGTTAATGTATTATTAATAAGAGTTATCTGTTAATGTATTATTAATAAGAGTTATCTGTTAATGTATTATTAATAAGAGTTATCTGTTAATGTATTATTAATAAGAGTTATCAGTTAATGTATTATTAATAAGAGTTATCAGTTAATGTATTATTAATAAGAGTTATCAGTTAATGTATTATTAATAAGAGTTATCAGTTAATGTATTATTAATAAGAGTTATCAGTTAATGTATTATTAATAAGAGTTATCAGTTAATGTATTATTAATAAGAGTTATCTGTTAATGTATTATTAATAAGAGTTATCTGTTAATGTATTATTAATAAGAGTTATCTGTTAATGTATTATTAATAAGAGTTATCTGTTAATGTATTATTAATAAGAGTTATCTGTTAATGTATTAATTAATTAAGAGTTATCAGTTAATGTATTATTAATAAGAGTTATCATGTTAATGTATTATTAATAAGAGTTATCAGTTAATGTATTATTAATAAGAGTTATCAGTTAATGTATTATTAATAAGAGTTATCAGTTAATGTATTATTAATAAGAGTTATCAGTTAATGTATTATTAATAAGAGTTATCAGTTAATGTATTATTAATAAGAGTTATCAGTTAATGTATTATTAATAAGAGTTATCAGTTAATGTATTATTAATAAGAGTTATCAGTTAATGTATTATTAATAAGAGTTATCAGTTAATGTATTATTAATAAGAGTTATCAGTTAATGTATTATTAATAAGAGTTATCAGTTAATGTATTATTAATAAGAGTTATCAGTTAATGTATTATTAATAAGAGTTATCAGTTAATGTATTATTAATAAGAGTTATCAGTTAATGTATTATTAATAAGAGTTATCAGTTAATGTATTATTAATAAGAGTTATCAGTTAATGTATTATTAATAAGAGTTATCAGTTAATGTATTATTAATAAGAGTATCAGTTAATGTATTATTAATAAGAGTTATCAGTTAATGTATTATTAATAAGAGTTATCAGTTAATGTATTATTAATAAGAGTTATCAGTTAATGTATTATTAATAAGAGTTATCAGTTAATGTATTATTAATAAGAGTTATCAGTTAATGTATTATTAATAAGAGTTATCAGTTAATGTATTATTAATAAGAGTTATCAGTTAATGTATTATTAATAAGAGTTATCAGTTAATGTATTATTAATAAGAGTTATCAGTTAATGTATTATTAATAAGAGTTATCAGTTAATGTATTATTAATAAGAGTTATCAGTTAATGTATTATTAATAAGAGTTATCAGTTAATGTATTATTAATAAGAGTTATCAGTTAATGTATTATTAATAAGAGTTATCAGTTAATGTATTATTAATAAGAGTTATCAGTTAATGTATTATTAATAAGAGTTATCAGTTAATGTATTATTAATAAGAGTTATCAGTTAATGTATTATTAATAAGAGTTATCAGTTAATGTATTATTAATAAGAGTTATCAGTTAATGTATTATTAATAAGATTATCAGTTAATGTATTATTAATAAGAGTTATCAGTTAATGTATTATTAATAAGAGTTATCAGTTAATGTATTATTAATAAGAGTTATCAGTTAATGTATTATTAATAAGAGTTATCAGTTAATGTATTATTAATAAGAGTTATCAGTTAATGTATTATTAATAAGAGTTATCAGTTAATGTATTATTAATAAGAGTTATCAGTTAATGTATTATTAATAAGAGTTATCAGTTAATGTATTATTAATAAGAGTTATCAGTTAATGTATTATTAATAAGAGTTATCTGTTAATGTATTATTAATAAGAGTTATCAGTTAATGTATTATTAATAAGAGTTATCAGTTAATGTATTATTAATAAGAGTTATCAGTTAATGTATTATTAATAAGAGTTATCAGTTAATGTATTATTAATAAGAGTTATCAGTTAATGTATTATTAATAAGAGTTATCAGTTAATGTATTATTAATAAGAGTTATCAGTTAATGTATTATTAATAAGAGTTATCAGTTAATGTATTATTAATAAGAGTTATCAGTTTAATGTATTATTAATAAGAGTTATCAGTTAATGTATTATTAATAAGAGTTATCAGTTAATGTATTATTAAATAAGAGTTATCAGTTAATGTATTATTAATAAGAGTTATCTGTTAATGTATTATTAATAAGAGTTATCTGTTAATGTATTATTAATAAGAGTTATCTGTTTAATGTATTATTAATAAGAGTTATCTGTTAATGTATTATTAATAAGAGTTATCTGTTAATGTATTATTAATAAGAAGTTATCAGTTAATGTATTATTAATAAGAGTTATCAGTTAATGTATTATTAATAAGAGTTATCAGTTATGTATTATTAATAAGAGTTATCAGTTAATGTATTATTAATAAGAGTTATCAGTTAATGTATTATAATAAGAGTTATCAGTTAATGTATTATTAATAAGAGTTATCAGTTAATGTATTATTAATAAGAGTTATCAGTTAATGTATTATTAATAAGAGTTATCAGTTAATGTATTATTAATAAGAGTTATCTGTTAATGTATTATTAATAAGAGTTATCTGTTAATGTATTATTAATAAGAGTTATCTGTTAATGTATTATTAATAAGAGTTATCTGTTAATGTATTATTAATAAGAGTTATCTGTTAATGTATTATTAATAAGAGTTATCAGTTAATGTATTATTAATAAGAGTTATCAGTTAATGTATTATTAATAAGAGTTATCAGTTAATGTATTATTAATAAGAGTTATCAGTTAATGTATTATTAATAAGAGTTATCAGTTAATGTATTATTAATAAGAGTTATCAGTTAATGTATTATTAATAAGAGTTATCAGTTAATGTATTATTAATAAGAGTTATCAGTTAATGTATTATTAATAAGAGTTATCAGTTAATGTATTATTAATAAGAGTTATCAGTTAATGTATTATTAATAAGAGTTATCAGTTAATGTATTATTAATAAGAGTTATCTGTTAATGTATTATTAATAAGAGTTATCAGTTAATGTATTATTAATAAGAGTTATCAGTTAATGTATTATTAATAAGAGTTATCAGTTAATGTATTATTAATAAGAGTTATCAGTTAATGTATTATTAATAAGAGTTATCAGTTAATGTATTATTAATAAGAGTTATCAGTTAATGTATTATTAATAAGAGTTATCAGTTAATGTATTATTAATAAGAGTATCAGTTAATGTATTATTAATAAGAGTTATCAGTTAATGTATTATTAATAAGAGTTATCAGTTAATGTATTATTAATAAGAGTTATCAGTTAATGTATTATTAATAAGAGTTATCAGTTAATGTATTATTAATAAGAGTTATCAGTTAATGTATTAATAAGAGTTATCAGTTAATGTATTATTAATAAGAGTTTCAGTTAATGTATTATTAATAAGAGTTATCGTTAATGATTATTAATAAGAGTTATCAGTTAATGTATTATTAATAAGAGTTATCAGTTAATGTATTATTAATAAGAGTTATCAGTTAATGTATTATTAATAAGAGTTATCAGTTAATGTATTATTAATAAGAGTTATCAGTTATTATTATAAGTTATCAGTAATAATATATTATTATAAGAGTTATCTGTTAATATATTATTAATAAGAGTTATCAGTTAATATATTATTAATAAGAGTTATCAGTTAATATATTATTAATAAGAGTTATCTGTTAAGTATTATTAATAAGAGTTATCTGTTAATAGTATTATTAATAAGAGTTATCTGTTAATATATTATTAATAAGAGTTATCTGTTAATATATTATTATTAAGAGTTATCTGTTAATGTATTATTAATAAGAGTTATCTGTTAATGTATTATTAATAAGAGTTATCTGTTAATGTATTATTAATAAGAGTTATCTGTTAATGTATTATTAATAAGAGTTATCTGTTAATGTATTATTAATAAGAGTTATCAGTTAATGTATTATTAATAAGAGTTATCAAGTTAATGTATTATTAATAAGAGTTATCAGTTAATGTTATTATTAATAAGAGTTATCAGTTAATGTATTATTAATAAGAGTTATCAGTTAATGTATTATTAATAAGAGTTATCAGTTAATGTATTATTAATAAGAGTTATCAGTTAATGTATTATTAATAAGAGTTATCAGTTAATGTATTATTAATAAGAGTTATCAGTTAATGTATTATTAATAAGAGTTATCAGTTAATGTATTATTAATAAGAGTTATCAGTTAATGTATTATTAATAAGAGTTATCAGTTAATGTATTATTAATAAGAGTTATCAGTTAATGTATTATTAATAAGAGTTATCAGTTAATGTATTATTAATAAGAGTTATCAGTTAATGTATTATTAATAAGAGTTATCTGTTAATGTATTATTAATAAGAGTTATCTGTTAATGTATTATTAATAAGAGTTATCTGTTAATGTATTATTAATAAGAGTTATCTGTTAATGTATTATTAATAAGAGTTATCTGTTAATGTATTATTAATAAGAGTTATCTGTTAATGTATTATTAATAAGAGTTATCTGTTAATGTATTATTAATAAGAGTTATCTGTTAATGTATTATTAATAAGAGTTATCTGTTAATGTATTATTAATAAGAGTTATCTGTTAATGTATTATTAATAAGAGTTATCTGTTAATGTATTATTATAAGAGTTATCTGTTAATGTATTATTAATAAGAGTTATCTGTTAATGTATTATTAATAAGAGTTATCTGTTAATGTAATATTAATAAGAGTTATCTGTTAATGTATTATTAATAAGAGTTATCTGTTAATGTATTATTAATAAGAGTTATCTGTTAATGTATTATTAATAAGAGTTATCTGTTAATGTATTATTAATAAGAGTTATCTGTTAATGTATTATTAATAAGAGTTATCTGTTAATGTATTATTAATAAGAGTTATCTGTTAATGTATTATTAATAAGAGTTATCTGTTAATGTATTATTAATAAGAGTTATCTGTTAATGTATTATTAATAAGAGTTATCTGTTAATGTATTATTAATAAGAGTTATCTGTTAATGTATTATTAATAAGAGTTATCTGTTAATGTATTATTAATAAGAGTTATCAGTTAATGTATTATTAATAAGAGTTATCAGTTAATGTATTATTAATAAGAGTTATCAGTTAATGTATTATTAATAAGAGTTATCAGTTAATGTATTATTAATAAGAGTTATCAGTTAATGTATTATTAATAAGAGTTATCATTTAATATATTATTAATAAGAGTTATCAGTTAATGTATTATTAATAAGAGTTATCCGTTAATGTATTATTAATAAGAGTTATCCGTTAATGTATTATTAATAAGAGTTATCCGTTAATGTATTATTAATAAGAGTTATCGTTAATGTATTATTAATAGAGTTATCGTTAATGTATTATTAATAAGAGTTATCAGTTAATGTATTATTAATAAGAGTTATCAGTTAATATATTATTAATAAGAGTTTATCAGTTAATGTATTATTAATAAGAGTTATCAGTTAATGTATTATTAATAGAGTTATCAGTTAATGTATTATTAATAAGAGTTATCAGTTAATGTATTATTAATAAGAGTTATCAGTTAATGTATTATAATAAGAGTTATCAGTTAATGTATTATTAATAAGAGTTATCTGTTAATGTATTATTAATAAGAGTTATCTGTTAATGTATTATTAATAAGAGTTATCTGTTAATGTATTATTAATAAGAGTTATCTGTTAATGTATTATTAATAAGAGTTATCTGTTAATGTATTATTTAATTAAGAGTTATCTGTTAATGTATTATTAATAAGAGTTATCTGTTAATGTATTATTAATAAGAGTTATCAGTTAATGTATTATTAATAAGAGTTATCAGTTAATGTATTATTAATAAGAGTTATCAGTAATGTATTATTAATAAGAGTTATCAGTTAATGTATTATTAATAAGAGTTATCTGTTAATGTATTATTAATAAGAGTTATCTGTTAATGTATTATTAATAAGAGTTATCAGTTAATGTATTATTAATAAGAGTTATCTGTTAATGTATTATTAATAAGAGTTATCTGTTAATGTATTATTAATAAGAGTTATCTGTTAATGTATTATTAATAAGAGTTATCTGTTAATGTATTATTAATAAGAGTTATCTGTTAATGTATTATTAATAAGAGTTATCTGTTAATGTATTATTAATAAGTAAGTTATCTGTTAATGTATTATTAATAAGAGTTATCTGTTAATGTATTATTAATAGATTTATCTGTTAATGTATTATTAATATGAGTTATCAGTTAATATATAATAATTTATTAATAAGAGTTATCTGTTAATGTATTATTAATAAGAGTTATCTGTTAATGTATTATTAATAAGAGTTATCTGTTAATGTATTATTAATAAGAGTTATCTGTTAATGTATTATTAATAAGAGTTATCAGTTAATGTATTATTAATAAGAGTTATCTGTTAATGTATTATTAATAAGAGTTATCTGTTAATGTATTATTAATAAGAGTTATCTGTTAATGTATTATTAATAAGAGTTATCTGTTAATGTATTATTAATAAGAGTTATCTGTTAATGTATTATTAATAAGAGTTATCTGTTAATGTATTATTAATAAGAGTTATCTGTTAATGTATTATTAATAAGAGTTATCTGTTAATGTATTATTAATAAGAGTTATCTGTTAATGTATTATTAATAAGAGTTATCTGTTAATGTATTATTAATAAGAGTTATCTGTTAATGTATTATTAATAAGAGTTATCTGTTAATGTATTATTAATAAGAGTTATCTGTTAATGTATTATTAATAAGAGTTATCTGTTAATGTATTATTAATAAGAGTTATCTGTTAATGTATTATTAATAAGAGTTATCTGTTAATGTATTATTAATAAGAGTTATCTGTTAATGTATTATTAATAAGAGTTATCTGTTAATGTATTATTAATAAGAGTTATCTGTTAATGTATTATTAATAAGAGTTATCTGTTAATGTATTATTAATAAGAGTTATCTGTTAATGTATTATTAATAAGAGTTATCTGTTAATGTATTATTAATAAGAGTTATCTGTTAATGTATTATTAATAAGAGTTATCTGTTAATGTATTATTAATAAGAGTTATCTGTTAATGTATTATTAATAAGAGTTATCTGTTAATGTATTATTAATAAGAGTTATCTGTTAATGTATTATTAATAAGAGTTATCTGTTAATGTATTATTAATAAGAGTTATCTGTTAATGTATTATTAATAAGAGTTATCTGTTAATGTATTATTAATAAGAGTTATCTGTTAATGTATTATTAATAAGAGTTATCAGTTAATGTATTATTAATAAGAGTTATCTGTTAATGTATTATTAATAAGAGTTATCTGTTAATGTATTATTAATAAGAGTTATCTGTTAATGTATTATTAATAAGAGTTATCTGTTAATGTATTATTAATAAGAGTTATCTGTTAATGTATTATTAATAAGAGTTATCTGTTAATGTATTATTAATAAGAGTTATCTGTTAATGTATTATTAATAAGAGTTATCTGTTAATGTATTATTAATAAGAGTTATCTGTTAATGTATTATTAATAAGAGTTATCTGTTAATGTATTATTAATAAGAGTTATCTGTTAATGTATTATTAATAAGAGTTATCTGTTAATGTATTATTAATAAGAGTTATCTGTTAATGTATTATTAATAAGAGTTATCTGTTAATGTATTATTAATAAGAGTTATCTGTTAATGTATTATTAATAAGAGTTATCTGTTAATGTATTATTAATAAGAGTTATCTGTTAATGTATTATTAATAAGAGTTATCAGTTAATGTATTATTAATAAGAGTTATCAGTTAATGTATTATTAATAAGAGTTATCAGTTAATGTATTATTAATAAGAGTTATCTGTTAATGTATTATTAATAAGAGTTATCTGTTAATGTATTATTAATAAGAGTTATCTGTTAATGTATTATTAATAAGAGTTATCTGTTAATGTATTATTAATAAGAGTTATCTGTTAATGTATTATTAATAAGAGTTATCTGTTAATGTATTATTAATAAGAGTTATCTGTTAATGTATTATTAATAAGAGTTATCTGTTAATGTATTATTAATAAGAGTTATCTGTTAATGTATTATTAATAAGAGTTATCTGTTAATGTATTATTAATAAGAGTTATCTGTTAATGTATTATTAATAAGAGTTATCTGTTAATGTATTATTAATAAGAGTTATCTGTTAATGTATTATTAATAAGAGTTATCTGTTAATGTATTATTAATAAGAGTTATCTGTTAATGTATTATTAATAAGAGTTATCTGTTAATGTATTATTAATAAGAGTTATCTGTTAATGTATTATTAATAAGAGTTATCTGTTAATGTATTATTAATAAGAGTTATCTGTTAATGTATTATTAATAAGAGTTATCTGTTAATGTATTATTAATAAGAGTTATCTGTTAATGTATTATTAATAAGAGTTATCTGTTAATGTATTATTAATAAGAGTTATCTGTTAATGTATTATTAATAAGAGTTATCTGTTAATGTATTATTAATAAGAGTTATCTGTTAATGTATTATTAATAAGAGTTATCTGTTAATGTATTATTAATAAGAGTTATCTGTTAATGTATTATTAATAAGAGTTATCTGTTAATGTATTATTAATAAGAGTTATCTGTTAATGTATTATTAATAAGAGTTATCTGTTAATGTATTATTAATAAGAGTTATCTGTTAATGTATTATTAATAAGAGTTATCTGTTAATGTATTATTAATAAGAGTTATCAGTTAATGTATTATTAATAAGAGTTATCTGTTAATGTATTATTAATAAGAGTTATCTGTTAATGTATTATTAATAAGAGTTATCTGTTAATGTATTATTAATAAGAGTTATCTGTTAATGTATTATTAATAAGAGTTATCTGTTAATGTATTATTAATAAGAGTTATCTGTTAATGTATTATTAATAAGAGTTATCTGTTAATGTATTATTAATAAGAGTTATCTGTTAATGTATTATTAATAAGAGTTATCTGTTAATGTATTATTAATAAGAGTTATCAGTTAATGTATTATTAATAAGAGTTATCTGTTAATGTATTATTAATAAGAGTTATCTGTTAATGTATTATTAATAAGAGTTATCTGTTAATGTATTATTAATAAGAGTTATCTGTTAATGTATTATTAATAAGAGTTATCTGTTAATGTATTATTAATAAGAGTTATCTGTTAATGTATTATTAATAAGAGTTATCTGTTAATGTATTATTAATAAGAGTTATCTGTTAATGTATTATTAATAAGAGTTATCTGTTAATGTATTATTAATAAGAGTTATCTGTTAATGTATTATTAATAAGAGTTATCTGTTAATGTATTATTAATAAGAGTTATCTGTTAATGTATTATTAATAAGAGTTATCTGTTAATGTATTATTAATAAGAGTTATCTGTTAATGTATTATTAATAAGAGTTATCTGTTAATGTATTATTAATAAGAGTTATCTGTTAATGTATTATTAATAAGAGTTATCTGTTAATGTATTATTAATAAGAGTTATCTGTTAATGTATTATTAATAAGAGTTATCTGTTAATGTATTATTAATAAGAGTTATCTGTTAATGTATTATTAATAAGAGTTATCTGTTAATGTATTATTAATAAGAGTTATCTGTTAATGTATTATTAATAAGAGTTATCTGTTAATGTATTATTAATAAGAGTTATCTGTTAATGTATTATTAATAAGAGTTATCTGTTAATGTATTATTAATAAGAGTTATCTGTTAATGTATTATTAATAAGAGTTATCTGTTAATGTATTATTAATAAGAGTTATCTGTTAATGTATTATTAATAAGAGTTATCTGTTAATGTATTATTAATAAGAGTTATCTGTTAATGTATTATTAATAAGAGTTATCAGTTAATGTATTATTAATAAGAGTTATCAGTTAATGTATTATTAATAAGAGTTATCTGTTAATGTATTATTAATAAGAGTTATCAGTTAATGTATTATTAATAAGAGTTATCTGTTAATGTATTATTAATAAGAGTTATCTGTTAATGTATTATTAATAAGAGTTATCTGTTAATGTATTATTAATAAGAGTTATCTGTTAATGTATTATTAATAAGAGTTATCTGTTAATGTATTATTAATAAGAGTTATCTGTTAATGTATTATTAATAAGAGTTATCTGTTAATGTATTATTAATAAGAGTTATCTGTTAATGTATTATTAATAAGAGTTATCTGTTAATGTATTATTAATAAGAGTTATCTGTTAATGTATTATTAATAAGAGTTATCTGTTAATGTATTATTAATAAGAGTTATCTGTTAATGTATTATTAATAAGAGTTATCTGTTAATGTATTATTAATAAGAGTTATCTGTTAATGTATTATTAATAAGAGTTATCTGTTAATGTATTATTAATAAGAGTTATCTGTTAATGTATTATTAATAAGAGTTATCTGTTAATGTATTATTAATAAGAGTTATCTGTTAATGTATTATTAATAAGAGTTATCTGTTAATGTATTATTAATAAGAGTTATCTGTTAATGTATTATTAATAAGAGTTATCAGTTAATGTATTATTAATAAGAGTTATCAGTTAATGTATTATTAATAAGAGTTATCAGTTAATGTATTATTAATAAGAGTTATCTGTTAATGTATTATTAATAAGAGTTATCTGTTAATGTATTATTAATAAGAGTTATCTGTTAATGTATTATTAATAAGAGTTATCTGTTAATGTATTATTAATAAGAGTTATCTGTTAATGTATTATTAATAAGAGTTATCTGTTAATGTATTATTAATAAGAGTTATCTGTTAATGTATTATTAATAAGAGTTATCTGTTAATGTATTATTAATAAGAGTTATCTGTTAATGTATTATTAATAAGAGTTATCTGTTAATGTATTATTAATAAGAGTTATCTGTTAATGTATTATTAATAAGAGTTATCTGTTAATGTATTATTAATAAGAGTTATCTGTTAATGTATTATTAATAAGAGTTATCTGTTAATGTATTATTAATAAGAGTTATCTGTTAATGTATTATTAATAAGAGTTATCAGTTAATGTATTATTAATAAGAGTTATCTGTTAATGTATTATTAATAAGAGTTATCTGTTAATGTATTATTAATAAGAGTTATCTGTTAATGTATTATTAATAAGAGTTATCTGTTAATGTATTATTAATAAGAGTTATCAGTTAATGTATTATTAATAAGAGTTATCTGTTAATGTATTATTAATAAGAGTTATCAGTTAATGTATTATTAATAAGAGTTATCAGTTAATGTATTATTAATAAGAGTTATCAGTTAATGTATTATTAATAAGAGTTATCTGTTAATGTATTATTAATAAGAGTTATCTGTTAATGTATTATTAATAAGAGTTATCTGTTAATGTATTATTAATAAGAGTTATCTGTTAATGTATTATTAATAAGAGTTATCTGTTAATGTATTATTAATAAGAGTTATCTGTTAATGTATTATTAATAAGAGTTATCTGTTAATGTATTATTATAAGAGTTATCTGTTAATGTATTATTAATAAGAGTTATCTGTTAATGTATTATTAATAAGAGTTATCTGTTAATGTATTATTAATAAGAGTTATCTGTTAATGTATTATTAATAAGAGTTATCTGTTAATGTATTATTAATAAGAGTTATCAGTTAATGTATTATTAATAAGAGTTATCTGTTAATGTATTATTAATAAGAGTTATCTGTTAATGTATTATTAATAAGAGTTATCAGTTAATGTATTATTAATAAGAGTTATCTGTTAATGTATTATTAATAAGAGTTATCTGTTAATGTATTATTAATAAGAGTTATCTGTTAATGTATTATTAATAAGAGTTATCTGTTAATGTATTATTAATAAGAGTTATCTGTTAATGTATTATTAATAAGAGTTATCTGTTAATGTATTATTAATAAGAGTTATCTGTTAATGTATTATTAATAAGAGTTATCTGTTAATGTTATAGGTATGTATTAATAAGAGTTATCTGTTAATGTATTATTAATAAGAGTTATCTGTTAATGTATTATTAATAAGAGTTATCTGTTAATGTATTATTAATAAGAGTTATCTGTTAATGTATTATTAATAAGAGTTATCTGTTAATGTATTATTAATAAGAGTTATCTGTTAATGTATTATTAATAAGAGTTATCTGTTAATGTATTATTAATAAGAGTTATCTGTTAATGTATTATTAATAAGAGTTATCTGTTAATGTATTATTAATAAGAGTTATCTGTTAATGTATTATTAATAAGAGTTATCTGTTAATGTATTATTAATAAGAGTTATCTGTTAATGTATTATTAATAAGAGTTATCTGTTAATGTATTATTAATAAGAGTTATCTGTTAATGTATTATTAATAAGAGTTATCTGTTAATGTATTATTAATAAGAGTTATCTGTTAATGTATTATTAATAAGAGTTATCTGTTAATGTATTATTAATAAGAGTTATCTGTTAATGTATTATTAATAAGAGTTATCTGTTAATGTATTATTAATAAGAGTTATCTGTTAATGTATTATTAATAAGAGTTATCTGTTAATGTATTATTAATAAGAGTTATCTGTTAATGTATTATTAATAAGAGTTATCTGTTAATGTATTATTAATAAGAGTTATCTGTTAATGTATTATTAATAAGAGTTATCTGTTAATGTATTATTAATAAGAGTTATCTGTTAATGTATTATTAATAAGAGTTATCTGTTAATGTATTATTAATAAGAGTTATCTGTTAATGTATTATTAATAAGAGTTATCTGTTAATGTATTATTAATAAGAGTTATCTGTTAATGTATTATTAATAAGAGTTATCTGTTAATGTATTATTAATAAGAGTTATCTGTTAATGTATTATTAATAAGAGTTATCTGTTAATGTATTATTAATAAGAGTTATCTGTTAATGTATTATTAATAAGAGTTATCTGTTAATGTATTATTAATAAGAGTTATCTGTTAATGTATTATTAATAAGAGTTATCTGTTAATGTATTATTAATAAGAGTTATCTGTTAATGTATTATTAATAAGAGTTATCTGTTAATGTATTATTAATAAGAGTTATCTGTTAATGTATTATTAATAAGAGTTATCTGTTAATGTATTATTAATAAGAGTTATCAGTTAATGTATTATTAATAAGAGTTATCTGTTAATGTATTATTAATAAGAGTTATCTGTTAATGTATTATTAATAAGAGTTATCTGTTAATGTATTATTAATAAGAGTTATCTGTTAATGTATTATTAATAAGAGTTATCTGTTAATGTATTATTAATAAGAGTTATCTGTTAATGTATTATTAATAAGAGTTATCTGTTAATGTATTATTAATAAGAGTTATCTGTTAATGTATTATTAATAAGAGTTATCTGTTAATGTATTATTAATAAGAGTTATCTGTTAATGTATTATTAATAAGAGTTATCTGTTAATGTATTATTAATAAGAGTTATCTGTTAATGTATTATTAATAAGAGTTATCAGTTAATGTATTATTAATAAGAGTTATCAGTTAATGTATTATTAATAAGAGTTATCAGTTAATGTATTATTAATAAGAGTTATCAGTTAATGTATTATTAATAAGAGTTATCAGTTAATGTATTATTAATAAGAGTTATCAGTTAATGTATTATTAATAAGAGTTATCTGTTAATGTATTATTAATAAGAGTTATCTGTTAATGTATTATTAATAAGAGTTATCTGTTAATGTATTATTAATAAGAGTTATCTGTTAATGTATTATTAATAAGAGTTATCTGTTAATGTATTATTAATAAGAGTTATCTGTTAATGTATTATTAATAAGAGTTATCAGTTAATGTATTATTAATAAGAGTTATCAGTTAATGTATTATTAATAAGAGTTATCAGTTAATGTATTATTAATAAGAGTTATCAGTTAATGTATTATTAATAAGAGTTATCTGTTAATGTATTATTAATAAGAGTTATCAGTTAATGTATTATTAATAAGAGTTATCTGTTAATGTATTATTAATAAGAGTTATCTGTTAATGTATTATTAATAAGAGTTATCTGTTAATGTATTATTAATAAGAGTTATCTGTTAATGTATTATTAATAAGAGTTATCTGTTAATGTATTATTAATAAGAGTTATCAGTTAATGTATTATTAATAAGAGTTATCAGTTAATGTATTATTAATAAGAGTTATCAGTTAATGTATTATTAATAAGAGTTATCTGTTAATGTATTATTAATAAGAGTTATCAGTTAATGTATTATTAATAAGAGTTATCAGTTAATGTATTATTAATAAGAGTTATCAGTTAATGTATTATTAATAAGAGTTATCAGTTAATGTATTATTAATAAGAGTTATCTGTTAATGTATTATTAATAAGAGTTATCAGTTAATGTATTATTAATAAGAGTTATCAGTTAATGTATTATTAATAAGAGTTATCTGTTAATGTATTATTAATAAGAGTTATCAGTTAATGTATTATTAATAAGAGTTATCTGTTAATGTATTATTAATAAGAGTTATCAGTTAATGTATTATTAATAAGAGTTATCTGTTAATGTATTATTAATAAGAGTTATCAGTTAATGTATTATTAATAAGAGTTATCAGTTAATGTATTATTAATAAGAGTTATCAGTTAATGTATTATTAATAAGAGTTATCAGTTAATGTATTATTAATAAGAGTTATCAGTTAATGTATTATTAATAAGAGTTATCAGTTAATGTATTATTAATAAGAGTTATCTGTTAATGTATTATTAATAAGAGTTATCAGTTAATGTATTATTAATAAGAGTTATCAGTTAATGTATTATTAATAAGAGTTATCAGTTAATGTATTATTAATAAGAGTTATCAGTTAATGTATTATTAATAAGAGTTATCTGTTAATGTATTATTAATAAGAGTTATCAGTTAATGTATTATTAATAAGAGTTATCAGTTAATGTAT